>BCIA01000007.1:885357-1566897 GCA_001599815.1 Furcasterigmium furcatum
TCTTCTTCTTCTTCTTCTTCTTCTTCTTCTTCTTCTTCTTCTTCTTCTTCTTCTTCTTCTTCTTCTTCTTCTTCTTCTTCTTCTTCTTCTTCTTCGGCCAAACGGCAGTTCACTGATTTGGCCACTTTCCAGGGCCCCAGGCAGAGGTCATGCCCACGGTTCCCGGGATCATGACCCATTCGGTGGCATCGCTGCGCCTTATCTTGAAGTCGCCTTTGTCGACGGAGCCGTGGAACCATGACCCGTACGTTATTCCTCTCCCGTGGAGGGACGACCAGGAGCACGAGGTCTATCCTAGCGCAGGCCCGAAACCAGCACTCGGCTTCATGCCTGACGATGGCATCGTGACTCCCCATCCCCCAATTCCCGAGCGCTCAAGACCGTCAAGAAAGCGCTCGAAGAGTTTGGATACCAGGTAAATATGCCGCAGACAATATCCGTTTGGAATCCCTTCTCATCGAGGAAATAGATGCTCTCCTGGGCCCCGCCTTCGAACCTCATTTCCAAGAAGATTCATATAAGAAGCCCGAGTTCACCAATTGTGCTTGTATTGATGCCAATCCCCAGGGCCATATTGCGCGGGGCGACGGCTGTCCTGACGTCCTTGAGGCGATTCAAAGTCTGGAGAGCCCATCATCCCGTAGCTTACGCATTTGTTCCCTAACGGAAAGCTTGCCGAGCCCATACCGCTGCGGGATTATGAGCAAGTCGTACTTCTCATGAAGGATTACCGGAAGCAGTACAATGACTACTGGATGTCATCGGCGGCGAGGACCCTTACCGGTACGTTGATCACAGTCCTGCCGCCACGTCACGATGCTCACGTTTCTGGACAGGTCGACCCGTTGTCGCGGTGATTGGACATGTGAGCCCACACACGGCCATCCCTCCGGTAAAGTTTGTGCATGCTAGTACGTTTGCGTCTCTTAGTTTTCCGTTAGCCCTGATGATCATGCTGACGAAGATGCCCATGTAGCGTACACGAGCTCCATGAATGTCCTCAACTTCGCCAGTCGTGGTTCCAATGAGCTTTGTGGACAAGGACCTAGATAAGCTTGACGCAGACTTCCACCCCCTTACCGAAAAATACCAGGTCAATATGGATAACTGTACGTTCCGGAGAGGAGATGATGTTCGAGAAGAGAATGTGTGTTGACCACATCACATCAAGATGGCCCTGAATTGTTTGATGGGGCGCCGACGAGCATACAGCACTTCGGGTGCTCCTCGCCATAGCTCAAGTAGTTGTCGATGCACTCAATACGTATGCTGCGAAGCGTGAATTGCCTGGGGAGGAAACGGCAAGTTAGGTATCCTCCGGTGGGGATGGAATGGGTGGGAAGGCTGCTGCCGCAGAGGTACATAACCAGGTCAATACTCTCGGCAGCGTTGACAACGAGATCCGTGCGATCCTCCGGGTGAAGAGCGGCGCCTGTGCGCATAAGCCGGCCAAGCAGCAATGGCGCAAGATGCTACCACGCCGCCGAATCGATGGTGCAGGATCGTACGAGGCTGCAGGTGCTGCGGGGGCAGTGTCGCATGTTCGGGAACTCAATGTCGGGGGAGAAAGGCCACTGTATGCTGCGCAGGTCCTCTAAGACGGCGTAGATGAAAAGACCTATGTTGAAGAATATGTCTTCCTCGAGCTGCGCGTGGTTAAAGAAGAATCAGGGGCGGTTCTTCCTGGCGATGGCGGCGTCCAAAGATGTGCAAGCCGCCACCTTTGGTGATTGCCAGGGCTGGCAGATGAAGAATCCGACGCACCGCCGCCGTCCGCGTTGTTGAGATTCTCGGTATACTGACGGAAGAGAGGTTTGAGCGCCGATCAGTCGTGCTAGTTGCGTCGCTGTTAACGTCACAGAGAATAGCGTTGCCGTCGTCGTCGAGGAGGACGTTACCTCATGCGATGTCAACATCTGCCACAGTTAGGATGGCGTCCCAGCCAGTTGACACCAGCCGAGGCCAGCCGAATCAGCCCACGCGTGGTCTTGGGCCTCGCGGTCCACCTTCCTCCCCTCCCCTCCCCTCTCCCCCCCTCCCCTCTCCCCGGGTTTCTGTGACGACAATGCGGACTAGGGGCCCTGTTGCACAATTCGCCGAACCACACCCTTATCGGGTGGCAGCCCAAGTCATTTCTGTACTAGTGCAGTGGTGGATGAGGCTCAAGAGAAAGAATGGCGCCAGCGTATTGCAGAGCCGCAACCACAGACACGATGATGACTCACACTCTTTCTTCTCCGTTGGCATACTTGCCACTCTTGGTTCTTGATGTCTGTGTCTCCGTACATGTAGGCAAGTGCATCTCATGTGTTGGAGGCTTGGATATCGTGACCAAGCACTTACGAGGTCGCTGAATGACCATGTGCACCGCCTTATGGTAGTAAGCAACGTGGAGCGGTCTGCTTCTTCACTTTTGTCGTGACTGTGGGTGGCTCTCAGGTGACGAAAATGAGGGAGGGAGAGGGACAGGACAGAAAGATGGGCGCATCGAAGAGGCCGTCACTCAGTCAGCTACCCCAGCACCCGGCCTGAAGAAGCCGATGGAAGGTGCCTTGGGCACTTCCTCATGAATCTACGATCGCGTCCAACCCATCTCGGGTGTCCAGCTGCTTCTCAGCCATCCCAGGTCCTAAATCTCTGACCTCTTGGCTGCGGCCCTCCTCAAGCCACACCAAGGATGGTGCAGCGGGCAATCTCCCACACCCCTGGCATCACACCCCTTGCATCCCTCAGTATTCCGTGCTGTGCCATCGTGGAGCAGTGAGCCGTGCGTAAACCTCACGGGAAGATTGCGGCGGGGAAAGCGAAGGCGGGCCGGCGGTGGGGGGACGAGGGGCAAGGCTACCCAAGATAACCACGTTAAGGACAGACCCCGGGCGTGCAATGCTGCTCCTGCCCGTAGGGCCGTGGGCAAGCTTGGCATGCTGCCCTGGCAAAGATCTTCTCAGGCCGTTGCGAAGAAATCTGTAATCAGTGGCATCACAGGCGCAGATCTCCTTGGGGCCTTGGCCTGGGCCGACACCAACAGCTGTTGGACTTGCAGGGGTTCGTTCAGCTGAGGGCTCCACGGGAAATTTGTATGATCAAAAGCTGAATCTTCTACCCAACGCATGGTCTGCAAGACGGGACGGACGGAGGCGCGGAGGAGACGGGCACGCGGGACTTAATGAGGCCTCCCAATCTCGGCCGCCGCTCATCATCAAGCGGCTGCGTAACCGGTTCTGCTGCCACCCTATATTTACGTTTTACACAAGGCTGAGACCAAAAACCCATCAAACGAACCCACTTGGTGTACGTATGCCGCGAGCATGCCTGGCCTGGTACTGCCCAAACGGTGGCCGGCGTATCTTCCCTCCTGCTGGGCTGCCGTCGCGAGCACGTTTCGCGATGCCCGCCTTCTCGTGATGTTCGTCCTTTTGGAGTGTTTAGGGCTGACGGCCAAGCATAGAATCGGTGCGGAAGAAGTTGGGAGCAACGCTCGTCGACCAGAAGGAGGGACCCACGCTGTGATGCTCATGTCAACACGCGACAGGGGGTACACCGGATCTGTCCCGAACCCGGGCTCGGGAGCTGGGCAGGACACAACCAGGGGTTTGGTCATGACTCCCCTCAGATCCTAAAAGTGTCAGCCCCCGAGGCTAAACTTCGCTGTGCTGGAGTGACGTCGAAGCAGCCTCTCCTTGTCTTTGACAGCGCACATGCCGCTTCCGGCTGCTTGCAGCATCCATGCGGGGGACGCATCGGCAATGTAATCAGTTCTTGTACCTTGCTGGCAGCGAGATCCCCTGCCGACTGGTGACGAAGGTGCAGGGCTAGTGGTGTGCTCCATGCAGCCTGGGGGTTGGTTTCTCACCGCCCCTGTTTGGCTCGACCTCCTACTGTCCGTATTTGTACGTTCGGGGGCAAACAACACAAGCCACTGTCGCCGCCCATTGCCCACCCCCGGTTCTTTATCCCGTTTAAGCTTCACTGGCACTTCAATAGCGTGTTTCGTGGACAGGGGAGTTGGACGGCCCTGCTATGTATGGGAGCCCCTCGCTCCTCGCACAGCAACGACCTCGACTTTGCTTACAAGTATGGCGCCACGCTGTCATTTGTGCATGCACAGCCATGAGAGCTTCTGAACGCGTGTCCCGTGCTTCGAGAGAACTAGACGTTGCAGTGCCGCAGAGGCTGGACGCAGCCGCGAACAGTGGACAGATGGGGGGGGGGAGGGGTGGGAAGGTGCCGAGTCAATGGTGGCCATCTCTAATTTTGTTGACACCGTCACTGTTGTGGTCTGCATGGACTAGGATCGTGCTGTAAGCTTCCCCATAAAAGGCGCTGCACGGCAAGCGGAGAAAGTGCTTACGCCCAGCAATGATCCGTTGAGCGCGTGCAGGGGGGGGTGGGGGGCAGAGCGACATGTCCTCGACCGAGGCCTCACCGGGACTAACCAGCATCTTCGCCTTTCCTTCTTGGGCCACTTGTGCTCCAAGGTCAGCAGCAGGTACGCCACCTTTTGGCACTCTGTCTCCGTGTCAGATGTGTGGGAGTGCTAAAACTCGTCCTGGTCAACTTTGTATTGCATGATGGCATCTGACACCTTAAGAACCAACAGATGCCCCATAAATAGTGTGTCGATGGGCTTTGAGCTAACTACAGTGAGATCATAAACAGAACACAGAGGTTGCCTTCGATTCTTTCTTGAGAGCTAGAAGTTGTCACGAAACCAGAGCCGCAAACATATCACAATGAACGAACGGCGGATCGCGGGGCATAATGTTCCTTGCATGGTCGAGCTCGAGACATGTTGGTCTGGACATACCGTCAAGCCCCGGCATGGAATCCAACTTCCCCGGCGAACAAGGGCGGGAGACACATGTTCGGGGCTAGTTTCCCGCAGCCTTGTGCATGCACGGTTGTCAGGGTGGCCCATTGGACACACTTAAACCAGGAGCCAGTGCGGCGGGGACTACCAGGGTCAACTGGCCAGGAACTGAAGTCCGGCTGGCCTGTATTAGGTGGTCATGGTGCTCAGATCTACGACACCTCCATCCCTGGGAGGTCTCCATCGACTCCTTGAGCGAGCGGGGATGGGCGAAGGGCTGACTTGATTTCGCGCAGGCTAACAATTCTTTGACACAGGCTGTTGGGGTCATATCCAAACATCTGGTCTTTGATATTACACCCAAAGATCCTTAGACACTGGACTAGTGAGACATTCTCATCTCGCACCGTCCCAGCTACTTTAGCTTCATCTCTCGTATGCCATCAACGGCGGTTTGTATGAGTATGCCACGAGCTCGTGGCCCCACTGTCTCCTCATTGTGTTCGGCCGCATCTGGTCTCGGTGTGCTTATGGCAAGGGTAAGTCAGCTCCGTATTCGACATCACGCATGCCTACCTGGTCCGATCTTGGTGCCAGGCTGTTTCTGGAGTGCCAGGATACCAACGGGCGCCGACCTGGAGGCGGCAGTGACCTGTCACCTGAGTCAGAGGCACACCCTGCTCATCGACGGGACGCTTCATCTGAGAGCACGCGCCAGTCGCCCCTAGTGGAAGACTTTGGCAAAGGGGCTGACAGATCCTCGTCATCTGCGGGACCATGCCCATCTGAAGATCGACTAGAGCCCTGGGGGAGGGGGGACCGACGGAATGTCTCCGCCTCCTGCCAACCTCTTTCGCCGCCAAATCTACCCCTCGACCTCGATCATATCTCATCAAGCCATATTTTGAGAATGATTTCCCCAATCGGGTGGCCTGCCGACCAAGGGTATATGCCTGCAATGTCCACGCCAGCTCCCATGATATGCTGGGTGCAGTTTGCCGAAATATCTGCACACGTCCCCCCCTTCTTCTTCATGTGCCGGTCCTGCCGCCTTGCAGAGCCCTGTTTGCAAACCCTAATCTTGACCTGAGGCCTATTTCGCAACATGCTCGCGTAATTTCTGGCCGTCCCACTCTTGTCGCGCTTGAGAGATCGCGCAGATGACTATAAAAGCACCCGGACGCCGCCCGACTGTTATGGCCGTCTCTGGCTCTTTTCTCTCAGTAGCGTCTTGTTGGCTGTGGGCTGTACGCTCTCTAGCTCAGAAACCCTCATTTCACAGCCGTTCCACCTCCAGAGATTCAAGTCGGGCAGGCTTTGACCCCAATTGTACCTCCTCGATCGTTGATCTTTCCATAGTCGCAGCGGCAACACATCACCATGAAGGCTGGCAATGACTCCCGCCGACCCTACGACCGCGCCATCTGCCTTATCATCCACTGGCAGGACGGTGGCGACATGCCTGGTTCTGTTCAGGAAGGCCTCAATCTCGGGAACCTCTTTAGGCTTCATTTCAACTATGAGACACGCCATTTCACCATTCCGATCGACCCCAGCTGTGAATTTAAGCTGACCGACGCTGTCATCAAGTTCATGACGACCCTCAAGGCAGACTCTGATGGTGGACAAAAGTGCTTGGGCATCATTCACTACGGCGGCCATGGCGCCGATGCCGATAGATTCCCACGCGACCTCGGCAGCGCTAGCGTCTGGGCCAGCCACCATGAGGACGGCCCCGGAACTGCCTTACTCAACTGGTCGAGGGTGCAACACTTGTTGGCCTGTGACAGAGTCGATATCCTCCTCGTCCTTGACTGCTGCTACGCTGCTCAGGCCGTCAAAGCCGGCCCGACCTCTCCTTACAGGCCGGAGAACGTAGAGCTCCTGCTCGCCACGGGCAGACGCGGTCTCACGCCGCCACCTCTAAGCCCTCAATCTTTCACAACCGCCCTAATAACGATCTTACGTGAACGTTTGATGGGTGCGGCGGAGGGCGGTGATCAATCACTGGTTGTCAGCGACATTCATGCCTCGCTCATGGGCCGCAGCCCGCCTTTGGTGGACACGCCGGTCCATGTCTCCCGCCCATCAAGTTATGGCTCCATCCGTCTGAGCCCACTGCAAGCGCCTCCACAGCCACATCATTGGCTCGCGGTGTTCTCGCGGCTAGCTCGTCGTGTTCTCGCGGCCCTGTTCGTCCCAATGGCCGTCGGTCGGCTCGTCTCCTTGCTCTACGTCTCTCTCAACAGCAAACTGCTCAGCGAGCTCTTCGGCGGTCTCGACAACGAAGACGTTTCAAAGACTATTGGCAGACCCAGCGCCAAAGCAGACCAAATCAACGATCTTGGCGTCGTCGAATGCTCTCCTTGATCCACGTCGGCAGAGCCAAGGACCTGATCTCGATCGTGTAACACCTCACAACCGCGGCCTCGATCAAAGTTTACCGGTTTTCAGCGGCTCATCGAGCGAGGTACTCCACCTTGAACTAATAGACAACTACGAGTTTCATTATTATACTTTCTTTGAGCTGAGAAGTTGGCTCCTGCGGGTGAATGATACGCAGGGCTGTCTCCGTTGGGTATCAAGATACACGAAACCATATAGATCTATAGAGAAAATTAGGACGTTGGACAGGCTGGCAAGATCATTACGATTCCACTGAAGTGAATAATATCTGACATCTCACGAAGCGGGTGTGTGAACGCACGCCATGTGGGTTGATCCGCAAAACAGTGCTGTAGAGGATCGCGACTTTCCGCTCGCGATGCCCGTTGGTCAGGCCTTTGCCAACTCGAGCGCCGAATTGTTCGTGCTTTGTAAGCATGATCCCAAGGCATTCTTGGAATCAAGAAATCCTTGTGCGACATTGATCCCGTCATTCCCGGCCAATCGAGAGTACTTGTACACGTCACTACAAAACAGGGCACACACAGATGGGCGTCAAAACACACCCTCACCCACTCTTGCACATGGACCAGGAACGAAATGGACAGGCTTCTCGCCTCATCCTGGGGCAGGAGGCTGATGAAACGACCTATTTACTTCAAACCGCCTGCCCTACTGCTGTTGTTCCCCGTCTGTCCGGATATGTTCCGGCTGTCAAGCAATATTGGGGTGCGCCTGTCTCTGAACCCTCAATGCAGACGATTCCTCGCCGAGCGCCACCATATCTTGGTATCAGCCAACCAGCCCCGTTGGGCATGGTGCGGGGGTCACAGGCGCACATGCGATGTGGGCTGGGGGCATATCGGACGTGCGTCTGCGAGCAATTCGGGCACCCGCATCTTCGGACACTTCATGCGAGTGATTACTAGGTATTGCGGGGTGAGAGGAGATGACGTTGATTGATCGTGACCCGAACTCGCACGCTTTCCGAACACATGTATCCCTCTATTCCTCGAACTCATGCGTTGTCGTCAGCCCGCTCGAGATCAGACACATTGAACCTGCTGATGCCATTCTCGACGACAGGCTTATCATCCTCCCCGACAAGCCCATAGTCACCCGCGTCGAAACGCTCCGACACTCTGAATGGCCCCTTTAAGCCCCTGGGCACGCGGAGCCACACTTTGTCACCGGCCGCAAAGGACTGGAATTATTAGATTCCATTCTCCATTCAGATGATGTGGTCGCGAGTTTCGATGCTCACCCCGCCTCTGCCTACGTAAGCTGGGCGAAAACCTGGACTCTCGTCTGCCATCGCGTCCGTCCTATAATCACTGTTAACAGCACCAGACAATGTCAGTCCAACATCCTCGGGAGAGCGTGAAGATGGTACTCGGATACACGCACCTGTTGGTCCTCATATCGAGTCGATAAGCGGATTCTAATTGGCGAGTATAGTATGCGTAATGACGAGAGATGATATATGATGTGTCGGAGCATCGCCCTGATCGTGTGAATGACCGCCCTTTGTACTTATAATGCCAGATGAACCCATCCATCGTGTGCCTCTAACTTGTGTCTCCTTCATGTACAGTGAGCGCTGGTCATGAGGCCGGTGAAAGTGCAGCTCACGATCTGTGAACGCCGAGATGAGGTCTGCTGCAGGTGACGCGCTGGGCTCGCTGTTAGTGGCTGATGGCTTCATCGATGTATGCACTGGCAACACCATCATCACCAAGCAATGACTCCTCGCTGCCTGCCGCGACGTCAGGCTCTGGGGTGGGAGCGTTGGGCCGAGATATGTGACTTTACATTGATGCTTAATAGCGATGCCTTCCAGGTCACTGCCGCACGCAATTTTCCCGTCGGTGTTTTGTTTCCTGAACTTCCTGAAAGCTTGACCGAGGCGACATGTCTCTATCAGCGAGTTCGACTTTGAGGACCATTGGGGAGGAAAATCTGTTCCGCTTGCCCGTGATCACCGCTGGGGGAGCAAGTCCCCAAGTCTTCCTGCAAGACATGGCATCAGGCTCGTCACGCCGAACTGCGAGACAAGGTAAGTTATCTTTTTTCCAACCGCACGTTTCTATTTTTATAACGCTCCGGGTCGGGTGATCACTTGCATCGAATCTGACTTCTGCCTGCTAAGTCGAGGATCATCCTTCTGGATACCCGCGCCTCGCCGCCCTTATCAGCAGCCATACATCCTTTCACGTCTTTCGATCCTTCACCGCCTTGAGGGCTCGTGAGCTGCTCAGGCTACAGGACAGGCTCGTTTTACTGGAAGAGCGGCTTGATGCACTAGAAACGGCCGAGCCGAGTGGCATTTCCAGGAGCACCCTCCGGAAGGATGGGAACAAGGAACGAAAGCTACTGCAGGATGAGATTGCCACTATGTTGCAGGCGTACGGTGGGTCATATCATAGAGTGTATGCAGTTGAAAGTGACAGATAGCTCAGTATTTCCCAGATTCCCTGTTGGAGAGGACAGAGCGATGCCTCTCTCGCAGTCCTGCGCAGACCCGAGACATCGACAACGTGGCCAACTGGATTCAGACTACGGGCCAGATTTACCGTCAAGAGGCCTTCTATCTCCTTAGCGGGGATTTGATTGCTCTGGGCCAGTCCGAGTCTGATCCAACTTGCGCGTTGCTCGAAGGCCCCATCACGTACGCCATCATATGGCTCTCGAGATTGTTCAAGAAGGTGAGAAAACCACCAACACGATATCGTACCCTCTGCCACATTTTGATATTCTGTGCCGTTGACCTTTTTTTGGTTTGATCAGGGCTTGCCGTCCCGTCTGCCTGTCTCCCGTGACCCGGACCTCTACATCTTCTCACCGTCCGCCATGCGAATCATCTCTCGATCTATCATCTGTCTCATCCTTCTGACGATGCTTTTCGTCCCCGTACTCGCCTCCTTCTTTATGACGAACACAAGTGTACGACTCTCAGTTGTCATGCTGTCGAGCGGAATCTTCGTCTCCGTACTCGCCATCGTCGCTGGGGCACGCACCACCGAGCTCTTCGTTGCCGGCGCCACGTGAGTGATGTTTTCCCGAGAGGCTTAGGCGTTCTTACTGACTTCTATCTTGCTCAGGTACTCTGCACTACTGGTTGTTTTCATTGCTGGACCCGACTAGTGATGGCAATGGCCACGTATGGGCACCTACCCATGACGAAACAGGGACAAATTCCGATAAACGCCAGATCGGAGAAACGTGGGATCTCAAGCGCTATAAGGATATCATGATCATTAGTCGAATGTTAAAAGACATGTACACGAGAGGAGTTTCGTTTGGTTGATGCTGGGGGCTGTCGTCGCCGCCTCCAGCCTTGTCAGCTTGACCTGCTTTGCACCCTGATGGAAATTCATCGAGGCACTCCGAAGAAGAAGTGCGGGACTGCGAGATCAACTGGAGGAACATATGGAGCCACTGGTCAGCGGTGCTGGGGATGATGCGGGCAATTTTGGAAGCGTCGAAAGTGGTAACCCTGTCAGGCATCGAGGTAGAGGTCAGCGTGCCCAACTAGGCCGAATTTCCTGGACGAGACACGTGGAAGTCAGCAAAGGCCGGCACTGTCATCAGATCCGATATAGATAAGCAGTTGACAGATATAGTCAGGCAGACCCGCCTAACTTCAGGAATTAGATAGATACTCTGCATCTCAGCTACTTGACTAAGATTATGTTGGAGATATCAGTAATCAGTTGCCAGCGTTGTGTGCGAGAAGATGAGGGCGTCACTAATAACACTGCTCGACCGCCACTGGCAAGCTTGAACATCGTTGTCACATCCACTGCTCGACTAACCCCGGTTTATGCCGAACATCGGAATCTGCCTGGTCGTCTTGGCGTAGTACTGCTCCCAGAGGCCCATCAGTCTCTTGATGAACTGCATCTTGCAAGCAAGAACGGCAGCCCGTCCGCCGCCAAGAACATCGATTGGGCACCTCCCGCTGCATGAGAACATCTGAGCAGCGTTCTACTGACGTACACTACGCGTCTATGAAAGACAGAAGCTCCTTCGTACAGGCGGCAGCCGTTGCTGCCGCATAGTGATGCCAGTTGTCGTTCTTGTGAGAGTCCGCATAGTCGGAGATGCCGCGGATGACAATACAGGGGACCTCACTCATCGCGCCGCCCGCTTCCATCTCAAAGCAGAGCACGTCTCCCAGGCCCCGGACGGCCTCGCTCCTCTTCATCGTGCTCTTGAGGACGCGATCCCCTGAGGCGATGAGGCCGTAATGTATGACAGGGTGCCCCGGCGGGCGCGATGGCCTGTCGACGGTCTTGGACTTGTCGCAACCGGCGCAGGACGATCCGTGTATTGCGTGGCTGTAGTCCTCGCGGAAGAGGACGTCGGCATCCGATGGCTGCTGGTACATCGCGAGCCGCGGGTGGTCCCTGATCATGGCTGATAAGTACTCCGAGATCTTGTTATCCCTGCCAAAGTGGTCTGAACGCATCTTCTCGACAGCGCTGCGCAGAAGGGGAGGCGGGGGCCACAGGAATCCCTTCAACTGGAAGCTTGTATCGGTGTCCTTGCCGAGGTCGTACTGAACGACGCCGCCATGTGGTCCTTCGGGCATGCTGACGACCACGTCCCCGAGGCGAATGTCGTTTTTCGTGCTGGGGACGCCGCCGCCGATGCCCACGAGGAAGTTCCACTTGATGGACGGAAACGTACGCGACATGTTCGCGGCAACGCTCGCTGCGGCGCTCTTCCCCTGTTGTCCCGGGAGACAGGTGAGGACGACGTTGTGGCCGTGGAGATCGCCGAAGGTATATATGTTGGAATCTCCCGACTTTGTCGGCAATGCTGGATGTTCCCGGTCCAGCATGTATCGCACGGCGGACATCTCGAAGCTCATCGCGCATACCACGCCGACGGTGTAGTCCTCATAAGTTCTTCGGCTTGACGAAAAGCTGACTTCGGTCTGGCCATCAATTGCGGTTTGTCCATCTTCGGTGTACCGGAGCTCATTGTCTTCGGGCTTCGGTTCGGTGTAGCGCCTTGCTGCTGAGCTGATTGTGGGAGGCGAGGCGCACTCTGGTTGGTAGTGGCGAGGGAGACTGTATGTGGTCGAAGCTCGTTTGGGTGCAAGCGGCGAATGATCAGAGAGCTGAACTGCTGAAATTTGGTCGACAGCATGTCGGGTCTGATGGACTGGCAGTGTGAAGACGGGCCTGGAGGGCTGTCGGTGCAAGCCCCATCTGTTGAGGTCCAGTTCCTGGGCCAACTCATCCAGTCCTTCGAGCGAAATGTCGGGAAATGCCTGCGTGAGGTCATGCTCGAGCGGCCGTATGATTTGCTCATAGACCCGCGTCCTCAAGGACAAAGAATCAAGGGGGCTGCCGTCATCGTCCTCACTCTCCCACGGCTGAGGATCCAAGCACGAGTTGACGACCTCGCACCAAGAATGTGGTATCTCGCCAGCGCACTTTTTCATCAGTGTGCATGCGTCGAACCATATCCCAGGCTGAGACAGGCCATTCGTCAATTCCAAGCCATATCTCCTGGCCAATTCCTCGAAAGGCGTGGCAGTGAACACTTCCATCAGCATGACGGCCAAGGCCACAATGGTGGGGGATGTATGCGGTAGAAAGTCGTCGGGGTCCAAGTCGTCAGGATCCAGATCGTCAGGGTCAACGTCGTTATCCAAGTCAGAGGAGCTATTGACGAGGGTATCTTGGTCGGAAGGCTGGGTCTTCAGCCATAAGCGGCTCCCGAGGAACGGGCGGAGAGGTATCTCCGAGGATGTGGTGTGAAAAAAGAAGACGTTCGACGAATTCCAGTCCGCCGGCAGCCAGGGGGTGTCGATGAGGTAGAGAACGGCGTAGCCGAGGAGGATCGCGAGGATGCGCTTCGTCCGTTCGGTGAAGGCATCCTTCTTGTGCCTCAAAAACTGATCCAACGACGTCGGGCCCCTGGCGCTATCGATGATCGAGATGTCCCTGCTAGACTGTAGCTTATACAGCATGGTCTCCTCAACCTCAAGCTCTAACCGATGGAGTCCAAGTTTCTTCATTTTGTTAATGGGCTCGCACAGCTGTCTGATCAGCTGGCGAGGAATCTTTCTCTTCTTCGTCTGAAGCGGGCCCGGAGCGCCTTCGGCCCATTGGACGACTTTCTTCCTCACAGTCCGTACACGAGCTTCATGAAGGTCCTGTGCCCTGGAGAGGAAAATGTCAAAATCAAAGCTCGCGCCGTCCGGGCAATTTGGTCGTCGGTAGGTTCCCAGGCCGAGATTGGCGCCGAACTCATGACCCGGAGAGCACGAGCATGTGTTGCAGCCCAAAAGAGCCACGAAGATCGACTGAGTCGCTGTTGACACTCCGTATGAGGGCTCAGGCAACGTCTGGAGCTTGGATGCATCATCCGGAGCCTCGTCGCGGACATCGTCTGGAAAGTGTGACTTGGCTTCTCGTTCCCATGAGTCCAGGACCCGTATGAACGCAGTTCGTTTCTCTGGGGTAGAGCCAAAATGGATGTGTTCTTGAACGAACTTTAATTTCCAGGTCGGGGTATCAGGCAAGGCCGCCCAAGCCTGGTTGAATGCGGAGAGCTTTGAGAATGCTGCCGTGTCGCTGAAGTGAGTGGATGTAATAGATGACTGTAGAAGTTCCATCATGCGTGTTACAGGGTCGTCGACGGCGTCGTTCGTGATTCGTGTGATGCGTGTCGAGATCTCCCCAACCATGAGGAAGTAGGCCACCAACTGCGCGTAGAAGCTCCTGAGCTCCCAGTCGTGTTCGTATTCCCTGAGCAACTTGGACACTTCATGGAATGTTTTCAAGGCCGCACATAGCACACCAAGTCTGGACGACTTGGCGACCGGGGTGGGCGTGAAAGCCATATTGTCGAGGGTCGGGTGCAGTCCGCAGCCGTCTTCGTCGAGGGAAATCGAGTCGGTCGAGTGCCGGGCGGGACCCGCCCCAGTGGCAGCGGTGTCGTCCTATGTTGCTTGAATCTCAGTGACAATCCAACGATCCCTGGCTATGATGCACTGACCAGTGAGCGCGGGCGGCGTGGACAATGAGAGTCAGTTGAGTGAGTGAGGCGGGGCTGCGATGTGAGCGTCAATCGTGAGTCGTCAGCAGATGGATGCACCGTTGTTTAACCAAATAGCGTGCCGAGCCGAACCTGGCACGTGCATCCCAAGCGCTAGACTTGAAATGGTATCGCCCGGTGTCGCCTCCATGACTCGAAGGGCTGGTCACTCATTGGCTCAGGGTACTTGGGTACAGTCGCCCGCTGAGTCTCCCCTCCATCCAACCCGACTTACATGGACCAATATCCCACCATGGCTTCGCGGAAGCTGGCCGGGACTGTTCTAATCATGCGGAGGTGACGCTGATCGAATACTGAGTCCCAGTAGCACTGGTAACCGATACATATGGTCTTCGGAATATCCAGTCTTAGATAGAAGCCCTGGAAACCCCGGTTTCGAGGTGTTCCATTCGATGGGACAGGTCGACAAACTGAAAACTCTACCACTGAAATCTACGTCTAGCCACATGACTATGATTATTTTCACTCTGTGGAACGGGTATGCACCATGCAGGTCCGCGTACGAGTTCAAGGCGCAGTGCGTCCTCGAGGATCGTCCAGTAATATGCTGTGATTGCTGGCTGGGAATCTCTCACCGAGTCCAGTCGTAGCTAGCTTACTACAACTCAGAGATATTAACATAGAAAAGACCACCACAAGCGACACACACTTCAAACGGGGAAGCTCTGCGAGGCGACCCTAGAATCCTCCATCTTGCCAGAGTCCTCGGCATCCGACGCATGTCCACCACCATACGCATGAGAGTGAAGGCCGTCAATCACGATCGTGCGCTCCCAGGCGTCATCAAAGACCGGGGCCTTCTCAAACCCGACAGATCTCTCCGCCTCGTGCCCGGGGAGGGGCCAGATGAGGCCGGACACGAGGTAGGCCGCCCCGCCGACCACGAAGCTCAGCTCCCATCCCAGGGCGTACATTTTCGAAGCCGCAGGGGCGAGCGCGACCGTGCCGAAGCTCTCGATGAAGCCCGGCAGCGGCAGTATGAAGCCGATGACGAACGCGGCGGCCGCTCGCCAGTTGACGCCGTGGGTGTAGTAGTACCGGCCGGACGAGGCGGTGTTGAACAGCTCCGAGAGCGACATGTTGCCCCTGCGCAGGACGAAGTAGTCGACGATCATGATGCCGAGGATGGGCCCTTTGAAGATGGAGTATCCCGCGAGGAAGTTCAGGAACCCGTTGGCCGAGGTGACGATGCGCCACGGGACGATGGAGAAGGCGAGCACGAGGCACAGGAGCTGGCCGCGGACGATGTTGAGGTATTTCGGCATGAGGCACGTCACGTCGGCGGCGAACGGGATGAAGTTGCAGGCGATCGACGTGCCCAGGGTGGCAAAGGCGAAGCTGGCGGCGGCGAAGAAGACGCCTGCCCTGGCTGCCGAGGAGTAGCTGCGGTCGAGGATGCCGTTGAGGAGGTCGTACGGGTTCCAGAAGGCCTCTCCGTACATGCCGAGCACGGCAGACTGAAGGGGTGAGGTTATCAGTATGGTCCCCGATTCATGAGATCTCGGGGGAATATACGTACAGTGGTTATGATTCCGAAAGCGGCGCACATGGTCTGGCCGAGTGGCAGGGCGATCAGCTGGCCCCAGGTCTGGGCTCGACGGGTCTTGGAATAGCGGGCAATATCCGGGATGGTCACGAGCAGGGCCGAGTTTGCGCCCATGACGGCATTGAACTGCGCAACAAGGGCCCATGCGAAGGCGGCCGTCGATGACTTGGCCGCTCCGGCCTGGGTGTCCAGCGACGAGAGGCCAACGCCGCCGTTATTCTTGGTGGCCCAGATGACGATGCCGAGACCTGCAAAAGGGAGGATGACCGACTTGACCGTGAACAGATGGTGGATGCGCGAGGTGTGGACAAAGAGAAAGGGGATGGTGAAGAGAAAGGCAAGGAAGAAGCCGACCATGGTCTGGGTGGTGATCTGTTGGCTTGCCGGGATGCCGTTGGGGATCCTCGTCCAGCCCGGGAAAATGCAGCGGAGGCAGATGCTGATGAACTGTCCTTCGAAGTACAGCTGGACACCGCCCCAGATGATCCCGAGGATCGAGCGAAGAACAACGACAAAGTAATGTCCGTAGATGCCGAAGCTGGCGCGGCAGATGACCGGGAAGCCGATGTGGTAGCGCGCCGCCGCGAAGCCGTTGAGCACCATGACCGCGGCCGACAGCAGGTTTGCGAAGAGCACGATGAGAAGAGCATCGCGGACTGATGCTCCGACTGTGATGAGCGAAGCGCCAATGCTCCACGTGCTGACGTTCCAAGACTCACTCCACCAGTAGGCGAAGAAGCTCCAGGTGTTCCATGTCTGGCGGCTCGGAGGGGACGGGAGAAGGTCTTCGTTGGCCAGGAAGGACGACGAGCTCTTCAAGCGGATGGCCTCGTGGAAGGCCTTTGGTGAGCTGAACGCATGCTTGAACCTGCTCAGCCGACTCTCAGATGGGTGTCCCATAGCTTGACAGGTCAAAGTCTCGACTGGTAGTGGTAGTGACAAGAGAAGAGGAGGGGGATAAGATGGATGGCGAAGAGGCCCTGGTGACGTCTTTCTCCAACCGCATGGCAGGGCGAGCCTCAATAAGTAGTATCTCGAGCCGTCAGAGGGTGACCTGCGAGCTCTGGCCCAACACGATGCAGGACGTCCCTCTCTGCTGACAGCTGCAGGTCCCCCGCAAGTTCCGCAACCCCGGGTTTATCGCTTCATCATCACGAGTGCGCGGATGAGCTAGTCGCTAGTCTATCTCGAGACCCGTATTTGATAGACCGGCGTTGCGTGGTTGCGTGGGTTAGCCCACGTAAAGGGCTACGGGGTTCACGAGTCATGCCGTCTGCCCACCCAAGAGTACAAAGACGTGAGATAAGCCCTCATACACCGGAGGGCTCGCCGCCGCGCAACAACAACCCCCAACCTCGGCGCATACGCGGGCCAGTGCAGTGTTCCCGAATCCGACTCACCAGTTTCCTGCCATGTATGCGTGTCCGGAGCAAGGCTGCTCGCGCAAATTCAAGCGGCCGGAGCACCTGAGCCGGCATCGTCTCAATCGTGGGTTCCTCCATTCAGTTGGACCAGTCCTTTCCTTTGCCCAGCCCTGACGAAAGGTGTAGACCAACCACACAAGATTCACGAGTGCAATGTTTGTCAGAAAGACTTTGTCCGTCTAGACCTGCTGCAAAGGCACATGCGCCGCCATGATCGTGGCATGGCGTATCGCAGTTCCGGAGGTTACTCTGCCCAAAAGAGGCCAGACAATGCCCGTGGTCAACGTGAGGCTTCCTCGGCAGATCCAACCCCATCAACTACCACACCCCCCGTCACTGCGGCCGGCATAGCTGAAGAAGCTGCTGAGGCGGATGGCTTGGCGCATGGAGTTGACGATACCCCGGAGCTGACTGTCGGGGCCCAAACCCGCTCGTCCGAGGAGTCGGGCCTTGCCCACGTCGGCCGTCTCCCCGTGTCGAGACCCCCTGATCGGCCGGACGGGGCCGGGGAGTACCTGACATTCTTCGATGCGTCAAACGATGCTTCGGGGCTGGTTCAGGATCTGGATTGGCTGTTAGGGGTGTCCCCATGGGAGGCCCCAGCATTCGACCTGCCCGGCCTCAACCTCTTTGACCCAACCAACGGACTGCCAACATGGTCCCCTGGCTCAGAAATATCCAGGGGCTCCGGTTGCGCAGGCGTGCTTCCCCATATCGAGTCGCCAGAGCCAGTTCCGCGTGACAAAATCATGGCTACGCTTGCGAGCCTCCCTCCTGGGATTCTGGCTTCATCGTTCTTTGACCCTGTGAACCTGGAGCAGTTCATGGAGAGCTACTGGCATAATTACAACCCGCATTTCTCTTTTCTTCACAAGGCAACTTTCTCCGTACAGGACGCCCCGCCATTACTACTCGTGGCACTCTTGTCGCTGGGTGCGACCTTGTCCCCTGACGCGAGCCACTACAGGGTCGCGGAGAAGATTCATGAGACTCTAAGATGGTTGATCCTGACAGTAAGTTAAACCCAGAACAAACTGAAAATCCGAATCTGACGAAGCAAAGTCACCAGAGTTCCAGGCTCCGGCGCCACTCTGGGTGGTGCAGGCTCTGCTCATCGTGCAGGCGTACGAGAAGATGTTCTCAACGCGCAAGCTACACGAAATGTCGCATGTGTTCCACTATTCAGTCATCACGGTACACAACACGTCGCCCTCCATCACCATGCAAAGAGGCTCTAGGCTAATCCATGGGTGTGCTTAGTTGATGCGGCGGGGGAGCTCGTACTCGCAGGACCGAGAGGATGACGCCGAGGCCCTCTCCCTGACAAAGGGCTGGCACAGATGGGCCGAGCGGGAGCTGTCATACCGAGCAGCATACTTTGCCTTCATCATGGACGCCCAGCACTCGTCCATCTTCGGGCACACCGCGGCCCTGTCGCTCACGGACATACACCTGCCGCTGCCGTGCTCCGATGCGCTCTGGGAGGCGCCCACGGCGGCGGCATGGAACCGCGAGCGCTCACGGACGCCCCCGAGCCCGCTCTTCCTCCCGGCGCTGCGGGCACTGCTCTCCCGCCAGGCAGTCCCGCCCACGTACAGCCCCTTCGCCCGCTTCGCGCTCCTGCACGGCCTGCTATGCCTCACACGCCACATGATAACCAGAGACCAGACCGCGTCCTGCATCGGTGCGTCCGATCAGCAAGCCGAAGCCGACCAGGAGTCCTCAGGAACCCCGGAGCAGGACAACTGGCGGGACCGGCTGGATCGCGCCATCGACACGTGGTCCTTCAGCCTCCTTAGCCAGACGCCATCGCTCTGTCTCGAGGCGGCGCGGCCTCTCCAGCGCATCGCGCACGTCGTCGTCCACGTCTCGCTCGTCGACTTCCACGTGCTCGCGGGGGCGCCGAGCCTCGCGACCGGCGAGCGCTCCCGCTGCGACAGCATCCAGTTCAAGCGGGCCTACAAGAGAGTGTCGGCGTGGGCGCGCCAGAGGGGCGCCAAGAGGGCACTGAGCCACTGCCTGCTACTCATCCAGGAGACCATGTTCACGAGGACGCTGTACGCGGCCTCGGAAGACAACATCGTCATCAGGCCCTGGGTGCTGTATAACGTCACGCTAGTTCTCTGGGCGTACGGGGCCATCACCGGAGGGTCCGAGGACCGGCAGGACGGTCAGGCCCGGTCGAGGAGCGGTCACGCATGGTCGGCCGAGGAGTACTTGGTTCATATGCTGAACGGGTTCATAGGGGATGGGGACGTTGCTCAGCTGCAGGGCGCGCATCGAACCGGCGGGCTGATCTCGGCTGTGAAGTCGGCCCTGGAAGGCTGTAGATGGGAGCTGCTCGAGGAGGCCAAAGACACGCTGAGCCGGCTGCCAGAGCAGACCTTCGTTTTGCTGTCGATGGCTGAATAGGTACTGGTTTCTTTACAGTAAGAATATGTTCTCCATCAGCCCGCAAACTCGAACTTGGCAACGCCCCTGGTCCCGGCAGCGTGGTACCGGAACATGTGACCGCCCTCATCCTCGGCCTTTGCCGTCGGTTTCCTGTCCTTGCCGGTGGCGATGTACAGGATGTCCATGTTCCTCCCACCCCAGGTCGTGCATGCCGGGTTCCTGGCCGGGTAGACAATGTCCTTAAGGTGCCTCCCCTCGTCTGAGAATACCATGACCCGGTTTGAGTCGAAGACGGCGATCCAGAGATTTCCCTCGGTGCTGCGTTGGGCTGTCAGCTTCAGGCGGATCTGGAAGAGGAAATAACAGAGAACTCACTCGACCACCATACCATCAGGCTCGCCGAAGCTGTCCCGCCGATCGATGAACAGCTTCTTGTTCGTGATGGCGCCGGTATCGGCATCGAAGTCGTAACTGTAGACCTTCATCGCCACGGAGTCATTGACGTACACTGGAGCGCAACGTCAGCATCTTGCTCTGCTCTCGGAGCCGGCCAGTTCCCAGACTCACTCGTCTTGTTGTCGGGACTCCATGCCAGACCGTTGCCGCAGACAAACCCGTTGTCCATCTCATGCAGAGTTCCATCGGGGTCATACCGCCACAGCCGGCCAATAGGCCGTCCGTAGCTCTCGGGCAGCTTGTTGGGCCCGTACGCCATCGCTTTGAGGTCGATCTCCGCGAGCCAGAACCTGCCCCTGACGTCGACCCCGCCGTCGTTGAAGCGCAGCTTGTCGCGGTCCTCGGTCTTGATGATCTCCTTGACGACATCGAGACGGCCCGTCTCCTCGTCCAGAAAGGCCACGCCCTGGTAGTACGCGCAGATGTAGTTGCCAGGCTTGTTCTTGCGGAAGAACTGGACGGTGACGCTGTCCGCGAGCTGCAAGACCCGCGCCTTCGGCTCTATGGCGTCGCCCGTGTCGGCGTCGACTTTGAGGATGTGCAGCTCCGCTGGGTTGGCTAAGCAGTCGACCCAGTGGAGGGTAGAGTCGCTGGCCCGGTAGATGGGCGCCTCGCCGAGGACCATGGGTGGGTCACATCGGTACCAGGCATTGCCGCCATTGATGGAGTCCAGGCCAGCCATGGGGGGAGATGAATAGGGGGTCGTTCGGTTGAGTGGGTGGCTATAGATGATTAAGGCTAGTGGCAGCAGTTTGGAGGTAGGATGGGGTCTGGGCTGATTTCAGATAGAGACGCAGCCGAGGTCTCTAAGACCAACATATACTGTGATATATTTTTGGCCGGGAGACACGCTGGTATTAGCCCGCAGAAGGGATACTCTAATTACCTAACTTACGTGGGCTGCTCCCCGGATATAAGTACGGGGCCACAGACTGACTTGCGCGGGCTGCGCGGGCTGCGTGGGCTGGGTGGGACAGTTGTCAGGATTGTCGCTTGGGGGGGTCTAGTCGGGATAGGATGCTGGAAAGACAGAAATCCGATTACTACTATCTCATTTTCTGGGATCTGCGGCGCGCAACGTGGGGGTTCTGCCATCGGGGTGACTGGCGAAATGCATGGATGGCTGATTGCGCATCGGACTCAAGTCACTGTCCAGGACAACTCACGAGCCTTGACATGCGACCCACGCAGATAATTGCATGGCACGAACATACATCACCGAACTTCAAACGAGAAGCCGAAAGGCGTGTGGGAAAAAGTCAAATCAGTTCATTCTGTCTACTGCAGCGCCGCCTGAATGCGGTCACAGACTAAGCTGACGGTGTCCTTGCCCTTCTCGAGCACGGCGTCCATGACAATGAACGGGTGCGGCACCCCCTCGACAACCTTGAGCTCGGCATCAACCCCGGCCCTGACCAACTTGCGAGCATACTCTTCTCCCTCCCATCGCAGCACGTCAAGCCCCGCCACGACAACCAGAGCAGGAGGCAGCTTCGCAAAGACGTCGGCGGATGCCAGGAGGGGGGATGCCTCCGGGCGCTCCCAATCTCTCTCGTTCGGGAGGTAGTGCCTCCTGTACCAGAGCATCTTGTCCGCGGGCAGGGCAGCCGTGTGTTCGTAGCTGCGGTACGTCGGGCTCGAGTCGGTCGTGGCAGTGTTGTCGGTGACGGGGACGACCAGGACCTGGAACCGGAGCCCGGGCAGTCCCTCGAAGGCCTTGTGACCGAGGGCCTTCTGGGTCATGATGGCGGCAAGATTTCCACCGGCGCTGGAACCGCCCACGGCCAGCTTCGCCAGGTTGAGCGGTGCGTTCAGGAGCGAAGCCGCCGATCCCGACGTGACCCAGACCACGGCCTCCCAAGCGTCGTGGACCGCTGCAGGGAACGGGGCTTCGGGTGCCAGCCGATAGTCCGTGGTGATGACGATGCAGTTGGCCCGGGTGCAGATGTTGGAGCACAGGCTGTTCTCCGAGTCAATGTTCCCAAGCACCCAACCGCCGCCGTGATACCAGAGGAAGACCGGCCAGCCCCCTGCCGGCGCTGTGCCCGGAGGAATGAAGCATCTAACCGGCACGTGAGGGCCCGAAGACTCCTGGCGAGGAAGATGCACATCTGTGATGCTCCCGACCGGAACAGAGTCAGTTCCTCCCTGATGCGAACAGTTAGATTGACGAGACCACGCATTGATTCCACACACTTACGGGGATCAGCTTCCCCCCGACACGAGAGGCAGCCACAGGTTGAAAGTGCACCTGAGGGGCGTCGAGGAGGTACTTGTTGTAAAACGAGACATAGTCCGGGTCGAGGAGTTCCTTGACAGACTCGTGCAAGTGGTAAGGCGGCTGAGGGGAGGTGGTTTGTGCGGTGGCTGCCATGATTGCTTGGGTGACTTGGATCAATAAGCTTGTCAACTACAAGTCACTTCCTCCAAGATTGCGAGTAATTCCTCTGTGGACTTAAATCGAGGACCATGCCTTGACAATACGAATACTATCAAGCCGTTTCGGCAGAGACGGGGCGGACTGGGGTGGTTGGGGGCTGCGTGGGCAGATATGATCCGACCCGGCGCTCTTCATCCCGCGCAAACTGCCCGCGCAGTACAATGGGCCCCTCCGTTCCTGTGTGGGCATTGATGGAGATTGAATATGGTACTGAGCAACTCACAGCATCGCTGAGTCAAACTCATAGTTTCAGTTTTTTCCACTCCCTTTAATCCATCGTTTAGACACTCCTTCACTGCCATTCCACTTCCGTCCATCAACAAACGCATCCCTTCAACACACACACCCCTCACCAAGTCTCACCATGTCATCCACCAAGAAGACTTCCGTCCTCACCACAAAGGCTCCCAAGCCTTTGCCAGGAATTTACAGCCAGGCCATCGTAGCGGGTGGCTTCGTCTACTGCTCCGGCGCCGTGCCCATGGATGCGGACACCGGAAAGCTCATCGAGGGCGACATCCAGGCTCACACTGTAAGTCCCAAGGCTCCTGTTTCTGGCGGTAGCTAACAGTCGCACAAGCACCAATGCATCAAGAACCTCAGTGCAATCCTCGAGGCTGCCGGCACCAGCCTCGACAACGTCGTCAAAGTCAATGTCTTCCTGGCGAGCATGGACGACTTTGCCAAGATGAACGAAGTCTACTCTACGTACTGGGGAGACGTCAAGCCCTGCCGAACGTAAGCTACCTAGCTCCCGTCAGGCCGTTATTGTTATTTCTGACCGGGTCAACGTGATTAACTCGCTTGTTACAGGTGCGTGGCCGTCAAAACACTGCCTCTCAACACAGATGTTGAGATTGAGTGCACGGCGATCTTGCCGTAGGCCAGCCATTGTTCTCCAGGTGCAAACGGTTGTCGCTTCCACCATGATAAGGCTCGGGTAGCGTAACTAGATACACATAATGGCATTCTTATGATTTCCGGCATCGTTGTCTAGGTGACCTACTTCCGTCCCCTTGCACAGGTGGTAGGCGCGTACTCCCTCCTTGACTGCGACATCAGGTGCGAGGACAAGATGCGCTGCGCAGCCTCCGGCAGAGACCTCAATGTCTTCTACGCCTGCGGCCGCGGCGGCCAGGGAATCATCAGGTACACCGCGGCAGTCCCCGACGGGTGCGAGCGCGTCCGGTTCTCGGTGCGGGAGTTGCAGTGCCCGTCTGCATCCGCTTCGGACACGGCTCCTGCGCCGACGGTGACTCTGGCGTAGGCGTCAAGAGCCGAGCCGAACAGGACAGGCTGTCAGCGCAGGCCAAGTTATGGGGCCGGTTTCCTGAACGTTCCAAACCTTGCGGGATCGCCACCGAATACGTTGGCTGTCTTCCTTCTTTTCCATGTAAGCGTAAGCTAGGTAGCTTCACCAAGCGCGATATTCTCTGACACCGTAGTTGCAATTGACAAGGCTATGATAAACCCCTGGCAGACTCGTGGCCGCAGTGGTAGAGGCAACGTCGATAAGCGTGATGAGGCGAGAATAAGTAGCTCGAGATGGTGGTTGATGTGGCTAGGGAGTTGTATAAGATTCCTAAGAACTGGAGAAATATTGAACTCATATAGGTATTAGGATAGTACTTTATTACCTAATCTTGCAGTTATCCTTATTTATTAATAGCATCTATGATAATATGCGAGCTGCTCGCCTGGCTGCAGCTGGCAACTCAGCCTGACGCCAGGCTCGAGTCCGTCCCCGCACACACCATCAAGACAACTTCGATGAGCCTCATTTTCAGACAGCGATAAGTTGATCACTCCCCGATACCGATGGCGGTGCCAGGGCGACGAGTGTGATGGAAACCTTGCCGGATTCGCGCCAGCAGCCGCCGGCGACCGCTGCTCTAGCCGCCAGATCCTGTTTCCATGCGTTTGAGGGACAACTTCAACATGCATCCGGCGAGAACCCGCGCCTCCTGTCGTTGGTCATGGACCAACAGGCCAGGTTCTCTGTCTGGGCAGCCAACATTCGAGCCTTCGGGTCCGGTCGTGCATCGCTGGATCACCGCCTGCGCGAGGCCCCCGACGTTCGAGATGCGATTGTTGGGCTGATGGAGACTCTGAAATACCACATCGAAAGCTGTAAGTGATGTCTCTTGGTGACATTCCACGGAAGGAGAATGAACTCATAGTACTAATAGCCAAGAATAGTAGGCTCACAATCCGCACCGCCATCAGACACAGCCGAGGCTGCTGCTCCCCCAGCTCCTGCTGGGAGCCTTGACCAGCGCGCAGTCGAGAGCCTGGGGCAAGTCGCGGCGCAGATCACACTTCTTCACAAGTTCAGCAATGTCATCCGCAAGGCAAGCCGTGAGACCAAGAACCCAAATGCGGCCAGACACTTTCGGATGCTGGACGAAGACGACAACGACATAGAGACGTCTCTCCATGCCGCCTTCGATCACTATGTTCACGACCGGTTTCCCAACCTGGATGAATCCATGCGAGGACGTCTCGCCGACGCCATGATCCTTCAGCGCAAGCGCGTGCTCTACAGGAGATCGCGATATGGCACGAAGAGCATCAGGATCCCAACAGTCCCATCTCAGCCGACAAGCCGCGGGCTCGAGCTGGAGATGGCCACCAGCGCCATCGCGCCGGAGCAGCCGAGCCCACAGCCTATCCCAGACACTGCACCGGCGCCATCGTCGCGCAGCGCCGTTGTATCGATGGCTCAAACTGCGACGACGCTGGTTGTGGATACGTACCGCAAAGTATCGACGCCGTCTACGGTCTCCGCATCCAGGACTGTTGCGACAGAGAAACACGAGAAGCTCACATATCCGCCAGCGCCACGAGGAATACTGAGGGTCAAATACGACCAGATCAGGAGGCAGCGACAGGAAAGCGAGACCGACCTCGGCGATTCACAGACGCCCGATACAGCTGCTCGCCGGGATAGGGACTGGGCTGCATCCGCGGCGGCAGTTGGGGAGATCACTTGTCCCTTTTGCTTTCATGCGCTTCCCGTGGAAGACGTGACCGATCAGAAACGCTGGGAGTAAGTGAGCCGCTGGGTCCTTGGATCCCCCACCCCGACTGACACGGATCCAGGCGACACGTGCTCGTTGATCTCGACCCCTACGTATGCCTGTTCAACGATTGCGACACTTGTGGAGAGCTGTACAGCCATAGCGATGCATGGCTCCGGCATATGTCTCAGCACGCCGTGCGATGGCGCTGCAAGGCAAAGTCCCATGCCCCCTACGTGACCGCATCACGGGACGAATACCTGTCGCACATGAAGGCCGAGCATCCCGGAAAGTTCACCGACCCCCAGCTCGAGATGCTGGCCGAGACGAATGGCAGAAGCAGCGGCCGCCTGTTCGACACCTGCCCCCTGTGCGGCGAGGGCAGCGTCGAGGGCAAGATGGAGGACCATGTCATCGGTCACCTGAGGCTTCTGGGCCTGAAAGCACTGCCGACATATCAGGATGACGGGCCAGACGACGCCTCCAGCAGCGATGGGGCCAGCCAGAACCGTTCCAACTCGAGGACCAGGAGCACGCTTCTGGATGCTTGGGAGACACCGTCTCAAGATCCCGACTGCGGTGGTGACGACGATGCGTCTCAAATTGTCGAATCAGGATCATCTCAAGGCGATGATCCATCGAGACCTGGCTCAGTTGAGATCATCGGTATCGAGATGGTCATCCCCAAGCCTCATTACTGCGCCAAGGGCGAGAAGTGCGCTACATACAAGAAGCGACAGCGTCTCATCAGCGAGTTTATGAGGCAGTACCCCGACGCTGATATGGGGTCCGACAACTTCACCATCTCCTTAGAACCCGACTCCGTCCCGGATTTCGGCGATCAATCAAGAGCCTCGGAATGGGGCGTGATACTGACCTCGAACAAGGCATTCACGACTCTGGAAGACGACCCAGTCATTCAGCATATCCGCTCACATGGCCAACCAGCCGGCCAGAAAGATGACGACCAGGACCGGCCGGTGGCGATGGGAGGCAAGCGAACACCCCCGAAGTCCGATAAGTTTAACCGCGACGTAGTTTCCTACAATGGCCTTAAGTGTCCCTACTTGGATGATGACGCAGACGAAGCGACGAGGAAGCTCTGCCATGCGGAAGACGGGTGGGAGATGGGACGGCTGAGGTACGCCAGCATCATACAACGGCAGAGAGCCGTCCTTACTGACATAAATCGTTTTAGGGAGCATATACGACGAGTCCACGGTTACTTCTCCGGCTGCTCTTGGTGTGGCGACTCGTGGCACTCAAATGACATCCAGAAAACCAAGGACAAGCATCGAGAACACTCGGCCAAGTGCGACGCGAGTCGTCAGAAACAACAGGACGATAAGAGAAAGAGCAAACAAATGCGTATGGATAAGGAAGAATGGGAAAAGTATGAGCGGGAGTTTGGAAACAGCAAATTGGCAAAACAGAAGGATCTCGAGAAGCTCTACGAGGCTCTCGGCCGCCCGATTCCTTCTTGCTATCGTGAGTCCCTGCTATCTTCAAGTTCTCTCTTCCTTCATGAACTAACACCAGAGTCAGATGTCAGGCCTCTCGTTCCTACAGCGCCCACGGGCCTGCTCAGAGGCTTCCAGCCACCCGATCTAGAAGATCCTGTTGCGCTCCATTCGGGTGACAATGTGCAAGATCTCGAAGCCGGCAGTCCCAGGCCTGTTCTTCCCGCGACCCTGGAAGGCACAGACCCGACGCTGGGCGAGCTGTCAGACTTGCACCAGAAATCCCACGCCCTGCTGTTGGAGAGGGCCCTAGAAGACCTAAAGCACCGCGTGGAAGACAACAGGGGCTACACCATTGAGAGCCTCGGCAAACTGTACATGCACGGTGTCTACCCACTTAACCCACGATTGAAGGTCCGGGATACGCGAAAGGAAGTGAGTGTAATCGCACGGGAACCCGAGATTCGCACTGACAAAACCCGTCCAGTACTTTGTTTACCTGTTCGAGGATTCGCTGCTCTGCTGCAGGGAAGTCGATCCGAGCAACAAGAGGCACACTCCCGACAAGACAAAGAAGGCCACATCAAACGTTCCCGCGACAAGCGACGGCGCACCGAGGCTGGCGCGCAGGGGGCGCATTGACATGGTCAACATCAGGAACGTCTTGTCTCTGACCAGCCCAGGTAGGCGGCGCTCTTACTCTTACTACTCAACTGGCAAAGACCGGGCTGACGGACAGGCAGAACCACACATAATGCAGATCTGGTGGTGGAGCGACAAGAGATCGGTCGAGGAACTCGAAATCAAGTTCCCTGACGAGGAGACGATTACGAAGTGGTCTTCAGCGCTGGAAGCACGGCGGCAGGCCGCCAGCCCCGTTGTCTCCGGAGGAGCAGACCCGGACCCGGACCCAGGCCCCTCGTCGAGCCGCCACACCGCCCCTGCTGCCCGGAGTCCAGACATGGGCGACAACTCGAAGCGCTGGGCAGCCTCCTCGTTGCCGGCCGTAGCGCTACCACGATCACCTCTCGGCACGGGTTATAGCAGCCATCTCGACGACTGGATCTCGTCCAGGCAAACTGAGCCTCCGAGCGAGCCTCTCCTGCCGGTGGTGTCCATACACGTCCCCAGGCCGGCCCATGGCCCCGGAGTAACAGCCGCGGTGCAATTGTCCGGGAGCGCAGCCCCCCGCTACACCCTCCAGATTGGCGCCAACACCAGCTACAAGAAGCTGATGGATGACATCTGCGAGCACGCGGCGTTCAGGGCAGACAGGCGTTTCCAGAGATACGGTATCAAGGTGCAATACAAGGACCTCGACGGCGACTGGGTGTCCATTGAGGACGACGACGACGTCGCCATGGCTTTCATTGACGCGCGTGTCAGCGACACTGGGTTTCGCGGGATCGACTTGATCGTCACCCCGATGGTCTACCGGGCCAGGCGGAGATCCTCACATGTTGCCGCTCAGGCAGCGTCTGAGGAAGACAACTAGAACTCGGTTCGATAGACATTCCAGACCCTTGCGTAGATGGGGGCAGCATCTAAATGATATGAGGCTCGGTCAATAGTCAAGTTGATGTAATGCTTGGGGGGAGTTTGGACGCACACCAAGAAACTCCAAGTCCGACGAGGAACCAGACTCGTCGGAAGATGATACTGGTTCAAGAGGATACGGGAACGAGAGAGACTTCTTGGAACCCCTGGACCGAAGAAGAGCCAGACTCAGAAGGAGCCCAGAAGGCGCCGGGAGCCCGCGTCCGAGCCTGTGTCTCGCCATAGTTCTTTCGCTCAAGCGGCAGCATCCATAGCCACACAGCGTTCCACAATTGGCAAAAAAGATCATGTTTTCCCACTATGCATGGGTCTGTGGACGGAACTACTCCATCATCCAGGGTATTACAAAAGACATACGTCCACAACCACCAACGCGCGGCGCGAAGAACACCCAAGAAACCCTTCATCAGCGGGGCCCTGTGCTACCCCTCGGAACACCCTCTTCCATCTCCAGGGTCTCGTCGTCCCCCTTCCACCGATATGTACTCAAGAAGAACACAAGCCGGGAGACGCTGCTCCCGACGCCGCCGCTCTTCCATCGAGAGGCGTCTCGCCATCCCCTCATGATACTCTGCGCCAGTCGGACCAGCCCGGCAAACACGCTCAGCCGGACCTGATGCTGGGCGACTTGACGTTCGGCGACTGGAAATCCGTGATCGAGTCGAGCATCACGAGATTCCTCTCCATCATGTCGCGGTCCATGCCGTCGATCTGGCGCATTTGGACTCTAGCTTTTTGCAACTGCGCAGCCACCAAGAGTCAGCGGGTCTGTTCCATCAAGTGACGGTTAAGCAAGGGGCGCTCGCACCAGAGCTAATGCCGTCGAGGAGTGATCATTGTCGGCTTCCTCACCTTCCGGGCCGTCGCTGGCGGCCGTGTCTTCGTCGCCCGTCGCGTCAGCGTACTTGCTGGCGGCGAGTCCCTTAGGCTTCGACGGGGTTGCGCTGGCCTGGAAAACGTCAGTGGTCTGTCGGGGCTGCCAACAAGGGGATAAATGGGTCATACCTTGGCCTCGGCGATCTCTGCATCCTTGACCTTGATCTGAGCCTCGAGCTCCTCGATGGTCTTGATCTTCTCGTTCACCGCCTTCGACAGCTCCTCGGCCTCCTCCTGGGACTGCTTGGACTTGGCAAGAGCCTCATTGGCAACCTGGTTCAGGCTGTCGTGCATCTCCTCGTAGTCGACCTTGCTTGTCTTGTCC
The DNA here is from genome assembly GCA_001599815.1 of Furcasterigmium furcatum. NCBI lineage: Eukaryota > Fungi > Ascomycota > Sordariomycetes > Glomerellales > Plectosphaerellaceae > Furcasterigmium > Furcasterigmium furcatum. Next base: position 915,128 of record BCIA01000007.1, read on the forward strand.
TTGGCGTCAGCTTCCAGCTTCGTCGCCTCCAGGTCCTTCTGGGCGGTGAGGACGTCCTCCTTGAGCTCCAAGATGGTCTGCTGGGATTCGACAAGAGCTGCCTGGACAACCTTGAGCTCATCCTCCAAGCCCAGCTTGGTCGCCTTGAGCGAGTCCAGCTCAGTGTTGTCGACCTTCTGGTTCTTGGTGGCATCAAGGGCGGCCTCGGCCTCAAAGCGGGACATCTTCTCCGTAGCGAGCTGTTGGCCCAGCTCGCCGTTCTCTTCCTCGAACTTAGCCTTCTCGGTCTCAGCAGCAGCCTTCTCGGCCTCGACCTTGGTCACAGTCGCCTTGGCGGCCTGCAGAGCGGTCTCGAGCTGCGAGAGGGCGGACTCCTGCTTGGCCAGCTCCTCGGTGAGATAGACGCTGTCTGCCTCGTACTTGGCAACAAGGTCCTTGACGGCCGTGGCGTGGGAGGTCTTGAGCTCCTCGATCTGGGTCTGGGCGCCAGCGGCACCCTCGGACTTGAGGATCTCAAGCTGCTGGGCGTGGGTGGTAATGAGCTTCTCAACCTCGGACGAGTGGGCAGCATCCAGCTCTGTCTTCGCAGCCTCGAGGGCGGCAGCGTTGGCGGCCTCCGTCTCCTGGACCTTCGCCTGAGCGGCATCCAGCTGCTGCTTCAGGTTCTCGATCTCCGAGGTATGGGCGCTGTCGCCGGACTCCTTGAGAGAGGCCAGCTCAGCCTGGTGGGCGGTGACAAGCTTCTCCTTCTCGCTGACGCCGTCAGACTCGAGAGCCTTGACAACCTCGGCGTGAGAAGCCTTCAGCGTCTCAAGCTCCTTGGCCAGGCTAGCCTCGCTCTCGACCTTGAGGGTCTCCAGCTGCTGGGCGTGGCTGTCCTTCAGTGACTGGAGCTCGCTAAGGTGAGCGTCCTTGTCAGCGTTGGCGCCGTTCTTGGCCACCTCGAGCTCCTCGGCATGGCTGGCGCGAAGAGCGGTGAGGGCCTGCTGGTGCTCAGCCTCCTTCGCCTCGAGCGCAGCTACAGCGGCAGCATGCTCCTTCTTGGCAGCCTCGATCGACTGCGAGTGGCTCTCCTGAGACTGGCTGTGTGTCTGAGTGAGTGCGTTATGGGACTCCTCAAGCTCCTTGTGTGTAGTCTCGAGGGCGTGGAACAGTCGCTTAAAGTGAGCCTCGCCCTTCAGACTCTCGATCTCCTCCTCGTAATCGGCCGAGATCTGCTTGAGCTCCTTCTCATGCCTATCTTGGAGCGCGGAGTGATCAGCCTTGGCCTTGGCCAGGGCCTCGTCCTTGGCCTTCTGCTCCTCGGCGAAGCTATCAAGCTGCTTCTGAAGGGCTTCCGCGTCCTCCTTGGCCTTGGCGGTCTCGGCCTTGGCAGCTTCCAGCTGGGCCTCAAAGTCGGCAACGGTGGCCTGCAAAGAGGAAATCTCGGAGGTCTTGGCCTCGAGATCAGCCTTGGCTTGCTCGGTCGCCTGCCCGGCGGCCTCGACCTTGGCCTTGAGCTCAGCAACATCTGCCTCCAGGCTAGTTACCTTGCCCTGGTGCGCCTCTTCCTCGGCCTTGAGCTTCGACTCGGATGCAGCAGCGACCTCGCCCTGCGATGCCGTAAGCTCGTCGATCTTCTTCTGAAGCTCTGCGAGGGCGTCATCGTGGCTGGCCTTCAGACTGTTGACGGCCGCCTCTTGGTCGGCGACGGACGACTTGCCGTGGGCGATCTCATCGGCATGCTTGGCCTCGAGCGCTTCAATGGCGGCCTGGTGTTGTTCGGCGAGAGTCTTCTGCAGATCCTCGATCTTTTCGGTGTGTTCCGCGGTGGCCTTGCTCAGCGACGCCTCGCCCTCCTTGAGCTTCTCCTGGTGCTCTGACTGAATCGACTCGATGGACTGCTTGACGGATGCCAGCTCGGACTCGGCAATCTCCTTGGCAGAAACGGCTTCTTCGAATTCGGACTTTTGCTTCTCGAGTTCAGCATCAGCGGTCTTGAGCTTCTCGGCCGTCTCCTCCAGCTGCTGCTGGAGCTCCTCCTGCTTAGCCTTCAGAGCAGCAAGTTCCTCCTCCTGGGCCTGCTTCGCCTCATCAGAAGCACCCTCCGCAGGCTCGGAAGCCGGCGCCTTCTCGCTGAGCTCTGTGAGCTTCTCCTGAGACTGCTCGACCTGAGACTGGAGCTCGGTGATCTCGGACTCCTTCTCGGCCAGCTTCGCCTTCAACTCCTCAATCTCCTTAGCAGAAGCGTCACTCGCACCGGAGCTGCCAGGGCGCAGCGAGGTTCGGGCGACGCGCGGAGCAGCGGTGGTGGTGGTCGATCCGACGGTGGAGAGACGCTTCTTCGCAGGGTCAGTGGTCGAAGTAGCAGTGCTCGTGGGCCTCGCGCGCGTGGTTGTGGTCGAGGTCGTGCCAGCGGTAGCCCTGGAGGTAGTGGTGGAAGGGCGAGCAGATGTCGTCGTGCTGCTCAGACCGCCAGCGGCACGCCTTGCGGCGGCAGCAGTGCCCGTCGTAGAGGTAGTAGTGGCACGGGGCTTGCTGGGAGAGCTCGTCGAAGAGGGCGCAATGGTAGAAGTGCGGCGGGAGGCAGTGCTGGAGGTGGTGGACCTCTTGGTCTCATCCTCGGAGGCCGATACGCTGGGGCGGGAGCGGTGAGTGGTGGTAGAGGTGGTGCCGGCGGGCTTCTTGAGAGCACCAGTAGTGCCTGGAGGACGAGTCGGGGGCTTGCTCAGGCCACCAGTGGCACGAGTGCTCGAGGCTGTGGTACCAGCAGTCGGCTTGGAGCCGGCGGTGGCAAGACGGCGGACGCCTGTGGTTGTGGTAGTGGTGCCAGCGGGCTTTTTGAGAGTGGGCTTCTCCTTGGGCGCCGGAGCCTCAGCCTCGCTCTCCGTGGCGGGCGGCGCAGGAGAGGAAGAGGGCTCAACCAGGGCGGGCTCGGCGGCGGGAGCGGCAGCGGGAGCTTCGTCGTGCTGGACGACCTCGAAGCCTTCGGCGTCGGACATGATGGCGATGGTCGGTCGGCGGGGTGTTTACACTCGATATCGAAATGAACAATGCAGACCTGTCGTTGCGGAACGTCGTCAGCAAGGTCGGGCCCAGACAGAATGGAAACGGCTTCGGGACGTGGCAGGGAGATATAAGAGCACGACATGTATGGCGTCTGACAGGGACATGCCGGCATCCCCGCCGCTTTCGGGACGCTGCCGCACGAATGCCGTCCCCAGGAACAGGGCTGACGTTGGATTGGGCAGAGGGAGCATGAAGAAGAGTGCGTCACTTACCTTGGTCTTGGTCCAGGATCAGGAGAGTTGGGGAATTGGGCGATGCAACGATGCGGACAAGATATACAGACAAGACAGAAGTAGTAGAGACACGGCCACAGGCGTGCGCCGCGAAAGCAACAATGCAACCAAACTGACCAGCACTGACAATGCTGCGGGACCTGGTATCACGAAGATGCTGGAGGAAGTCAGCGGCGGGCGAAGTGGTGATGAAGGGGAAAAAGTTGGTGGTTCATGTTCCCCGTTCACCGGGTCAGGGGTTCAAGTCTGGCAGCAACTGCCACCACCAACCTGAGAGACAGGGGCAACCCGCCTAATGTGCTGTGGTGGAGCCCGACCCCATGCCCAATTCCTGGGTGATTGGGCCAGGCCACAGAGCTAGGCCGGGTCGGGCTGAGACTGGACGCGCCGGGGGAACAGAAAGCACCACCACCACGTCACTTCCATCCTCTTCCCAATCAATGCACGTACACGTATCCGTCCCTCACGCACCTATTGGGGGTCTGTCCTTAACACATGGAAGGCACTGCATGCATCTGATATCATCGCATGCAAATCCTCCGAACTTCCGTCGTCTTCAATGTTTCAAGAACCTCCTCCGTGTCGGCCCCCCAGAAAGAAGTCATTGAATGTCCTCTTGAGGGCCCCGACGCTAGAGTCAATATTGACCCTAAAAGTCAACAAGCTCCGGTCCCCGACGCGTCCGGGTCGCGTTTCCCCTAGGCACCTAATTTTAATTACCGTTTTCTGTCCATCTGATCAGTCCCAGGCGACGGACTGTGCGCATCACACCGCCGCTTTTCGTCGCATCTCAAATTCGTCCCATGTCTGGGGCGGCGCCGATATCACAGCCACAGCGAATGCTGCCCGTCACGTTGCGCACTGGACTCCTCTCACAGTTCTTTATGCAGGAGACAGACTTCTGACGCTGATTACTGAAATTCGACCAAAGCAATAAACTACTCCATAACTTGACTCCAATCGCTATCCTTGCAACGCCGGTCCCCGGTCATGTACAATCCATCTCGCCGGCATTCAAGCGACTCCAGCAACATCAGGTTCCTCCTCCACCTCCTCGTCCATCTCCATTTCGAAGAAGGGTTCCTCCGGAATGTAAGGCAGGTCCCCGGGAAGTGTGTACCGCTCCGCCCTCTGCTTCCGCTTCTTCGTCCTGTTGGGCCGTTCCTCCCGCCACGACTCATCTCCCGAGCCGAATCCCACATCATCGTCGAGATTTTCGATGAATCTTGACTTCCGCTCGGGCTTGGGCCGTCGGGGAACGGGTCGGAGGCTGCTGAAATTTTCGACGTAAAAGTCGACCACGGTCACTTCCTCCGAGAAGCTGACATGTCTTTCCTCCCTCGCCTTGCCCTTGCCGCGGGAGCCCCGTTCCTCCCGAGGGTATCTGTAGTCGCTCGCCCCGTCTGCGTCTGGAAACGACTCGTACTGTGACGTCCCCTGGGCCGTCCGTCCCGCCAAGTGGTCCTTCTATGTGCCATCTGTATACGTCAATCTGCGCAATGAATGCCGTTGCGTTGTCGTTTCATTCTTCAGATCCCGTCTCAGTATCGGAATCTTGTATACCGGCCCGTGCTGGTTCTTCTAGTACTCGTCGTCTGACTCGTCGGTATCGTCGTCCGGGACGAGGGCCCTGTACCTCCTACTAGCCAAGTCCTGCTCGATGCCGCCCTCGCTCTCCGGGTCCACGTAGCCCTCGCCGCCTGCAATGCTCAGGGCCACTGGCAGGAAGATCAGCGCGTGCGTCGCGGCGAACACGACGAGCGCGAGCCAGACGCGGAAGTAGTAGATTTCGAAGATCTTCGACCGCGTGAACGCCAGGACGCACACGCCGAGCAGCTTGGTGACAGTAATGCCCGAAAACACCGAAGCCCCGACGTTAACAAGAGCCGTCCACGCGCGGGCGTCCCGACCGCGGAAGCGGGACTTGATGGTCTCCATGACTGTGCGGGAAGGAAACATGAAGGCTCGCGCGATGTGTGCGCAGAATTCGACTGAGATGCCAACGCATATGATCAGGTTGACGAGGGACACGGCGTTGAGCGACACCCCGAACACTGCCATGGCGCCGATGATGTCAACGACTGTCATGCAAACTGTGACAGTGACGACGGCTGCCGTGAGGATAGATCCGAGGAGGATGGTGGAAATGACGAAAATGATGGCGACGCAGGAGCCCAGGAGGGCGCCCGAGAGCGAGACGATCGAGGCATACTGGTCGAAGAAGATGTAGAAGACGCTGTACGGGAAGACTTCGACCCCCGTCTCTCTGTGGATATCGCTCGCGATGCGGCGGGCGGCAGCCATGGCGTTGATGAAATCATCCTGGCTTCTCAGGGGGGTGTGCATGGCCCGGAAGTGACTGGCCGAGACGGTGTCCCTGTCGCCATCAACAACAACAGCATCGCCGTAGGCGGCCTTGCCCCCGAGGGGACAATCATCGGTGGTAGGTGCGTCCAAGAATTTCTCAAGGTACTGCACGAACTCCTTATGCTCGGGCATGCCGTCGAGCGTGATATCCCATGGTGGTTTGCGGTCGGCGAAGCAGGCCTTTCCATTCTCGACGCAGCACTGGTCACCCAGGTCGGGGTTGAGCCAGAAGAAGAAGTCGTCGATCCAGCTGGCCGCCGGCGTTGCGATGTAGGAGACGTCGGGTCGCTTCCTCTCTCCCTCGAGAATATTAGTGAGTGATAGCTGCTCGCAGGTAGTAAACCTGGCACAGAGCTCGCGCTGGTGTTTGCGCTCTGTCGCTTTGAGCTCGCGAGTGACAAAGTAAACTGGCGGGCCCGTGTCGAGATAAGCGTAAAGATCGTTGAAGTAGGGAATGAGATATGAATCATCAGGGAGTGCGACTCGCTGATCGAGGCCGAGTTTCACCTCGGGAATGAGCGCGATGCCTGCCGCGAAGAAACCCAGGAAAACGGCGATGATGACGGCCTTGGCCTTCTTGCCCAGAATAGCTGGGGCATACTGTCGTCGGATGAACTGCTGCAGCCAGCTCTCTTCTTGGTTGTCGTAGTACCGGGCATTGGTATTGCCGTTACCACCAGCCAAGTGTACCCTGGCGGCCTTAACCTGAATGCAAGGGAAGCAATCGGCACGGTGGTCCTCGACGCGGCCTTGGTTCAGTGCCAAAACGGACACGAACATGGTGATCTGAAGGATGGCGTTGATGAGAACAGCGCCAGCTGCGTATGCGGCGAAGTTGCGGACCGCGGGCATTCCAACGAAGACTCCCAGGGCAAAAGAGACGGTCTCTGTGAGGGCGGACAAGAGAATGGAGGGGCCCATACGTCCCAGCGCCTTGGCTATCCTCTCCTCGACCATGCCATCGGGATGGCTGACGTTGACACGCTCGAATTCGTGAACAATGAGGAAGATGTTGTCCACACCGACGGCTAGTACAATGAAAGGGATGACCTCGGCAATGATGAGCGTTGCTTTGAGGCCGAACCACGAGAAAAGACCGATCGAGGCGCTGATAGACATGAGGACGATCAGGATACCCACGACGCCCAGGGTGAACTTGGACTGGACCAAGGCAATGGCAGGGTTGCGGAGCAAATCCCGGGCAGAGAGTGTCGTGGAGCCCAGGGCGAGCGACGCATAGATGAACATGATCACGTAGCTGATGACCACGATTTTGGCGTCGGTGTTGGTGGACTTGTTGAGCTCCTGCTCCAGGCTGACTTCGGTCGTGAAAGAAAGTCGAAGGCCACGATCTGTCGCCTCTTGCTGGACTTCGAGCAGTCGATCGCGCAGGGCATTCTCCCAGTCCATAGCATGCTCAAGATAAGGACCAGGCGACTTGGCGCTCTTAACAACCCAGGTAACCGTGATAGCCTTGGCGTCGGCAGGGTCGTCATCGTAGCCACCGAGGATCATATTGGGCTCGATGGGCTGACCGAAGTCGGGTCGGCATTCGACTGGCGATCGAGCGCAAGCTCGCAAGTCATCCTTCCAAGAGTTCTTGCCGACCATGGAGGGATCATTGCCGAAGTAGGTTGTCACGGACTGCACAACGCAAGCAGTATCCGTGGGCTTGAAGCAAACGTCATCGAGAGAGTTTCCAAACTCGGCCCCCTTGAGGCCGACGATGCTCTTCTCGACACCCATCCACCAGATCAGGGTATCGTAGCTCAACACGGGCGCCGGGCCCGCATCGGTGGTATCGTTGACGAGGAAGACTTTTTCGGTACGGTAGAAGGGGCCGAAGTTTTGGTCAAAGAACGCCTTCTCCTGCGCGGCTGAGGAGGTCGGGCTAACCCAGAGCCGTTCAGGCTCCCGCTCAATGTCGAATCTGAACCATCCCCCGCTGAGAATGAGGACGACAAGCAAGCTGGTGCCGATGGTGATGGCGGGGAAGCGAGCTGCCACGTGGCCCAGTCTGCTGAACGCAGAATCGCACCAGGTGTTGACCTTGTAGTGGCGCTGCGGCCTGTCCATCATGGCGCCGTTCTGGACAAGGTCCCCCTCGTCCTCGTCGTCACTCGGAGATGCGTCTTGAAGGAGTCTGAGTCGCTCGCTGCGCCGCTGGGCATGGCGCCTCCAAGCGACATGGCCGACGACGGCCGCAATGCATGCGAATAGCAGTATGCTGTATGTAAAGATGGATGCAAAAGAGAGGCAGGGAAGCACTCCGACATGGCAGGAGCCTGGCTTGGCGACTGCTGGAAGATCAGCACACACGGCAGGGCAGTCCACGCATGCGCATCGGTAGTTGGGGTCCTCGTCGTTGCATTTCTTCGGCTTCATATCCCGAGGCTCCATGTTCGGCTCGTTATACTCGGTGGGGAAGTTCATCTGGAAGGGCGATCCGATGGCCTTCTCATCGCCGAGGAACTTGAGGAGCTGGGTGTAGTTCTTCGCTCCACCGCCGATGAAGTCGATCGCCTTTGCGTTTGAAGAGCCGAATTTGACTTCCTTGCAGCTCTCGAAGAAGCCGCTGCCGTACTTTTCGGAGATCAACTGGTCGACCTCGAGGACCTGCTGCTTGCCACTCTTTTCTTGGCTGTTCGTGACATTGATGAAAAGGGACTGGTCGGGAGAGCACGTGAAAGTGCAGAAGAGGTTGAAGAAGTTGTCCTTGCAAGCCGGGCAGGATGAGATGATTTGCTTGGGCGTACCGAGCTCGGATGTGAGGGATTTGACCTGGCAGAGCACAGCGTTAGATACCTGGGTCAAAAAAAGAAGACTCCGTTAAGACACTGACCTGTCCAGCATCGCAGCAAACAGGGCCCTTGGCCCATTTCTCGCCACAGAGGTCAACAAGCTGCTGCCGAAGCTCGTCGTCGGGGTCTTCGGCAAGGCCATTGTCAACACAAGGCAGTTCCTTGCCGAACCAGCTCTTCTTGCCACAGTGTCCGCGGATGGCGCAGCGCCCAGCTTCATGCTTCGGCGTGAGGAGCTCGGCGCTTGCAGTCGATGTGAGGAGCAACGCCCCGGCTCCGAGGAGCTTCCATAGCTGTGTCATGGTAGGTGCCGCAGCGCGGCGGTTTCGGTGTCGTCTGGTGCAGTAGTCGGGCTCAAGAATGACGAGTCGTTCCCTAAACAATGATGGACGTCCTCGGAACGAATAAATGCTAGGTGGTGATCGAAGGATGGTTGATGTTGGAGCTCTCCCAGGAAAGCTGGGCTCGGTGATGACACTGACACCGAAGCTCCGAAGGTCGCACCTTTCCGTTGGGTCGAATGATTGTCGCAGCGCAAGAACGCCCGCGTGATGTCACTGCCATGTGGAGAGTGCTCCTGGTCGCTGGGCCAATCCGAGGCAATGACTCCTGGCGCTAAGCCCAGCAAGCCCAGCCACCCCTTCCCGCCAAGATTCTGGGGCATGCAAGCGTCATGGATGCACACGTGACTTGGGTCATCGAGATGGTTCCTTCCTGTCTACTTTCTCTAGGTATCATTGAACTCGGCCTTCCATGCTATAACTTGCTAGAGATCGTGCCGCTCAAGTTGGTATTAGCGGCCACCGCACCAGCAAACTCCCGCACGGCCGCCAATACCCTGTCGACATGCTCCTCCTTATGGGTAATGTTCAACGACATGAACCCGCGACTGCTCGCATAAATCCCCCGGTTCAGGAGGTGGAAGTACAGCGTATGGCGCAGCTTCACGCCGTCGTCTCCGAGGAACCCGATATTGGTGACGCTGCTGATGCCGGATATCGTCACGATGTCTGCCAACTTCCCAGAAAACGCCTCCCGCAAGCCCTTGCGCAGACGCTCTCCGAGCTCGGCGGTTCTTTCGAGCGCCTCTCTGGAGAGTAGATCGGCGCCCACACACCCGGAAGTCATCGAGAACATGTTGTTGTTCCAGGTCCCCGAGTGCTGCAGGGCTGCATCTCCAGCCATTAACGGGTCGTACTGCGCCATGATGTCCTGCCTGCCGCCAAATGCGCCAAAGGTAAACCCTCCGCCAAAGTGTTTGCCGATGGTGCTCATGTCCGGAGTGACGCCCATGTGCTCTTGGAGCCCTCCATAGAAGAGTCGTGATGTGATGATCTCGTCGAAGATCAGGATGGCTCCGATCCTTGTGGCTTCGGAGCGCAGAAAATCGAGAAAGTCTTTGCGTCCGGGCAACATGCCCCCGACGCCCTGCATCGGCTCGATGAGGATGACACCGATGTCGCCTGTGATACGCGCCCGAGTCGCCTCGATATCATTGAATGTTCCCTGCACCCATTCATGAGGGAGGTTGAGCGGGTTCCGAGTGGCCCCAAACATCAATGTGCCTCCATGGTACGCGTTATTGAAGATCATGACCTGCACAAGTCAGCCAACATGTGTGAGCCGCGGTCTTAGGGAGGATACCAACCTTCTTCCGACCAACAAAGTTGAGCGCCGTAGCAATGGCCATCGTGTTGGCCTCGGTGCCGGAATTGCAGAAACGGATGGTGTCCATGCTCGCGAAGCGGCCGACAAGCTTCTCGGCCAGTTCTACTTCCCGCTCATTCGGGCCCCCCAAGGTGAAGCCCGTCTTTGCAGCCCTCTGGATGGCTTCCAGAATAGCCGGGTGCGACTTGCCATACATGCCGGCGTTGTATTCCGACACCATGTCGAGATACTCACGGCCGTCCACAGAGGTCACATAGGTATCATGGCCGCCGGAAAATGTCAGGGGGAACGGGTGGAAGCTGAGAACGGCTCGGGTGGTGCCACCGGGAATGACCTTCCTTGCCCTCTCATGGTACTGGGCCGATTTGGGGTTGTTGTTTGCGTATTCAGCGACATGGGCGGCCAAAATCTCATCGACAGAGCGTCCGCCTGCTAAAGTCCTGGAGGCAGCCATGATCGAGTCTGAGTGGGAGTAGAGTGCAAAGAAACGCCTTGGGCGAGGTGCAGATCGGAATTATGAGAGGGCGAGGGCGTTTTTGGATCAGTCTTGCCCAAGGGAATGCATCTATTCGCGGGTATGATATTGAGCAATACGGGAAGAGTCCCGGGACGTTGGAGTTGCTGTATAGCCTCTAAAGAGACCTTCCTCGCTTCTCAGATCTGATTCCGAGGCGATAGAACAGGTTCAGGAAGGGTATTGGCCGGGATCCGGGGTTCATGACCTTCGGTCCACTGCCGATGCTCGCCCGTCTCGGCCCGTGTGTTTGTTTCGGACCGGAAGAGTGGAGTCCAGTGGTCCTGCCAACCTGTGCTGCCCGCCCAGGGCAGGAACAGCTGTGTGTCAGTTCTTTATCCGATGACTCATCACATCAGCTGACTCATCGACGTTCCGTGTGCTTTGCTGCTTACCTCATCAGCCATTAATCCAATGTTTGAACCTCACGCTCATGTGGCAGCACGATCAACCCCTCATCGCGACACATGAGTCTTGCGCCGTCCTACATGACCTACAATCGCGACTCCCGCCAACCTGACTCACATTCGATCACTGCACGGTGCCGGATACCCTAAATACCTGACTCCTAAGCCAGTATTTCCCTCTGGATCTGCTCTCCACACACCTTCCAGATTCACCAACAAAGGCACACCATCGCGGGTATTTGCAGCAACACTAGACTTGACTGGGAGTCTACTGTTATCAGAATTTGATCTCACCGACCACTGTTCATTATGAAGACTGAATACCTCGCTTCCCACGACTTCTCGCGCCGATACTACCCCACCCCATATTCTGCCACCATCGATCGACCCAGGACCTGAGCGCACAACATCCATGTCCGATTCCGTATCGCAGATTGACGCGCTGGTCGCGGAGTACTCATCCTTGCTTGACGAGGCATTGATAATCGCACTGGTCAGCGACCATGATCTCCAGGATCCAACACAGCTCGCGGAAGCCAGGACCACGCTCCAGGCACTTGCCAAAGATGTACCCGCCGAGGAGGCAACGGGTTTCAACCCGAGTGGAATAGCCGACACGTTCAGCTCACTGGACGGCACCAATGATGCCCGTGACAGGAGCAGTACGTCGCACGGCTCATCGTCCCATGCAAAGGACACGGATTCATGCGGTACAACGATCACCAGCCCGAACCTGGACACATCGGAATCCGTGACACCTCGAATTAGAGCTTTCGAGGGCCAGTCCGACGATGTCCAGATTCAGCAGCTGCAGGACATGTTCGCCGATTTGAAGGCCCATGATATCCAGCTAGCCTTCCGCAAGGCGAACGGCGACTTTCAGACCGCTCTGGAGAATCTCCTGAATATCCAGTACCTCGAGTCGACCGGCGAGAGGCAGAAGGGTGTCGACGGATTCTTCCGTCCGGAAGGTGCCGTCGGTGGCAAGAAGAAGAAGAAGAAGGGCAAGCGAAAGGATGCTTCGTCGACGGTCGACTCTTCGAGCTCCAGTACAATCACGAGCCCCAGCGAGCCGAACCTGCAGGGGTCCAGCATCGACGGTATGGTTTCCCCTCCAGCCCCGTGGTTCTTACCATTCTGACCACATCTGCAGAACTCGAGGACATTCTCTACGTTTCTGAGAAGCTCGACTTGCCCTACGACGAGGTGTCCAAAGTCTTCTACGATTGTAAACGCTCCAAAGAGCAGACCATTGTCAAGTTCCTGGACCGATACGCGCAAGAAGGCGACAAAGTGAAGGACGACGATCTCAGCAAAGAGCGCATCAAAGGACTATCCGAGACGTACAAGAGCATCCCAGAGCATTACCTCGCCCCGCTGGTCGGACTCGTCGGCGACGTTCTCCCCTGGATCAACGAGCTCGCAGCGCTCCTCAACCCCTATTTCGCTAGCCTCCCTCCCCAACGGCTGGCGCTCGATTACAAGCTGACGCCGCTCGTCGGCGAGGAGCTAGAGGGCTTCACCTCCGTGGCCAGCAAGGCGAAGAAGGGAACAGCCTACAGCCCAACCGTCTCCGGCTCAGCGACGCCGAGGACGCAGAGCTTCCAGGACGCCCTCGCGACCGTCAACGCCGCCGCCGCGGCCAGGAGCTACTCCTTCGCCAGCGCGGGCGCCGCATACCGCAAGGGCGGCTCGAACCCGCTGTACCGGCAGGCGGCGGCTTATTACGCCGACCGGGGCAAGGAGCAGTCCCTTGGCGTTGCCAGGGCGCGCAGCGACTTTGCGGACGCTCTCGTCTCGAACTCGGCGTCGCAGGACACCATCGACCTGCACGGCGTGGAGGTCGCGCACGGCGTGCGGATCGCGCGGGAACGCGCCTGGACGTGGTGGAACAGCCTCGGCGAGTACCGTGCTCAGGAGGCGCGGCGCGGGTTTACCGTCATCACCGGGCTCGGCCGGCATAGTGCTGGCGGCGTGTCGCGGCTGAGGCAGAGCGTTGCCGCTGCGCTTATTGAGGATGGGTGGAAGGTCTCTGTCGAGACGGGCAGGTTCAAGATCGTTGGACGGCGGTAGCGTCTTTTGGATGATGAGTACTAGACCAGCGGGCTTGTTCATGATCATCGTGCTGCTAGAGGCCTGTGTGGAAGGTATATAGAAGCGTGCTGTTCAATGAAGTGGATGAAATACTACTCATGCCCCTGTAACCTTGGAGCCATTTTCACCATGATATCATCTTGCTCTCCATACTCTCGAGGGGTACCGCGTTGAAAGTGTCGAGACGTTCAAGTTGCCACGATATGGTATCGGTCGGCGGTTGATTTACGGTCTCTTGGGCTCCTGATTCCTATTCTCTTGACCGAATATTCTCTCGCGTCGCCATTTTCGTTGCTCCATGTCTCTCTCATGCTCTAATCATGTTTACAAGAGACCTCAATCTATCCTCTGGTTCGCTCACCCCGCCAAAGCCTCACTTCTTCTGCTGGTCAAGCTGCCTCCCATACTTCTCCCAGACATCCAGCCCCGTCAACACCGTTGTTGCAAGCATCACTGAGCCCACGACACCGGGCTCGGCATCGTACCACCCCAGCGCCGACAGCGGGATAATCATATCCAGCGAGTCCGCCAGCATCTTCCTCATAAGCAACTTCGCCTTACCCCGCACCTCCCCGCGGTGCCTCTTCCGCTCCTCGACGACCTTCCTCAGCCTCTCCCGCTCGGCTTTGAGATCACCCTCCTTCTCTCCTTGCTTCTCTCCTTCCGCTGCCACGGCGCCATACCCCTCTCCCGAAGCCGGCACGGGCGCATGCGCAAACAGCTTGATGAGCTTGACGCCGCAGCTGAGCACGGAGCACACGAGCCCGAAAAGCCAGAACCGCTGGGCCTCGACGTTGAGATAGACCGCCTTCTCGAGGCCGAAGATCTGCAGCCCGGGGACGCCCGCGAGGTCCGGCAGGGTGACGGTCTCGAGCATGCCGAAGATGCCCATGAGGCTGCCGTACATGAAGTCGAGGAAGGTCTCGGGGGCCGTGAGGCCGGCGGTGTTGGCGAGCATGTTGTAGGCGAGCACGTAGCACTCGAAGAACTTGAAGGTGCGGAGGTAGCGGCGGGTGAGGTTGATCTGGTCCTTGAGGGGGGCGACGATGAGGTAGGCGGGCTTGATGACGTCCAGGTTGCTGGTGAAGAAGGGGATGATGGAGGCGAGGAGGGACGGGTAGCTTTGCAGGATAATGAGGACGGATTGAACACCGCGGAAGAAGCGCTCGAGACCCCCTGAAACGGAGTTAGCTGGATGGTTCTCTCATGGTCGATGCTCTGAAAGGGGAAAGTCGGTGAGTCGTCGGGCATCATGGACAGGTCCTGTCATGACACCCGACACCCGACAATATCAAGAGATCGCAGCGCTCAGCTGATAAGCCATGACCAACTTACAAAGATCCGTCCCGAACAGGAGGGCCTGCTGGAAGAGGCGCGCCATGGTTGTGGCTAGAAAGAGGCTTGAGTTGGTTGCAATAGTGGAGGTTGACGTCTGAATGTAGGTACCAATGCCTGGCGGTGATTCTTCGGTGGCTTTCGAGATTCTCGGCTACTTTCCGAGTCCGACTGGGTATCTTTCTACTCAATTGACCTGAAAGAGTTTCCGTGACTTCGGGGTTGCTTGAACTCCGGATTGGCGCGAAACGTCTCGAGTGGTTTTCCACTGTAAATGCGTGCGACAACGGTATCGGAGCGGCCTTTTCTCCGCCACAGTGCACTGTTAGGTATCTTTCAGGCTGGGGTGTTCCTGGGGCGCCGGTCTGGCCCGGCCCGGCGCCATCCTCGGGATCCCCATCGGCCCGTGGGTCACGTGAGTAGCGGCACCTGCGACCCCGGACGCCGAATGATCAAGATTGTCGAGGGTTGCCTCAGCTCGTCCACTCAGCCATCTGGAACCCCGCGAAAAGGCTTGCCGCGTCCTGGAACCGGCTCCAAGAGCCTCGGGGCGACTCGAACCTCAACCCCAAGAACAGGCAGACTTATGTACATTTGTACTTATACGGCTCGCACCAGGGCCATTCGCCCTGTCATGTATCGGGTCTCTTGTCAAGCGCTAGAAAAATTCGAGGCGAAGCGGGCGAGAAGAGCTGAACGTCTGGTGGTCTTCGTAGGGCGTTCAGAATGACAAGTGATCACATGAGGAGGACGAGCCCAGGGGGGGGGTTCGCCCGTGGACCGCCACAGATGGTCCGGAAGCCGATGGTATCATGGATGGCTTGTTGTTGACGCGACACGGTGGCAGCGGCTGGGAGACGGTTCGGCACTAGGAGGGACTTTTGATCGCCCGACCCCACAGGCAAACATCCATGTAAGTACCACGGCCCACCACACGACTGGGACAGTTCAGCCTGTTCAGGGGCCCATTGCCGGTTCCTCGCCAACTCCACATGGCCTCGTAACTCGTTTCTTCCGGAAACATGGAACCGCGCTGGTTTCGTCCTCACCCATCGTCAGCACCTAGTCTCAACGAGCCAATTCCTCCTGCCAACGTTGACGCAGCCAGAAAAGAAGCAGCGTCTTTGAACTCTTCGCCTCTCGCTGCACGAGAGAAGTAATTCCACATCACGAACTTGCGTCCACCAGACTGTATCCTTGACAGGCTATCAGGCTATCAGCATGGGAATATACTTGTGACACCAGGTCGCAGACGAAAGAAAGGAGTGAAGCGCACCCACAGTGCCAGAATCACTGACAGGGCTCATACAAGGACAGGCCCTCGATTCCGACGAGGAAGGGCCCATCGGTACATATGGGTACTTACCCCTCGGCTTCATTGCTTCAGTCGTACGAGGCACGGCACAGTACTGTGTGCAGCAATGCAGCTGAGGAGATATGCCAAGAGTGGGACACCGCCGCCACTGCCGAGACTCCCGCTTCAACGCGCCCGGCTTCTTCAATCACTTTATTACCGTTGAGCAAGTCCGTGCAACCTTAGCGTAACGTCGTTTCATCTGATTCGGCAGGCTAGATGTAAGCGAGCACTGCAGTCTGGCCATCGCTTCGTACCTTACAAGTACTCAAGACCGAACTAGCGACCCCGAGTACAGGGGTTTCCGAAGCAGACCCAATTGTGCAATTTTCCTATTTTGTGATATGCGACAGCTTCTCGATGTGCAGTCCGACTCCCGGTACCTGCATACAAATACATAGCAAAATCCTGTTTCCCTGCATTTTATTTCTCTTGGAAACCGGGTCGTAATCCCCTTGCTACATATAGGAGAGACCCTAGCCATATATGTCGAGCTCCGTGAAGGGCGCTGATCCGGCCTCTGCCAGATAACCCCCTTTTGCTTGCTGCAATGGGAAGGAGAGCAACTAGGGCCAACATAGCGCGACACTTACATACAAGGCTGATCCCAGACCCCGGGAACGCTCCCCGGCGGTTCGCTAGTGCACACTACTTGCGTACGGCGGAGGAGACAGGTTCGGCTTAGACAGGAACACCTCAGTACTTTGCCACTGTTCGGGACAGTTCCAGGGACGAGATTGAACCTTGGGCTTGGGAGTATGGGTGCGAGTGGAACAGCCCTGTAAAGGCCGTCTGCCCTCCCTCATCCCGACCCGCCAGAAAGAAAGAAAGGCAAGACCAAAGGCTCCCCCGGGCTGTCTCCGAGTCTCGTCCAGTTTTTCGTCCTTCGCATGCTTAATTCTTCAAAGCCTCTGGGGTGAGGCCTGCGTTTGCCATTCATTACTTCCTTACGCCGCCGAGAAGACTCGTTCGTTCCTAGCCACATCCTACGAGCATACCTAACGCCCCGCGGGATCGACGGTCGACAACGCCAACCACGGAGATCGACAGACACTTTGACTTGATATATGTAGATCGTCCCGGACACCGCTGTCTTTCACGCTCTGCCCCCTCGTCAATCTTTCGAATAGCGGGACGTGACGATGAGCACCGTCACCGAGCTCGAAGCCCGTGCTTGGGCTCCTGGGACGGACTTCAAGGCGCCAGCTGAGCTGAACTGGCTCTACCATTTCGGTCTTGCGGTCATCTGCATCCTATGGACCCTGTCGCTCCTCGTCGTCGGCCTCCGGATATGGGCTCGATGGTCGGCAAAGCAACTGGGCGTCGGTAAGTCTCTAATTCGTGCAGCGAACAGATTCGAGAGCATGACCTGACATGATTTGGCACAGATGACTACCTCATGGTTGCTGCTATGGCCGTCAATACCGGCTGGTTCTTTACATTGATCATGTGTAAGTTGATCTCGAAATGAGACACCTTTCCGCCGCAGAACTAACAAAACTGTCTTGGGCGAACAGACGTCAAGACGTGCTATGTTGGAATCCACTACTGGGACGTGCCGGATCTCACGTTGGAGCAACAAACTCAAGCCAAGCTGTACGAGTGGCTCATCATCCTGCTTTACCACCCCATCCTGGGCTTCGTCAAGGCGTCGGTTCTGGCCTTCGACCAAAAGTTCACGGGTGTCAAGAAGTCGCTCCGGTACACGGTCTACACTCTCCAGGCTGTCAACGCGGGCTGCATGATCTCCGTATTCTGCGTCACCCTCTTCCAGTGCAACCCCATCTCGCTCAACTGGACGCCCGGCTACAGGCGTGCCTGCATCAACAACATCGCCTTCAACTACGCCTACAACTGCATCGTCATTGCCACCGACATTGCCGTGTTGGCCGTGCCGTTCTGGGCGTTCATCGGTCTGCAGATGCGGACTCGACTGAAGCTTGCTCTCCTCGGTGTCTTTGCCCTCGGTGGACTGTAAGTCGCGAACTCCGGCCCCCCTGAAGTGACATTTGCTGACAATCGACTCAACACAGGGTCACGGTGATCTCTTGCGTCCGCCTCGGCCTCCTGATTCATTGGTTCGACCAGTTCTACAAGGGCCTCGGCTCCCCTGACATCTACTACTCGTTCGGCTGGGCCGTCTCGCCCATCGAGTGCAACCTCGCCATCGTCGCGGCCTCCATCCCCGCGCTCTGGCCGCTGTTCCGCAAGGCCTTCCCGAAATTCTACTCGGACCTGAACTACCCGTACCAGAGCCCGTACCACGGCAACGCGCAGCCGGGCGGCTCCAACCACGCGTCGGCCTTTCGCTCCAACCTCGCCCGCCCCATGGGTGCGTCGCGCATCGGCGACGAGGACACGGACGATGGCTTTATGATGAAGACGATGCACGCCAACGGCCAGGCGGACTGCAGGGCCACAACGCCCACGGGTTCGCAGGACGGCATCATCGATGTCAAGGGCGGAATCGTGCGCACCACCGACGTCGAAGTTGGCTACGAGGAGGCTACAAAGGACAGGGACTATGTCAATGACCGCGACGAGTATGGTCGCAAGAAGGTGGCGTACGCCATGTAAGGAATTCTTGGTTGGGTAAAAGCGAAAAGGGGGAGCAGCATCCACGAGTATATCTCCGGCTTCCCCTTTGTGGCACAACTTGTTTTGCCTCCATGTAATTGCAGCGTTCTTGCAACAGATGTCGAAGTGGAAAGAGCTAGCTCTCGACAACAATAGGATTTCCACCATATAGATTATCTACTCAGATAGTTTATCCTCAACCGCGTTATGGGGATCGCAATGTCTGTTCTGAGTGCTGACGGCACGCTCGGGGAAAACCGACTGTGCCACAGGTGATCATCAACCCGCTGCACAGACCCGAGACTGAGGGCCGAGAATGGCAGTTGTCAGAAAACGTCCGCTGCAGCTGCGCCGCAATTGCGCCGTTTCCAAGCGTCGGGCATTAACCAAGCCCCGAGACCGCCGTTCAGGGGGACGGGAGTTGCGGCACCCTCCTGGCCTCCTGGGAGAAATGAGAGTATCCCCCCTGCCGCATAGTAAGGAAACTCGAAAAATTCGTAAGCATATGGGCTCAGGCTATCCCTTTTCAGGCCTGCGTTCTTCGCTTGGGCGGGAATAAAACTCGATCACTGGGCGGGAATTGCATTCTGTACAGTACTTGGACCTACTGTACAGACCAGTCAACTAGTTCGACATGTATCGCTTCTTGGCCAGAAGTGTGTATCTGGTTGGCCTCTGAGCTCTTGGCACACCTTAGCTCAAGTGCGAATTATCCGAGCTTATGCGGCAATCTCGACAGGGGCTCCAACCCCACCGGACTCTGCTGTTGAGCAGAAGATACATAATTAGTCTAGAGACTTGGGTCCTGAGGACAGGGATCTATGTGGGAACGCTGCATGTCCACTGTCGCCAGACATCACCCCTGATTCGAATACGACTCCGCCGGCAATGCCAGTCCAAAAACGTGGCTCCCCCGACAGGCATATTGAGCGCCGAGACGACTTGGTTGCTTGGCCCGGTCCCCCCTTATTCTCTCTGTCAGGTGGGAGTTCCAGGGGGCCTCTTCTCAGGCATCCCGGCAATCGCAAAGCACGTAACTCCCGGGAACTGCAAGGGGCGAAAGGGCTGGCCCGCAACCACGCCACATTCGTGCATTCAGTTCACGCTTCTCCCACGAGGCATACCTGCGTCCCAGCACCCCGGACCTGGCAGACCTGATGAGATGCCCACCCGGGGCCTTATTCTACCCAATGTGATCCGTCATCTTCTCTTCTCGTAGCGAAGATTCCCACAATAATACACCTTAGCGCGGCGATAGCGAGGTTTCCACGTGGCCGAGTGTCTTCTGGGTCCGTAGTCTGAGGGTCGAACCAAGGTAGTATAAGAGACAGTCGCGATGATCCTTCTCCTCTGATCGACTCTCCTTTGGCTCGTCCTCCTCACCTTCAGTTGGGCATTCATTCCCTTGGTATACCACCCACATTCGTTCTTTCATTTTGCTTTTTACCATAATCACTGGAACAGAAAACCAAAGATGCGTCTCATCAAGGCTTTCTCCATCGGCGCGTGCATCCTCGGCGTCGTCGAGGCCCTCCCCCGCCGCGCTCAAAACTTCGCCAAGAGGCAGGTTACCGAGCTCCGGGACGAGTATGACTTCGTCATCATCGGTGGTGGTACCGCCGGCCTGACCGTTGCCGACCGTGTCTCGGCCGCCTTCCCCAGGAGTGAGTTATGAATCCCATGCCAGATGAGGGTCCCGATCTGCGGCTCCCGGGACGATCGTTGAAAGCTTACACGGATGCACCCCCACACAGAGACCGTCCTAGTCATCGAGTACGGTAAAGTCGAGGGCACCGTTGGCTACTATGACCCGCCCGAGGATGGTCGTGGTGCCAGCCGCCTGGTCATCACCACGCCTCCCGTCGCCAGCGTCAACAACCGCTCTGCCGTCGTCATCCTCGGCATGACTGTTGGCGGAGGCTCCGCCGTCAACGGTCAGTTCCTGGACCGTGGCTCCAGGTTCGACTACGACGAGTGGGCGCGACTTGGTAGCCCCGAGTTTGACGACAGCCCTGACAGCTGGGACTGGGAGAACTTTGGCCCCGCGTTCAAGAAGGCAAGTCTTGTCTCTCACTGTCCTTCCCAATGCCGAACATCCCTTCTAACAATACATCAGTCCTTCTTCCTTACCGAGCCCAGCGATGAGCTTGTCGAGGAGTACGGTTACACTTGGGATGCCTCCGAATACGCTGGCGAGGCGATCGAGGCCTCTTTCCCCCCCTTCCAGTGGCCCGTCCAGAGTATGTGACCAACCCCCAGACCCGTACGCTAGTAGGAATAGCAAAGATACTAACTCTTACGTCCAGAGGTCGGCTGGGAGGCGTACGAGGAGTTCGGTCTCGAGACTCCCGTCACCTGCGACGATGGCGACAAGCATGGTGTCTGCTGGGTTCCCTCGGCCCAGAACTCCGAGACCGTGGAGCGATCCCACGCCGGTGTCGGTCACTACACCAGGATTGCGGACTCCCGCCCCAACCTCGACCTCCTCGTCGAGCACAAGGTCACCCGCCTCATCATCAACAAGGACGAGAGCGCCCCCACCATCGAGTTCCGCCCCGTCGCCGGTGGTGAGCTGAAGACCATCCGCCCCAAGCGCGAGGTTATCCTGTCGGCCGGTGCCATCCACACTCCCCAGATCCTCCAGCGTAGTGGTATCGCCTCCGCCGAGTACCTCGCGTCGGAGGGCATCGAGCTCGTCGAGGACCTCCCCGGTGTCGGCCAGAACTTCCAGGACCACAGCGGCGTCCCCTTCACCTTCTCCTACGATGCTCCCTCCCCCAACGAGGCCGAGGTCACCAACAACGCGACCTACGCCGCCGAGGCTGTCGCCCAGTTCCGCGAGCGCCCCGCCCGCGGCCCTTACACTCTCGCCATGGGTAACAGCGCCGCCTACGTCGCCCTCCAGCACGTCACCCCCGAGTGGGAGCAGATCGTCGCGAACATCCGCGCCCAGATTGCCGACCGCTCCGCCCTCGAGTTCCTCCCCGCCACCGCCGCCGAGACCGTCCAGGAGGGCTACCTCGCGCAGCTCGAGATCATCGCCCAGGCCCTCGAGCACCCCGAGCACCCCATCCTCGAGATGCCCTTCCACACCGGCCCCGGCACCGCCTTCCTCCTCAAGCCCCTCAGCCGCGGCTCCGTCGTCCTCAACTCCGACGACCACGACGCCACCCCCATCGTCAACTACGCCACCGGCGCCAACCCCGTCGACCTCGACATCATGGCCACCTACGTCGACTACTTCCGCCGCCTCTACGCCACCGACACCTGGCAGGCGCTCGGCGCCGTCGAGGTCGCCCCCGGCGCCAACGTCACCGAGCACTCCGCCCTCATCGAGTACGTCAAGAACACCGTCATCCAGTCGCTCATGCACCCCTGCTGCACGGCCGCCATGCTTCCCCGCGAGAAGGGCGGTGTCGTCAACTCCAGCCTCTCCGTCTACGGCATCCAGGGTCTCCGCGTTGCCGACTGCTCCATCATCCCCACCGTCCCTGCCGCCCACACCACCACCACGGCGTACGCCATTGGCGAGAAGGTAAGTCGTCCCCGGCGACATCCAGTTTCCGTTCTTGAGGAGAATCACGGTTGCTAACAGGTCTGCAGGCTGCCGAGATCATCATCCGCCGGTGGAAGGGATGCAGCAAGGCTTAAATAGCCTAGCATCGTCTGGAAGATGTGTCCTGTTTTGGGGCCACATTGCTGTTCAGGTCTAGTTAGCGGCTACAATATATCACTTACTGCTATCACCACCTTTGATGTCCCTATTCAGATCTTTTTCCAGATCAACATGATTTGATGAAGAGCCACGGTGCAGTGGACATTCGACGACGGCCGACACGGGCAGGGTGGCAAGCTTGGTAACGCCGGGAGGTGTTGGGCAGGGAAGTATTAGTAGCGATGGAGACAGGACACCGAGGTACCCAGAGTGGGTTTATCTAGACCTTCAAGACACCTTCCCAACACAAGCATCCTCACCACAGCGGTGACCGAATGGCCGATGCGGGTCCGGGGGAAGAAGCGGGTGATGAAATGCCGCATTTTCGCTGTTAGTCTCCATGGGAAAGGAATTCTAAAACGATAAAGGTCCATTTAAATGGGAGAGAGGAGAGAGAGGACCTTTCAGTACTCGGTTGCTGGAGTGGCATCGCGAATTCGCGGAGCTTTGACACTGGGCAGAGATGCTGGTGGAGTTGAAAAGGGGCCAGCACGGGCCATGTCACGTGACATTGGATTTGGGGCGGTCTGCTTCCACGGCACTGTCCTTTCCTCTGCAGCTCGGCATTGAGGTCGTTCCGCAGGTCAGCTTGAAAACAAAAGACCTCTAACAGCAATTCATGTCTCGAACAATGCATTGATGGATGAAATTCACCAAACCAGGCCTCGGGTAGCAACAGAGACACAGCAACAACTCTCAAACAAACGAACACCATTGTAGCATAGGACTCTACCAGACTAGTTTGGAAGTAATATTTACAAGCCCATCGGCTACCAGTCTAACGACCCTGTTCCTCTCTGCCCTCATCCTCGCCCCGGACCTGTCGTCTACTGGCCCGGCGCGATCAGCTTGCCCTCGGCCCTGGCCGAAGGAGCCCAGCCGCCGGCATAAGTCGAACCGCCGTTCAGGGCGGCGTACTCCGCCATCCGCTTCTCGAGCTCGGGGCGGAAGTGGCGGATAAGGCCCTGCAGCGGCCAGGCGAAAGCCTCACCCAGAGCTGTGTCATCATCGTCAGCACGCATGTCTCGTATTTCTCGGGGGTCACGTCACGACTTACCGCAGATGGTGTGGCCCTCGACCTGCTTGGTCAGCTCCTGGAGCATGTCGATCTCCCTGGGGCGGCCCTGGCCCTTCTCGAAACGCTTCATGATCTGGTCAGTCCACTTGCTGCCCTCGCGGCAGGGCGTGCACTGGCCGCAGGACTCGTGGTGGTAGAAGTGGGACAGCCTGCTGATGGCGCGGACGACGTCGGTGCTCTTGTCCATGACGATGACGGCAGCGGTGCCCAGGCCGGACTGGTTGTCCTTGAGGGCGTCGAAGTCCATGAGCTGCTCGTCGCAGATGGCCTTGGGCAGGATGGGCGTGGACGAGCCGCCGGGGATGACGGCGAGCAGGTTGTCCCAGCCGCCGCGGACGCCGCCGCAGTGCTTGTCGATCAGCTCGCGCAGCGGGATGGACATCTCCTCCTCGACGGTCACGGGGTTGTTGACGTGGCCAGAGATGCAGAAGAGCTTGGTGCCCTGGTTCCTCTCGCGGCCGAATCCGGCGAACCAGCTGCCGCCGCGGCGGCAGATTGTGGGCGCGACGGCGATGGTCTCGACGTTGGCGACGGTCGAAGGGCAGCCGAAGACACCGACGGCGGCAGGGAAGGGAGGCTTGAGGCGGGGCTTGCCGGGCTTGCCCTCGAGCGACTCGATGAGCGAGGTCTCCTCTCCGCAGACGTAGGCGCCGGCGCCGCGGTGGACGAAGACGTCGAAGTCGTAGCCGGAACCGCAGGCGTTCTTGCCAATGAGGCCGTCCTTGTAGGCCTCGTTGATGGCGGTCTGAAGGACGGCGGCTTCGTGGTAGAACTCGCCGCGGATGTAGATGTAGGCGGCGGAGGCGTTCATGGCTCGGCCGGCGACGAGGCAGCCCTCGATGAGCTTGTGGGGGTCCTTTCGCATGATCTCGCGGTCCTTGCATGTTCCGGGCTCGCCCTCATCGGCGTTCACGACGAGGTATCGGGGCTTCGAGTCCTTGTCCCAGTCCTTGAAGTTCATGAACGACTGCGGAGGCGCGGTTCCGTCAGTATGTGTGTGGGCAGCTCGCGGGGGCCGACGGAGGGGCTGCTACTTACCCACTTGAGGCCGGAGGGGAAACCAGCACCGCCACGTCCTCTCAGGCCGGAGGTCTTGACCTCGTTGATGATCCAGTCGTGGCCCTTGAGGAGGATCTCCTTCGTCTTGTGCCAGTCGCCCATCTTCTTCGCGGCGGCGAGGGTCGGGGGGTAGCGCCCCATGAGGTTCTGGAAGATACGGTCGCTGTCCTTGAGGCCTCCATAGGTGCGGACGGTGGCATAGCCGCGCGCGGCCTGCGCAGGGAGCCGGGTTGCCGCCATTTTGGGGGATTCGTGGTCGCGATGGTTGATGGTGGTGTTCAAGTCAAGCTTGGGACAAGCGGCGAATTGTCGGGTGCAGACCTGAGAGATTACCAATTCGCACCCGTGATTGGCCAACAGGTTGGTGGCCCGCAGAAAGCGGGTCGGTCCACGCTCTCAAACGCCTCGGGCAACAACGGCGGAATACATCATCACTTTTTCCTTGATGACACCGCCAATTCTTTGGGTATTGCCTGGCAATCGCTCAATCTGAGAGACGGGATCTATTCTGGTGATTGTTTTGCACTTTTATTCTCAAAATCTGGTTCCCCCTCGAAGCCCGGGGTCAATTGGAATCCCCGTCCGGAGCTGCGGAATATCCATCGGCAAAGCTTCGGCACACGCCCACAGGTCGATGATGCGTCTACGGCACCTGACTAACAACTATCGCTTGCTCTCAAGTGATTCATTGATGAAGATGATCGATAGGTTCGACTTCTGAGTCATGCAGCTGTCGCTACAATGGCGCCCGAAAGTCCACCTGAGCGCTGTGGCCTGATTCTGGGACTGAGGACGGGAAATGCGTCTCATCTGCCACAATACTGGTAGGGTGGCTCTTTGCTGCCCGGGTATGTACTCTCAGTACTCTCGCTTCATGATATCGAGTCGCCATGTGTTTCGGGGTGTCTGTCCCGTAGCGGCTGTTTCTGGGGTGTCGTCAAACGAAGGACAGCCGGTCCGCCCCCGGGTATCATCCAGAGGGCCCAGTTCATCTCTTCAGCTGCTCGTACCAAGTCGTCATCAAGACTCGGCCGCAGCCGGTCGTCTCGCCACAGTACTCGGGATCAACTTGCGCAAGACGTCCACCTGCCGCGCCTGCGCCTTGTGCCTCAGACTCTCCACGCCGCGGCTATCCAGCCGCCGCCGGCCGTTCGAGTAGATGACGGTAAAGTCGGGTATATTCTCTCCTGCCTTGACAACAGACTTGGGCGTGATGGTGCAATTCTATGCCCTTGTTAGCACCGATGTATCCTTCGGCCTGGCGTGGGAACCGTACCTTTCCCAGAACGGCCCCTCGCCCTATCCGCGAGTGCACGCCCACGACTGTTCCCTCTCCGATATCCGTGCCGCCGGCTTCTATGACGGAGCCGACTTCGACGGTCACGTAGTCGCCGAGGGCGACGCCGCCGCTGGTCTCGTCGCCATCCGTGGCGCCGATGTGCGTCCGCTCGTGGACGATGCACCGCCGGCCGATGAGGATGCTACCGCTCGTCGACTCGAGCTTCGCGCGGGGATGGATGACGGTCTCGGACTGGATGGTGATCGAGTGCTCGCCCGTTAGGATGCTGTTGTCGGAGATCTTGGCCGAAGAGGAGGCGTTGACTGGTGCTTGCGGCCCCGAGTTGGAGACGGGCGGGAGGATGGAGCGGCGCTTGCTGCTGGTGGATGTGGACATGTCGCCCCTGGAGCTGTAGAGAGCTCCGGCAGGTCGTATTATCGGCTGGGTGGAAGTTGTGGCATGCTGCTGCCGCCGGCGGAGAGCTGTGTTGACCGGTTCGAGGAGCTTCCCATCTCGCGTGAACAAGGCATAGGCCGGTGAGGGCTCTCGATTGGACCGGAAGGCCAAAGGTGGGACGTTAATGATTACGTAATCAAGGGTCCAACTGCCGCTTGATACTTCGGCTCAACACCAAAAGTTTCCCCTGATGATCCATCTGTAAACTTCAGCCACCCGACGCCTCAGCCGTTTCACGACTGATTAAAAGAGGCAGCAATTATGAGCATTGGCAGCGATCTCAAGTCATGTCGGCAATGACTGAACGCGGTTACAGATGGATTTCTGAAGAGAGGCGACGCGAGGTGCGAAATCTCAAGTGACTGGCTTCCAGGGGCATTCTTCGGTCTGTTGAATTACTATCTAGATAACCTTCCTATAGGATACCACAATGCAAAGCCATGATCAGCTATCCATTGACCGTCTATTCTCGTCACTCTCCGTACTCGTCATTCACCGCTTGACTCTGGAGGAAAATGCCCATCATGGCGAAGGATTGGACATCGAAAGTTCGAGATGACCAAGAAGCTCGCCGGCCGCCCTCGATGGCTGAGAACTCTCGACTACACATGACATACATGACAAAACTTTAACGTTCCGCCCTCCACTGGGCGAGGAATAAAAGGGCAGACACCTGCCCCCTTTTCTGGCTCGCCGCCCCAACGCAACCCCCAACCAATCTGCTGGATCTCGCCGCCCAGCAAACCATGTCGAACTCTTCGCTTCCCCTTTCGACCGCTACCGCAATGGACGACGCCGTCGCCTACCTCAACGACCCCGTCGTGGGCTTCTTCGCCCAGCTGGCGCTCAGCATCATCGTCCTCATGGCCAGGCCGACGCTCAAGCTCCTTCCCTTCCTTATGAGTCTTACCGTCGCATACTTCACCCTTCCGCTCTACAAATACTCTCAGATCACGCGCGATCTCGGCATCGGCCTGGAATTCACCGGCCGCACCCTCGAGGATGTCATGATCAAGACCAGCGTCTTCATGGCGATGCACCTCTGGGCCCTGGTCTTCGTCGAGGGCTACCTGCTGCCGCACCGGGAAATGTTCCTCGGCCGCCTGCACGCGGCGTACAAGATGATCTTCAACGGACGACGCATCGGCACCAACAGACTCGCGCCGCAGATGCCCCTCCCCGACGGCCACATCCAGGCCCAAGCCCAGGCCCAGGTCCAGGACGAGAAGCCAGGACAGGCCGAAGTGTCCGGGGATATCAAGGACCCCCAGGACCCCAAAGATCTACAGGAAAAGCAGGCCGTGGAGCCCGCTCCAGCCGAGAACGTCCCCTCGCAAGCCCAGCACACGTCAGAGCAAGTCGGCAAGGGCTTCCACGACCGTCTCGGCTACGCCCGCCGCGAGAACCGCCTGCCCTTCATCGCTCGCCGCCTGGGGCTCGTCTTTCTGCTCTACGTCATCGAGTACATCCTGAAGCCCGAGTTTCTGAAGCGCGTCATGCCCGAGTACGAGGTCTGGTACATCATGCGGATGCACCACTTCTTCACCCGCCTGCACGAGGTGACGCTCGACGAGATGGCCTTGCGCACCTATCTCGCGTTCGAGACGGCCTGGGCCGGCTACGTCTTCTACACGATGCTCCACAGCCTCGGCTCGGTCTTCTGTAAGTCTCGCCCTTCCCTTCCCTTCGTCCCGTGGAACAGTCGCTAACCAGTTGCACAGTCGTCGCCATCCACCTCGACGAGCCCCACGAGTGGCCGCCCCTGTTCGGCGACTTCCGCCAGGCCTACTCCATGCGCCGCTACTGGGTCAAGTTCTACGACCGCCTCATCTACCGCACCTGCTCCGAGAACGCAAAGGGCCTCCTCCGCCTCCTCCGCCTCGGCGGCAAGGGCGGCGGCAGGGACGCCGCCTGGCAGCGGTGGCTCCTCAACATGTGCATCTTCGCCATCAGCGCCTTCATGCACGCGCAGGCCAGCCACTGGGACGGCTCGCCTTGCGGCTACTGGGACGAGGTCCTCTGGTGGATGAACAACTTCTTCGGCATCGTCGTCGAGACGGCCTTCCAGGCGGCGCTGCGCAGGTTTGCCCCGCGCTTCTACGACTGGACCATGTCGAATTGCGTCTGCAAGATCGCCGGGTTCGCGTGGGTGTACCTGTTCACCATGTGGGCGACGTGCAGGTTCTCGGCCGCGGTGGTGGACTGCAACCACTCCCGTATCATGGACTAGACAACATCGGCACTGAAAATTAACGGTGTTGGGGGGGTGGTTCCAGGTGTATTTCAAGCCTCAATGTTGGGATATAATGATCACATAGGTAGTAATTGCGTATTCTGCCAACCAACTCGCAGAGTCAATCCCGCGATCCGTGATCACGTCGCAGAGTACCCCCCGTCGACGAAGATGACCTGCCCTGTGACAGCCTCGCTCGCCCTCGAAGCCAACCACACGGCCACACCCTCAAAGTCCCTCGGCAGCCCGTTGCGCCCGATCATTGTCCTCGCGGCGTGCCTCTCCGCCTTGGCGGGATCCTCCAGCACGGCCCTCGTCATGTCCGTCTCGACAACCCCCGGCGCCACGGCATTGCACAGCACGCCCCTCCCGCTCCACGCCTCGGCCTGGCTCCTCGTCAGGGCGACGAGGCCGCCCTTGCTCGCCCCGTACGCGCCGCTGTTCCCGTACGCCCGGAAGGCCTGCTGCGACACGACGTTGATGATCCGCCCGCCCCGCCCCGAGGCGGCCATCATCGGCCCGAAGGCCTGCCCGAGGAGGAACGGCGCCGTGAGGTTCGCGGCCATGGTGGCGTCCCAGTCCTCCCTGGTGAGGCCGTCCATGGGCGGGCGGAGGTTGATGCCCGCCGCGTTGACGAGGATGTCGGGGCATCCACCCTGCGCGGCGAGCAGAGACTTGATGGAGGTCACGGCGTTGTCGAGGTCGGGCTCGGAGGCCACGTCCGCAGGGAGGGCGACGGCGTCGACGCCCAGGTCTTGGAGATGGGAGGTTGTCTCTGTGAGGGGGCCGGGGCGGCGGGCGATCAGGATGAGACGGGCGCCGGATTGGCCGAGGGCGAGAGAAATAGAGCGGCCGATGCCCGTGCTGGCTCCGGTGATGACGGCGGTGCGGCCGGTGAGGGAGAAGAGGGATGTGAGGTATGCTGCCGGGGTGCGAATCTGAGTCATGGTGAAGGGGCTGTTCACTGTGGTGGATGTTCGGGACAGGAGCCCAAGATGAGTCTTGCGCCTTCAGTTTAAAGACCGAATTATGTTTACCAGGGAGATGTTCTTCGAATGACTGTTCAGGTGTTATTGTTGAGTCGAGAATGACATGGCTTGCGCCCTCCGGTGTCGGGTTTGACCAGGGACGGTTAAAGCCGGCAAATTCATGGCTTGGGCGAGACACCCGGACTGTAGATCAAGCCTCAGAAAGGTAATCAAGGGGACTTGAGGAAGCCAAGATAGCCTCTTGCTGAAATAAAGATGATTCCAAGAGCTGCATAATCGACTTTTGGCGATACACCCAATCCCGACTTGGACTGCAATCTACGGACGGCCATGCATGCTGTGACCTGTATACCAGCCCCTGACCCTTGACTTCAAGGAAACAGTCCCGCCTCCACCGGCGAGTCGATGATCTGCTGCGCCTGAATCTCCTGGATCAGCTCATTCCCCGAATAGTCCTCGTGGTCGAGGTCCAAGTATCCCCGAGGCGCCCACTTCCGGGGCGACAGGAACAGCGACCTCCCGTTGACTGTCGGATCGCTCAGCAGCCGTAGCAGACACTGGCCGGCATCCTCCACCGTGGCGAACTCGACGCCCGCCGCCTCGACCTTGTCGAACAATTCCTTGGGCAGGATGCTCGTGCGGACGTACCAGGGCGATATGACGTTGACCCGCGACCCGTAGTAGAAGGCCGTCCGGCGGAGGGCGTGCATGATGCCGCGGTTCCCCCATTTAGTGCTGCAGTACTGGGGAGTCCTCGGGCAGTCCAGGAAGGCGGCGCCAGAGCCCACCAGGACCAGGCAGGTGTCTTCCTGCTCAGGGCTGGGCCGCGTGCCGTTCTGCGAGATGAAGTAGTGCTGCGCGAGTTTCGTGGTGTACAGCGTGCCCCGGAGGTTGACGTCGATGATGCTCAGGTCGGGCTTCTGGGGGCCTTTCTCGATCCCTGAAGCAAGGTTTAGCATATGCTCCATAACGGCGGCCGGGTGGTGTACTGTACCGTCAAAGGCAAAGACCTCGTCCTGGCGGGTGATGCCGGCGTTGGCCACGACGTAGTGAATCTTGCCCGAAGGCGAGGTCTTGGCCGCATGCTTGAAGAGTTCCAGCTGATCTTCCCAGATCGTCACGTTGCATGGAAGGTATTCCACCCTGGAATGTGTCAGGCTCTTCTCTTCTCGAGTGCTCTGGCGGCATACGTACCCTTTCAACTCGGCAACCAGAGCTTGTCCGCGCTTCGGTTCCAGATCGCCGACCACGACATGGAGGCTTTGATGGTCGTTAGCTACCAGCGCACTTTCTCCTCAGGGCTGTGAGTTGACTGACCCCGACGCATGTAGTGCTCGAACATATGCCTCACCGATCCCGCTGGCTCCTGCATCGCGTCAGCAACTACTTGGTTGTGCGACTCCAACGAAGAGCGCCAATGCAGGATAAACCGAGGCCTTGTGATATAACTCACCTCCGGTGACAATGGCCGTTTTGCCCACCAGATGTTTCGTGTCAAAATCGACGTCACAGTCGATGGGACCAGATACTGTGTAAGGGGGCATGGTTGAGAGTTGGGATCACTGTTGTGATAGACAAGGTGAGATGATGAGTAAAGGAAGAATGCGCTCATCCGCTGGAGTAACAGCCACTGATGTTGCTCTTTTATTTCAATGCCAACAGCACTTAACAAGGCCATGACGTGTTGTCTAGATCCCTCCTCAATTGTTGCTACTGTATGGCTGACGCGAGCCACACCCAAGACTAGCGGAGATAGTTGATACCGGGACGAATCAGCGGGGAAACATCCCTCGGCCTAATCGTGCTCTTGCGCAGCTGGAGAAATGTGTTTCTCCGCGAGTCCCACTCACACTTCCACCACGAATCTCCGCGATGCGGGCAGACACCACCTTTTACTCCGGCCGGCCGAGAGGGCCGAGGAGACCATAGACATTGACTTGTTGAAAGAAGACCTACTCAATGGTAAAAAGGAGATATAACTATATCAACTGATATAGAGTTTTCTCGGCGTCATGCCCCTACGCCTCTTTGGCCATGAAAATCGTGCGCTCGTCTCCCAAGAAAGCTTATTCCTGTGGCTTGTTCTTTGACTGTTGCTGTCTCCTGGCCATTTAAGAGCTGGACAGCCCATCTCCCCTGATGCCTGTCCGTGCCAAAACATCCCTCCAACAAGATCAATCGTCATACCATCAAATATTTCCTCCCAACATAACAGTTCGAAAGCACTCGCAACAATGCCTATTTATAAGTCACGCTGGAACCCTCCGACCACCTTTGATGCTCCTGTCTTGAGTCACGAGGG
Organism: Furcasterigmium furcatum; assembly: GCA_001599815.1. Lineage (NCBI taxonomy): Eukaryota > Fungi > Ascomycota > Sordariomycetes > Glomerellales > Plectosphaerellaceae > Furcasterigmium > Furcasterigmium furcatum. Next base: position 946,637 of record BCIA01000007.1, read on the forward strand.
CCTGACCCTGCCTTTAGTAGTTATAGGTCCGATGACTGCCGAACAGGTTGATGCCTATGTCACCTATATCCGCATCGGAGAGATTAGCTATCAGCTACGGCAGTCAGACAACATGCTAATGGCGCGAAAATATCGTAATATTCGATATAGGTCCCCTGACCCCGAATATAATGCTGATGGTCGCCGTATAAATACTTGGGCTTAGCAACTACGCCGCGTACTCGAAGCTGAGAGACACCGCTGTATTAAGGATATTCTCGCTAAGATTCCTTCCTATTAACTACTAACCGACTACCGTCGTCCCATAGCTTTTGTTGACCGTGTGTATATTCCGCAAACTGACTTCCTAGGCGTGAATTTCATCGGCCAGATCCTCGGACCTAGAGGCACTACACTTAAGGCTCTGTAGGAAAAGGCAGGTGCTAGCATTGTTATTCGGGGTAAGGGGTCCGTCAAAGAAGGTAGGGTTAGGTAGAAGACACGATATGGAACGTCTGACGATATCTCTGGTCCCCTCCACGTCCTCATCACCTCGGACACGCCGGTCAAAGTGGAAGAGGCCAAGAAACTCGTCCAGTAAGTTATTAACAACGCAGTATCGAACCCCGAGTGGCAGAACGAACACAAGAGGAACTAGCTTCGGGACTTGGCCGTCATGAACGGGACATTCCGTGACGATGAGGGTCGTCTCGACCAGCGTGAGGGACACCAGCTTGTTCAAGTTCGTCGACCTGATCAGGGAGCTTGCATCGGAGGTCCCAACGAGATGACCAACTTCGAGAAGGAGTACCGGAGCTTGCTGAACGATCTTGGCGAGAAACAGGACAAGCAGGTTGTCCTCAGTCACGAGTCTGTGTCGTCGGCTAACCTACCGCCCTGGAGAGTTGATCGTATACGGCAACTGCGACAATATTGAGCATGGAAGAAGAACCAGATCTATAGACGCCATGCAGAATTCTGCCCATGTCGGGCTGGTGGAGCCGGCCACAATCTTCTCAAAAACACCACAAGAGAGAGATATAGAAACACACAACTCCGTCCCTGGCGGTTCAGGCTTGGAACTAAAAACAGCATTCGTCTCCGATGTTGAGAATCAGCACGTACACCCGCGCACAGGCCCCCAGACCTGGAAATGGACCAAGCACCTCGGCGGAGGTGGCTTCGGCGATGTCAATCACGCTTGTTGAGAATGCGCTCCATAAGGAAGCTATTGCTCTCAATGAATCATGCATTTCGTGAAAAGATGAGCGATACTATCTATACAATTGCTTGTTTTCCGTCTCCCATATCTACCCGATTAATGGAAACCCGTCCGTCACGCCAAAAGCCAAACCGATTAGTACTTCTGGATGAGCTGCTCCGTCTCCTCGTATAGACGCCTGTTGACGTCCTTCTCCGCGGCCCAGGTCCTCGCCAGCTCAGCCTTGCTCAGCTTGGCGATCGGCTCGAAGTACTTGCCTTGGCCGTCGACCGGCGCCAGCGGGCTGGTGGCCAGGTACAGCGACGTCAGGGACCCCGTCAGCGGCGTGTGCGACGCGGCGACGTTGACCAGGACCCTCGTGACGTTCCCCAGGAAGCTGGTGTCGGCCTTTTGGAGGTTCGTCTTGACGATGCCGGGGTGGCACGAGTATGCCGTGACGCCTTGGGAGCTGTAGCGGTCGTTGATCTCCGTCGCCAGGCGGATGTTGGCCTGCTTGGAGTGGGCGTAGCGCTGCCTGCAGGGCGTCGTTAGCAAGAAAGCAGGCGGTGGCAGGGGATCGTGAGCGGGCAACTTACCACAGCGCCGTCGTGCCCTTGACGTCGGTCAAGTTCGGGTCCTCGAAGTGGATTCTCTTATCGCCGTGCATGAAGGCCGCGTCGGAAGAGACATTGACCACCCTGACACGGTGCTTGGTCCCGGTGGCCTGCGCCGTTGCGAGGAGCAGTGGCATGAGCCCGGACACCAGGAAGTGGACGGCGAGGTAGTTGACCTGCCACTGTGATTCGAAGCCGTCCTTGGTCAGCGCGTACGGCGCGTTCATAATCTGGAGTATGTCAGTTATGAAGTCGCCATTACCGTGGGCCAGACTGTACTTACTCCGGCGTTGTTGATGATGATGTCCAGGCGGGACTCCCTCTGCATGAATGATGCGGCGGCAGCCTTGACGGATCTGAGGTCCTGCAGATCGACCTGCAAGAAGTGGAGGTCGAGGCTCTTTCCGCCGACTGACTCCCTCATCTCCCTGATAGCCTTGGAAACGCGCTCCTCGGAGCGGCTCGTGATGTAGACGCGGGCATTGCGGAGGGCAAGCTGGCGAGTCGTCTCGTAGCCGATGCCGGAGTTTCCTCCAGTGACGATGATGACATATCCGGCGAGGTCGGGGATGTCCTTCTCGGAGAACTGGTCTTCCTTGCAAGGCATGTTGGTGGGAGAAGAAGCGGCTTCGGTGTAAGTGGGTTGTTCGGGTTGTTTGCGGGTTGGTGGACCGGGATTGATGGGCAGACTGGGTTGCTTGTGATGATGTGCTTGTTCGTGACGATGCTGATGATGACAAGAAAGCTGAGAATACCATTTGCGAAGCCTTCCGTGGTATTTAAGTCCTCTTTCATGCCTCGCAAGCCCGGCCTCTCTCTCCCTTGATCCCCGGAGCCGGGCCCAGCCCAGACCCGCGTATACGGCCGGTGTGGGGCCGTTTCCGCCGCGGATGTAGCTTAACTCCGTAGGGCTGGGACTCGCTGGGGGCCGTTTTCGTCCCTCACCACCAGTCACAGCCATTCATTCAGCTCCGCGGAGGAGGAAGTGGAGTAAGCGCGAGAGCGCGGCCGACGACCCAGCCCGCCGATCTTCCCAATGCATCGTTTGTCTCTTCCTCGCAGCCCTATCCCTGGACATGGGATGCGCGCCTAAGAGGCGCAGCGAAGGGTATCAAAGAAAAAGGCTCAAGGCAGCAGCTATCTCGAGATGACGACGTCGCTGGCGCTGACACATATCTCGAGCCCTCGTGAGGTACGGCGATGATGCAGGGACAGGGGGTTTATGCCGCCAATAATAGCAATGTTCTTGTCTGTCCCACTCTAATAAGGAGACAGTCGAAGCTGAGTCCGTGGACGAGTCCGGGCCTCCAAGCCTCTCCCGCTACTCTCAACCAGATCCAAAGCCACGAAAATGCAGGGTCGCGGTGTTCTCTCGTGCTCGTCCTGCCGGCAGCGAAAGTGAGATCAGCTTACTTCTTCTCTTACCGAACACTTCAGCCCTGCCAAGGGCCTGATTGACTGACGTTGCCGCCGCCAGGCTAAGATGCGACCGGCAGGAACCGTGCAGCAACTGTGTCACCCGGAGCGTCGACTGCTCCTACACGTTCCCTTCCGCTCCGCGGACACGGACTTCCACCAGGACCGCCGGCGGCGCCGTACTACAACGCGATGGGGCCCAGACCAAACACCTCGAGGCGCGCCTCCGACATCTGGAGCAGCTTCTAGGCAACATGGCCTCGCAGATGCCGCCGCCCGGGCATTCGACGCCCACCTCCGTGGCCGACAGCAGCATCGGCGGCCCGCGGAGTGATTCGCAGCCGCCAGCGGCGGCGAACGAGCAGGTCAAGCCGGGCCGGCTCTTCACGAACGATGGCGAGGTCGTATACGTCTCCGGCTCCCACTGGCAGGCCATCTGCAACGAGGTCACCAGCATCAAGGAGCATCTCGACAGAGTGGGCACCGAGTCGCCGATGCAGGTCCTGGGGTCGAGCCAGGACGCGGCGCCCTTCCTGTTCCAGGGCACGGGGCCCATGCCAGACCTCCAGGATATCCTGGCCGATGTTCCGCACCGAGATGTCACCGACCGGCTGGTCTCTCGGTACTTCCATTCGTCGGATCCTTTCTCAGGTATCGTACGGCCTCATCAACGTCGGGATGTCCGTCGCCGGTACTAATGCGCCGTTCCCTAGCGATGATTCACGCGCCGACATTCCAGGAAGAGGTATGGATTTCTGCCATGGACAGATTTGAGGACCTCCGCTGACCAGTTCCAGTACACCAAGTTCTGGCTCGATCCGAACGCCGTCTCCGCGCCCTGGCTGGCTATCCTCTTCGGCATCATGGCCCTGGGAGCGCGTACAGACCAAGGGCTGCCTGGCTGTCTCAGCGAGATGGACCCATCGGAGGTCTTCGAAATCTTCCACAGGCGCAACGCGGATTGCCTCATCCTGTCGAAATACTCGTCCGCGCCCACCACGTACACGCTGGAGGCGCTGCTCTTCAACATCGCGCTAGAGGTGTTCAAGCGTCCGGATGCGCAACTAGGCGTATGGGTGCTGGGGGGCGTCGTGGTCCGCCTGGCGATGCGCATGGGCTACCACCGTGACCCGGACCAGTATGCCGAGCTCTCGCCGTTCCTAGGAGAGATGCGCCGCCGTGTATGGTGCCACATCATGCAGCTCGACACGATGGGCTCCTCCCTGCTGAGCCTGCCGTCCATCATCCAGGAGTCCCAGTACGACACGCAGCTGCCCCGGAACCTCCTGGACGAGGACTTCGGCCCCGACTCCGTGCAGCTGCCCCCGCCGCGCCCCGAGACAGAGGTGACGCCGATCCTGTACACGATCAACAAGACCGGGCTCATGAGCGTCTACCGCACCATCTTCAACCAGGTCTCCCTGGGGCGCGTGGACGCCTACGACGAGATCATGGCGCTGGACCGCCGGCTCCACGACGCCCGCGACGCCATGTCGCCCCGGTTCCGGATGGCCACGTTAGAGAACTCCCTCGTCGCGCCGCCGTCCCTCGTCACCCGCGGGTACACGCTCGAGTTCCTCTTCCAGAAGTCGCGCTGCACGCTCCACCGCCACCACATGACCAAGTCCTACCGTGACCCGCGGTACAACTTCTCCAGGACGGCGTCGGTCGACGCGGCGATGGAGATCCTGCGGCACCAGGCCAACATCTACCACGAGGTGCAGTCCGGCGGCACCCTGCAGCGGGAGCGGTGGTTCCTGTCGACGATGGAGCAGCAGAACTTCCTCATGGCCTCCATGATCGTGTGCGTCGAGCTCAGCTCCCGCGGCCGGAGCCCCGGGGAGGAGGTGTCGCCGCCGGTGCACAATGACCAGGGTTTCCTCAGGTACGGCCGCGACGACCTGGTGGCCTCGCTGCGGAGCTCGCGCATGTTCTGGGCCGACTTTTCCGCCGAGTCCGCCGAGGCGCGACAGGCGTGCGAGCTGCTGTCGGTGATGCTGGACAAGCTGGGGACGGACCCCGGGACGAGAATCGACGACCGGGCCTCGAGTTTCTCAGGGACTCTGGTGGGCTCTGAGATGAGCGACGCCGTTCCCTCGCTGGATGTCGAGTTTGCGCCGGCGAGCACCGACCTGGCCGGGTTTGGGATGTTGCTGGACACGCCGGAGATGCTAGACTGGGTGAGTTTCCCCGAGACCTTTCACATCACTGGCTCATGCGCATCCCCCCAGACGGATGGACGCTGACACTCGACCCGACCAGAACTCGTGGGAGGCGTTCATACAGAATCCCCAAGCCGCAGCAGCAGCAGATGCCTGACTGAATGGATGACGGGTCTTGGCGCCTTGGTAGTGACTCGATGTTGGGCCAGGTCAGCACGCGGGGAACAGAATACATGGCCGGTCCGCCCATGCCGCCGTCCAGATGGGTTGCCTTTGGATTCTCTCTAAATGAGAATGAGGCCATGTCGATTTCTTGCAATCAAGATAGAGGCCATGTCAACTCCTTGGAGTTGAGTAAGAGGCCATCTCGATTTTCTATCGCTCGATCTCAAGTCTGCTGGTCGACATGGCCGTAGGGGGGGGGCCATCCTTTCTGCAACCCGCTTGGTCAGGTCGCCGTCGCCTTGGGATTAATAATGAGCAGGGGAATCTTTCACCTCGCCCGGCCTCGCCGTCAAAACGTGACTGATAGCAAGCCCGGGGCCTCGAGTCCAGTGACCACTGAAGTCGTCGTCACGCCCCAAAGCGGCAGGTGATGTCCCCTGAAGCTCCGCCCCTAGACCCCGCACTCCGGCGCCCAGCCGCTAGGGAGCTGCCCTGCCGGGGACCTAACGCTTTCCTCACTACAGCGGCCCTGACCAACTGACGTCACGGGCCGACTTCGCCCAAACTTCCCGTACCGTCCCACGCCCTTCGGTCTCGCGGCCTGCACCTCAACACAACCAACCCGCCAACCCGCCAACCCATGGACAACCCCTCGGGCACGCCATCCAGGCCGGGTAAACCAAAGAGATAACGTCCCCCGCCGGACACGGCCCCGACCTCGCCCCAAGACTCCAAAAGGCTCGGCGAACATCATCACGGCCTGCAATCATGGCACCATCCACCTCCCCGCAGGTCTTAGCTACCACATCACCGACGCATCCGGAAATGTTCGCGTCCATCACCGACTTCTCGAAGCAATGTATTGGTTCCATCGCTGCGGATGCCTGCAGAGATCCTGGCCAGGTGGTTGGACAATGCCTTGTTGGTCCGGTCCCTCGCTCGCTGCGACCTTGTGCGGAGGAGCTGCGCGGCCGTTGATCGACGGGGAGCTCGAGAGGTCCCGCGTGGGATAAAGCAAGCTGCCTGCCTGTCTCTGCTTCTTCACGGGCCTCGTCCTCCCTCCTCCTCTGGCCAGCCTCCTCCTTCCACTCTAAGAGAAACCTCAGAAGATCGTCAGCGTCACAATGGCCCTCCTCCGCTCTGCTGCCGTTGCGCAGCTGCTCCTCGCGGCCGTCCAGCCTGTGCTCGGCCAGGGGTCATGCCCCGTCCCTCTCGAGCCTCGCACGGGTGCCGTCGCCTCCGAGTCCGACATCTGCAGCAAGGTCGGCACTGACATCCTCGAGGCCGGCGGCAATGCCGTCGACTCCATCGTCGCGACCACCTTCTGCGTGGGCACCGTCGCCATGTACCACAGCGGCCTCGGCGGCGGCGGCTTCCTGGTCGTGAGGTCTCGCAACGGCACCTACGAGTTTGTCGACTTCCGAGAGAGAGCCCCGGCTGCCGCGTACGAGGACATGTACGTCGACGACCCGGACCAGAGCCTGTACGGCGGTCTTGCCAGGTATGTTCCCCTATCCGTTCATCAGCCTCACACGGGGCACCTCAGGCAGGCAATGGCTGACGGGAAGCGACAGCGGCGTCCCTGGTGAAGCCCGCGGCCTGGAGTGGGTTCACAAGAAGTACGGCCACCTCCCCTGGAAAGACGTCCTGGCCCCCTCTATCAAGCTCGCCCGCTACGGCTGGGAGGTCAACGACGACCTCGTCTCTTACATGGACGGCTTCGACTTCCTGACCGACGAGCCGACCTGGGCCATCGACTTTGCTCCCTACGGCCAGAAGCTCGAGCTCGGCGACACCATCACGCGCAAGCGCTACGCCAACACCCTCGAGACCATCGCCGAGGAGGGCGCCGACGCCTTCTACAACGGCGCCATCGCCAACGCCACCATCGCCACCCTGCAGAGGCTCAACGGCACCATGACCCTCGAGGACCTCCAGAACTACACCGTCACCCACCGCCCCACGGCCCAGATCAAGTACCGTGGCTACAAGCTCACCAGCGCCACCGCCCCCTCCAGCGGCATCGTCGTCATGAGCTCCCTGAACGCCGCCAACGGCTACGACGGCTTCGACGACCCCCAGGCCGTCAACCTGACCACCCACCGCCTCGACCAGGCCACCCGCTTCGCCTACGGCCAGCGCTCCTCCCTCGGCGACCCCCTCTTCGTCGACGATCTCGCCGAGTACCAGGAGCGCATGATCTCCGCGGAGCTCGGCGAGGAGGTCCGCTCCAAGATCGACGACTTCCGCGTCTTCAACACCTCCTACTACGACCCCTCCGGCCTCGAGTCCCTCGACACCCCGGGCACCGCCCACATCGTCGCAGCCGACAGCTCCGGCCTCGCCGTCTCGCTGACCACGACCATCAACCTCCTCTTCGGCTCCCAGGTCATGATCCCCGAGACGGGCGTCATCATGAACAACGAGATGAACGACTTCTCCATCCCCGGCGTCACAAACGCCTTCGGCTACGAGCCATCCCCCGCCAACTTCATCCGCCCCGGCAAGCGCCCCCTGAGCTCGATGTCCCCCACCATCGTCGAGACCCCCGAGGGCCGCCCCTACTTCCTCATCGGCGCCGCCGGCGGCTCCCGCATCATCACCTCCACCATCCAGAACATCCACAACGTCATCGACCTCGGCGACGACGTCGCCTCCGCCCTCGCCCGCCCCAGGTGGCACGACCAGCTCACCCCCGACCAGATCACCTTCGAGTGGGCCTTCGACAACAGCACCGTCGCCTTCCTCAACCAGACCGGCCACAATGTTGTTCACATCCCCCCAGGCCAGAGCGCCGCCCAGGGCCTCGTGTGGCTGCGGAACGGCACCTTCGAGGCCTCTGGCGAGCCGAGGCAGAAGAACTCGGGCGGCTTCGCTGTTTAGACATGATACCACAAGTAGATCCGCTCAAGAGATGATGACCATTGCGAACTTTTTACTCTTCGTGAATATTCTGTTTGTGTATTCTCTGAAAAGGAGCGCTGTGCATGTCGTACGTGTGTGTATACATATATATCATGCTCGCTGCGGCTATGCCTGCGGCCAATCCGTGCTTCTACGCGCTCGTCTCCGGCTTCACCAGGTCCCGCATCTCAAACGTCGCCCAGAAGTTGTTCTGCTTGACGAACCACGCGTTCACCAGCTTCCACTCCCTCGCCGGGTCTTGGAAGTCGATCTGCGTTAACAAGTCAGCACGGTCCATTCTCTCACAGAAGCCACCCAGGTCAAAAACAAGGGTCAGGGAAAGGGGAAAAGTTCTCACCTCAAACCTCCTCAACAGGCTCGGCACCAGCTTGTAAATCTCCAGCAGGCTGATGTTCTTCCCGATGCACGTCCGGCTCCCCATGCCGAACTGGAACATGTGCCCGTTCATCTCCTTGACGCGGCGCTCCTCCGCGGCGCCGGGACCGGGCAGCCATCGCTCGGGGCGGAAGTCATCGACGTCGTCGCCGAATATCTCGCGCCGGCGGTGGATCACCCACGCGTTGCACCCGACGACGGTACCGCCCGGCACCCAGCGGCCGGCGATGTCGGCGCCCTGCGGCGGCACGATGCGCTCGAGCGGCAGGCCCGCGGCGGGGTGCAGCCGGAAGGCCTCCTTGACGCACGCGTCGAGGTACGGGAGGCCCTGGCTCTCGGTCCAGGTGACGAGGCCCGTGTCGTAGTCGCTGAAGTGGCCGCGCCGGGCGGCGTCGTCGAGCTCGGCGCGCAGGGCCTCGAGGCAGCGCGGGTTGCGGAGGAGGTAGTAGAAGACGGACGCGAGGGAGATGGCCGTCGTCTCCGAGCCGGCGAAGGCCATGCTGACGGCCATGGTCTGCACGAGGTTGTCGGACATGAACTCCGGCCGGGCCTCGCGGGCGGCGATGAACTTGGAGAGGAGGTCCGGCTGCTGCTTGAGGCGCTGGGAGGCCGTGGTGGGGAGGACAGGCTTCTTCTCCGAGGAGGCGGCGGCAGCGAGCTCGGGGAGACGCTCGGCCATGCGGGCGCGGGCGAAGCGGGCGACGGGGAAGGTCGAGTCGATGAATCCCCACTGCGAAAGCTTCAGATAGATGGGGTTCTTGAGGAGGAGCAGGTCCAGGAAGGGGATTTGGCCGATCTAGCCGCAATTAGCTTGAGTGAGTTGAGGCTGCTGCTGCCGCAGGGTCGTGAACTTACAGGCGCGACGTAGAGAAAGAGGTTGCCCAGGTAGGACACGATGCCGTCGATGTCCTCGTTCTTCTCGACGAAGCCGTGGCGCTTGCTGTAGGTGATCTCGCCGATGACATCGAAGGCGTAGAACTGGAGCCACTCGGTGAAGTCGCATCCCTCGGGCTTCCCGACGAAGAGGGTCTTCGTGCGCTCCAGGAACAGCTTGGTCGTGTTGTCGACGAAGGGCTCGTACTGGACCAGGGCCGACATGGAGAAGGCCGAGTTTACGCAGCGGCGGAACTGGGCGTGAAAGCCGTTGTCGGTCGAGCTGAAGAGCGAGGGCAGGCGCATGCCCTTGACGACGGATTGTTGGACAATGTAAAAGTCCGACTGGGCGGGTGTGGTCAGCGAGGGCTCTCATGAGAGTGAGGTGAGGCCTGGGTGGCGAAGCAGTACCTTGATGAAGCCCTTGTTGAGGCCGTAGATGGTCTTTAGGGCCTCGGGGTCCGCGAAGGACAGGGAGTTCGGGCCGAGTCTCACGACATCGCCGTATTTGTCGTGGAGCTTCCTGTGGGTGATGTCTGGTCGGCGGCCCCAGACATCGACGAAGCGCCACCAGTCTGTCAGGGAGGCGACGAAGGGGCCGGGATACTTGTTCAGGCCATTGTTGAAGCGGTTCTTGGTGAGCCAGGCGACGACGGCCACGCCGCCGACTACCGCCCAGTTCTGTAGGATGAACTCGAGGAAGGACTCTGTGAAGTGCATATTGTTGTCGTCTGGGGCTTCGCCCGTGGTCCTCGTTGGGGTCGCTGGCTGCTCGAGTCGATAGAAGGGTGTATTTCTGCGTGTACAGGTGTCAGGTGGCCAAACATCGCTCGGGGCTCTTATACATAATAAGTATGTATCAACATCCATGCATGATCCCTCCCCGCAGTCAATACCTCCATCCTCGGATCCGCATCTCCAGGGCGCAAGGGAAGATCATCTGGGCTGGGCAGCGCGGAACCGATAGTGGAGATTGGCTGTGAGACCGTTCCAGGAACATGCCCGCGGACAGGTCTCGCTGACCAGCAGAGCGCCTCGACGTCGGCAACTCGGGCTACATCATCAGCCGAGCCTCCATATGGACCAGACGCTGTTGGACAGAGAGGAGGGTGGCCCGCCCCTAGCCTCCTCACGTCACCATACGAGGAGAGCCCCAAACCACGGGCCAGGTACACGTATCGTCCCCTCATTCCCCGAGTCCCCAACTCCATGTGCCGACTCGCTGGGCCGAAGACGAGCTCAGCGCAGAAAGCGCTTGTCGATGCCCCACTCCTCGAGATCCGCCGTCGTTCCCCGTCACTGGAACGGAACTCGGCTCTCCACCCTCGCTTCCCTGAGGCTCGACATCCGTGCTCAAGTCTGGAGTTCAGTGCTCGTTCTCTCCCCAGAATGCCTCCTCCGTGCTCCACGCCGCTGGTGGAGAGCGAATCCACCCCCTGGTCCCCCGCAGTCCCTCGCTGTGGCTCCCATGGCCAAGACTCGACAGCGCAAAGGGGACGGTCCTGGTACGGCAATGGAAACGGCACCTGGCGCTGTGTCTGGGCGAGGCGGCTGCCGGACCTGGTGACTAGCCGCACCGCACCACACGACTTGAGGTCCTTACAATTCGGCAAATGCGCCCTTGAGACTTGCCGTGCTGTCGCACCACGAGATCGATCAACCATAACCAAATACTTTGATAAGCCAGGCCAAGCCCCTGACCACATGTCGGCATTTCTCTCATCGTCGACGCTACTCGCGACGAGACCTTTCGTCGCGGAGACGTTTCTTCGCGGTTGAATCTCAGGAATCCCGTGGCTCCTTCGGTGTTCGGCATCTCGCCGATAGGGTATCTCATTGAAGGCACTCCGATCCCCGTAACGCCGACCCAGCATGTAGCATCCGTCTCATCCTGCCGTCTCTGAGGTTGTCATTCATACAGCGTCGCGAACGCAACGAGGAGGTCGTCCGGAATGGCAATGCCATCCTCCCTCTCGGTGCGCTCGGCTTCCTCCTTGATCGCATCAATCATGTCCCACACGTCGTCCGCGCTGCATCCCAGGTCTCGACCCATCCGCCGCAGGTCGGGGTGGTCGGATCCTCGTAGCTCCTTCATAACTCTCAGGCACTTCTCGTCCCACGTCGGTCCGACTGGACGCACCTCAACCTCTTCATGCATCCAGTCGTCATCGTCATCTTTCTGCGTGAGAAATTCCTGGATGCTGGCTTGCACCTTCGCATCGCGCTCCCTCCACGCTGCCGCTGCCGCCCTCCTGGCCTCCTCCTCCCTGACGGCTGCCGCGGCTTCCCTCTGCTGCGCCCTTCTTATTTCCGCCGCTGCGTCCCTCGCGTCGGTGATGTTCTGTACGATTTCATTCTTTGCCGTGACCAGGGCATTTTTCAGGGAGATGCAAAGATTGCACAGAGAGTCCCGCGACTGCTGTAACCCGTCAAGGGTATCAGGGTTGATAAGGTCCGCGAGTGTCAATATCAGGTCCACGATATTGATCAAAATTTGTAGAGAGGACCTTGAGTGGAACAGCCTGGGATCATGGGGCGGCCCTCGGGCTCCAGCACGAGCAAACGCACGAAGAAGCGCAACGGCCCGAGGGATGACGTTGCGTGCTACGTCTTCTGTGCGACGCGCCTCGTCCCAATCGTCTGCGATGACTGCAGGGAGAAACATGTCCTGAATTTTAGTCAGCCCACCCGCCATCGTCGAGATCTCGTCCTCTCCCAGGCCCCCGGCGCGTTGTTCTGACGGATTCAGGCTTATGCCGGTGAGTCCTGCGATGTGTCGTCCCAGTCGTCGTGCCGACTTTCTCCTGCAGGGCAAGAAGCCGTTTTGTGGTCCGGATGCACGGTCTATCCAGGAGTTGCCTTGCGCCGTCCAGCTCTTGTTGCCCATCAGGTCGACGATCTTGTCGATGCTCTCGATGCCGTCACTGTCGACCTCGGTCGTGACCAGCAGCTCCTCTGCTGTGAGGTCAAAGTCGGGCTCCACCTCTGTGACGGGCTCGGCCTGGTTTTCTTTGCCAGGAGCGTCGTTGCCTTGGGTCGCCTTATGATTGGATTTCCGAAGCCTCTTTCTAGGACGTTTCGGGAGCGACGAGTGATCCGCCTCCTCAGTGGGCGGAGTCTTCCTCCTGTGAGTCTTTAAAGCCGGGGCCGGTCCGGCGTGGTCCCCGGGATTGAAGCTTGCTTTGGCCGTCTGCTTCTTCCGCGGCGCGGTCTTGGTGGTCTTCCTGGGCCCCTGAGGGGATGGCTCCTGATCGATGTGTTGTTGGGCCGAGGCCTCGTCAACCTCAGAGTCGACGGCGGCAGATTCATGGCTCTCGGGAGCTTCGACGTCGTGGGCTGTGGCGAAATCACTGTCATCCTCCTCGCCGTTGTCATCTTCTTGCAGTGGTTGCTGGACAGTCTCAGCATCGTCTCTTTCGGCGTCCTGGGCATCCGCATCGGCGCTTCCAGCCGTTACCTTCCTGGCGGGCGTAGCGGTCGAAAAGAAGACATTGGCGATTCTTTCGAAAGGAAAAAAAATACTATTTCCCGACTCTTCCTCTTGCTCGCCGCCTTGATCAATGTTCGGCTCGACAGATGACTGCTTCTCCGGCCGTTCGCTGCTATGATTCGGGGTGGCTGGTACCGTCCGTTTGTTCGATGGAGAAGGCTAGAACCGCGGCGTGTTAGCCAGACAAGTCGGAAGCTCAATGGCTGAGCGCATACCGTTTGACGGGTTGAGGTCTCGGAGGTCTCGCGAGTCGGGGTGGCGGCCGGTTCGTCGTCTGCTGTGCCAGCCGTCGCGAGATCGACGGATCTCGTCCTTTTGCGCGTCGCCGCGTTGCTTGGGGGCCCCATGTCCGCTCAGGCGAGGGCCAAGGGGAGCTGGGCGTCGCTACATGGAGCTGGTGGGAAAGGCGAATAGTCTGGTCAATTGGAGTGTTTGAGCGCAGCTGAGATCTGTGAACGAAGGCTGGATGGAAGGAAGCTGCCCACCTTCTATGCTCTGGAAAGCAGGAGCTCCCAGCTAGTGCCTGCCAAATGGAGAGCTATGCCACACACTGTCCACGCACTGTCCAGAATAAACACACTTTCGAGACCCATTCCACAGTGCGAAGTGCCAGAGTCGGCTTCACTGGGCGCCGAACGGATTTCCTTCCCTTCGAGGTCATCTTCCAGGATATCACCACACTCTCTCTCCTCTCAACAGCCAACGCACCCTTCTCAACGACATTTCATGTCTACCCTGCCATTCCTGCCCCCTTCAGCCGCCACCGAGAGGGGACCAGTCCGGACGATGCCAACTCAGGAGGCATGGGGATTGTCCAGCATTCCATTGTGGAGGAGGCGATCCCAGGGCCAGGTGTACCAAAAGGAATAAAATTGAACGCTATAAACTAGATTGAAGCAATGGAGGTCTAAATCAAGAGGCATCGTGCTCAACAGGCCCATTGGAAAACAGAGACCTCCCAGCCCGAGTTATGGATCGCTTTACCCTGAACGATCTTCTGCCCCCACCAAGCCTTCTCTTGACAAAGGTCAACAATGTATTGTGTGCCATCGGCGATGCTGCCGAACGAGTTCAGCCACTTCTCGTTCTGGGACTAGATCGTAGAAAGGGCTCGTCAGCATCAAACACGGTAACCGGCCCGGATGACAAGACTCACAGTGTTGCACCAGTAGATGGCCGATGACCACGAACAGCTGACGCGCGAGCATTCACCCGGCCCCAGATGAGGGTTCCCTCCGATTCTACGGAGGTACTTCATGCCATCCGTGATGGCACTCAGGTATGCGGAGCTCCTCAGGTAGACGTCGCAAGTGCGCTCCATGGTATGAAAGTCGGTGCGCCTCTCGATCTCCGAAGCATCGGAGAATTCGTTCAATGACCGCTCCTCGGCCGGGTTCAGCGGCTGTTCGGGGAAGTCGTCATCCCAGTTCGGGTTCAGCTTCAGAAGCTGGGCGTGGACTTCCTGGACGGTTCCCTTGAGGACGACAGTCTCGCCGCCGGGTGTTACTTGGACACTCCACTCAGGGACGACGATGGTACGACCCTTGAGAGAGCTTGAAGTTGTATCCTGGATGACAGCAGCCATCAGGGTCTGAAGCTCGAGTTAGTAGGTGGGCTTGGGGGGAGGGTAACTCGCAGACGGGTGTGTTTACCTGTGTGAAAAGGGCAGCAGCCGCGAGATAGCACGAAACCCTCATTTTGAGTGCTGTATTTTTGGGGTTGTCGGAGTGCTTGGTAGAAGCTGAGGAGATGTGATGTGGGTGTTGTTGTTGAATCGACGATGCGATGAGATTAATGGATGAGTTGATGATGTGAAATGAATTCGATTTGAAGGCATCGTGATGGACTTTTCTTTATACTTCTATTCCAACAACTGTGATCTTTGGGTGTTGTTCAAAAATAGACCCTCCCGAGCCTCCTTGACCGGGCATGCAGAGCTGTAGGGCTGAGCCGCCCAATGTTCAACAGCAGAACAAGAGTAAGCCAACCGAAAAAGTTACGAGCATACAGTATTGGGAATGGTCACATTGTACAGCCATGGTTGGTTGGCCCTGTGCCACGGGAACAAACCAAATCTGGATGCTCTGCTTACCCTGACTTACCGCATCAGTCCATCATCCCGGTCGGATAAGACTGCAATGACTGCCCAGCCACAAAATCCCCATCCGATTCGATTGCCTGCCCCGGGCAGCGAAGGCTTAGCCCAGGACCAGGGGGGCCCTGCTCCCTGCATCGTGAGCCATGCTGGCGCTTGAACTGGACCTCGGCGTGTGTACAGCCTCATGTCGACCAACAGTCAGTCTCAACGCCGACTTTCTTCGTCTTGACGATGAAGTCCTTTCTTCCACTAGTTTCGAGCATGCCGAGTTCCGCCGCAGGCATGAAAGTTTGATCGAATGCGAGTTCGCATAAAAGCATCCCGCGTGGAGGTTAGGATGATCCCGAGGGGAGTCTCAGAGTCTCAGATGTGCACCAAGATAGCACACGATATGACTCAACAAACATCAGCATACTCTTCAGGATTGTTCACCATGCGTCAGTTTACGTGAGACCAGCAATCACATTCACACTAGAAGGCGTAACGGCCAGTCTTGACATCCTTACAGAGTCCCGCCTTTCCGCAGGCCTCGAGGAAGTCCAACACCACGCGGTCGCAGCCTCTATGAGCAACAAGGTTGAGGGTAATCACCAGCGGCTCGTCTCTCTGTACAATTGTCAGCCACATTCCGAAGAAACGAGTCGCATTCGACAAAGGATGCAGGATCGTGAGCTCACCCTGGTAATCGCACTCTTGTAGCTGATTGCTCCGATGGGAACGGTGACATCCACCAGCTTGGCCCACGGGGCAATGCTGGCGGCTCGCATCGGCCGGAACGGAGGGAAGTCGGGGTAGGTGATGACATCGCGGTACTCGGGGACGCCGCCGCCCTTGTCGCTGATGTGGTACACCCACAGGCCCTCCGTGCAGGTCTCCTCATTGTAAGGAACGACATGCGTGTTGACAAAGTCCGCAAAGTCCTGTCGACGCGCTTCCATGAAAGCCTTTCTCTCCGGGGTGTAATCTGGCGCAGCTCGCCAGGCGGTCATGGCGGCGAGGTCCAGGGCCGGATACCCGCCGAACTTGGCCTCGTAATCTGCGAGAAACTGCTTCCCAAAGAGCTGATAGTTATCGTACGTAGAGACGGAACCCACTCCGGACGTGTAGGAAGCGAGGGTCTCGTTGGCGGCGACGTTGTCGATCAGTAGCTGTGTCATGTTCTGGGTCTCGATGGTCATTCCCATGACATCGGCGACCTCTGCCAGCCAGATGTCGATGACTTCCTGCGCGACGGAGTTGTTGACTGGGAAGAATTCGGCCTGTGGAGAGAATGGCCATGGTCAGGGCAACTCAGTTTCATTCACGGATCGGTGCGACCTACCGGGAAGATGATCTTCTTTGGCAGTGAGAATTCGTCAGGCAAGAGAGCCTCGTTGGAGTCACCCATCCAGACACGGCCAATCTTCTGCATCAGCGCCGGAGACTTGGCGAAAAAGCCGAGAGCGTCGAGCTGTGTTCCGCTGGGGATGACAGAGGTGGTGTCGAAGGTGTCCCAGGACGGCCGAAGGCTACGAGAGATCAGCGATGACCCCTAAATGCAAGCTTTGGGCAATTCTTACCCATAGACGCCGACTCGGTCAGCCGGATTCCGCACGCTGCCGCCCGTATCAGTGCCAACAGTAAAGTCGAGGTAGTCGTAAGAGGCAATCGCCGCAGCAGAGCCGAAACTGGAGGCAGAAAGTCCGAGATAGCCATCCGCGCGGGGATTCCAGGAGTACTACAGACACTGAGTTAGCATGCGGAGACGCCACCCATTAGCCCGAGGGACGAAGCGCGTACAGCAAAGTCATCAGTCTGCCATGGCCAGGCGCCGAACGCAAACACGGTCAGCTTGGTCTTGCCGACCAGAGTGGCACCGAGACCCAGCAGGGTCTCGACCGCGGGGGCCGTGGCATTCGGCGGGGTATCGTAGAGCCTCAGCATGGCGCGAGAACCGCCACTCGTCAGGATGCCCCTGACAGGCATCATGTCCTTGACGGCGAAGCGCAACCCGGCAAGGGGGTACTTCTCCTTGTCCAGGAGCGAAGAGTACAGCCGGGACGGGACGGGAATCATGAGGCCGAACTGGGCGGCTTCCCAGACACTGACGTACGAGAAGGAGCCGTCATCGTTGGGAGTGATGGCGTTCATGAAGGCTTCCTGCAGATCAGGAACCAGCTGGTAGACCTTTCTGAGACCGAAGGTGGCGGCCTCACACCCCCCGAGTGAGGCGACATAGGGACCGGGTGCAACCTTTTCATACTCGGCAACAGTGACGACTTTGAGAGGGCCGGTGCAGGGGATTGGGGCCGAGACGCCTTTTGGGAGCACGAGATATTCGACGCCCTTGCTGGCGAGGAAGTCGACGGCGGACTGGTCCAGCTTAGCACCCTCCGCAACGGACAAATAAACACCTAAAAGAATTGAGTGATCAGCCATTGTTCAGTGCTACATGTTTGAGTGCCAATGAAACATACCCTCTAGAAAGTCGTCGACATAGACATCATCATCCTTCAGATAGGCCTCAAGAAGACCGGACAAGACATCCTCGGTGACATTGGGCTCGGTTACCGAAAAGACTGTGAAGGCGATCAATTCCTCATCAGAAGGTCCTTGACCCCTGGCCCAGTGAGGCTTTTCATGCAACACGACCGGAGTTGACTTGTCGGCGGCGGGGACGTAATACTTGGCCAACGAGATTGTCGCGTTGGGAGCCTTGAAGGTGAAGCTTAACGATCCATCGCCGCTGATGCTTTCCAAGACGAGGGATGCAGCCGCGATCAAACCGGGCGCGAGCGACGCAAGGCCGAAAGAAATAAGTTTGGAATTCATCTTGCCGAGCCACAAAGGTGCACTTGTGTGGCAGTTAATGCGATGAGACCTGACATCGTGAGATGGACAACACCAGTCTTTGAGTATCCGAGGCCGCTTTATACCCTTCCGCTTGCCTGACCCTACGACTAGGAAGAGAAGCTAATGAACGGCCCCTTGGAAGGCAGACACGGCGGCCTTCCGGATCTCGGTGGACTTGACGAAAGATAAGAAGCAACATCCATGATCAAAGATAGGAAACAACACAAGTTCTCATCCCGCCGACCCCGTGTCCCTGGGCTCCCCCGCCCTGTCAGGCCATCGTAGAGGCGAACATCAATAGTGCACCTTGGCGCAACGTGGAAAACGGAGCCATGGCGTTGGTGGTCCTGGGAAGTGATCGAAGAGCCATGGGAGTCGGGAATGGAAGCGCGCTTCCGATGTCGACGGGAGATAAGAAGAGGAGAACCCCTGGTGGCGATGTCATCTTTCCCCGCTCCGATATCTGTAGGTAAGGTCGACGACACCGTACCCATGGCATCGGATCAAGTCAGAATCCGAAGCGCCCATTACAGGAAATCGAGATGGCCTCATTCTCAATTCGAGAAAATCCAAGGGCAACGCATCTGGACGGCAACATTGCTGGACGGGCCATGTATTCTGTGACCCGCATCCCGGACTGGAAGCTTACATAATGTATCAATTGCTTACTAATCTTGAAACTCTGACCACAGCCGGGCATCAAGCTCTCGGCATCGCTACGTCAGGTTCATCAACGTCAAGAAACACCATCAAGACTGGAGTTTTTTTGGAGTCGTTTGATACGGAACTACTCTCTCACAGCGGTCCAACTTATCATGGCGGCGGTCGGCGCAGCTACCAGCGCTCCGCAGCAGACCCTGGAGCTCCTGGACCCCGCGACGACTCACAACTTCCGGAAGCCCTCAAAATGCATCAACGAGGGCCAGGATGTGTCCACATTTCTCACGACCAAGGCGTACAGAGACATCGGGGTCTTTGTCCTCCAGCTCAACCGGGCTCTTTGTCCGCGCAGGGTCCAGGCAGCAGCCAGCGGCAAGGAAACCATCCAGACCTTCCCTCTGACCTCCATCAAGCCGGCATCTGAGCTGCCAAAGTCGATACAAGGTCTCCAGAGTCTCCTGAAGAAGGCAGAAGACTTCCTCGAATCCGCCCCGCCCGATCCCGGCCCGCGGCGCTTCGGAAATGTCGCGTTCAGAACATGGCACTCCCTATTGGAAGAGCAGGTCCGCGGACTCATGGAGGAGTTCATCCCCTCGTCGGTGCTTGACTTTGGCGGGCCGCAGTCAAGAGAGGGCATTCTGGACGAGCTCATCTCATACTTCATTGGAGGGTTCGGCAGTGCTCAGCGCCTGGACTACGGAACAGGGCACGAGCTCTCGTTCTTGGCATTCCTGGGCTGCCTCTGGAAGCTGCGCTATTTCGAGCAACCGCCCGCCGCCGAGCCACAAGCCATGGCACCCGGAGAGACGGAACGGCTGATCATCCTAGCAGTGATGGAGCCTTACCTCCGGGTCGTGCGCCGGCTCATCCTGACGTACACGCTCGAACCCGCCGGGTCTCACGGCGTCTGGGGCCTGGATGACCACTCCTTCCTGCCGTACATCTTCGGCTCGGCGCAGTTCACCCGCGCCATCACAGAGAACGAGGCGATGCCCACGGAGGGTTCCGTGCGAGGGGCGCCGAAGACCGGGGACGTCGTCAAGGCGGAGGTGGTGGAGGACTACAGGGCCGTGAACATGTACTTCTCAGCCATCGGCTTCATCAACGACGTCAAGAAGGGGCCGTTCTGGGAACACAGCCCCATCCTGTTCGACGTCAGCGGCATCCGCGACGGCTGGGGCAAGATCAACAAGGTGAGAGAACCCGGACGGGATGACGACATGGGACACGCACTGACGCACAACTCCAGGGCATGATCAAAATGTTCAACGCCGAGGTCTTGTCAAAGTTCCCCGTGGTCCAGCACTTCCCCTTCGGCACGCTCTTCTCGTGGGACCAGGACCCGGACGCCGCCGCGCCGGCAACGTCGATTCATATGGCCAACCAACCGCCGACGCAGTATGCGCCGCCGCAAGGCACGGGCATGCCTCCGCCGCCGCCGGGTCCGGGTTCCGCAGGGACCGCGGCCCCTTGGGTGACACGCACGCCTGCTGCCGCCAGTCCCGGGATTCCTTACACTACTCGCGCGCCTCCTTCGCGGGGTGCCATGCCGCCTCCCGCAGCGGGCAGGATGCCACCCAGGGGCGCAGCTCCAGCTCCCGGCGGACCAGGTCCTCAAAGCGGCACCCTGGGCCGGCCGGGAAACAGCAGCGACGGAGGGGAGTCTGCGGACGGGCAGATCACCATGACGAAAGCGCCATGGGCGAAGTAGGCGGGGGAGTTGCAGGATTCCATTCCCGATGGATTATCGGGGCATCATCACAGCGCACATAGCATGAGCACGAATGGCACGAGGCAATAGAGTTGATGAGACATCATCATTGTATTTTCTTCCCCCTTTCCACGAGAATATGAACCAGACCGATGGGTATCCGCACTAAGAAAATCAAGAACCGAATCAGGCCCAGCCCCTCCTGCGAGGGAAAAGGGGGTAGGACCGGTATCTGACGAGGTGGGGGTGATGAGAACGGTGCAAAAACAGCAAAACACTAATGGGAAAGGGGGGTATGGGCATGAGAAGCAGATGCCCAAGTGCCAACTGCTGAGAGAAACGGGCTGTTTGCCCTGACCGAAACCAACGCGAGTGAATCCATCCCAAGACGGCCAAAACGGGGGACGCAATCGCCCTTGCAAGACTGACGACAGGGGCAATCGCCGCGTCAAGAGAGAGACGTGACTCAAGAATTGCCCGCCATGGCTGCCAGAGAAGCGAGACCGCGGCTGCTTCGCCGAATCAATCGATATCGAACTTCCTCTTCACCGCCTTGTTTCCCGGCCGGGATCTTTCAGCAGCCGGCATCGCCCGAGGCGATTAGACGGCGGCGGGCTTGGCCTCCTCCTTCTTAGGCTCCTCGGCGACGTCGGGAGCGTCGGGGGCGATGGGGTTCAGGACGACATTGCCGGAGGCGGCGGCAGCCTGGTCGGGAGTGGGATAAGCCTTGGCGGCCGGGTCCTCGGTGCCGGCGACGGCGACGGGGGCGGGAGCCTCGGGGGCGGGCTTGGCGGCGTCCTCAGTGGGAGCGACGGGGACGGCTGTGGGGAGGAAATGGTCAGCGACGTTCTGCACGCGACAAGCGTCGATGGCAATGATGATGGGGGAAACTCACCGGCCGGAGCCGCGGCAGCGGGGGCGGCCTCGGTCTTGGAGGCGGCGGGGGCGTCGCCGGCCTTGGTGGGCTCGGCGGCGCCGTTCTTGTCGGCGGGCTCGGAAGTCTTCTTGGACTTCTTGGAGAAGGCCTCCTTGAGCTTGGCCTTGAGGTTGTCAAAGGCGTGAAGAGCTGGATGAGTGAGTCAGTCGCCGGGTGGTCTGAGACGGCGCCATCTGGGGAAGGGAAGAGTAGGGAAGGGGAGGGACACTTACGGACACCAGGCATGATGGCGATGTAAGGCGATGAGCCGGGAACTTGGATGGGGATGGGTTGGGAAGGGTGGAAGGGATCGATCGGATCGAGAACTGGACTCTGGACGTCAGCACCACCACCTCGAGTGAAGCTTTTGAGAGCCGAGCAGCTCTGCACTGCACCGGGAACAGATGCAACGCCACATAAAACGCATCTGTGGATGCATTCACTCCGTTCCAACGCACAACGCCGGGGGCAACGCACCTTTGTGGTTCGGGAGCTCGGGTGAGGATGGGTTGCGAGAGGGAGAGTTTCGGGGGAAAAGAAGAAAAGCTCTGTGACGGGGCAGGCCCTGGGAAAAACGACCTGAATGAGGCCGTCGACACGGAGACGGGGCAGGAGCACGCGGGTCCGGGCGAGTCAGCGGATGGCGAAAAATCGTGGCCGCGACAGTGAGTAGCTGTGATTCACGGGGGGCGAGGTGCGAGGGGCAAGGCTGCGATGATGACAAGCTGCGCGGTTGTTCACGAGAGGTCCAAGGGGGCAGGAGAAGGGGCGGGAGGCTCAGGTCTTTGTGAGACGGTTGGGAGGGATTGGATGTTCACGGTCCACCAGCTTGTCCGCCTTTTGGGGATGGTCTACATTGTTAGGGTCTCCCTACGTCCGCCATGGCCAGCAGCCAGTCAGCGAGTCGGCTGTCCCCCTCACATGGCGTGGCACAAGGGGGGGTCGCAACGTGGGCAAGTCGTGTTTGATGTACAGGATGGCTGGATGGGGAGGGAGTTGGAGTTGGAGCTGGGCCGGACCCTGCCAATCTCCAAATGCCGTCATTTCAGCCAGACGCCGACGCTAAGCTTTATTTGGGGTGCGATGGGCCCTCGGACCGCTGTCCTTGGCGATGGTCTGCGAGCGGGCCACATTCAGGGGTTGAGTGGGCGGAGGAGGAGCAGGGAGGTCGTGTCGGCAAAAGCTGGCGTGACACCGCCGCCCGCAGGAAGCTTGTGCAGGTCGCTTGCTGCTGAGTCATTCTATGTGTCTTGGATGTTCAGCCTTTTTTCAACCTCGAGGGAGGGAGAGGCTGTCTGGTCATCGTGGGGTTGTCCTCCATGAGCAAAAGGGGGCAAATTTCACGGTCCGCGGAGTATGGAGTAGTGGCCCAGGACATAGAGGACGCAGAGTGGCACCGAGCATCATAACAGCTTCGACCAGAGCGCCCTGCTCACGCGGTGCCTCGTCACGGCCCAGCAACATCCACGGATCTGACAGACCCAGACGAGGAGGAGGAAGAGCACCCGCATCTCGAGATGCTGACTGCATGGCCAGAAGGCGACCCAAGAGTCAGAATGGGACACCGAGAAGGGCCAGGCCCAGACACTTTGATATCGGCTCACCCAATTTGGGATTCGGCCCCCAACCCTGCCCAGCAACAGGGCCAGCCTATCTGCCTACATAAGTAAGGCAAAGTCTGCCGACATGGACGGGGCTTCGCGATAACCGTTGTGCTTTCTCTTCCTTTCTGCCCCTCTCCTCTTGAGAAATAGCTATTCGGCATGTCGGCCCGCGCCTCTGTCGCCGACTGGAAAACCCACGACGAGACCTTCACGGAGCCGATGCTCGCCAGCTCCGACGAGAACTTGAAGGCCGCAGGCCAGACAACAAAAAACGCACAAGAGGCTTACCAGGTTCCGCTCAGCAGGCCTCCAACCGGCTTTGAACCCCATCGCGCCCATGCGTCCTCGATTGTCGCCGATGTGCTGGGCATCATCGCCGCGCTGGCCTTTCCTATATTCGGCGCCGTGGTCCTGAGTCTCGACCGCCGCGAAACGGGCGCCGAACAACGCCATTATCGCAATGCCACCACGACGGTATGGACGTCTCCCGCAGTGTCTCCTCATCAGACTCCTAAAATGGTCATCTCATCTAGCTAGCCACCGTCTTCCCCATCGTCTTTGCCATCATGGTCGGCCGTCTGATGACCCAGATCGCCCACTGGAGGCTCGAGAAGGGAATCAAGCTCGGCACCCTCGAGCAGTTCTTGGGGAGCAAGACCGTCGGCGGCTCCGTCATCTCCATGATCAGGCTCCGAGTCGTGAACCTCCTCTGCGTTGCCATCGTCGCGGGCTGGGCATTCTCGCCGCTGGGCTCCCAGGGCATCCTGCGCATGCTGAACACCAAACTCGCGCCTGTCACGGAGCCTTCCACTATCACCTACTACGACACTGATTCCAAGACACGGCTCTCCGGGTGGTCCACCGTCAGCCAACTCCACTCGATGTCCGTCGAGAATAGCGTACTAGTCCTCGATTCCATGTACCGCGCCGTGCTGCTCACGTCGGACTCGGCCAAGGCCGACACGATGGACCACTGGGGCAACGTCAAGATCCCGTACCTGGACTCCTACAGCAGATCCCGTAACAGCAACGATTGGAAACCCGTCCCCGACAACGACGAGTCTGAATTCTCGTCTCTCGTGGGCATCCCAGTGTCTGGCATCGCGCCGGGCAACACGACCTTTTCGCTCGAGTCGACCTACGTCCACCTAGACTGCGGGAACATCACCAAGACATCGGTGACCGTCGACGATGACTTCGTGGCTACGTTTCCACGGCTGACCGAAATGAACAGCTCGGCTCTGTGCTTTTCCGGCGGCGGGCCCAACGGCTGCGGCGTACGCGTGCCCAACGGCACCTGGCAGGGCCACACCCTTGACGACTGGCTGGACCAGAGCTCCGGAAGGTCGAGCTGGAAGCTGGCCATGGACAGGTTCATCGACCCCCTCTGGAGTGAACGGACGACAGAGCCAGACAGGACGTATCCCGGCGTCTTCGCCAACGAAACTGGCGTCCGCATGGACAAGTCGACCCTCCTCTTCCAAGCAAGCCTCACAACAGACATCGTCCGCGAGGCCCCGTCCATCTTCAAGTCCCGCTGCGACGTCACCCAGCGCTACGTCGAGTCCCGCGTCCACTGCGAGCGGACATCCCCCTCCCACGCGCAGACGTGCGCCGTCGTCGCCCAGCGCAGGTCGCGCAGAGCGCACGCCCCCGAGGCCATCTCCCAGCTCTCCTTCCCGGCGATCTTCCGCTACGTCTCCGGCAAACTACCCCTCGCCACGAGCCGGACGTCCTTCATGCCCGGCCTCTCGCTGGAATACATCAACGACCCCTCCGTGAGCGCCTTCGCGCGGCGTGGCCTCCCCGCCCTGGAAAGGGTCCCGCCGCGCGACTTCAGCATGCGCCTCGGCCGGCTGATCAACTCGTACCTGATGCTCAGCCAGCCCAACAACGCCACCGTCACCCTGACGGGGAGCGTTGCCCCGGCCGTGGAGATGTCGGCGAACGCCACCGTTGTCGCGGACGCTGAGACGCTCGTCGAGGAGTACGTGATCGACAGGGCGTGGGCGGCGCTGTACATGGCGAGCTGTGCGGTGCTACTCGCCGCTGCGGCCTGGAGCGCCGTGCTCACGCACAAGGTCCACGTGCCCGAGGTCCTGGGCTACGCGTCCACGGTGATCCGCGACTCCAAGTTCATGGACCTCGAGCCCGAGACGGGGAGGCTCAATGGGCTGGACCTCACGCTGCAGCTGAGGAACCAGGAGGTGCGGTACGGCGTGACGCAGGTCACGCTGAGGGGGACGCATTTGGCTGGTGTTGGGCCGACGAACGAGGTCGAGCCTGTCAAGCCGTAGAAGGGCAGGAATAGCACGCGGATGAATAATGAGATGATGCAAGATGACTGATGTCCACGCCTTTCAAGACCCAATCGTGGAGGTCCAGCTGAGGGGTAAAATCACCGTGACCGCCGCCGAGGTACAAGTTATCAATAACTGATGAATGATTCCGGCCACTCCAATGAAGCAAATACATCGAGAAAGTAGAATGGAGTTGGGTATCATGTCTAAAAGCGCTCATCTAGCCATCGTCTCGCAACATCCTCGCCAAACTCATTCATCTCCATCTGGCCCGCCACCGGTTCACCCACATCGACCACCTTGACCCGAGCATCCAGCTCGTCCTCCAGGTTCTCCAGATCCTCATCCCACCGCATCCGCTCCTTGAGCTCCACCTTCTCCATGCTCCGCTTCATCAGCTCCGCCAGCTCCGAGGCCTGCGCCTCGAACTGGTTCCCCCTGGCCTTCCGCCGCAGCACGGTCCTCGCCGTCACCGTCGTCTTCCTGCGCCTGGCGGCCGTCGGGGACGCGGCAGGCAAGACGGCCGTATCATGCAGCAGCAGGGTCTGCGGGATCGTGAGCGTCGACTTGCGCGGCGGGAAGATCAGCGCGCTGCGCCGCGGGGCCTTGAGCTCCCCCGGCGACGACGGCATCAGGTCCTCGGGGGACCCGGCGATGCCAAGGGCGGCCATCCTGTCGACCAGCGCAGATACGGCGCTCGTCTGGTGGAAGTTGGGCGGCACGAGCATGCCCGCCGTCTGGAAGTGCAGGCTGGGGCTCGCGAACGAATCGAAGAGGTCGACGGGGGACTTGAACAGCGCGGGCATCTCCTGCCGGAGGAAGTGGAGCGGGGAGCCCTCCGGCGGCGGCGGCGGCGGGCCCTGTGCCGTCTTGCGGCCCTTGGCGGGCTTGTTGATCTTGTGGTCCGGGAGGAACATGGTCCAGTTGTAGATGCCGTTGTGGGCGGAGAACCCGCGGACCGCCATGCGCTCGTGCTTGTGCGACTCCGTGAGGGCGAGAGAGGCGGCGAGAGTTGCGCCCAGGTACGCCCCGTGGACGTAGATGTCGCGCCGGCCGGTGTTCACCGGGGTGAGGTTTTCGAGGATCCAGCTGTACCCGAAGAGCAGGTCATGGATGGGGGTAGGCCAGTGGAGGGGCGTGACAAAGTCCTTCTCTTCGCCGCCTTCGGCAAGACTGAGCTCATCATCTGGATATGATGAGCATGGCCATCGATAGTTGATGACCGCCGTTGGGAAACTCTCCAGGAACGGTGGGAGGTGAGGGTAGGCATCAGGCGCCGGAGAGAACGATGGGAGATGGATAAGCAATGGAGCTGAGGACGGTCCTTGCTCTACCCCATGAAGACTGGAACATGTTAGCAAAGGATATGAAAAGACATGAGGCGTCTTACTCAACCGTGATGCTTCCCGATCCGCGGCATGGCACCTCGACGCGTTTAACTGCAGACCCGAAGGATCGTGTCAATTGAAATGGCCGGAGACGGGGCAGTCTGCAGCGCCTCGGCCATGTTGTGTTCATTCCCGGAGCCTGGAACTACAAAGACAATAAAGAAACAATCAGGAGTCAATAATTAGACATCGCCAGTTTCATCATCGAATGTCGTCGCGTGTCGCGTCTCCCGGTAATTGACTGAAAATTGGCCAATCAGAAGGTGCCTTCATTCGACCATTGGCGGCTCACCGGCACTCCTAGTGGGAGTCCTCCCTGAACAGCGGCGGTCGCGCCCAGGTTGTCGGTTGCCCTAGGACGACGTCATTCCATTTCTGGCCAAGCTGCCGTTCGTGGGGAGAGCTGCACCATGACAACAAATCACAGGTGACGCCCGCGCTGCCGGCACACCATCAGGATGAGTGAGAGCCGCGATTCAATCGGCGGAAGTCCGGCCCTCCCAAGGGCAAACCTTAGACTATGTCCGAATATCCTGTTTGCTCTCATGATCCGCACTCTCACTCAAGTGATCCGATGGTGACCATCGAGGCCTCCTCTTCCAGACCTGACACTGTCGAAGACTCAAGCAGACGTCTTGCAACAGAAATATCACTCGACATGACGACGTAGACCCCTTATTAAGACCCATCATATGTACCCTGGGGCATATTCATAACGCGCCACGATGAACGATGCAGATCTCGGCGACAATATCGAGGAGCGAGTTGACCAACTGGAAGACCAAAAGGCCGGCAGCAAACGCTTCGAGAATGACGACGCTCACTTGACTCCGACGTAAGAGACCAAATCCCTCCAAGATAATACAGCTTGTACTGACACCTCATCCCAGACGCTGGTGGTTCGCATCGTCCGGGTTCCCCATGATCGCCGGGACCTTCGGGCCCATGGCATCGGCCTTCAGTATATGTGCCCTGTGCCGTCCATGGCGACAGATCATGAAGCCAGGCACGATCGTCCAGGACGCTCCTTTCGAGGCCGATCCTCCCTGGTATTACCTCCTCTGTTCAACAAACGAAAGAATCTCGGACGGATCTTGCTGATAACGCGCCAGGCTCCTCATCGTCAACGCCATCCAGCTTGCCGTGGCCGTCACCTCGAACGTCTTCTTACTCCTGAACATGGCCCGCCGAGTCCGTTTCTCCATCGCCCAGCCCATTACCATCGTCGGCTGGTACTTCTCGTCCATCTGTCTCATCTGTCTGCTCTCCATGGCCGTGGGCCCCTTGCACATCGGTAATGACCAAGACCTCGTCTGGTCCCAGGCCTTTTACTACGGCCTCTTCGCCGCGATACTGTACTTTATATGTGCGTCCCTCATGGTCGTCACTGTCTGGGGCGCGCACACCAAGCACTATGCCAAGGACTTCCAGCTCACCAACAGCCAACGGACACTGATGCTGCAGACCATCATGTACCTCTTCTACCTCCTCATGGGCGCACTCGTCTTCTCTACCATCGAGGACTGGGTCTATCTCGACGGGGTTTATTGGGCCAACCAAACGCTGTTCACGGTGGGCTACGGCGACTTCCTCGTCAGCGAAACACTCTCCAGGGCGCTTCTGATCCCATACGTCTTCATCGGCGTCATCACACTTGGTCTCCTGATCGGCTCTATCCGGAGCCTGATCCTCGAACGTGGCCGCCACCGCCTCGATGCGCGGATGGTCGAGAAGGAGCGCCGGAAGCTCGTCCGCACCATGACCAGCAAAGGTCGCGACGGCATCCTCGAACCCATCCGCGAGCCGGGCGCCCCCAACCCGGCCATGTCCACCGACAAGCCGATGAGCGAATACGAGCGCCGCCGTGCCGAATTCCTCCTAATGCGTCGGATCCAGAAAGAGTCTACCACCCGTCGCCGCTGGGTCGCCGTCGCCACATCCACCAGCGTCTGGCTGGGTCTCTGGCTCATCGGCGCCGCCATCTTCCAGCAGGTCGAGTACCCGTACCAGGCATGGACGTACTTTGACGCCTTCTACTTCGCCTTTGTGACTCTGACCACGCTGGGGTACGGCGATCGCACCCCGATATCGCCCGCGGGCAAGTCGTTCTACGTCCTGTGGACGATGATGGCGCTCCCGACCATGACCATCATGATTTCGAATCTGGGCGACACGGTTGTGCTGGCGATCAAAAACTTGACGCTGGATCTGGGCAGCATCACGATCCTGCCGACTGAAAAGGGTTTCGTGGTCGAAACCAAAAGGGTGCTGAAGAGAGTGACGTGCGGCAGGCTTTTTCCATCGGCAGGGTACAGCGAAGAGGAGGAAGACGACGATGATATCATGGTTATTCCGCCTGGCTTTTTGGGCGCGGCGCGGAGGCGCAACAACGTCGATAACAACGACGACGACGAGTCAAGTCCCTCTCAAGGGGAAGGAGAGAGGGAACAAGAGAACGAGGATGGAAACGCTAATGGGGCTTCTACTTCAAGCTCTCGGCAAAAGATCCTCTCTGGCAGGCAAGACAACACTCGCCTCCGCGTCCCGGGGGCTGAACGTTCCCGGCCCCCGTTGCGTTCTACTTCCTCCGGGCCTTTCAGCAACCGGGCGCGGTCCCTGTCTGCCGTCCGAGACCCCAAGGAAGCACTTCCGCCATCTCCCGCCGACTACCACTACCTTCTCGCGTGCGAGATTGCAGCAGTGTCGCGGGATGTCAAGCGAAAGGAGCCCCGGCGGTACACCTTCTCCGAGTGGGCGTGGTATCTGAAGCTGATCGGAGAGGACGAAGCGAGCCCCGACACGCACCGCAAGGCGAGGCCGCATGTCCACGCCGCAAGGGCGTCGGGCAATACGGGGCTAAAAAGCACGGAGAACGGCGACGAGTGTGACGGTGCGGCTGCGAAACAAGAGGAGCATGGCCACCATGATGGACACGACCAGGGATCGCACACTCACAAGCATAAGAGTAGATCTGACGCAAGGGATACCTCGGATGGCGTGGTGCGGGAATACGAGGGCAATGGCGAGGGCACCGCGGCCGAGGGAGACAATCACGGGGACTTGGACAGGTTCGTGGCCGAGGGAGACAAGTGGTCATGGGTGGGCAGCCGGAGCCCGCTGATGGGCAGCGTGGAGGAGAGCGAGTGGATATTGGATAAGCTGACGCAAAAGCTGATGCATGAGCTGGCGAAAGCGAGGCAAGAGGCCTGATGAGCCTGTCATGTTTCTTGGAGGACTGGCCGAGGTGATGATGATGTTGGTGGAAATTGATACCCAGGGGAAATATGAGATTTGGTTGATCCATCCATGGCTGAGACCGGACTGGTACTGAGACACGACCCGAATGATGGGTTGGTGCAGAATATTGACATGACTGTCTGTCAATGAAGATTGGATGTGACTTGTGATATGTTATGTTGGGGAGACAGAGACCCGACTCGCACTGACGTTTGCTTCCAACAACAGGACGCCCCACGATGCAATACAGGGTTTACCATATTTCAGGGGAGGATGCTGTCTGTTAGTCATCCCGTGGCTGGTCGCCCCGATTACTAACAGCTACCATTGTGGGTGGGCCGGTCAATCAGTGGGCAGCATGAAGAAGGAGCCACAAGCCACCCCTGCCCGACAGCTCCTGCCGCAGCCAATTCGCAGGCCTCGAGTTGGGAAAGACGACGACGACACGCACCCCGAAGCGAAACCTCGAACTCGCAACGCCCGACCCCGTGACCTGCGGCAACCACGACACTCCCCCGCGCCCATCGACGACACATCGGGGGAACCCCCCTACTATACTTCCACTCGCTTGCGCGACCGAGATGCCGCTGCTGCTGGCTGCCAGCTCACGGCCCTAAACCTCAACCTCCTGGACTCGACTCGACCCCATGAGTCCCCTTCACCACCGTCCCCGGCCATCGCACCATCTCCCACCATCGCATCGCAGCCATGGACAGCCGGGCGGCGCGGTTCGAAGATGAGAAGCGCCGCATCGTCGAGAGCTGCTTCTCCAAGAAGGATGTAGACGGGTCGCGTACGTCTCCCACCTCCTACCCATACCTAGGTACCCAATCGACGCGACTACTAACTCGCCCGTGACCTCCAGTCCTCGAAACCTACATCACCCACATTCGCATCACCGAATATTCCTCCTACCCGACCTCGCCTCCTCCCCCGCAAGCTCGCTCAACCGAGGCCGAGAAGCCCCGCGTCATCATCGTCGCCGTCCGCAAGTCCGGCCGCGTCCGCATGCACAAGTCCAAGGAGAACCCCAACGGCACATTCTCCATCGGCAAGACATGGAACCTCGACGACCTCACCGCCATCGAGTCCTTCACCGGGCCCCCGGCCTCCCCCCAGAACCGGGAGTGGGCCGGCGACACGGGCTTCACCGTCACCCTCGGCAAGCCCTACTTCTGGAACTCCCAGTCCGACAAGGAGAAGAAGTTCTTCATCGCCAGTCTCATAAAGATCTATGGAAAATACACCGGAGGCCGCACGCCCGAGCTCTCGGGCTTCGACTCTCGGGAGCTCGAGCAGGTTACTGGCAGCAGCAGCAGGCGCCCTCCCGCCGCCGCCGCATCGAGACCCCCCATGCCAGAGGCGCGGCAAGTATCAGGGTCACGGCCGCCTCCTCTGGAACAGCAACCTCCCCTACGCTCCCTCATGTCCGAACAGGCTGCTGCTAGCACCGGCAATCTCTCGACCACTTCGACTGCCTCTGGCTATCCTCCGCAGAAGTCCCCATCGCCCGCTCCCCGAAGAGCACCCTTCTTCCCCAATGGGGGCACCGCTTCGCCGGCTGGCAGCATGGACTCGTCGTTGTCACAGAACCAAGCGGCATTGAGAGCTTTGTCAGGCGTCAACAAAAGTCAAGAATCGGTAGGGGCTCCCTCCCTCGGCCGCAGCGACGATGCGTCTAGCATACCCCCGAGATCAAGGAATGGCATGTCCGGGCCAGGATCTTTCGGCGCCGGTAGCAGATACGATACTCCCGAGTCTATGCCTCCTTCCTCTCCGCAACCACCGCTGCAATCGCCCGACGAGAAGCCGCCAGAGAGAAGGAGACCTCCCATGGACCCATTGCGGCCACAGGGCGGCATCCCTGACCGCGACCTGGTGCCGGCGCCTCTGATGAGCCCTGGCATGCGCCGTGAACCTGTTGCTCCTCCGCCCCGTAGCATGGATCGGATGTCTCCCAGGAAACCCTCTGGCTCTTCGCAACTGGGTGACTCTGGCTCGTTCAAGGACCGCCCGGTGACGCCCGGATCCTACAAGGAGCGTCCCATCACGCCTGGCTCATTCAAGGATCGGCCGATAACACCAGCTGCACAACCGACTCCTCCACCGCCAGCCGCACCCTCCGTGACAGATACCACTGCTGATGGAAGCACACCCCGGCATGGCTCCTTCTCGACCATGTCAAGTGCTGCAGCCGCAGCCCCTGCTGCTGCGATAGAGCCACCTTCCGAGGTGTCCCCGATCACCCCGACGGCTGACAAGGAGGAAGAGGCGCGGCCGGGTCTTGGCCCCATGATCAAATCCAAAAAGTCCAGGGGTGAGATTGCCGGGGCGTTCTGGAAGGCAGCTACGGCGGCCACGGCAGCCAGTGCTTTCAAGCCCCGCCCTGGCGGTGCCGGAGATCGACTACGGCAGGCCGCGCAGAAGCCTGTTGAGGAGGGATCTGATGGAATCACGGGTGTTTTCACACCGCCGCCGAAGCCGAAGGTCGAGGAGCCCGAACAGCCTCCGCCCGAGGAACCGCCCGCGAGGGCTGCAGAGCGGGCAACCCCCGACGTCCCCTCGGTCAAGGTTACCACTTCCAGCCGGCCATCGAGTCTGCAACAGATCAACACCAAGATGGAGCCCCAGCCTCAGCCACGCAAGCCGGAAGAAAAGAAGACCCAGGAGCCCGTCAAGGATGAAGAGGTTCGGAAGTCTATCATCACCGGCAACGATGCCAGGTACCTGTCTGCTATGGGGGTCGATCCATCGATCCTGGACAACAGGAGTACAGACTTCACGAAGTGGCTGGACTACTTCAGCTGGGTTCCCGGCGAGAAGATGCGGGGTCGCCACATGGACGAGATGAAGATCGACATTGACCGCGAGCTCAACAAGGCGCAAGCCGGTGGCTGGTTGTCGCGTTTCAGGGAGGAGGACGACCGCGTTGATGCGATCAAGCGAGGTATCGATACTGCCATGGCGGAATGTGAGGAGCTTGATAATCTCTTGACTCTATACAGCGTCGAGCTTTCGGTATGTGGCCCCCCAGCCTGACTCATGTAAGAACAATAAGCTAACTTGTCGCCAGACTCTCTCCGACGACATTGCATACATCGAAGCCCAGGGTCAGGGTCTTCAGGTACAAACAGCCAACCAGAAGATCCTCAAGAAAGAACTGGAGTCTCTCCTGGAGACAACCGCCATTAGCTCTAATGACCTTGGCGCGCTCAAGTCCGCGCCGCTGGAAACCGTTGATGGTCTTGAGAACATCGAGACCGCGCTTGTCACGTTATACAAGGCTATGGTCAAGATTGACCCGAACCTCGGCGCCGACTCAACAAAACCGAGCACTGACGGTATCGACAATGACCAATCCGGAGGGCTGGACAATACCGACTACGGCCAAATGCGGATCGTCCAGGAGAAGAAGCAGATGTACATGCAAGAGAGCTCTCTCTTTATGCGGCGACTGGTTGAGTACATGGCTCGCCAATTCATCGAATCCTTCAACGAGACGACTAAGCAGCTTGCTGAAGCTCTCTCGAGGAAGGTGGATTCGCGCCACCACGACGCTGGGAGAGACAAGTTGTGGAAATACAGCCCTCTAATCCTCTACGCCAGAGACGTCGACCTTAAGAACTGGGATCGTCTACTGCAGCTGTACCAGGATCAGAGCCGCTCCATTTACAACAAGGAGTTCCTGCAGGTCATCACCGCCTGGAAGAAGAACGCCCGCAAGATCAGCTCGGAGGAGAATGCGGACATCCTCTTCACCTCTTACGCCGAGAAGAAGGAAGAGGGCACTCTAACAACAGCTCGAAAGCTCACCGTCAAGCGCAGTCAAACACTGGCCAAGTCCTTGAGGAACCCGCTCGACAGCAGCAGCAGGTCGAACCTCAAGGCGAGCGAGGGCCAGAGCATGCCTTACGAAACCTTTGGGTCCATCCTGGACGATGTACTACCGCTTGTGCAGATGGAGCAGAACTTCATCGTCGATTTCTTCCACGCTACGACTATGGATCAAACCGATTTCCCAGACGCCGTCGCCGCCGTGCGCCCACGAGACAGGATGGGGAGTGATCTTAAGAGACATCGCCTGATGGAGCCTGACCGTGAGCTGGCTCGTCGCGTGACGAAGGCCATGGAGGTCATCTTCTCCTTCCTGGAGCAAGAGCTGACTAAGCTCATGGAATGGGTCGTCATGGCCGATAGCCTGTGAGTGCTATTTTCTATCTCCACCGAAGCGACGTACTGACATGCCACAGCCAAGGAGTTGGTGTGATCGCTGCGCTCGAGCGCAAGATGGCAGACATCTCGCAGTCAAACCAGGACTTTTTGAACACTGTGCTGCAAAAGCTACATGGCTACCTGGAAAACAGATTCAAGAAGTTCGTCGACGACCAAATCCGGGCCATCGAAGAGACAAAGGTCAAGATCAACAAGCGCAAGGGCGTCATCTCCTTCATTCGCATCTTCCCCAACTTTTCATCAGCCGTTGAGAATATTCTGGCTGGCACGGACCCGAACCTCGACGTCCGTGCGATGGTGGACCGCGAGTATGACCGCATGCTCAAGTCCATGTTCGACTCGCTCAAGATTATCGCCCGCGACAACCCGGCCGTCGCCGTGAACACGGGCTCCTCCGCCGATCCTGAGGACAAGGAGGCACTCAACTTCCACATCCTCCTCATCGAGAACGCGAACCACTTCCTCGAGGAGGTCGACCCGCGTGGTCTCGAGGTCCTCGAGGAGTGGCACGCCAACGCCACCGGCGAGCTCGACGAGCACATGCGCCTCTACATCGAGGCCGTCATGCGCCGTCCTCTCGGCAAGCTCCTCGAGTACCTCGAGAACATCGAGGCCCAGCTTGCCTCGGGCAAGGCCGGCACATCCATCGCCGCGCAGCCGTCCAACTCGCGCGGCGTCTTCCACAAGATCCTTGGCAACTACGACGCCAAGGAGGTGCGCAAGGGCATCGAGACCCTGCGGAAGCGTGTCGAGAAGCACTTTGGCGACGCCGACGACCCGGCGCTCAGCAGGAACCTCGTCGCCAAGGTCTTCCGCGAGTGCGAGCGGTTCTACGGCGATGTCGAGCTGCGTATCAGCCGCATCACGTCGGACGTTTACGGCGGGGACGCCCTGTTCGAGTGGCCGAGGCAGGAGGTCAAGAGCGGGTTTGCGGGCGGTAGGCAGTAAGCAGCGGCGCGCAGCGTGATGTGACATGATGATCTGTGGGATGGGGCTTTGGTTTTTCTTGGGCCAGGGACCACGAGAGAGCATCAGGGAGGAAGATGGACAGGCGGGCATGCTGAGCAAGCGAGCGTGCGGGTGTATCGTATATACCTCCCTTTTTTCTCGTCACGAGTGTTACCAATAACGGAGCGGACGATGGACGGTTGGTTGACTGATCGAAGCTTGAATTCCTGCGCGTGATATCATGATGCTGCTCCTTCGTGATCTAGGGGGGTGGTGCCTCAGGGTGCTCATCTGTGGCCAGGACTATTCGGAAAGCCTGGTACACCCTGCCCTGGGTTTATGTGCAGGTTGTAGCCATTATTTTTCCAATGCCTCGTTTGGCCGAGTGGTAAACCACATGGTGTACTCCAATGCGTGTCCGGTGCGAGCCCGAGGGGAGTAGTAGACGGACGATAAAAAGTCGGTCAAACGAACCCTTTTGCCACCCAGGTTCGAACCCAGGTCGCGCCACTCTCCCTTTTTTTGGGCTCTTGCCCTGGATGGTGTTGCCCAAGGCTATCACGCGGGGTTGGGGGTGGTATTTCCAACGTGCCGTGATGGCTTAGGGGTCAACCACTTGATACCGTTCATGTGCCCCGTGAGAACCGGAGGGGAGTAGGCAAGGCTGATGCAATCGGCTAGTCGAACCCTTTTGCCTCCCGTATCAAATCCGGTTCCGATCCTCTTTTTTCTTCCCCTTTTTTTCGTTTTTGGATTCTCCCGGAGAGGTCAACTGCACTCAGTGTTATCTCAAACGGCCTGAGCTAGAGACCATGGTGTCATTCAGGGGTAAGCAGTGTGTAGAGCAAATACGCCACAAGAACCACATTGCGTTCGGCATTCAACGGGAGCAATACTGTATGTAGGTCATCAGGCTACAACACTATCACACGTCTCTGCACACAACACACCGCTCATCACAGAATGTAACGCTGCGAAGCCATAGCTTTGGCATAAACCAACTATAAACACCTCCGCCGTCCTGTCTCCTCCGCTGTCCTCTAGGCAGCGGGACTCCGGAAGTTGTTAGAAAGGAAAGCGACCTCGGACGCCTAACGACCATACAATGCAGTGTCTGGGGTGTTCCAGGGCCCTCCTCGTCAACCCCCTGCCCCTCCCCCAGGTCCATAGAAATGAAGGGACCGTAGCAGGGCCCCGTTTGTGTTGTTCATGAATACATGTTCCATTACAATTTCGTGTATCTGGCAGGACGATGGTCCTGCCTGGATCGCCTCGCCCCGTGTCCGCGTCTCTTTCGTGTCCTCATTCCAAGACGCCTGCGTCGTCCGTCTATGAAAGGTGGAAGGCTCCCTGGCCCTCCTTGATGGCAGTGAGAAGTTGCTTCCTCATGAAGTCAACGTTGGTGTAATCGGGAAGTTTGAGGTAGTTGACGCAGGTCATGACGCTGGGCAGGTAGTCGTCAGACGTGTACGGGGCCTCGCTGGGCTTGCAGACCACAGTGAACATGGGCGTGAGTGCTTTGAAGCCTATGTCACAGTTAGTATGAGGTTATCCCGAGTAGTTTATGGGCAAACATACCTCCAATGGGTAGCTTGGGGCTGCCCGTCGTGAACTGCAAAAAGTCACGACGCTGGCTGGGAGTCAGCTCGCTCATGGTCTGAAGCAGATTCTTGACGCTCTTGCTGTCCATGTTGTATCCGTGGTCCGCCTTGATGGAATCCATGAGAGCTTAAAGATGTTAGTGGTCTGTGTCCAGAGATGAAACCAAACGGGAAACAACTTACTTTCAAGCGACCAGTCCTCCTCCACGCGACCAAACAAGGACACAAGCTCATCAGGGGTGAAGGCGCTCAGAGCCGTGTAAGGGAAGACCTGGGAAAAGCCAGCTCGGAAGGCGTCAACCTGGCGGCGCACCCCAGAGCCAAGCGTCATGTCGATCACGCGATCAAGGTAGTCGTCCACGTTGTCGATGGTGACTCTAGCGTGGGAGCCATCGGCAATAAGCTCGATCTCGGGGTATCCCGGAAGAGTAAAGTCGAGGCAGAGGTCATCGAGGCGGACTCCGTCGATGACAATGTCCTGAGTATCCGCAACCTTCTGCGCCGCGGTGCGGCTTGGGTCCTCATCGATCTCCTTCTTGGCCATGGAAAACTTCCTAATTGTCTTCAGAGAACGCGCGAGGCCAGGATCGACGACCTTGACGGCGCCAAGGGAGGGCTTGACGCCTGCCATCGAAGTGATATCGCCAATGCGGAAGAAGATGGGGTTGAAGTTGAGATCAATAATGCGAGAGTCGATCATGGATCGGGCGACGAACTTGCCAAGCATCTTGAACAGCTGCAAGATGCGATCGCCGTTGGCGCCGCCGGCCTCATCGTCGCTCAAAGGACGAGGGAAAAGGCCGCTTGCGCCGGAAATGTACTCCTCCGACTCATTCGAGTCCATCTCGCGCCAAAGCTTGAGTTTCTTCTTGGAGAACTCCTTGGAGACGTTCGAGTAGAACTCGAGGGTCGGGCCAAGGCCGGTGCCAACCTCTTCGAAGTATTCAACCTCGAGAATGCTCTGGGAAGCACCGTACAGTTCCATAACCTTCAGGGCGGACTCCAAGATCTTGGACCTGGAGATGCGGACCTTTTGCCGCTGCAAACGGCCAAGGAAAGGTCGTTCGTTGTGACGGTCCCGTCGCGACTCTTCGTTGGACTGGGCGTTCTGCCAGCGAGTCATCGAACGGGCATATCCAAACGATGTCGACTGTAGGAACAGATGCCGAGTCTCAAAGGGGAATAGGAAGGGATAAAGCCTGGCAAGATCCTCCGCCCAGCTGGGCAGGCAGTTGCTAGCAACCACAAGGGGCTCCTCAAGCTGACGGTTGAGTTTCGCGGTGAGCTTGGTGTTGACGAACTGCGACAGGGGCTCGACGTTGAGGCGAACGGCGTCCTTGTTGCCCACCAGCACATCCTCCACGTTGGCATTCAGATCGTGCAGAAGGTTGAGCAGGCGCAGAATGGAGGCCGTGGCGGGGTGTTTGGCAAGAGACTGCGGGATGCCATCAACATTGTCTTCGTTGTTGCTGTCCGAATTGGAACCAAACGAGAGGCTGCTCTCCGGCGGAGGAGGGCCGGGGGCGCGGCGGAACTTGATGGGGTGCACCGTGGACCAAAGGCTGCGACTGAGATGCTCGTCCGAGTTGGAAGCAGAGGTGTGAACCGCGCGATAGATGGTCGTTTCACTGGGGATTACCTTGCCGTCGAGGGTGAACTCGATATGCCAGTCTTGAGGCACTGCCTGGATGGCAGCCGCATAGGACATTGGGCGAGAAGAGGTAGACGGCGAGGGGCTCTGCTGGGGAGGCGCACTGAAAAGAGAGCCGGCCCGCGTAGGCAGACCAGAATTGCCCTGGGCAGGGGTCGGGATGCGGGTGCCGTCCTCTTCGCGAGCAGTAACCTTACCGCCGGCTGCGACCTCGAGGTTAACGGCGCCAGGGTCAGCAGCGGGCGAATCGCCCATATCCTCGTCGAGCTCCCCTACAATTGCATCGAGGGCGGCGCTACCGGTGCCCATGTCGTCATCGTCATCGTCCGTGAGCTGCTTTTCGTCCGCGCACTCGAGAGCGTCCTGAAGATTGTTATCGTTGTCTGCAGGCGGATTCGCCGGGGGAGTCTCCGTCGTGACCGCAGCTTGCTTTCGGCTCGATCTACGAAGAACACCCTTGTCCTGAGCGCTGGACGATTGGTCCGGCGTAGATGGTGCGTCGGCGTGGGCGAGTGACCTCGACTTGGCCTTGCGCGAGGGTCGCGAGCTTGAGGAGGGAGCCCCGGCGGGAGGTGGCGGTGGCGGTGGAGGAATGGGACTGGAGCCAGAAGCTGCCGATGCTCGTTCGGCGAATCGAGCTGCAGCCTCGCGGCTCAGGGGCAGTCCACCCGCACCAGCCATCGCAGCGAGAGCCCGAGTCAAGGTATCCGCCCTACGGGAGCCGCGGGGGCGCTCCGACAAGCTAATGCGAGGCCTCAGGTAATCATCGAGGGACTTGAAGGTGGCAATAGCGTGGATGGAGACCATGATGTTCCTGTAGGCACGGGGGATGTCCGACTCATCATCTGCCACTAACTTCAGCCTGATCTGCTTAGCGAGCATCGAGGCCGCGCTGCTCCGGTGATCAAATGTGTTATGGTGGACAGTGATGACTTCGAAGTGCTCAGACCTACTGAGCAAGTCCTGGAGCTTGTGGATCATGACGCTGAATGGTGTCGCGGGAGAATCTGCCGTGGCAGTCTTGGTCTTGGCCTTGACGGTAGAACCCATGAACACCTCGAGGAAAGTGGACTGGGCAGCCCGAGCAAGCTCCTCGTCCGGGTTGCTGAAGATGGTCAGGAGAACGCGGACCAGACCGGATGCCAGAAGCTCGGCGCTAGTGACACTCTCCAACACCTCTGCATCGAAGTAGGTGACGAGCCTCTCAAAAAGGGCCGTACCCTTATCCTCCGTAACGTGACCAAAGGTTCGGTGGAGGTAGAAATTCTCCATCTCCTCGGCAAGTTCTGAGAGGTTGGTGAGCACCTGAAGTGCCTTCTTCTTCATGGTCTTGCCCTGCTTTTCGGTGTCGTGAGTCTCGAGGAATTTCTTCGCCACATCCCTGATCCTGGTCCTCAGGTTCGGGCCGTCAGTGAGATAGTGAGGAGGTGGGACGTCAAGAGACATTGTAGATCCCCTGGAGCTGACCGGCGAGCCGGTGCCTTCTTCGTCATCTTCGGCTTGGTGGTCATGGTCGTTTTCCTCGTCGTCGTCATCGTCGTCCGAGCCTTCACGGTCCTCTTCACCGTCATCCTTCTCGGACTCGTCCCCCGAACGGTTGCCCTCAGCCTCGCCTGTGGTGGTCTCTTGCTCGGCAGGTTCCGGTGTTTGTACGGTTGACGAAGCACTCCTCTCTGGCTGAGGAATCTCCTGGTTCGCGAGCTTGTTAATCTCGGAGATGACACCCTCCCGGTATAACTGGTACCGGTAGATGTCATCGAGACGACTCAGAAGCAGCTCAGTGGCCTGCAGACCCAACATGACAAGCGACGGGTGGTCTTGTTGGGAGAGAATTGACGCGAGGAACGAGGCGTAGGGTACCATCTTAAGCGCCTCCCCGAGAATGGCCTCGTCCAGGTTGGATAGCATCTTGAGCTGCGCCGTGAGAACCTTCTGACGAACGTTAAGGTTGACGGTACTCGAGAAGGCGTCTGTCAGAGTTGGGAACAGAATGAGGGCGAACCGCCGCACCTCCTCCTTGCAACTGCCCAGGAGCTCCAAGCGCTTGTCGTTAGGGGACTTGCGAGCTTTGCCCGGTGCAGTCGAGGACGGGGTGATCGGCTCGGCCGCGTTCATCTCGACGAAGTCTCCGTAAGCCGGCTCGGCATTGCGCGGCAGGCTAGGCAGAAGCTCGCAGATAACATTCAGGGTCTCGATGATCTGCTCCCTGGGTCGGTGGATGAGTGCCTGCATGATAACGACACTGTCAAGCTTGGAGGCGACGTCTTCAGTCCCGCTAGGCGGGGAAACACCAGTGAGGATCTGATACAGCACCTCGACAACGTTCAGCTTGAACAGCTCGGCTGAAAGCTGGGGGCTCGATCTGGCAGTGAAGGCCAGGACGCGGAGGAATTGTGTATGGATGTTGGGACCGATGAGATTGGTGGTGCCGGGCACCAGGAGGCGCAAGACGGCCTTGAGCAGGTCGACGCTGACAAGTTCCTCTAGCTTGGACGGCTGGTACTTGAAGCTCTCGACGATGCCAGAGACACACAGAGAGGCTTGCTCAACCACTCGCTGGTCGTTGCTACTGAGAACGTTGAGAAGCGTAGGCATGACGTCTCGAATGACGGGGAAAGAATCTTCGGGGATGTTGCGGCAGCAGTTGGCGGCAGTCGTCACGGCGGTTCTCTGCGTGCTCGTGGCAAAGAAGTCAAGGTACGACAAGCAGGCAGTCAAGCCACCCTCACGAACGATGCTCGTGGGGTACTCTGAGGAAATCTTCTCAAGAGTGCTCAGGGCCTGCTCTGCGAGGTCGATGAAGGAGATCTCGAGCAGCTTCTGGCAGAGAACAGGAACGGCCCCGCCATAGACGACGTTAGCAACGCTCGCGGGCAAGGCCTCCATCAGGTTGGCCAAGCAGCGGCACGCCAGCAGCATGATTTCGGGGTTCTCCTCGCCGGTGACCTCGTTGGGCTGCATCAGAGACACAAGCTCCTTGACGAAGGAGTCTGGCGAGAAGTGACCGGACAGGTTGTCCTCGTTGGACACAAGGAGGATATCGGACAGCTCTTGCAGAGCAATGAGCTGCATCGTAGGGTCTTCCTTCTGCCGCAGATTGGCGAGGAGGTCTCGCAGGCGGGACGAGAGGCCAGACATCATGCCCGTGAGCGCCCTAAGTGTGTTAGACAGTCCGGTCGCAGCACCGCCAGGACCTCCGAATGCACTGAAGGGGTCGTCCTCGTCCTCATCTTCGTCGTATCTATCGACGTCGTCCTCGTCGCGATCCTCGCTATCGTCGTCTTCGGGGGCGTGCTCGGGGGGTGGCGGGGGCGAGGGCACCCTGTCCTTTGCGGATTCGTCTGTTCCTGTCATCGCAGTGTCTTGGTCGGCCGCATTGTTACTCGCGTTGCGTTTGCTTCGGCGTGTGGAGCTAGAAGGTTGGGCAGCGGGTTCTGCAAAGGCGAGGTTAGAGCAAGTTGTGATGCGTGGGAGGGGCACGGTTCCTACCATCATTCACTGTTTGTTGACGAGCCTTCTTGCCGCGGCTCGACTTGCGGCTGGAGGAGCCAGACTTGGAGCCAGCAGCGTTGTCGGAGCTGGCACCGAGACCAGGAAGGTTCCTAGGAGAGTGTGAGCAGGCCAGGCTACACACAGCGTTTGGACGGAGCGCAAGGGACAGCTTACTCTGGACTCGACATCTTATCCGACGTCTTTCCCTTCCTTCGGCCTTTGGACGGTACGGGAGTTTGCGTCTCCGGCTGTGACGCAGCAACGGACTCGGTCTTCTGTCTCTTGGAGCTACGTCGACCGGCCGAGGACGCAGGCTGAGCTGAACCCTGAGTGGGACTCGAGTGAACAGCAACGGCCTTCCTTTTCCTCACTGAGGCAGTCTCGTTCTTACTCGGGGTTGTCTGTGTCTCGGCGGGGACAGGTGCGGTCGGAGGGGATTCAGAGTCGGGGGCGGAAGCGTTCGAGGCTGCCAGGCTCGCGGCTTGGCGGGCGGAAGACCTAGTGACCCTGGTAGAGGTGAGCGGCTGTCCTCGGTTTGAGTTCGGCATGGCGATGAGAGATGGGAGGTTAAAGACGAGAGGCGGGGCGGGGCGGTTTGGGTGATGCGGCAGGAGAGCTGCAGGCGTCGCCTTTCAGGGCCCCCGGCTGATCGAATCGACAACCCATACGCTGCTGCGATCGGTAGAGCTGATGGGGGGTCGATCTCAGATCTCTCTCGACTGGAGGAAGGCTGAAGATAGGTAGATGACTGGGGTGGGATGTGGAGGCGGGGGAGAGGTTGGAGTGGCCTCGAAACCCGGCGTCACCGTTGTGGAGGAGAGTGAAGATGCCGGGGGAAGAATGGGAATGGTGTACAGAAGTAGAAAGTGTTGGAGGGGCAGGATCGAAGGTTGTGAGGTGGAATTTTGGGCCTGGTCCCGGTGTGCGAGAAGTTGTTTTTGGGCGGTGACCCGCAGGCACCAAACAGCCTGGCTGGATCTTAGGCAGGCGGCGGCTCTTGTCTTTCGCGAGGCAGGTACCAGGGAGATGGGGGATGCAGATGCAGATGCACCGATCACTGGAGGGTTGGTGGGTTGGAAGAGGCAGGTGCAAAGGGAAAAGTGATATGACCCACGGGCGGGCGGATAAAAGGGCAGGAGCGAACAGGAGCGAGCCTCAATAGGATGGACGGTTCCTATCTGCTTTCCTCGTCTTGGTGTTTTCGCCGTGCCTGTGCCTTTGTCTGTTGCCAAACCATTCGGCGTGACCAGGCCATTGAGGTACACCTTTACGTGGGTACTAGGTACCGAAAGATGGTTTCCCCAAGGTTCTGGCTGACGCAACTGGCCCACAAAGCTCCCTGAGGCGTCTATGGGCAACGCGGCAGAGTCTCGTCTTTTGGCCTTGGTGACTCCGTCGGCAGCGATATGACAAGCGACGGAAAGTGGCAGGGCAGGGGATGGATGATAGGTAGGACGGACGATACGGGACGGGACGGGGCTCTCTATCACCACGAACAACAAGACGGAATGCCAAACCTACCTCTGGGATGGCGATACGGAGCTGTTGCGGCTGTTGGGATCCCCACTCAGCGCAGAGCTGTCTCGTCCGTACGGCGATATGGTCGTCGTCGTGGTCGTCGTGGTCGTCGCTGTCGTCGTCGGAGGTTGGCGCACTGGCGGTTCGTGGTCGACTACCAATCTGGAGCGCG
Source organism: Furcasterigmium furcatum (assembly GCA_001599815.1). Classification (NCBI taxonomy): domain Eukaryota; kingdom Fungi; phylum Ascomycota; class Sordariomycetes; order Glomerellales; family Plectosphaerellaceae; genus Furcasterigmium; species Furcasterigmium furcatum. Next base: position 990,198 of record BCIA01000007.1, read on the forward strand.
GGCTTGCAAGTGCTGTTCGTTCTGCCATGGATTACGCCATGAGGCACGGCAGCAGCGGCGGGCTTTGGACGCAGATTGTTTCTCCAGCTCTTGTAACTATTTATTCTGGGCGTTCGTCGGGGACACAGCTATGTCTGGTCTGATCGCTCGATTAAATCGTCGGCTGAGGGGACGGACAGCAATGCGGCGGTCAGGTTTGAGAGTGATCGGTCAGCGTCGGCGGCTCACGGACACGCATCGGTGCAGCGTCTGCGGAGGCCGGTATTTGAAGCGTCTGGCAACTCGATCGGCGTCTGTACAGGGCACTCGTGGGTGTCGTCGATAGTCGTGTTGATGGTGATGAAGGGGAAATGATCGGTCGTGTGTGTGGGAGACGACTGACATTGGATGGGGGAAGACGGACGGGCGAGCGACAGACAGACAGATGGATCATGGATGCGCTGTCCAGCCCGATGATGGGGCCCTATCGGTGGAGGTACATGTACCTTGCCAGCTGGGCTTGGGGGTCCGACAGCGCATCGATTACCCACAATTGCCATGTTCCMCCCCTCCCGGGTACAACCCATCACCGCCCCTCCACGATGGACCGATGCTCGCCCAACGAACACGGGGGCGGCGCTTGGCCTGGAACCTGTGTCCGTGTCTGGCACCAACAGGGGACGGGAGCATCATGCACACGGACGGCAAGGTGGTAATACCGGGCTACAAACAACCCCCCTGGAGTTTTCCCGACAGCGCCAGATCCGCGATGCTACCCAGCCAGTCTGCCAGTTTGCCGGCCAGCCAGCTAACCAGCCAGCAAGCCGTCTTTGTCATAGTAGAGGGTGGCATGCTCCGTCCAGCCGTTGACGACATGCATGGCCCGCACCAAGTTCCGATTATCCGCTAAGAAAGGCTCCCGCCGGGATCCGCCGTCTTCGGCGCTCCAACAAGCGAAAGCGGAGCCGCATCATTCATGATGTTTCCATCGGGTGCAGGGGGTCGGCAGATCCATCCATCCACCACAACCTCCTAGAAACCAACACGTTCCAGCTTCTTCCACCTGAGGAGGCCAATCGTGCGCAGTCTCTTGTGCTGAAAATGTTCTAATATTTCTTCTTTGCTTGCTACGCCCCAGCCGCTCTATGCCTTCAGGCTATGTGCGCCGCCCTCAAACTCGCTGCAGTCATACTCATCCGGGTACTTATCAAGGTGCTGCTTGAGCTGCGCCATCTGCTTCTTCAGGTCCGGCGTCAGCTCCTCGTAGACATCCTCAAACATGGCCCGCATGGGCGGCTTGCTCGCCCCCTCGGCCTCCCGGAATGCCTTGAGGATCTCGCTCCTCGTCGAGTCCCGGCACTCCTTCTCCTTCGCCTCGTCCCAGATGCCCTTGGCCTCCATCCACTTGCGCAGCCGCGTGATCGGGTTGTCGCGCCTCTTCCAGTCCTCCACCTCCACCCGCGCGCGGTACGCGAACGAGTCGTCCGAGGTGCTGTGGTGGCTCACGCGGTAGGTCATGGCCTCGATGAGCACGGGGCGGCCGCCGTTCTCGAGCGCCATCGCGCGGGCCTTCTTCGTCGCCTCGCGCACGGCCCAGATGTCGTTTCCGTCAACACGGATCGTGTCGATCCCGTACCCGATGCCGCGGCTCGCGATTCCATCGCCCCGGTACTGCTCCAGGGTCGGCGTCGAGATGGCGTAGCCGTTGTTGCGGCAGATGAAGATGACGGGGCACGACCGAGTAGCGGCCATGTTCAGGGCGGCGTGGAAGTCGCCCTCGCTGGCTGCACCCTCGCCGAAGTATGTTGCTACCACGCGCGGGGGGATGCTCTGGTCCTGCGCCCGCTGCGTCTTCAGGGCGTACGCCGCACCAGAAGCCTGGGGCAGCTGCGTTGCCAGCGGCGACGATATCGTGTGCTTCGCTGGGTCAGCCTGGCTTCGCATCTCTCTGTTCGGGGGTCACTTACGATATTCAGCTCCTTGCTACCATAGTGCACCGGCATATTCCTACCCCTGCCCGGGTCCTTCGCATTGGCGAATAGCTGGTTCATGAAATCCGACGTCTTGAAGCCCCGCTGCTTGAATACACCCTGCTCGCGATACTGGCAGAAGATGACGTCCTCGGGCGCCAGCACGCTGGCAGAGCCCACGCTCAGCGCCTCCTCTCCGGCAGAGACCATGTAGAAACTGACGCGACCCTGTCGCTGGGCGTCGAACATGATCAGGTCCAGGACGGAAATGAAGACCATGTCCTTGTACAGCTTGGTGACCTCGGCGTCCGTCAAGTCCGGCACGAAGGAGGGGTCGACGATGGCGCCGTCCTGGTCGACGGCTCGGTAGGTCGGCATGGTGGGGTAGTCGGAGGGCGTCTCGTACTTGAGGGTGTGCGTGAAGGCGCTCTTCACAGCACCGGGAAAGGAGACATGCTGGGCGTTCGGGCGCTGCGAGAGGCTGCTTGCCGCCCTGGAAGGGAGCGCGCGCAGCACGGCAGCGGAGGGAGAGGATCTGGGGATGCAGACCTGGCGGAGGTGAGCCGGCCGGATGACTCTGGACTTCATGGCGACGAATTGACGAGAAATTCCAGGTGTTTTCTGGCGGAATGGTGAATCAGGATGGGCCAGAATCCCGCTGTGCTGGGAAATGTGCGAAGGAAGAGGCAGGCGATGGGAGGTCGTGGTTCCAATGCCTCGGGGGCTCGACGTCATGTTGAGCCGACAGAAAGCGACTCGGCGGATGGGCCAGACACTCATGGGCTCGGTCGGCAGAGGCGGGGAGCCGAGTGCCGTGGTGGGGCCCGGCACCGGCCCCTGCCCCTTGCAGGCGACAACACCTCGACCAGCGAGCAGACAGCTCAGTAAGAGGCGCCATTGCGCGTGTTCAGCTTGATCTCACCCAGACATTACTCTACGGCTTACTAATAGGTAGACATCTAGCAGGTTTCGTCATGCCTTTCAAGACGACAATATGGCTGGACCGGCCATACATTTTCGCGTCCCGATTCCAAGTTGTCGTCGTCGGCTTGTCTGCCAGATGATCAAAAACAAACAGTCAGACACCCAGATTTCCATCCTCCAGGTATTCTGATCATCACGCGCACCAGGGTTCCACGTGCGGTCCCCTGGCTCGCATCGTCAGCTGCGAATTTTGAGATGGAGTCTGCCAAGGACAAACTCTCAGCAGCCACCGAGGGACTCTGAGCGCCAGGGTTCAGCCTGAGAAGTATGAACCACAACGAAATGACGTAGAATGCCATATCTCGAGAGCACCCCGTTTTTGAGGAAGATAGTTTTTGCAGCCAGCTCACCTTCTTGCAAGCCACTTTCGTGGGCGATCATGTATAAAGAGAATGTAGGGCTCGAGAAAGGGGTGGGCAAATCTTCTCTCCTCCCTAATTATCACGTCCGTTTGAGTTATACAATGTCGACACAACTCCACGATGAAAAAGACTTTGGGCCCACCACCGGCTGGTTTCCGACAATGGCTGATAAATGAAATGGCCTCCGACCTCACGCCCGACATTCTCCAAGATGGCCTCGCCGTCACCCGCTTTCCGCCGGTGGAGGGGTCGACCAGGACGGAAGAGATCTCTGCTCACCTCCAGCTATGGGCTTCACATGAGCTGCCTGACCCTATGAATACGGGCGATTTCAAGGCTGTAGATGACCTCCTATGGCTATGGCGCTGCACTCGCCCGCTGATCGGCGGCTACATCTCCAGGGCCACACACAAGTTCCCGGCAACCGCGTATCTCGCGCCCCCAAGACTCTGTCTCGAAAAGAGCCTCACCACGGACGTCCTGACCCTTCCCGAGAGACGGCGGTTTTTTCAGGCCTTCTTCCGATACGAGCTCCTCTGCCGAATATTCCGCCGCTCATCCCTCGAACGCGAGGACGACGTATACCCTCTGGCTCTCAATGAAGAATGGGACTGGAATATATTGTCCCGATTCAGAGGGGCTGTTCTTCCCGTCTGGGAGGTCGAGGCTATCTGTTGTGTCCACAAATTCTTTGCGGACCTCTACGGCTCTCTCTTCGCGTACCACTCCAACAAGGGAATTATTCGGCCTAAAAGTTGGAGGCTCGTTCCCAAAAGGCGAGGCCCGGAACTGAGATATCCCGAGAGTTTCTACTTCGATCCTGTCATTTACGCCAGAAAAATGGGTATTGCGGAAGAGGTGCAGACGGTAATTGCATCAAGGCTCGCTTCTTACGGCCTGGTGCTATTGAATCTACTCATGGATCTGCCAAAGAAGCGACAGGCATCCTGGCTCATGCAGTTCTCTCGGTGCGTCATCCACGTTAGGACCCCGAGCCCGGACCGCATAGAGCCCTGGATCTTCCCCAAGTACCGAGGGGCGCGGTGGGAAGGCTGCCCCGGGTTGGCCGAGTTCCTGCATTGGAGGCTATATCTTGGCCCGGCCGAGAGGCTGCCCCCCCACTATGACGAGGAGCGAGGCCGGGGTTATGAAAGGGAGAAGATACGCACACAGGAGAGGTATGATGACGGGGTTTACGAGAAGGAGGGCTGGACGATTCAGCATCAGATCTTCAGACAACATGCTTGGGTCTTCATGGACGATGCACGTCTGTACTCTAAAAAAGGCCGGGTTGTCCTGATGGAAGACGTGTTGAACTTGAAGTTCCCGACCCCTGATCAGCTGGCACATGTTGAGAGACAGGTCAAAGACCCCTCTACGTCTGTCAATATGGACCACAAACGGGCCTGCAAGTACTCACGACTTCGGAGGGCCCTGATGGGCGTGAGAAGGAGAACTGGACGGATCAAGAAGCAAGTAACGTTGAGTTAAATCACCCCTACTGCTCATGCAGGCGGAGTTTGAACGGCGAGAAGTCTCGTTAACAGTTGTTCTAAATGAACGAAAACCTAATAAGCGTTTACCTCAAGAATTAGCAAGCGAGAGATCGTCAGAAAGCCATGGTATGAGTCTTCGTACCACCTAGAGAAGCATCCAGGCATTCTTTGTCTGCCCATTGCAGTGGGCAGCTCCCTTAAGGAATAGCCCACCATTGCCAGTGATCAGCGGCCTTGCAAGCAGGGTCCTGTCGCCGTGACGATGCAAACAGCTCCCCGCCGTGGTGCACGAATCCAACCGACTTGGCTGCGACTCAATTCTGTCAAGTTGTCTTTTCGGAGTGTCAACTCAGCACCAACCCTTTACCTTCAACAACGTGTATCCTTCCCCATATGCCCGACGAGCTGCGATTACCCCAACGTCATCTTCTCCTCAGCAGCCTCCCATCAGAGACCCCAACCCATCATGCCTCCCTCTGGCCAGATCGCGCTCCTCATCCTCGGCGTTTTCCTCCTTGTCGGCATCATCGGCTGGTTGGGCTACAAGCAAGTCGGCACGTTCGTCGAGACCCTCGTTTCCTACCGCCGCAACAAGTCGGACAGACGTCGCACGGAGATTTCGGTCTCGGTCTAAGGTGAGTGAGCGGCTGCTGGTCATCATGTCCCGAAGGAAGGCGATCGATTCAAGGTGTGGCTGGATCCAATCGGAGACTGTCGCGACTCCCATTCGAGAGGCTTGGCCACCTTGCACCAGCCACGGCTCCACATTATTTCCCGAGCTTGCCTCGACGGTCTGCTCACTTTTGGTCGCAGATCGACTCCGTCCTCTCCCTGAGTGTCGACAACCTCGCAACGGCTATTTTCTTGTTCAAGTCTGTCGCAATGGTGTTGCAACGCTCAGTACGGCCAGCCGTGGCCAGCGCCAGAGCGCTCTCTCGGTTCACAACATCGTCTTCGACCACATTCAGGCACTTCTCCGTCACATCCCGACAATGCGACAGCCCCTCCTCCTCCTCCTCTTCTTCTGGTTCCTCCAAGACGACGCATTTCGGCTATGAGACTGTTCTCGAGTCCGAGAAGGCTGACCGTGTGGCGGGGGTCTTCCACAGTGTGGCCGAGTCCTATGACCGCATGAACGATCTCATGTCTTTCGGCTGGCACAGGATATGGAAGTACGTCGCCTCCTCCGCCTCCTCCCCTCCCCTCCAGGACCAAGACTGACAGTTTACTCGCCAGGGACCAATTTGTCTCGTCTCTTTCTTCGGGCCTCTCGACCACCAACCCGGGTGCCTCGCAACACATCCTCGACGTCGCAGGCGGCACCGGTGACATCGCCTTCCGTCTCCTCAACGCCGCCGACCGCGCCTCTCCCTCTCCTAACCTCCATGTTACAATATCCGATATCAACCCTTCCATGCTGGCCGTCGGCCGCGACCGTTCCCTCGCCCTGCCCGCCCACCAGCAGGCCTCTATTTCCTTCCTCGAAGCCAACGCCGAGACCCTTCCCGCCTCGGTCAAGGACAACTCGATCGATCTGTACACCGTCGCATTCGGCATCCGCAATTTCACCAACATGCGCGCCGCCATCCGCGAGGCGCATCGCGTCCTCAAGCCCGGCGGCGTCTTCGCCTGTCTCGAGTTCAGCAAGGCCGACGACTACCCGCTCTTCAACGCCGTGTACAAGCGCTGGAGCTTCAGCGGGATCCCCCTGATCGGGCAGCTGGTGGCCGGAGACCGCGACAGCTATCAATACCTTGTGGAGAGCATCGAGAGGTTTCCCAGCCAGCAAGAGTTCAGGGACATGATTGTGGAGGCTGGTTTCGAGGTTGCTGGTGACGGGTACGAGAACCTGACTGGCGGCGTGGCTGCCATTCATAAGGGCATGAAGCCTCTGGCCTGAGGATGAGAGTATGGGGCCATACCTATGGAAACGCCCTCTCTGCTCACTCAGGGTTGGACTGTACAATCTGTATTATCACTGAATTGGGGGTTGGGTGCTCCACGGAGCAAGGACAAGAATCATAGACCTGGGGCTCTCTGCATTGCCGTGTACAATATTTGAGGCTGCCCCAACGTTGAAAAATCTGCAAGAGACCCTAAAAACCTTGTACCTCAGTGAACCCATCATCCGTGATTCACTTGCAATATTCTGTCCGGTTGGTAAACCTCCCGCTTTATGCTTTCACCACCTGGGCGTGGAAGGCAACCGCGCTGCCTTACCTAATCCGCCAGCGTCACTGCCCCTGCCAGCTGGGGCCGCCTCGCCCTAAACCCGATCGGGAAAGCTACTCTGGAAGCCACGAGCCAATTCGCCAGCTGCTCCCCCATGCCCGACTGCCAGGGGGCTCCTTCAACTTTTCTATTGCAACCTGGGACCTCTTCCGCAACAAAAATATCACCAGCCTCGCCATCCCTTCCTCGCGACCCTCTCCCATCCCGTCGTGTCGCATCCGACGCCATCGTCTTCTGCCGCTTGTTATTTCATCTCCGTTGATACCCGGGCTTTCATATCTTCGTGTTGTGGCGACCCGAGCTCGCACCGCGCGACGTATCATCTCCTAATCGACTCGATCCGCCCACCACAGACGATTCCTCTTCCCCTCCTGATACCACACCGCGATCACCCATCCAGAGAAGAGCATGGCTGCAGTAAGTACCTGGTGTTATCTGCGGCCGGGTTCGGCGGTCCGCCTCGGGTCTGGCATGTCGATCCCCATCGGTCGGCAAGCTGCGCATCGCCCTCAGCTTCGAGTCGCGCCTCGTCTTACAAACGGATCGCAAAGGAACCGCGCTGCCTGGCCTGGGATGGCATTCCCGCCGAACTCTGCCGCTTGACTGTCGGTTCGCACCATGTACTGACTTGACCTCAGTACAACAACCAGGGCTACCTGCCTAATGGCGCCCCTGCTGTTCCTGGCGCCGCTCCCCTCCTGCCCAACCAGGGCCGTGTCATCCAGACTGGTCCCATCAGAGTCCTCTGCATTGCTGATGTCCGAGGTACGATTTTCCCATGGAAGGCTCCGTCGCGTGATCGCCTCGGCCCACTGACCACACATCAGGCAACCTGAACTCCCTCAACGATCTTGCCCGCCAGGCCAACGCCGATCACATCATCCACACGGGCGACTTCGGCTTCTACGATGACACATCGCTGGACAGGATCGCGGAAAAGTAGGCCTGGATTTTGCTGTTTGTTCGAGACACACCCGCTGACATGTCGAAAGGACGCTGAAGCACGTCGCGCAATACTCCCCGCTCATCTCCGAGCCCGTCAAGAAGGCCATTCAGCAAGGAGGCCCCGGTTCGGTCAAGGCCCGATTCCCGCCCAACGAACTGCCCCTCTCCGAACTCTCCCTCCTGCTCTCCGGCGACATCAAGCTTGACGTCCCTGTGTATACGGTTTGGGGAGCCTGCGAGGATGTCCGGGTGCTGGAGAAGTTCCGGTCTGGCGAGTACAAGGTCCACAACCTGCACATCATCGACGAGGCTCGGTCCATGCTCCTCGAGCTTGGTGGTGTGAAGCTCCGTCTTCTGGGTCTTGGTGGTGCCGTGGTCATGCACAAGCTGTTCGACAACGGCGAGGGAAGGACCACGATCGCCGGTGGTCAAGGCACCATGTGGACCACTCTGCTCCAGATGGGCGAGCTCGTGGACACAGCCCATCGCGTCTACGATCCCACCGAAACCCGCGTCTTCGTCACCCACGCTTCACCCGCCCGCGAGGGTATCCTGAACCAGCTCTCCGTCACGCTTAAGGCCGACTTCTCCGTCTCCGCCGGTCTGCACTTCCGTTACGGTAGCTCGTACAATGAGTTCAGTGTCAACCCCACCCTCGACCACTATCGGGGCAAGCTTGCCGCTAGCAAGGCTTCTTTCAACGATGTCTGGGAGACAGTCAAGGCTGAGGTGGAGCCCGCCATCGCGCAGAACGAGGCACAACAGAACCTCCTTCGCAACGCCCTGCAGCTCGTTGAGAAGATGCCCACGACCGCTGCAGGCGGCAACCCTTTCGGCGGTCCCGTCCAGGGCCAGGCTCAGCTTGGCCAGGTCGACGAGAGCGCCTTCAAGAACATGTGGAACTTCAACCTCGCAGATGCCGCCTTTGGCTGGCTCGTGCTGGAGATCCAGGATGGCAGGATCGGAACCGAGATGAGGGCGCAAGGTTTCAACTTCTCCCATAGGGGCGCAAAGCAACAACCGGGTAGCGCACTTCCCTCGGCGCAGATGGCTGCCCCGCCCGCCGTCGCCTCCGCACCCGCACCTCCCGTGTCGAGCCAGACTGCCGCCCCCGCCCCTGTGAGCAGGCAGCCTCCTCAGGCCAAGCCCGTTGCTTCGGCTCCCGCCCCCCAGGCCAAGCCTGGCACTCCCCAGCCTTCTGCTCCCACACCTACCAAGGAAGCCGAAAAGGCCGGTGCGAACGGGTCTGCGAACGGCCCCGAGCCCGTCTCCTCGCCCGCCCCCAGAACGAATGCCTCCGACATCATTGGCCTTTTCATTATGAACGTCAGCACTGAAGAGCAAGCACGGGAGCTCTTCACGCCAGAGTACCAAGGCAAGATCCTGAAGGTCGAGAAGTGGGGTGGCTCCAACAAGGTTGTGCAGTTCAGCAGCGCCGACGACAGGGATGGCGCTCTCGCCAGCCTGCCGGACGACTTGAAGACGCGCACGCACGAGGACCGCTCGAAGCCGCTGGTCAAGATCTTCATTCACCGCGAGAACAACACCTTCAAGGGCCGAGGCGGCGCCGGCACCTGGGGCAGCAGCCGAGGTGGTGCAGGCTCTGCCAACACCGGCTCCGGCTACCGTAGTGCGGGCGGCGCCAGCGACTCTGAGAGCACCCGTCGGGGCGGACGGGGCGGTCGTGGTGGACGCGGTGGCCGCGGCGGTGAGCGCGGACGGGGACGGGGTGGTCTCAAGGGAGAGGGCGGCGCGTCCTCGCCTGCTCCCGCCTCAGCGACTCCCACCGACTAGAGGAAGGCAGAGGAGAAATGAGGAGACCACACATACCACCGACCCCTGCTTGCTCGTCACGCACGGCATACGCCAACCATTACCATCATCACGTCCTTTTGCTACTACTTCTTGTACGCGTAACTTAATGAGATACTCCCGGGGAATACTTTCTGGCGCGAGGGGGAGCTCCCAAACCTCTGTTTGCCTGGCAGGAGCAGGGGTTGCATCCAGTCCAGGCCGGGGATTGGGTCGTTTAGCTTGTTTCTAGTCTAGCAAAAAAAAAGAGTCTTGGAGCCTGGAAGTTGGAGCCGTATGGCTGTCCGTTCTCGTGATGTTGGCTATCTGAAATGCATGGGTAAAGGAGAAAGCCGGCAACGCCCTGGCTGTGACGCAGCCGCCCTGAGATGAAGACAAGCTGCCCCGTCCTGTGCCGAAGACACGATGTACAGACATTCACGGGCGAACCACGACCATGCAGCAAGCTCTCACTGGGAACACGCCCCTTTGCATATACCACACTTCACCTCACTCGCCTCACCCGCTACCAGACATCTCTACATACACAGTACCAACTCGGATCATGACATCGCCGCTGAAAATGGTGATGATATAAAAAAGGGGGAAGGTAGTAAAAAAAGAGGAGCAAAGGAAAGCGAACGAAATCGCGGGGCGGTGAGAGGGGGAGGGCTGTAGAAGAAGAGACACTCCGCGCGCTCGGCTACGCCGACCCAAGTAGATAAGACGTCGGGGGGGTGACGAAGACGACGACAACAGGACGTCTGCCCCCTCCCCCGGAAATATAAAAAAACTCCACCCGTATGCACAACGTTGCCGTATGTTTCGGTCGTATACACAGATTCCCTCTCACGCGCGCGCGCACGATGCCCGCCGGTTCATGCTCTATGCAACCCCTGCCTGCGCCTGCTGGGCGGCCAAATCCGACCCAGGCGATGCGAGTCGTCACCACATGTCATCCCGGCCGTCCCGGCCGTCCCGCCTGCTCTGGTCCCCGCGCTCCTGGCCGTAGTGGTCGCCGTAGTAGTCCTTCCCCCCCTGCTGGTTGTAGGCATCGTGGCCCCCGTATCCGGTACTCTGCTGCTGCTCGCTGCCGCTGCCGCTGCCACTTCCCCCGCCGCCGCCGCCGTGGTCGTACTCGTAGATCTGCGCGTCGTCCACGTAGTCGACCTCGTTGTGGTTGCTGTCCCCGTACTGGTTGCCATCCTGGGTTTTTGTCAGTGGGGCAGGGCTTGAGTTCCCCAGGGGTTGACTTACCCGGTGGTACTCAAAGTTGTATTGATCAGCCGCCTCCTGGTCCGCCTCCTCTTGCGCCTGCTGCATCTGCTGCTGAGCGAGGTACTGCTCCTCCTGCTCCTTGCGCCTCCTCTCTTCTTCTAATCTTCGCTGCTGAGGGGATTGAGGGACTTGTACCTGGGGATGCATTGCCTGTACGATGGCGAGGTAGTTGTACATGAAGTTGCTCAGGAGGACCTGGCTTGAGAGCGAGCGGCGCGGGTTTGCGAGCTTGAGATGCGCCATCCTGTATATCGCGCGCTCCTCGAGGAGCGGGAACCGGGTCCAGGGGTAGTCGACGTCGGGCTTGAGCGGCTTGTACACAGCTTCTTCGGAGACGCGGAGGTGGTGGCCCTTGCTGCTTCGGGAGTCCCGGTCGGCCTTCTTCTTGCCGCCGCCGAACAGTCCCGAGAAGAGGCCGCCCTCCTTCTCCTTCTTCGGCGTGTCGGATTTTCGGCTGCTTTCTTTTCGACGCTCTTCCGTTAGCCTGGCGTCCACGTTGTCCCGGTCAAGCAACAGACTCTCCCTGCCTTTTGTAACTGCGCTTTCGATCGAGCTCTGCAGCACGTCGAGCCGCACATTGTCGTGTGCTTTTTCGACGAAGCTCTTGCTCTTCTTCTTCTCCTCTTCCTTCTTCTTCTCCTTCTTGTCGTCGCTGCTCCGGTTGAGCCATTTCGACCAGCCCCCAGACTTGGATGATGACACGCCGGCACCGTCGTCGTCCTTCTTCGACTTCTTATCGTTCTTTCGCTCCTCCGGCGGTAACGTCGGGATATACGTGAGGCTGTCGGTGCGGGAGGCGCCGCTGCCAGGCAGGGCTGCTGGATGAAATGCTGGATCGTTGTATGAGTTATTAGTGTGGTTTTGTTGGGGTTGTCGAGACTGTTGTTGTGCCTGTTGCTGGTAGGAAGAGGGTGGTGAAGACTGAGTGCTACGGGCAAGCGGTGGACGCTGGGGCGAGCGCGCCGGAGGCTCCTCCGCTGCCGCATGTTGCGCTGCCATATCCTGCTGCGAAGATGATCGCTTCGGGAAGGGCCTTAAAGATTCATTCGACTCCTCTTCATCTTCTGGCGCTGGCGTCTCAAGAATCTGCGGGACTGAGCTTCTGGACTCCAGCGTTGCCGATGTCGTCCGTACCGGAAGCTGTTGCTCCTGCGTGGAACGTGAAGCCAGTACGCTGTCATCTTGTGCCATGTCTTCGCCGCCAGTGAGGGATGAGTAGGCGTCTTGGTCCGAGAATTTCTGCTGCCGCCGTACTGATCTGTTCGGCCTTGAGAAGTTCTCAGAGATCGGCTCCGACTGAACGCGGGCGAGGACATGCCCCTTGGGTGCCTCCAGGTCTGCGACTGCGTCTGCTGCGGTCTCCGCCCCTTGCTGGCTCGTGCGGCCCGACGTGCGCTTGTTGAAAGACAGGCGCTCGCCGGATCTCAAGCTGCCTCCCTTCCTGTAGGTGGTGCGGGTCGATCGGCGGAGACCCATACCGGCCGGGGCCATGGGAAGTATGGGCATGTCGTCGGGACTGCTCTCGGGGCCAACCCCTGGTTGCTGGGCCTCCTGCGCGAGCTTCTTGACGGCGGAGGTGGGGTCCTTGACCAGCTCATCCAAACTCAGCTCCGTTGCAGACTGCTCGCTCGTTCGCTTCGTGTCCAGCCTCTCGGCACCATCCACGTAGTTATCAGCGGCCCGTCCTCCCGAGTTGTCGATCTGCCGGGAGAGCATGCTCTTCTTCCTCCTCAGACCCCCGGAATCACTTCGATCCAGGCCCTCGGGAGAAAGTAGGCCACCGGCGTCACCCGATTTCCGCCTGATTGTCTGAACCCTGCTTTCCAGAAAGTTTTTGAACTCTGTCGGGGCAAGCTCGGGGTGAACCGCAGCCGGCACCCAGAGAAGTCTCGAAGGATCGCCCTCGTCGTCGCCGCGTGACGGCGCTATCGAGGGCATGGCGGACAGCGACATGCTGTTGAAGGGAAGCAGGTCAGGATCCGAGGTGTTTCCCACGTCCATGGACATGCGCCTCAGAGCTTGGAGGTTGCTCAGCTCCTGTGCGATGTCGCTGGGGTCCTCGATGTTCGTCAGGGGAAACTGGGACGACTCGTTCTGCACATCTCGGAGAGACATGGTCGGCGAGGCCGGTGACAAGGGCCCATGCTCGTAGGGTGGGCCGTGTCGGTTCGTCGTTGATCGCGTGGAGAGGGTATTCGATTTTTTGATGCCAGCAACGCCGTTCTGCTGTGTGTTTGCACCAGTCTGGTCGGACGTCGAGCGAATCAAGGGGTTTCTTGAATCATCGTGGAAGTTCGGGAGGTCGGGCTGCTTCTGGATCTGCTCGGAATGGGCCGAAGGCATGAAGCTCAGCGGCCGTCCGTTGTCGTGGGAGTAGTCATCTTCGTCGCCGTATAGGGTGCCGATGGCTTCCGTGACATGGTGGCTTGGGTCGGAGATGGACAGCTGGCTGGCGTGACCGCGTCGACTGGCGAAGCTGCCGCCAACATCGCCGCGGGGCCGGGATGAGGTCTGAAAGAAGCAAGCAAGAGTCAGCAGACAGGGACGGAGGGACGGAGGGACGGCAGGGAGCCCGGAGAGAGCCGGGGAATCGTGACGTCCGGCAGGGCGGCGGCAGCGGCGGTGGAGAGAGCGCAGATCTCTCTCGGTCCAGAGGCCAAGAGATGGAGCTCTGGGCAGAAAGCGAGAGCGTCTCGAGGCAGTCTTCGCCGGATGGCTGGCCCGGGCAGAACAGCAGCACAGGAACGTACCATCATCTACGAAAATCACCAAAGCCTCCGAGCGAGGCGGCGAAGCCACAATATCGCCCCTCCTTCGTACACTCTCCCGTGGCAGCAGAGATATGTCGGCCAGGCGTGATCTGTTTGTCAGGGTGGTCCTCAAGGGCAGGCCGACGGAGGCATCGGCGTGCGCGCGCGCGCGAAGGATCGAGCGGGATGGGTTGTTGTCGTCGTCGTCGTGGTCGTGGTCCGTCGTTCGGTCAAGGAATGGGCGTGGAGAAAGGGTACATTCGGCGGATCAGGTCGAACAAAGTGGTCGGATCGGCGCGCCGAGACGGTCGCAGGCCGAAAGGGAACGTGTCGGGGGGAGTCGTGCGACGGGGATCTCGGTGGAGAGGTTGAGATGTTGTGGTAGATAGGCAGGCAGGATTCAAAGACCAAGATTCAGAGAAGTGTCGCTCCCTCTTCCATTCTTGGAGGACTTAAGGTTGGATGGAGAACCCAAAGCAGCCCCTTACTCGCTGGCTGGCTGGCGGGAGGCCGGTACCTTCTCACATGTACCTTTCGATTGACGCTGCCTTAGCGGGCGCCGATGGAAGACGGGAACCCTCCATTGGTGGGCCCATGGCGCTGGACGGGGCGCCAGAAGGAGGACGTCAGGGGGCAAGGGGGTATCTAATAGGGGGCGGCCATTCAATCAAGCCTGTACATTCCATTCTCGGGGTACTTCCACGAACCCGAAAATCAGGCGTGACTGGGTGACTGTTGGCGCCAGCCCAGAAGTACCATGCCCAGTGGGGGACCAATTGCATTAGCGCAATCAAACCCAAGAGGGGTGGCGCCTGTGATTGAGGTACGTTGGTCACGTGGCACCTGTCGTCTTTGGCTGTCAAGGGAGAGGCATCGTGGGTCCGGTCCCAGTCCAGACGGGAACGTCCCTCGGTAGGTACCTTACCTATGCAATGGATACTCAGGAGACCGCTCACAGCATCACGGCGGACGCCGGCCACGATCCTACAGACATACGCAGGCGTTTCCAGGCATTGGGTCTGACTGTTTCATTCGCTGGGGATGTTCTGGCCCCGGCAGCTCCTCTCTATGAGCAGTCCGGTCACTCCATCTTACTCCCCTGTCTTCCGTCTCGTCTCTTCTTCCACATGGTAGCGCACATTCGCTCCTCATAGTCTGCCAGGAAGTCGCCGACAGTCTCGTCCAAAGTGTGCAGAGGCTGTCAAAGGCAGTTGATGACCTGTCGAGCGGCATTCTCTGCTGCACCTGCCTTCAAGTTCTTCATCCGTGCCAGGGTGACATCCACCCATGGCAGTACCATCGCCGCCGCCTGCGAGCCCGAGTTCGGGTCTTCTCCTTTCACACTGCAGGCCAGTCCGCCATCATGTTCAACTCCCGTCTCCTTCTTTATTCCGTCACTCTGCGGTTCATCGTCGAGAATGTGGCTGCACCGGCCGCAGCTGTCGCGGCTCGGTGCAGTTTCGATGCTGCCGCAACTCGAAATGTCCTCCACACTCTCGGGACTCTCCCCTCTGCACAGGTCCTCGGCGCGGTTCTTGGATCGGGATTCCTCCTCCTGTGCCTCATACAACCCCAGCCAGGGCGAGTTGAGCTCTGCGAGACGAGCTCTATAGGCACCCTTCAGCAGCTTCTCTTCAAAGGCCCCTTGCCGTCCTCGTCGTCGCTGAATGCCTCCTCAGACTCGTAGGTCTCATCGTTCTCGGAGCCCCAAAGATTCATCAGGGGGGGTAGAACTCGGCGAGGCTGAGGGGGATGGTACGGATCTGCTCCCAGTCGAGGACTGCTGCCACGGTTTTCGTGGCCTTGTCGATGAGGATGTTGTATCCAGACGTATCCCAGTGATGAAGGTAGCACCGCGGCGGACCAGATGTCAAATCGTGCCTGAGGGCGTCGAACTCGTGCTCGTCAAAAACTCCTTGGATCCGATCGGCTGTCTGCCTTGCCAAGACAAACCCATCGTCCCCGTAGGGGTCAATGGGGTGTGTCGAGTAAGGTGCCGAAGCCCAGTCGACGAAGGGATCGAGAGGCCCCCCGAGACGGGCCTCAGTCTTGGCTCGCCATTCCGATTCGATAACCAGATATTCCTCCCTCGACATGTCTCGGGGGGTTGACTTCAGCGCAAATGCCATGTCCGACCGAGCGTGTTGGCGGGGATCGTCAAGCTCCAGTCGGTGCATGTTGAGGGTGGCCGTGGCGAACTCGGCAACGGACGAGTATGGGCCACGGTTGAAATCGTACTGGAATCTCCAGTCGCCGTAGAACGCATGGGTCACGACAGGGCCCAAGGCGGTCCGGATGTCGTTCTGGAGAGGGCTGAGAAGAACTGGGCTGTGCGGGGACTTGCTGGATTCTTTGGCGCGGGGATCCTCGTGCCGATGGGGAGAGTCGTCCGCCAGGTAAGATTTCCAATGGAGTCGAATGGGAGCTTGGTGAGCTGGTCGACCCAGTCAGCCATGCATCGGGCGACCTCTTTCCTCTGATCGAGAGACATGTCCTTTTCAGCCTCTGAATATGTCACAGCACCCTCGACCATGTCCATCAGAATCCACTCGTGGCTAAGGGCGTTGTCGGAAGAAGGGTCGAACGCGTAGACACGAGGGACGGGAATTGTCGTGTGTTGGCGAACAAAGCACATGGTCGCAACCTCGGACGCAGTCTTGTAGTAAGGTAAGACAGGGAGGGCGACGCGGAGAACAAAGGCGCGTGGCTCCAGCCCGCCATACTCCTCCGGTGGCTCAAGTTTGTTCCAGCGGACCTGGAAGACGCGATTGTACGAGCCTTTACTCAGGAATGAGATGTCGGGGTTTCGGCCGAGAGACAGGTCATCGAAGAACGGCTCAAGCACAGTCCGTACGCCCGAGATATCGGGGGGGTTGACCCATTCCTTTTTGTAGGAATATGCATCTGTTACGTTCCAAGACCAGACGATGTGATTCGAATTCGCCTGGGGATCATCGATCGGAGCTGCTGGGCTGCTGGGAGGCGAGGCCGGAAGAGGACGTGACGGCATGGTGTGGGCTGGTTTTGATGGCGGGCCAGGTGCATCATCGTCAGTCGACGAGGTTGTGGACGGCATGATCGCTCGAAATCCGGCGCCGTTACAGACGCGCTCGTGTCCTCAAAGACTGAAGGTTGGTTGTTGAGAGAGATTCGCTGAAGAGGGTTGGAGGTGGTGATGGTGATCAAAATAAATATATGATCGGTTGCGTCGATCTCCTGGCTTGGCCTGGCCGCAAGTGAATTGTTGCGAAGATTCGTCTTTGTTCGAGTTTCCCGAAGGCCTGGGGAGACGGAGAAGGAACCCTCCTCACCTGACTGAGTTTATTCACTTCTAGGTTGGTATCGTGCACGTGAGGCGTGCCAGACACCATCGGACCTATTTGCCCCTTTCACTTGCACAGGCATTCATGCCAACCTGAGTACTTACTATTGTACCTGAATGTTTGTAAAGCACACCACAAGCCTCTGTCGTCAGCAGCAAATCTTACCGAGTTTCCATCCTCCCAATCATTGCCCATCCTTGAATTCGATACGTGCATTGTCCATTTCGGACTGGAGGCTCTTAGTACTAAGTAGGAGGCAGTCTTTCTATCACAGGCTACATTGGAGTTTCAGTTCACCTGCTGGGCCTGGGAGGTCGATGTGAAGTTTGACCAAAGCAGAGAGAATCGAACCCGGAGCCTGCAACAATCAGGACAAAGGCAAACAGAACACTCTGTTTCTCAGTCCTTAGGCAAACGCTCCCGCTCCGTCCATCATGTGCTTGCTTATCTTGGAATAATATTTAAAGACCTTGTCCCCGTTCCCAAGAGAGGTCATCTCAATTATCTGAGGCTCAATCTGAGGTCTGGTCGACCTGGGCCTTCCGAGATGGGCGGTCATCTTCTCTGATACCCTGTTGGGTAGGGATGAAGATAAGTAAGTAGGTAGACTAATGCCTTGATGAGCTGCGGGCCGTTCCGCACTGCATTTCTCTCTCCCTTGAAGAAGATTGAGCACTTTGAGTGAGTGGAACTCCTGGAGAGACATCGGTCAGCCTCGACTCTGGACATTGGCATGCCCTTCTGTCATCCTTTCGGACACAGGTACACCATGAGAAGTAGTCAGTAGTTGAAGGGGTTGAACAGCTGCCACTCCCGCCTGTGTCGTCAAGTGGTGTTGGAGCTGGCGAATCAGCTCGAGTGCTCAGGTTGCTCGATCGGCGCCGATCCCTCGCAAGTGGAGGGACGCAGAACAGGGAAGTGTCCAACTTTCCGTCCCCCTAGCACGACTAAGTGTCCTAGTAGGTCCCAGTGATCCAGCATCATGTCCTAACAGCGGAGCGCAGACAGCCTGGAGCTACCTCAGGCATACCGAGGGGCACAAGGGCACTCCTGGTGGCGGACTCGACTCCAACTTGAAGACGTACTTCATCGACACATCACCGTCGGAGTGCGCTCACACACACACACACACACCTCCTCTTAGCAGCTCCCGACTCCTCAATGCCCAGCGCGTCCCTAGCCCGGTCGCTAGCACCGCCGCCGCCGCCGTTGTCCGCATGGCCATTTGCCTCATCAAGCTGCCCGGCCTGCCCATGATGATACTCCCCTTCCTCTGCTGCCCGACACCGAGCTTCAGGTTTGGCAGGAGGAGATCATCCAGAAAGCAGCAGCGCCGTGACATGTCGTCCAACTCCGCCCAGCCGCAAGACCCCGATCTTGACACCCAGAGCCAGGAAGGCCTCGTCCTGACCGACCGTCCGAAGGCCGACGACACCGCCACATCGCCCAGCGGCGCCACGAGTCCCGCC
This sequence comes from Furcasterigmium furcatum, assembly GCA_001599815.1. NCBI lineage: Eukaryota > Fungi > Ascomycota > Sordariomycetes > Glomerellales > Plectosphaerellaceae > Furcasterigmium > Furcasterigmium furcatum. The sequence goes on from BCIA01000007.1 coordinate 1,008,777, forward strand.
GCATCTCCCATCTTCGCCTCGTCCGCCGTCCGCGACAGACCCGCCGGCCTGACCCCGAACGTCACCCGGCAGTCGTCCATCCTGTGGACCAAACCGCTCCCGCAGGTGCCGCCGTCCGACATGGCCCTGTCCGGCAAGATCGCGCTCGTCACCGGCGGGTCGAGGGGCATCGGCGCCGCCATCGCCCTCAAGCTCGCCAAAGACGGCGCAAGGGTACGTTCAGCTTCCCTTATCTCACTCATCATCTCACCTCCCCAGCCACACTCACTCACATCTCATCACCTTTTCTCAGGTCGCATTCACCTTCTCCAACGCCTCCTCCGTCCCCAAAGCCCACGCCGTCATCGCCGCCATCGAGGCCGCCGGCTCCTCCGCCACCGCCATCCAGGCCGACGTCACCAAGGACCCCGAGCGCGTCATCAAGCACGTCCTCAAGGCCTTCGCCGTCGACCACATCGACATCCTCGTCAACAACGCCGGCATCCCCCTCTCCGCCCCCCTCGCCGAGACCTCCCCCGACGCCTACGACCGCGTCTTCGACACCAACGCCCGCGCCGTCTTCCTCACCATCCGCGCCGCAGCCCCCCACCTCGCCCCCGGCGGCCGCATCATCAACCTCTCCGCCTCCGCCGCCCGCGCCGACGCCCCCGGCTCCATGGCCTTCGCCGGCAGCAAGGCCGCCGTCGAGGCCTTCACACGCGTCGCCGCCCGCGAGCTCGGCGAGCTCGGCAAGGGCATCACCGTCAACTGCGTCAGCCCCGGCATGGTGCGCACCGAGGACTACGAGGCCGCGACCGAGGACGAACGCGAGGAGACCGCCAAGGGGACCCCCGCCGGCGAGCGGCTCGGCACCGTCGAGGACGTGGCGGATGTCGTCGCCTTTGTCGCCGGCGACGGCGCGCGGTGGATCACGGGCACCGTCATCCCCGTCAACGGCGGGAAGATGATGGTCTGATCATCCCATTCCGTCGCATCTCTTTTCTCACACGAACTACTATATATGCCAGCAGTTTGGATCTTGTGGTGGGTCACTTGGGTTTGGGTTTTGCAGGCGTGGCGTTTGGGAGAAGGGGCAGGGTAACAAAAGACCCCGGGGTACACGATATTGATACCAGAACAGCAGGGTGTGCGGATTATTGGAATGTTTATAGCTGTTTCACTCTGTCACTGCAGCAGGCGCTCGCTTGAATTGATTTAGTCATTCTGTTCATGGTCTCGTTACGCTCTGTCAAACTCTTCCAGTTGCCATGTCTATCCTCACAGGGGAGGCCTCAGTCGCCTGGACACGTGGTGCGGAAAGAGGCATCAGAGCTCCTCCATGTCGGCCTCCGAGTCGTACACAATGTCCACGTCGTCCCCGAGCTCGCTAAAGTCCGCCGACCGCAGGCTCTCGGGCAGCATCTGGCTCTTGGACAGGAGCTGCGACGACCGGATGTGGAAGCTGCCCGATGCCGGCGGGACGAAGCTCTCCTCGTCCGTGATGGACGGCAGCTGTGTGCCTCCGGACGACTCCTCGACGGCGCGGGGGCTGGATTTGACCGGCGAGCGGGACGGGCTGGAGGCCTGGCTGACGGTGGTGGCCTGCGATGGCCTCACCGACGCCCGCTTCGGGGTGGGATTCGTCGGCCGCTTGTACGGTGTAGAAAACGGCGGCTCGGGCCTCTTGAAGGACGATTTGTCCATCCTTGGAGTGCTGGCACTGGCTGCCGCTCGCTCGAACTCTTGGCTGGACGGCACGACGTAGGCGGGGTCTGATGTGTGCTGCGTGGCTTCGCTGAGGAGCTGATTCGTGACCTCTTGCGACACCGTGACATGTGCCTGCGATGACGGCTTCCCGAGCATCTTGTCCAGGCTGTCCTCGGGTTCCTCCTCTTCCTCTTCGTCGGTGCCAAAGACGGAACAGCGCAGGTTTGCCATCAGGTGGCCGACCACGGCGGGCGGAACATAGGTGTACTTCTGCGGGGCACCCTCGACCCAGCCGTGCTCCTTCATCTCCGCCAGAGGCACTGGGTTGTTCAGCTCGTACACGTCGAGAAGCTCGTAGGCGAACTTGCTCGTCCCCTTCAGGTCGTTGAAATTCTTGTTTCCATCACCGGTCTCGTCCTCGATCTCCCCGGGCTGTTTCGCGCCGGAGATGCGAGCCATGTACCGGAGGTGGGATGCCGGGGCGGTGACGTAGAACCACATCCGCGTGACGATGCCTGGGATCTTGTATTTCCTGAATTCATGGTTCTTGGCGCCGGTCACGATTCTCTCCATGTGCTCCGGGTGAATCGAGATGAAAATGTCGGACCGGTCTGTCTGCGGGCCCATGGAGCGGACGACATCCAGGGAGATGCGCTGGCTCTCCAGTCCTTGTGTCTCATACTGCGTCTTTCCTTGGGTCAAAGGCAGTTGGGGCTCGTGGTCTTCCTGGGAACCATCCTCAGACTGGGTCTCCGTTGGCATACCGTGGGCCGAGATGGGCGGGAGGCACTGAGGTGGTGAGCTCAGGCGAACTGTCGGAACCTCGCTGAAGCTGCTCGATGCGGCAATCGCCGGAGGGGCTCGCTGCAGACGTTGGGGAGGGGAGCTCAGGCGAACGGTGGGCACCTCGCTGAAGCTGCTGGATTGGACATGTGCCGCAACCGCCGCAGAGCTTTGCGGGATGTCGACGGAAGTATCCGAGTGTGCGAGGGGCGGCGAGGGTGTAACCTTCTCCAGGGACGCCTGCTTCTCTGCGGAAGACACCATCTCCTCCACGAGAAGCTGCGTCTCCTTGCCCACAGCACCGTAAACCTCCTCGTCGTCTTCTTCATCTTCATTGTCGTTCTCGTCCCAGAGCTCAAAGTCGTCGTCCGAATCCGCAATTTCGCGGTCAGACACTGTAGCCCGGGGCCTCAGGGGCGAGGGGCTGGCGGGCATCTCGCTCCCCTCGCTCTCCTCTGCCATCTCCTCCGTGATGTCGGCCAGGGGGGGGCGCTCGCCCAAGACCTGGCTGGCCTCGTGCGCAGACGGAGTCACGAAGCGGACGGACTTATGCTGCGTGTGCGACTTCGCAGGAGAGTGGTTTTCTACCGAGGACGCGGGGCTCTTCGTTGCGGCCGTGGCATACGAGTCCTCGACGACTAGCGTCCGAGGTCGCTTTGACGCGCTGGGAAGCTTTGACATCTCGGGGAACCTGCCGAGAGGCGACATGACGTTGGTGGACTTGTCCTTGAGGGGCGAGCGTGTGGTGTTGACTGGGGTGTAACGCGCCAGCATGGGGGTGATGGGCGAGTCCTGGGAGGAGGGGATCTCATGCCGCACGCGGCGGTTCGAAGGCGTTTGTGGCGTGGCAGAAGCCTTCTCCTTGCCCTTGCCCTCTGGGCTTTTGGCATGGGCATCCTCATCGCTCGGGGTGTCGTCGATCAGGAACGGGTCGTCTCTGCTGCCGAACGAGGGCATCTGCGTCAAGGTCTGCGTCTTGTATGTGCTCTTGGGAGGCGAGCTCGGCACGTCTCCTTCTGTCTTGCGCCTCTTCCTGGACCTGGACGGGCGCTCCCTTTCTTCATCCTCGCCACGCAGGTCGGTGGGAGGGGCGTCCACCCATTGCATCTGGGTCAGGGTCTTCTGGTGCGGGGAGGACTTGGTCTCCTCTTCCGGCTCGTCATCTGGGTTTTTGGAAATCTTGCGGCGCGGGGTTTTGCGGCCGTAACCTCGCACCGTCGTCTTGCGAGCTGGAAATCGGGCTTGTTCGAGCTTGGGAGCGGTGCCGGAGGTGTAGACGCGATCCGGGTCTGACGCGCCGCCGGAGCGCGTTCTGGGAGGCATCCTTGGGTTCGATGGGGGGATATTCAAGCCGCGATGCTTGCAGGTTTCAACGTGCGGTCTGAATCATGGTCTGGCCTGGCGATGCGATCCCTTTGAGGAGTGCGGGGAGTTTGATGCATGCATACGTGGGCGGTGTGCTGTGCTGACTGTGGTATGGTTTGGTGGTGAGTCTTCTGTGGTCCCACGTCGCGTCGCGACTCGCACATGTCACTGCAACGGCCCCTGTTGCCCCCGTTTTGGGCGCGTCTTACAGCGCGCGCGGTCCCTCCCGTCCACATGACATCATCCGCGTTTGGCACTGATGCTCGTTAATCTTTAATGAGAATAATTGGAAATTTCATTCATGATCTGATGTTAGAGATAGAAATACATGTGTGTTAATATGGTGTGATATTTGTTCTAGTGCCATCTATCCTCGCAACTAGGTCCTAGATGTGCTAAACCATACATATATCCCTCAGAGAATGTGTCAACCAGATGTTTGAAATCATCTTTGACAAAGTTGACTTGACTTGCTCGAAATGCCGGAAGATGTCATTGTATCGTTGAAGTCGTTATTGGTACAGACCGTGGTGTCCGACGGGTTTTGATGTGCTGAGAAGATTCCGAAATTTGGCTGGAAAGAAGGCTGATGAGGTCATGTAAGTCGTAGATGTTTTGTTGATATTGCGACAGAATGTTGAACCACCGAGTGCCCCTGACGCTTGGATGAGGACATATCCATAGGTGCCGTTCCCCCGCTTCATCTTTTGGCCGCCTAGGTAGTATCATGGTATCCTCTCTGTGCTTGAAGGCTGGCCGAGATGTTGACGCAGGGTTTGCTGCGCGTCTAGACTCGGGACTTAAAAAGCTTCTTGAGGCCCTTGACGATGCGATATCGTCTGCCCCTCGACTCCTTGAATGCGTCCTTCCCGCCCTGGGACCTGGCGACTGCAATGTTGTGAATGAAGTCTTCGAACTCGACGTCGGCCATTGGGTCGTGTACGAGATAAGGATCCCGTTGTGCCAAGTACTTGGCTCTGAGCATTTTCAGCTGGGACTCGGACAGACACGCCTGCTCCGTCCAGTTGCGTCTGCGGGTTTCCGCTGCGTTGCCGATGGTGTAGTTGTACTTATTCGGAGCCATCTTGAAGGCTTGGAGTACACGAAGTGTTCGAACAGCTTTAGTATCGGGGGGGATTTAGAGACAGTAACCTGGCAGGGCGGTGGAAATTCTGGTGGTAGCTCTGTTTGGAGATGGCGGATGGGAGGACGCTGGCTTTATACGTCGAAGGCGGAGGACCATGAATGATAATCGAGTTCATGGCGGAAATGGGGGGAGAGTCATGCCCCTCTTGACGCTGTTGAAGGTTCTGGTATGAGTCCTGTGGCTTTGAAAATTCAGTTTAGGCTTCAGGCATCAAGCTCTCTCGGCCCTCTGTAACTTTAACTCAACGCCACGTCGTGAAGGAGTCATATGGTGTCTAGTATCAAGGGCCACGGCCACTGAACGATATGGCACGCTGTCGATCGAGTGCGCCTGGTTGACGAAGCCTGTGAGGAAAGGTCAATGATATCACAACGCAAACCCACACCCAAGGTTCATAGGTATTGAAAACAAATGAATTGAATTGATGCAGCGGCAGCGCGCGCAGTGTCAGATGCCTGCCCGGGATGCACTGCAAGGTGGTACAAATTCGATTTCGGCCGAATCAATATTTACACATCGGTGGCTCGTCTATTTCTTGGGCTCCTCCTTCTTCTCCTCGGGCTTCGGTGTCGGCAGCTTGAACGACTCGGGCTTGCGGTCCAGGCCGTCGCCGATCTGCTCCCAGGAGCTCGTGCCGCCCTCGAAGTTGCGGAACGCCTGGGTCAGCTCCAGAGGCTCGGTGACGATGCGCTTCTTCTCCTCGTCGAACCTGATCTCGGTGTAGCCGGTGAGGGGGAAGTCCTTACGCAGGGGGTGGCCCTCGAAGCCGTAGTCGGTCATGATGCGGCGGAGATCCGGGTGGCCGACGAAGAAGACGCCGAAGAGGTCGTAGACCTCGCGCTCGTACCAGTTGGCGCCAGCGAAGAGACCGGTGATACTGGGGACGGGGGAGGCCTCGTCGGCGTAGGTCTTGACGCGGATGCGGGCGTTGTGGCGGACGCTGAGGAGGTTGTAGATAATCTCGAAGCGCTGGTCCCTCGTGGGATAGTCGACGGCCGTGACGGTGGAGACCTGGGTGAACTCGGAGGACGTGTTGTCTAGGGCGTCATGTCAGCAGAGAGCAGTCGACGGGGAGCCAATTGATGCGTACACTTGAGGAAGGTGAACACGGGGATGACGCCAGCCGGGGGGATGTAGATGGTGAGCTCGTCCTTCCAGACGGAGAACTGCTGGACGTATTTGGGCAGGCAGCCCATGACCCAGGCGCCGTACTTGTGAAGGTTCTCAGCCTTGGTGGCGTACTTGTCGGCGGGGTTGACGATGGGGGCCTTGAGCTCGCCGGCGGGCGCGCGCTCGACGGATCGAAGGTTCTGAGCATCTTTCGGCTGGCCGACCGGCAGTCCGGCCAATTGCGGGATAGTGGTCGAGAAGCATCGCGCCTCGGTGACACGGGCCTGTCGCAGGCCGGCCAGGGCCCTGCTTCGGTACAGTCTGGTGGCCATCGTCGCGGATTGGTGGAGGGAGCTGGCGATGTCTGAGGGAAGAGTCGTTGAAATGGTGGTGATGCCGTGGTGATGGATTGGGAATTTCGAGCTGCGGATTGGGCCGCTAGGGCCACCCCACAAAAGGGGAGTGGACGTAGCCCCATTCACCTCTTCTTTCACTGTCAACCTCGTCTACCTCTCCTTGCCAAACTTCGCGTCTGCACAACCAACCGACGACCTTCTTCGACCGATTCTGCAGAGAAAACTCTGCTACAGTTGCCAAAGGAGTGCTACAGACCGGAGACATCAACCGCTCTCGCATTTGTCAACTTCACAACTCGATTGTCCATCAACAGCAGCCACCATTGTCTAGGCGTTTCTCCATCATTCCAAGGCGTGTTCTTAGCGCGCCAGGCTCAAACGCTTGAGGAGTTCACGTGATCTCTGCACCTGACCCCAAACGGTATAGCGCCACCTGGCGACTGGGCCTTCGAAAGGCTTTGGCTCTTTCATCTTTCCACCTTCCATTACCACGTTCGCTCCAGCGAAACCTTCACCCACCCCGACGACGCTTGATACTTTCTCCTTTGATACCCAGTACATAATACCTCAGCATCATGGCGCCACAGGACTCTTTTATCGAGGATGACGAGGAGACTTGGTGAGTTTGCCCCCCATCCCTTTCCACGCGCGTGGCAGGCGCGCTCTTGGGCTTCATTTCAGCCCTTGGGCTCTGTTTGCTACCATGACGTTCTCGACTCGCTGACACGTCCTCCTCTACCAGCCCTCTATGCATCGAAGAACTGGATCTCTCCGACCGGAGTTTCAAGCCTTGCCCTTGCGGCTACCAGGTGTGTATCCCCCCGTTGCCGCTCCCGCCACAGCCTCATCGAGCTGACCCATCGCGATCGCAGGTTTGCCAGTTCTGCTTCAACAACATCAAGAACAACATGAACGGCCTGTGTCCCGCTTGCAGGAGACCATACGACGAGAAGACGATCGAGTGGAAGGTCGTGACACCCGAAGAGTACGTTCTGGATCGCCTCGAGTGTCTGCCTCGTCATGCTGACAAACCGTTCCAGAGTCGCCGAGTTCAGCGCAAACATCCGGAAGAACCAGAAGAAGCGGGCCCAAGACCAGAAGCAGAAGGAGGTCCAGAAGCGAGAGGCTGAGAAGGAGAGCCGCAAGAACCTCGTTGGCGTCCGAGTCGTTCAGAAGAACCTGGTTTACGTGACCGGGCTCACACCGACCGTCCGCGAAGATGAGCTTCTCAAGACCCTCCGAAAACCCGAATTCTTCGGACAGTACGGTAACATCCAGAAGATTTCGATTAGCAATCGGAAGAGCTCGGATGGCCAGAACCAGTCTCTCGGCATATACGTCACCTTCGAGAAGAAGGACGACGCACAGCGATGCATCCAGGCGGTCAATGGTTCCCCCAACGGCGATCGAGTTCTCAGGGCCCAGCTCGGAACGACCAAGTACTGCTCGGCATGGTTGCGACACGAACAGTGCTCCAACCGCTCCTGCATGTTCCTGCACGAGCTTGGCGACGAGGAGGATAGCTATACTCGCCAGGACCTCTCGTCGATGAACGGCATCAATACGCAACGACCGCTGCCCCCCGGCGGCGGCTCTTCCAGGAGCGCATCTCGACAGCATCAGCACCAGAACGCCGCCCCCGCTCCCGCTCCCGCTGCCCCGGCATCCCAGGCCTCAGCTTCCCAACCTATGGTGCGCTCCTCTAGCAGAGAAGACTCCGAGAACGGCGGAGACGGATCTGCTCTGCCGTCGTCCGCGAACTGGGCGCGGAATCCCCAGAGAAGCCGGAGGGGCAGCCACGCGACCAGCGGCGTCGCACCCAGCCCTGCCATCTCGACATCGCTGCCGGTCACTGCGGAGGTTATCGACGAAACTCCTGCGGACGAGCCCGAGACCTCAGCTTCGAGCAGCTCTGGGGCCCCTGTTTCTAAGACGAGACAGCAGGCCATCCCGGAGAATCTGCTCAAGGCTATTCTGAAGGCCCTTCGAGACTGCCCCTTCACCTGTACCGGCGACGCCCCCGATAGCGACAACTTCCCTCCGATGTTTGATCCTCGCGGTGGCGAGAAGAGGCGCGCACTGCGCGAAGAGGAGGAGAACCGCCACGCAGTTGATCAGGAAGAACAAGGAGACGCAACGACCGCTTCTGAAGGCGAGCCCGAGACGGGTGGCAGTTTGGCCCTTGGTGGCGAGCCCGAGGATCATGAACCGGGTCGCGAGGCTGGCTTTGACCAGCGGAGGCCTGCCACACAGTCCTCTGGCCGCAGCAATGCCGATTTCTTCGGTCCTGCCATCGGATCCACCTTCCCGCAAGGCGGCTCGAACGCTGGCAGCCGCACCATGACGCCTCAGCAGCAGATCTACATGCGGACGCAGTCGGGATTCGGCGAAAACCTTCCCCCTGGCATCACACCCACCGGCCAATCTTCTCAGATCAGTGGCCATAACCGTCAGGGATCGCGGTTTAGCTTCGCCAACGACAACGCCGCCGGATCCGCCTCCGTCAAGGTGAACCCGAACCCGAGGGCCATGGCGCAGCAGCAGACCATGATGCCCTCGTCTTACTCGCAAAACAACCAGTACTACTCGACATCGATGCCCGGCCCTCCGCCTGGACTCAAGTCCACGGGTACCCCGCCCAACATGTTCGGCCAGGGCCAGTTTGGTGGCGCAGGCTTCGGTGGTGGACAGAAGGATTCAGGCGACCTTCTTCAAAGCCTCATCCGCGGCCGCGGAAGCGCGAACAGCCAGGCCCACGATGCCGGAAAGCGTGAGTTGATGCTTTCTTTTTCTAACCAGTACCCACCCTCCTCTTCCTCCACCCCAGCTCCTACTACGGGCCTCCTGGCGTCGCTCTACGGTAACCAGCCCGGGGCATTCCAAGATTTCGGCCCCAAGCAGAAGAAGAAGGGGAAGAAGCACAGGCATGCTAACACTTCCTCCTCTGGGGGAGGTGGCTTAGTCGATCTTGCGGACCCGAGCATCTTGCAAGCCAGGATGCAGCACCAGACGCAGCAGAGCAATGCCGGAGTCGGCCAGGGCCTGTTCGGTGGAGGACAGAGCCAAGGTGGGTACACCCCTAATCTGATGTACAACAACAACAACGCCAACTCGAACAACAACACGACGCGGTTCCCGGGATCTGGATGGTGATGGGGCTCATCAGGGTGCTCCATCGACTTCAGCATGCGTTTGCGATTTATTTTCTTTTTGGCTGGGGGGCCACATCATTGCGTTGGGTGTGTCTGTTCATGTATTACGAGAGGAGGAGGAGAGGTGTTGCGCCACCCCAGAGAGCGAGCGGTGACTCTAGTGCAGAGATCACCATGCGGCTTTCGGACACGGACACAGCAAACATACCACGGACCCCTCGAGGGCCGCACTGGTTGTGGACAAGGGCATTTGGCGTTTGAATCGCTTCGGGCATCTGGGAGCACGACACTCCCAGTTCTATGTCGGCACAAAACCTCGTTTTCTCAGAAAACATGTGTCGAATGTCACGGTTTACAGGGTCAATCAGGCAAGCAACGTCGTCTTCCACTCGCCCACCTGTACGTTAACTCAACAGGCCATTCTCCTGCGCCGAGGATGGCAGAGGCACAAGGTCAAATAGAGATTTTGCCCAAACTTTGTCGTCCTCGTGCTATCTTTCTGCCTCCAACGGATGTCGACGCTACATGGAAGACGATGTTGGGAGCCGTGACTTGACCCTGTGAACGGGCATCCATGTATATTAAATTGGCCCCCCGGCCTCTGGATCCTGGGAACCTCGCGGCTGTTGCTTCATCGTCTTTTCTTGTTGCATATTCAGTAAGGGCTTGGGTACAAGACTTGCTAACTCTGGCTTCTTAGACGACGAACTTCCCTCTCTTGATGAGGCCACCAGCTCCGTCGACGCTTTGGTGTCAGACGACCCCTTGGAATCTTCTTTCTTCCGGCAAGGATTCGGCTCCGCGAGCACTGGTGCAGGACAACGCACCCCTGGTCCCCCGCCTGGCCTGGGTGTGAGCGCTTCGCCCGCTCCGCGTCAACCGGCCGTTGCCGTACCTGTGGTGCCGCTGTCACCCGCGCGGGCCCAGACACCCTCCGGCTCGAAGCCCCAGACACTAGCAGGCGTCGTCCGTGCTTCCACTCCGGACCAGCCATCCAAGAAGAAAGCGTCCGGCGCCGACGCCAGGAAGAACATCAAGGCTTTCGCCGTTGAGAGCGGCTTGGCCAAAGATATCGCCGCGGGCTCGCCCTCAGCAAAGTCTAAGAAGTTCTTGCAGGAAGAGGACTTCCCGGCGCTGGATGCGGTCAAGGCCTTGTCGAGGACCGCTACGCCAGTGCTGTCCACTGTGACTACGCCCAAGGCTTCGCCGGTTGTTAAGAAGTCTCGTGTTGACTCTCCAGCGCCGACAACAGCGTCCCAGACCGAGAAGGCTGTCGAGAAAAAGGCTGCCGAGAAGAAGAAGGCCACTGAGAAGAAGACCGCCGAAAAGAAGCCCACCCCCATCACGCTGAATATTGCTGCGGCTGTAAAGGCTACCACACAGGCCAAGACGTCTACCGACACTCCTGTTGTGTCAGCGACAGAAAAGTCAGACTCGGCAGCTTTCCCGGCCTTGCCCACGCCTTCTGCCGCCAGCGTCGCTTCTCCGAGCGTCAAGGCTGCCCCCAAGACGCTACGCGTGGTCAACACGCCCAAGACGGAGAACCCTCCTATTCTTGCAGGACCCATCGTTAACAGAGCCGTGTCGGGCATCTCCAGGCCTGCTACTCCGGCAAGCCACGACGTCAGCGACAGCGCCTCGATAGTGTCGACAGCTGTCTCTGCATCCCGCACCAGCTCGCCGCCGCCTTCGCGAATCGGCTCTGCCCCTGTTCGGGTGACCACGAAGAGCCAGCAGAGGAAGGCCCGGAAGGAGGTCACCAAGGAGCAGAGCGCTGCCCTCGCTGAAGCCAAGTCTCCGGAACCCGAGGAGCATGCACCCCTTCTCGGCCGCCAGAAGAAAAAGAAGAGGGAGAAAGCCTCCTCCTCCAAGAACACAGAGAAGGCGGCACCACAGAGGAAGGTCGAGGCTGCTGAGCCCAAGCCTGATGAAGCCTCGACTTCCTCCAGCGCGGAGGAGAAGCCCACAGAGAATGAGCCACAGCAGGCAAGTAAGGAGATTGAGATCGCCGAACCCGCAAGCCAGGACAAGGGCAAAGCGCCGGGTTCTCCTGATCCGGTCCCGCAGGTTGAGGAGATGACTACCGCAGTCACGGGCGAATTGGTAGCCGAGGAGGCTCACGATCCTGCCGAGAACCCCAAGACAATGCCCGATGTTGTCTTCCAAGACCTCGTCCGCAGCGGCATGACTGCTAGCCAGGAGCATCTTGCCTTTTTCAAGACCTGCGGCGAGCAGAACACCCGCGCGGACAGGAGCAACGCGGCTGCGGCCGAGGCCACCAACCCGCCGCCTTCCACCAAGAACATCGTTTCGGAGCAGGATCACGCTACTCTGCTCGCCGGCCAGCCGCTTCACAAGATCATCGATGGCCACCGTGTGTTGATCACCTCCAACGGCGACTGCCTGCGCAATCTGACCGAGGCCGAGGAGCAGAAGTATCTGTTCTACCAGAAGCGCGTTGCTCTTGCGGCAGACCAGCCGGATTCTTTCGTGGCACCCCGTCATCAGCCCCGTGCTGGCGGCTTCTCCCTCGTCAAGGGCCGTGCCGTCCCCAACGGCCCGCCATCCTTCTTCCCGCCTCACCCCTCGGCTTCGCAGCGTCTCTTTTCCGACGATCCTGTCAACAAGCTCCAGCGCGAGGAGGCCATCAGCTATATCAACCAATTCGTCCTGCCCCGTCTCAATCTGGGCACGGCCAACCTTGGATTCCCCGGAAGCTGGAAGGCGAACGCCGCCGCCGCCACCGCCACCGCCGCAGGCAAAGATGCGTCTGGAATGCCAACTCACCGGGACGTCGCCGCCGCGAGCCTGAACTCGCTCGCCCCCTGGATCTACGGCCACGACGCCGCGGCCGGCGCGGGCATCTACTCCGCCGAGTCCGGGGGCACCGGTCTCAAGGACATCCCCGAGGACGAGACTCCCTTCGGCGGCCTCGAGGCCCCGCAGCATCCCCACGACGGCCTCGTGCAGCACCAGGGCCAGGCGCCGCACCAGCAGCACCCGGCCAACAAGCTCCCGCCGCTCAACGGCATCTCGCTCATGAGCGTCGAGGACGCCGAGGCGGCGCTGCAGCTCGCGCGCAAGGAGACGGAGAAGCTCGAGAAGGGACTCAACCAGGTCATCAAGCGCAACCGGCGGCTCCTTCTGCCGGGCGGCGGGCGGTGACTAGCCGTGGCGGATGTGGCGACGGGCATTGCCATGGGAGTCTTTCCCGAAGCGGTGGTGATGGGCCTTGACAGGGCGATTCCGGCGGGGAATCTGCGGCGCGTCGTGTCGCTCGTCGAGCGGCTGTTCGTGCTGCTCGTCTTCAAGGTCGTGGTGGCGTGCGTGGAGCTCGTGGGCTTTCTGATCAACATGCTCTCGACGGCGGGGAGGAGGATTGTTGCGTTGCTGTGACGGTGGTGGACTGGCCGAACGAGGCCGAGGATGATGTTGCGAGGGAGGACGGAAATCCATCCGTGCTTTTTCAGGGGGACTGCGTATGTATGAACTTTGTATGAGTCGTGTATGTCTTGTACGGACTACGGAAGATGCGGGACACCTCGACGAACGGGGGGACGGGCTTGGTTGGTGGCCGACTGCTTTGCGAATCCGAGCATCCCAAGAGCTGGTGACGCTCAGGATGTCAGAGCAGCAATGAACAAAACAAAATGTTTCATCAACCCCGAGTGAGCGCAGAGACCTGGCCTATTGTGATGACCTGTCTGCATTTCGATATGAGTACAGGAGAAAAATAAAACAGAGCGAGGTAATACATTCATGTTGGTAAAATAATGTTAAAATGGCAAAAAGAATCTCTCCGACGGGGAATTGAACCCCGGTCTCCAGCGTGACAAGCTGGCATACTAGCCACTATACGATCGGAGAAGAACGTGTTGCGCCAATTAGGCGCTTGTTGAGAACAGGTGAGTTTGCCCACATTATGTACTCCACATCAGGTGCTTCTCCTCGCTTCCCACACTGCTGATTGAACAGCAAACGGTCCCAGATGTCCAGGGCCAGTCAGAATTAGGGTATACATGTCTTGTAGAGTCTCTTATTATCGGTAAGCTCTTTATCTGGTACCGGTCTTCTAGCTCTTTTCTTCAAGCCCGGAATACAGTCAAGCGAGTACCGGTTGCACAACCATTTCCCGCCCAGGCGAGTTTCGACGGGCAGACAAACAAACAAACGCTCCAAACAAACCGGTTCCAGTTGGCACCGCGCTTTCGTCTCAGACCGTGCCCAGCCCATCGGGATGATGTTTCTCCTCTTCGCCGTACTGGTAGATCACTTCTCATGTCTCGGGACATGAGCACCACATGTCCGGGCGTCGGAGCAGCCACTGGGCTTCTCATATACTTCCCAAATATGACCCTAGTGCCGGGATTCTGGAGCATAGGTCTGTTCCAAGAACCGGGAGACCAGCTCTGATGACTCGTCAAGTGACTGGGGGGAGTGTCTGGAAAGAGACGGCAGCTGACTTTGTTGCCTGCGTTCCTCCCTAAAGTAGATGAGGACAAACGCACACAAAGACCTCTTTCAAATCTCGACTCTTTCGCAGGTCACCTTCCACACTAGTCAACATGCTTGAGCCAGTCATTGAAGAAGGGGAGAGTGATATGGACGCGGACGGTGGTGTCAACAACCACCAGGAGGCTCCCGCACACCGTCAAGAACAGGCTCCTCTAGCAGAGAGTGCGTCAACTTCCAAACCCTCACTGAAATTACCAGACTAAGATTTCCAAGTTTACAAACGCAGAGTCTCCAGGGGTAAACCGAGCCCGATGAGCAGCCATCCGCCCCTGTCGTACGAGAACACCAGAAACCGGCAGCATCGCCGCCTCATCAGCAGACACAACACCCGAGCCAGGAGGCCTTCATCCGCCCTATCATCGCCAGTAACCCCCTCTTGGCTAGATCTATCTCCATCGTCGTCGTCTTCGGGATCCCCAAGCCTCTCAGCAGACTCATCAACCCCCGCGACTCCGATATCCCCCTCACCCTATCCGCGGCGCCTCTCCGGTCCGCCACCACCAGACCCCAAGCGCCTCAGCGAAGAAGCCCTCCTGCACGCCCTGCAAAACATTCGCATCGAAGAGGAGGAAGAACTCCACCTGCGCCGCCGAAGCCTCCAGATCGTCGACATACCGCTCGCACCCCCCGAGGCGGTCCCCGACAACATCATCCCCCGACCGAGCGCAGCCTCCGAGACCCTTCTGCCTCCCGAAGCCACCGAGCCCCCTCGTACAAACAACGCTCCTAGCGGTGGAACAACCAGCCACAAAGAACGACAAGCCCCAGGCACCACCGCCCCGAATGCATATGCGCCCGATAGCGCGGCCCCCTACGCGAGCTGCGGGACCTATCAGCTCGCCCGCTCCAAAGAGCGTCTGCGAGACCTGGAGCAGCAGCTCCAAGACACGGTGTGCATGATGCAGGACGCTGTCGAACTCGTCGCGCGGCGGCTGGGCGGGCCCTCGTCAGATCCTGCTTCCAGGTCCCCTACCCTTGCGGGCTCGGAGGGAGCTAAAGAGAAGCAGGCAGGTGAGAAGACCCAGGCGATGAGGATCCAGCAGGCCGTTGAGAGCATGCAGAGCCAGCTGGCCAGGCTAGGGAAGGCGCATGAGACGACGTCGACGGAGCATGCGCTCGTGGCCGGGGAGATGAGGTCCCGCGCGCCGGAGGAGTGGTGGGAGGAGATGACGAGGGTTTTGGGCGCGGCGGTGCGTGATCAAGGAGTTTAAGACTGGAGGAGAAGGCTGTCATGGAGGGAAGCTGATGTTGGATAGGACTTTGACATAGCCCCAGGTAGCATCAAATGGCATCTGCTCATGGTCCGAGCCGCACTTATTTTCGTTCATTGGTATATACTCGTAAGACTATATACAGTCTGCCATGGCAGCCACCTGCCTGAGGTCTAGCTGGGCCTTGTCGATCAACGATCCTTTTTCGGCCACAATGCCCTGATCACTTAGTTGGGAATGCACTGGGAGTACCACGGATTGATCACGTTGCATCTCGATCCACCGGCACAGGCCGTCGGGCCCGACCAGCCCTGGCCGCCGCACTGGCCCCAGTGAGGAGAAGTGCCGCCGCCGCCGTTGGTGGGTTGAGGAGGGGAGCTGGTAGTCGTGGTCGTGGGGGTCGGCGGGGTGCCCGTGCCGGGCTCGAAGACGGGGTAGCTGTTGTCGTCGTTGCGGACGCAGCCGGAGCGGTTGGTGAGGGCCGCCGGGCACCGGACGCGGCGCCAGTTGACGTTGGGGTTGTCGGCGTCGTTGAACCAGTCGTAGCGCCAGTGGCAGCCGTCACGGAGGACGGAGGGCAGCTCGGCGCATTGGCTGCGGCTCGTGGTACCGCCGTAGCGGTTGCCGGGGAAGGTGAAGCCGAACTGCGGGGTGCAGCCGTCGAAGATGCCGAGGCCTGGGGTTGTTAGTGAGATACCTGTGCTGGGAGCGTTGACACGAACCTCCACCGGGCATCTGGATATCGAAGTGAGTTCCGCTGAGATCTCCGCCTGTATGATGTTAGATATAGCCATGGATTGGGGGCGGCCTAGGCCCGGTCAAGCGATGCGGAGGAGGGCCCTCCGCATCTGCTGAGAAAGGCGGTATGAAGGGTCGTCGTACCAGTGTTGGTGGATTGCACAACCATCGTCTTGCCAGCAACGGGGCCGGAGGTGAATTCGAGACTGTGGTGGAAATATTCAGAATCAAGATAAGACTTGGTCGCGGTCAGGGGTAAGGTCGACTTACGCATAGCAGGCACAGCACCACGACGCCTCACTGCCGCCGGGGAAGGCGGTAGCCGCAAATCCGTACGCGACATTGTTGTTCACGGCCCAAGGCTGGTTATCGTTGCAGGTGAATGCAACGCCGTTGGAGTCGCAGCCGCTCCTGGCCTCGGGGGAAAGGGGGCTGTTGTTCCTGTCGCATGTCGTGACCGGCCGGCTGACAGCCGCCTTCTCATCCCAGGCGCATGAGGGCTTGCAGCAGTCCCAGTACCTGCCGAGGAGAAGCATATTAGCATCGGCATTTGCATGCAAGAAGGGCCTGGACCAACCTGGTTGTGTGGCCAGAGCCAGAGCTCTGAGCAGCGACGCCGGCAGCAAGGCCGATCAAGATGCTGGTGGAACGCATGGCGGTCAAGGATACGTTGGGGGCAGCACGAAGGGATCAACGGTGGATTGGGCAAGAACGGCGTCGATCTGACTGAAGATCAGCGCGCGAAGTCTATATATCTGTTTCGAGGCCCCGTGAACCCGCTCATTTCGAAACAAGAAAGCCCGGCGACGGCTCTCCGCGAGATATTGGGGTGCTACGCCGCCATGATAAGTAGCGTCATGGCAGGATCGTGAACCAGAGAAAAAACCCCAAGGTTCTCCAATGAACTTCGCGCCAAGGGGGCTCCGAGCGGACTGGTCATCTTGGGGACCGAAGAAATGGGTTTCGATCAGTCGGAGGCTGGCTCCTGGGGAAATGCGGAAGTCCAAGTCCCGTTTTCATGGGGCCGTTGCAGGGGCCAAGACATGCCACCAGGGATGACCATATGACTTCCTGGGCCAAGCTTTCTGAGCAAGAAACATGGTCCAGCTATCGCATTCGGAGTTTCTGCTTCGGGTATTAATGGTGGCGGTCCTTCGGAGACATGCCGAATGGCTTCGTAGGGGTTGGCGCAATGCAGTTCCAAGAAGCGCCGGTAGCGCTGGCGTGACCCTGTATTGCTGCCGGGCCGATAAACCTTGCTGAGAGCCCATCTAAAATAGGCTCAAAATAGGTGACTTTGTGCTGTTGAGGGGGCGTCGACGTCAGAACGCATGGGAGGGCGTCCTCATTAATATCGGGAGAGGGGCAGTGACCCTGTGGCGTGGCTCACTCAGAGATACTTTTCCATGATCTCTCTGACCCTCTTCAACGGCAATGCTTGTACCTTTCTCCCCTTGAAGCCCTCCATGCTCTGCGCCATGAAGAGCGCGTTGTAGATGGCTTCTTCGGTTGCATCCGCTGCTGCCTCGAAGAGGCCATCAATGGTCATGTTGTCGATGGTCTCGACGTTGATGGCCTTCGGCTTGAAAGGGTCGACCTCCGGCGGGCCGTCCAGCTTGATGGGGGCTACAGGAATGCTGTTGCCGGTGGAAAAGGCGATAAAAATATCTCCAGACATGTTGTGGCCGTATCCACCCACCCGGGACAAGCCGACGGTGGCCCGCCTTGCCAGGCGCTCGCATTGCGCGGAGCTGAGCGGTGCGTCCGTCGCCAAGACGACGATGATGCTCCCATCCTTGCGGCTCTTGTGGGCAGCGACGCTGGCTTGCCAGCGCAGGTGAGCCTGAAGTTGAGCTTCCGCACTCTGATTCGAGTGCTGTAGCTGGGCAGCAAGCTGCTGCGCCTCTGCGAAAGCCTGGTCCATGCCGGGAATGACCTGAGGGGCGGATGCACGCTGCATCGCCTCGAGGTGTCTTTGCTGTCTCTGCTGCTCCTTCTGGACCCGTTCTTCCTCCTCGCGTCGTAGGTCGTCAATCTCTTGCTGAATGAGCCGCTCATGTGCCCTCTCTTCGTGCAGGATGCGTCCTACGGGGGCACCGCCGATTCGAAGATGTTGTGCCTTGCCATAGTTTGCCTGGACCAAGACGCCAACAGTGTACGGGGTCTCGTCACCGTCGGCATCCTTTCCGGTCACCACGCGTGAAGACGAACCAGTGCCTCCCTTCCAGTGGTGACAGACCATGCCCGTGCCGCCACCGGTGTTGCCCTCCGGCACAGGATCATCCGTGCAGAGGTCGATACCCCTGGTGATGTCTTGAGGCTTGATAGGCATTTTGCATATGTCGCTCAGATATCCGTCGTACGTTTCCGCCACGACGGGAATGAAGAGTGACTCCAGCTCTCCCGTCTCCTCAGCGTGATGTCGGATGGCCCACTCGTAGACCCCACGATGTGCATCTCCAATACTGAATGGATTTGTCAGGACGATAGGTGAGTTGAGAAGTCCTGATTCCTGGATCCAGTGTGCCCCTGTCATCTCTCCCGCGCCGTTGAACCGGAAGACGTTGGCGTAACAGGCCTCGGTGAGCCACTCCTTGCGAGGAAGGATGATGGTGACGCCAGTGTTGACCTGTTCATTGGGCTGTGCGGATTGGACCGAGACGAGAACACCAGGGACGTCGGTTAATGAGTTCTTGGGGCCAGGCGGCCAAGCACCCAGATCAAGTCCTGGAAGGACGTCGCGTACCTGGCCTCGTTCGGCGGCCCTCTTCTTCTTCAGGGCCTCGGCACGGGCTCTTACTGTGTCCTTTGGAGCCTCGGTGATGAGTGGCGCAGGGTGGTTGTGCTCCGACTTGGCAGGGACAAACGTCCACTCCTCGCCCGTCAGCATCAGGGCGCCATGCCACAGGCAGCCGGTCTTCACCGATCTTGCTTTCCTGATTCCCTTGCTGGCCGAGTCTCGCGGGCGGCCGCCACGGTCACAAACCACGTCAACACGGTAAATCTCGCCATTGGGGCGAGTTCTGGAGCGGCAGATGGCGACCTTGAAGCCGAAGCGAAGATAATGGCGTTTGACGGCGCTGAGGAGGTCTTCGCGGTCGTTGCCTCGGAGAGCCGGGTACGGATCCGGGCAGGGGTCTGCCATTGGTCCTTCGGTGAAGAGCAATTCACCAACCAAGCGCAGAAGAGCTGGATCGTATAAGAGACGTGAAGAACTGGGTCGATGAGGGCATCAAGACGAGCGCGTGAGGTGTTGAACCGAAAAGGGTTTAAGCTTGAGTTGGTGACGCGACCACGAAGGCGGAGTTGCGTGACCCCACCCACGGTCGACACAGGTGGTCACATGCCATATCACGTGATTCTGCAGACCTGGAAGTCATTTGTCTGTCTATAATGGAATTGTGAAAAGAAGAGTGTTATCAAGAACCCTCCAACTTAATTCATAATCCTGGATTTATACGATTTATACTTGCGATATTCTGTGCTGCCAACCATGTTTCTTGTCGCCGGTCAATAAAACCCAAGCCCCTGACTCAGGGGAGTTGGATATTTACCTTTCTCGGAACGAAATGATATTCAGACCGATCAGGAGTCTAACTACGAGTAGTAGACCATGGGAAGATATATCTTTGCAGGAATTCTGCAACTTAATGTAAAAGATCTGGGACACTTGAAGACGAGTGGACCTGAGGGACATAGCAACGGGAAGAAAATAGAAATGCTTCGAGAACGTGCATTCAACTCTGAAATGACAAAGCGGGTATCTCCATCTACAACTAGAACTCGAACAAGAAACTCTAACAAGGAAGAAATTATGGCAACTCTGCAATGAGCAATCATTGCTCCTCGACAACATCATGGTCGAACTCCGGGTTCACCCACGTCGGCTTGCCTGACTTCTCCCTCAGGGCACCTCCGTACTTGTGCAGCAAGGCAAAAACGGGGATGCAGAAGAAAACGGTGATGATGGCGTGTCCCGCGAATGTCCACGTGAAGCCGACGTTGTCGAGCCAGATGCCGATGAAGAAAGGGTCGACGAACGCGGACAGGTTGAGCATGACGGCGTAGAAGACGATGACGGACATGCTCTGCAGCGGGTACGAGTCGATGACATAGGCGCAGACGGCAGTGTTGCCCATCTGGATTCCGGCGCCGACTGGGATTGGTTAGCTTTGTTGTCTTCGAGGAGGATGACAAGCGAGGGAACTTACACAGGGCAAAGGCGACTTGGCCGACCATCCAGTGGTAGCCTTGATCGATGCTGACTCCCCAGAGAATGAGGCCGACGGCCGTCAGGAGGGCAGCAGGGTAGACGAGCCAGATTCGCATCTCGGGGGTCTTGACGGCGCCGGGCTTGCTCGCGAGCTTGACGACGAGCCAGTCGCTCAGCCTGCCGGAGCAGAAGATCTCCGAGACGAGCGTGCCGATGATCAGGCCAAGGAAGAACAGACTAGAAAAAGTTAGCATCATGATTGACCAAGAGTCTTGGGGGGTTCTGGACTTACCCCTGAGTCTGCGGCGAGTAGTCCGCATACGCGACGGGGATGAGAGTGATGACCGACAACACCCACCAGTACCATCCGAAACAGTAAGTAATAAGGGCGATCGGGACGACCGTAAACTTGAACGTCTTGCAGAACCGCACGAGAGTATCCCAGGCCTTGGGGTGCTTCATGCCCGGCAGGGGGGCGACGTTCACGTATGCCAACTTCTTTGTGCGGCGGACGTCCACGCTGTCGATAACGGGGGCCTTCTCGGCGTTCGTCTCGGTCACCTGTCCGGCCATGACTCCAGTCCTCCTCGTCTTGGACAGCATGAGGTCTCGGGGGTAGAGCGTCTCGGGCAGGAAGAGGATTTCGGCGATGAGGATGACGCCGAACAGGATGGCCGTGACCCACTGAATCCACAGGGAGCCGGCAAGATCAACGAAGCCACCGATGAGGGGACCGCACAGCAGGCCGAGGTCGATGGCCAGCACCCAGAGACCGACCTTCTGTCCACGCTCGTGCTCGAAGAAGATGTCGTTGATGATGGCCAGCCCGACGGTGGCGGCGGGACTGACGCCGAGACCCTGGAAGAAACGGGCGGCCATGTAGGAGGGATAAGTCTTCGCAGCGCCAGCACCGATGGTGGCGACGAGGGCGATTATGGTTCCGAAGATGAAGATCGGGCGGCGGCCGATGATGTCGGCGGGACTGGACCAGATGAGGGGGCCGAGTGCGAGGCCGAGGGCGGGGATGGCCACCGTCCAGTTGACCTGTTCGAGAGTGGCATCGTAGTATGTTTCCAGCCATGGGAAGGCGGGCACTGTTGTCGTTGTGATGTAGGTGAACATGAAGTATCTGTGTTCAAGGTGAGATGGTCAGCCACGGGAGCATGTCCTCGAAGGGGACTCAACCATCGAAGCACCGCCAAGACACAGAGATTGAATCAAAGTAAAATAGAAAAGTTTCTTTGGACTTACAGTGACATTACGATGCCCAGGATGGTATGTTTTCGAACTGTTGTCCAGTTCAGAGGGTCGAGGTCATCGCCCAGGACGGGCTGAGGGAAGAGCTTGAAGCCATTGCTGTCCAAGAGAACCTCCCCGGTGATCTGGCCGCTCTTGTCATCGGGCGTGGTCTCTTGCGAAGGCGCAGACATCTTCGGCTCCTTCTCGATCGCTTCAGGAGTGGTCGACATGTTGGGCTTTTGTTTCCGGACAGTGGAAGCCTCTTCAAGAAAAGTCTACAGATGCAGCCGGGAACGGGATGAAGACATGGAGATCACTCCCATATGAATAGAAGACTGGGCATTCAAATCAAGATCGGAATCGCATTAATTCATGTACAATCCTCGTCCGGGCTGATATCAGGACCCTGGAATCATAGATAGAGCCATCCCTTGTCTGACTGACGGCTCCGATCCCGACGCCACGCCTCGCGCTGCCAGATAGAGCGGGCGCAACTTCACCACTGATACAGAAAACCCGGCGTCGTACCACGATGTTATTCCTGCGTTACATACTACGGCTCTCGTAATGCAAGTCAAGCCTCTGGAGATAAGGAGGCCAATGCTGACTCGTCAGGTCGTCGTTATCTCAGCCCCACTCCCGAGTCATTCAGGGGTTACCCCCAGGCAAACCACCAGACACCAACACAATACCGACCGGGTGGATTCGGCGCGGCATCCCTCGCCTCCTCGCACAATTCGTTCTCCCGGCGTCCCCGGAGATCTGTCTCGTACAGGGCCAAGGCAAGGGCCGTCATACCAAGTCGGAAGGGAGAGAGCACATCGTGCATGAGCGTGGGGTTTCGGTCCCAGACCCCGCGATTGGGGCCGCCTCCCAGCCGGTCTCAGGCCCCTGGCCAGGCCTCGCGAACGCCCGCAGCGACGCACCAGCGCCGAACTACCGAGTCGCCTCAGACTGGCGATGCGGCCGGCGGCCGGCGGGGACTCGAGTGACGACAGATACAGGGGTTTTCCAAGACACATTCATCCAAGTCAGGACGGCCTGACGGGAGGCGTCTCCAGCCTTAGCTGCGGAGTCGCGGCGTTGGGAATAGGTCTGATTCGCCCCTGATAACACTTCCACGTGGAACGCTTGCTAACCCGAATGACAGAACCTGTTGTCGACGTCTGTCATGCACTTGTACAAGCAAGATCAGAGTTTGTTGGCCGAGGCACGAGAGGCTTGCATCGCTGGCACACATCTGGCTGCTCAGTTATCTCGGCCCTAGATTATCTTGCCTCGATCTCTGCGGTCTCTACGGGTCTATGGCGCGCCGTTATGGAGTGCTGTAGGACATGCAGATGCATTTCCCCTTATGTGCTGGTCTGAAGAAATACGCTTTTCTGCCATGGCGAAAACCTCGCAACATAAGGGCCCATGGATCCTTTCCATGGAATCACCGAGGTAGTGCTGCTCACGAGAAATCACTAGCGACCAGAGAGATATCCAAAAATCGCCATGCGGTCTGAAAGGTCACCCACACACGGCCCTGTGCTGTCATCCTTCCCCGTCGAAGATGTAGAGCCGGATGAGAGCACCGCCCTGCTTCCTAAGGCCGGCACCCAGCCGGCCAGGAACACTCTCGGGCTCTGGGTCGAAGAGATTCTCATCCTCTCAAAGGCTGCCGTCCCCGTCATTCTCGCCTACACACTGCAGAACAGTCTTCAGACTGCGTCGGTCCTGATCGTGGGGCGCCTGAGCCCCGAGGCCCTCGCCACCGCTGCCTTCAGCTACATGTTCGCCATGGCCACGGCTTGGCTCATCGCCCTCGGCGGCACCACGGCCCTCGACACTCTCGCCTCGAGTTCCTTCACCGGATCTTCCAATAAGCACGACCTGGGCATGCTGCTGCAGCGGGGCATCATCGTCCTCACGGGGTTCTATGCCGTCGTCTCCGTTCTCTGGTGGTTCTCCGAGCCGCTGTTCCGCGCACTCGGCCAGGAGGAGTTCATCTGCGTGCAGAGCTGCATGTTCCTCCGGTGGCTCATCCCAGGAGGACTGGGATATGTCTGGTTCGAGTCGATGAAGAAGTATCTCCAGGCCCAGGGTGAGCACCACGTCCCGTCCCTCCCGGTGTACCTCAGCTGACATGTTGCCGCAGGAATCTATCGCCCCGGAACCTACGTCCTGATGATCACGTCGCCGATGAACGTCGGCCTCAACTACCTCTTCGTGCACACGTGGGGCCTCGGGCTCTACGGCGCCCCCATAGCCACGGGCATCTCGTACTGGGTCTCCTTCCTCCTCCTCGTCGCGTACACCGTCTTCGTCAAGGGCAGGGAGTGCTGGGGCGGCCTGCAGCTCCGCCGCGCGACGCAGAACATCGGGCCCTTCTCGAAGCTCGCCCTCCTCGGCGTCGTGCACGTCGGCACGGAGTGGTGGGCGTTCGAGATCGTCGCCCTCGCCGCCGGCCGGCTGGGCACCATCCCCCTCGCGGCGCAGTCGGTCATCATGACCTCGGACCAGGTCATCAACACCATCCCGTTCGGCCTGGGCGTCGCGGCCTCGGCGAGGCTCGGCAACCTCCTCGGGGCGCAGAAGCCGGTCGAGGCTGCCCGGGCGGCGCACGCGGCGGCGATCCTGTCCGTCATCCTGGGGACGCTGGTGCTCGTGGTGCTCATGGCCACCAAGGACGTCTTCGGCAGGATATTCAACGACGACGAGCGGGTCGTGCGCCTCGTGGCGGACATCATGCCGTACGTCGCGCTCTTCCAGATCGCCGACGGCCTGAACGGCTCCTGCGGCGGCTCGCTCAGGGGCATGGGCAAGCAGTGGGTTGGCGCCGCCGTCAACCTCCTGAGCTACTACGGAGCCGCCCTTCCCGGCGGTATCTACCTGGCATTTCACGGCTGGGGGCTCGAGGGTCTCTGGATTGGACAGTGCGTCGCATTGTATCTCGTCGGAGTGCTGGAATGGGTCATTGTCGGCTGGAGCAGCTGGGCTACGGAATGCGATCGGGCCCTCGGGCGGATTGAGACGGAGGACATGGACGAGAGGGACCGGGAATCCCTGCTACGGTAGAGTTCGCGATCTTCTTACACGGATGAGGTCACAGATTCAAGTAATTCATTTTTGTTTGATACTGCAAATCACTGGACCCTGACGATATTTGTGCCGCAAGTCCGGCTAGTACATGAATCGTGACGCCCGCTGGGGGGACTAACACCATGAGTAAGGTGCCGGTGGTTTGTTAGTAACTTAGGCGTTGTAAGTCGCTCACGCCGCCATCTCCAGAGTCGGACCGCGATCGCTCAACCAGCAGCATTCAGGAAAAATAAAACAATCTAGTCAGACCCCGCCAAACCGCCTCCCCATCTTCTGTTCCTGGAAAAGACCCCTCGCTTTTTCTTGGCCAATATGTACCTTGCAGGGTCTCAGAGCAGGCCCGTGTGGTGGCCGGTGTGAGATCGCGATGTGGGCGGGCAAAGACGCCTGTGGTCTTTACCCCTTTTGGTAAGCCTTCGGCACATCGTGCATGTCTAGCCCTGCCATCCTTATCTCTGGGGTAAAACTGGCACCGCCAGACGCCCGCGGAGCCCGGTGATTTGTCGTCATTGGAGGGACGAACCCAGAACCCCGGATCAATGACTGTATCCATCACATCTGTCTCTCTTATCAGGCCTCTATCGATAGCTCTGGGCGGATCTCCGTCTCTGGTGGTAGCAGTCGTCGAACGAGAGACCAGACCAGACCCTTCGCCTCATGCGAGATGCGCTCCCGCCCATGCACCACCACACGACACCAGCCATCTAGTCGCCCGCGGATCCCGGCTGGCAGCTTGACGTAAAGGGCAAAGTAATGCTTTACATCCCATTTGCCGATCCCATGACAGCATGGCATCCATGCAGCGAGCTGCTGCCGGTGGATCTTATCTGCGAGTTGGCCGCCGGCGAGCAAGCTTGCCAGCCCAGAAACCTCGCATCTCGCGGGGCGGGCGCTGCTCGTGTCAGTGAATCATGTCAAGTTTCTGGATTTCCGACGAGAAGAAAAGGAAGCCATGCAGCTGTTGTTCATGTTTGTCCAAGGCAGGCTTAGCAGCAACCTCCGTCACTTACACCGGTTCCCAGGACCCTGACGCGTGAGAGTCGCCTTCTCCCCATAGAAGAAGCCATAAAACCCTTCCATTGTGCCCTGTAGCTTGTCCTTTCCGCAGAGAAACAAACTCGATATCTCATCAGTAACAACACCAGTGCGACAAGATGGTTTCCCAACTCTTGCTGACCGCCGCCCTCGCGGCCCTCGCCTCCGCTCATGGAGACCACATGCAGAAGTCCATGTCTGGCCCTCACCAGTCCCTGTGGTTCAACAAGCTCCCCGGTGACGGCGGTACCCAGGCCGACTCCGTCTTCTCCGGCATCACGACCTTCGGTCGTCTCCCCTACATGCCCTGCCTGGCCATGCAGGATGTGCAGTATGACATTGCCTTCCTCGGCGCCCCCTTCGACACGGGCACCTCGTACCGTCCCGGCGCCCGCTTCGGCCCCAGCGGTATCAGGCAGGGATCCCGCCGCCTGAACCTCTAGTATGCATGGCCCATGACCCATGACTTACCGAGAGCATCTCGTACTGACAAGTGGTAGCGGCGGATACAACGTGCCCCTGGCGACGAACCCCTTCAACAGCTGGGCCACCGTCCTGGACTGCGGTGACATCCCCGTCACGTCCTACGACAACACCTACGCCCTCCAGCAGATCGAGGACGGCCACTACAACCTCCTGTCCCGCGCCCCCGCGACGGCCGCCACCAAGAAGGGCCCCGCCAAGGGAAGCAAGACGCTCCCTCGCATCATCACCCTCGGCGGTGACCACACCATCACCCTCCCCCTGCTGAGGTCCATCAACCGCGCCTACGGCCCCGTCTCCGTCATCCACTTCGACTCCCACCTGGACACCTGGAAGCCCAAGGTCTTCGGCGGCTCCCCCTCGGACGTCGCGAGCATCAACCACGGCACGTACTTCTACCACGCCTCGCAGGAGGGCCTGCTGCGCAACGACACCAACATCCACGCCGGCATCCGCACCACCCTCTCCGGCCCCAGCGACTACGACAACGACGGCTACTGCGGCTTCCAGATCGTCGAGGCCCGCGAGATCGACACCATCGGCACCGAGGGCATCATCAAGAAGATCATCGACCGCGTCGGCACCAAGAACCCCGTCTACCTGTCTCTGGACATTGACACCCTCGACCCTGCATGTGAGTTTAGACATCCATCTCTTGAGGATGATGCGAGGGCTAACATGAGCATGAAGTCGCCCCTGCCACCGGCACCCCCGAGACCGGCGGCTGGTCGACCAGGGAGCTGAGGACCATCCTCCGCGGACTGGAGTCCCTGAACCTGATCGCCGCGGATATCGTCGAGGTCGCGGTAAGTTCCCCGTCTGATCATTGCTGCGATTTCCAGTTGCTGATGTGTACTTGCGCAGCCCGCCTACGACACCAACGCCGAGCACACCACCATGGCCGCCGCCGACGCCCTGTACGAGATCATGAGCATCATGGTCAAGAAGGGCCCCCTGAGCCAGATGATCGAGGAGACCGAGGCCGAGGGCTGGAGCGAGGAGCTCTAAGTGCCGGGCTACCCCGTGCATATATCAAGGGTCCGTGAACAAAGGATCCAGCATAGCGAAGGTGGCGTTCCGGTTGAGTGAAGCCGACAGGAGACCTCCGGGCTTCAACTCAGAGGAGTTCGTGGGAGGTTGAGACCTCAAATTTCAGCAATATGTATCAGTGGCGTTATTGGAGATGAATGAAAGGGAAACAACTCCCAAAATGAAATGCCCTCTTGGGAAATGTCCAACAGTGAGCGGCCGGCCAATTGTTCTCGATGCCGAGCCGAGGCACCGGCCCGGCGACCTTTTGAGTTCCCCGCATCGGAGGTTTTCGCCGTGTGGAGCGGCTCAGGTCCGGGGTACACAAGCACTGAGAACACACTGTAGAGTCGCACCTTCTCCTTCTGAATGCGGGGAACTTGGTTGGTGTGGAGATTGGTTCTCCAACCTCGAACTCCCGTCCTCGGTCAACCGGGAGAGACGTCATGTTTCTTGCACCTTCACTCACCCACCGTAAACATCGTCTCTCACCTCATCTTGCTTCAATTGCCCATTTGGCACGTACATTCAACGCATGAATCTATCTGCCATATCTTGAACGTCCTCTATCTCAACTGAAGACGCCGTATATATCCCTTGGATCCAACCCCATTCCTCTCCGCTCCCGCCGTCTTCCCCTCCCTCTCCTCACCATGCCGCCCTCACTCCGTGTCATCCCTAATGTAAGTCCACTCACCTCTCAAGAGCCTCGACTAGTAGTACCGTAACTCACCTCTCCAGGCTGCCAAGCGGGCGACATCGCTGCTTCGGACCATCCAGCACACGCAGGGAACCTGTCCTTGCCACTCGAACCCAGACTACCACAATCACAACCCTCACGCGCCTCATCTGAAGCCTCGCCCGCTACGGACCGGATCCCGCCAGTATGCTTCCCCTGCCGGCCCCCAGAAGGAGTACGCCTTCGAGATGTCCGCCTCCGCCATCCGCTTCGGCCCCGGCAGCACCCAGGAGATCGGCCTCGACCTCGCCAACATGTCCGCCAAGCGCGTCGCCGTCGTCACCGATTCCACCGTCGACAAGCTCTTCGCCATGCAGCAGGTGCGCGAGTCCCTCGACCGCGAGGGCATCAACTACCAGGTCTACAACGAGGTCCGCGTCGAGCCCAAGGACACCTCCGTCAAGCACGCCATCGAGTGGGCTCGCCCCATCCAGCCCGACGTCTTCGTCGCCGTCGGCGGCGGCAGCGTCATGGACACGGCCAAGCTCATGAACCTCTACACGAACTACCCCGACGCCGACTTCCTCGACTTCGTCAACGCCCCCATCGGCAAGGGCCGGCCCGTCGACAAGCCTCTGAGCCCGCTCTACTGCGTCGTCGGCACCGCCGGCACCGGCTCCGAGGTCACCGGCACGGCCATCTTCGACCTCGTCTCCCACCGCGCCAAGACCGGCGTCGCCCACCGCAACCTCAAGCCGACCCTCGGCATCTGCGACCCCCTCAACACCGCCACCATGCCCGCCGCCGTCAAGGCCTCCTCCGGCCTCGACGTCCTCTGCCACGCCCTCGAGTCCTACACCGCCATCCCCTACTACGAGCGCACCCCCCGCCCCACGAACCCCCTCAACCGCCCCGCCTACCAGGGCGCCAACCCCATCTCCGACATCTTCTCCTTCCACGCCCTCCGGCAGTGCGTCAAGTACCTCCCCCGTGCCGTCCGCGACCCCGATGACCTCGAGGCCCAGACCGAAATGCTCCTCTGCTCCAGCCTCGCCGGCATCGGCTTCGGCAACGCCGGCGTCCACCTCTGCCACGGCATGTCCTACCCCATCTCCGGCCAGAACCCGGGCTACAAGCACGCCGGCTACAACGTAGACTACCCTATCATCCCCCACGGCGTCAGCGTCGCCGTCAACGCCCCCGCCGTCTTCCGCTTCACCGGGCCCTCGAACCCCGAGCGCCACCTCAAGGCCGCCGAGGTCTTCGGCGTCGACGTCAGCAACGCCAGGAGGGAGGACGCCGGTAACATCCTCGCCGACGCGCTCACGCGGTTCCTCGCCGACCTGGGCGATCAGCCCGCGGGCATCAAGGACCTGGGCTTCAAGAGCGGCGATATCGATGCGCTCGTCGAAGGCACGCTGCCGCAGAAGCGGGTGTTGATGCTCGCGCCGAACCTGAGCGAGGAGCTGGAGAGGGAGAAGGATCAGCTGAGGCACCTGTTTGAGGATGCGATGGAGCATAAGTAAAGCGTGGGGATACGGATGCATATAGCTGAGGAAATGAGACACTTTTGATTGGGACCTGAGCAGGCTATTCGAACGGTGCGCCAAAAGTAACCTGTGATGATAAGTGCATGAGGGAACTTTTTAACTGAAGTAGGCACACATTGGAACGTTGTATAGGTGGCTGAAAGATTCTTTTGAGTAATTTAAACTGATCGACGAGTCCTTCACGTCGTCAGTGAGACTCCCGAGAGATGAGGCTGGCATGCTTGGCCAAACTCCTCTTGCTTGTTTGTTCCAGCTACCTAACGATCATATGGCAGCCTGGAAGTACCTTTATTGATATGAGTTGAGTGTCTGGCCGAAGACATCTCATCCCCCATCCGGTACTCTTAGACCACTGTCGTCCACCACGAGAGCCTCACCCTCTCCCTCAAGAAGCCAAACCTTCTCCTTGGATAATTCACATATCACAACGAACACTCAGATCACCAGAACATGTAGCTCAGGTAGTAATGCATGGTATTGAATATGCCAGTCGAAAAATTAAGAAAAGATAAGCCGGTCAAGGGCCAAATGCCGCTCTGCAAAAGAATGCGGTCTATACAAGGAAATCGGGAACTCCCATCAACCTCCCGGGACAGAAGTCCAACCCTCGCGTCCACAGATTAATAAACTTCCAAAACGAACCGCCCAGCGTCCTTAAAATTTTCGATCTCCCGCTTGGCGTTGACCTTCTTGGCACCGGTGCGCCTGGCCTCGTACTCGATGGCGCCCTTGATGGCGTCGGTGACGTCGGGCACGGGCCAGGTCGGGCCGCACAGGTAGAACGAGCCGCCCTGCTCGATGTAGGCCTTTGCGATGAGCTTCTCGGACTGGCGCATGCGGTCCTGGATGTAGATCTTCTCTTTTTGGTCGCGGCTGAACGCGGCGCCGATGTGGGTGATGACGCCCGCGGCGATGTAGGCCTCCCACTCCTCGCCGTAGAGGTACTCCTCGCGCTGGTGGCGGGAGCCGAGGTACAGAAGGATGGGGCCGATCTCCTCGCCGCGCGCCTTCTGCAGGGCGCGGTACTGGACGAAGGCGCGGAAGGGGGCAAGGCCGGTGCCGAGGCCGGCAAGGATGAGGGGCGCCTTGGAGGACGCGGGGAGCTTCATGACGGAGGGCTTGACGGAGACGGTGACCTTGGCGCCAACGGGGAGCTGGCTGAGGTAGCGCGAGGCGTGGCCCCAGCGGGTGCGGCCGCGGGTGTCGACCCAGTCGACGACGACGATCATGAGCGCGACGGCGTTGGGGGTGACGGCCTGGGCGGAGGCGATGGAGTACTCGCGGCGCTTGAGGGGGGCGACGATGCGGACGAGGTCGTGGAAGCTGGGGCGGGCCGAGGGGAACTCCTGCAGGATGTCGACGTAGGTCAGGGTGTCCTCGTCGCCGCGCTTCTTGAACTCGACGGTGCCCTCGTTGCTGCCGAGGAGCGCGAGCTTCTTGCGCTCGGACTCGTCCTTGGCGAACTCGGACAGGACCTCGTAGAACTTCTTGGGCGGCTTGCCGAGCACGTCGATGTTCTGCTTGAGCGCCTGGTAGATGGTGCGGGTGTCGACGACGGAGGGGTCCTCGCGCGAGGGGACCTGGACGACCTCGTCGGCGTTGAGGCCGTACCACTCGATGAAGGCCTGGACCTGCTCGTCGTCGTTCTCGGCGTGGATGCCGAGGGCCTCGCCGATCTTGTAGGTGACGCCAGAGTCGCCGAGGTCGAACTCGATGTGGAAGATGTTGCGGTCGTAGGTGCCGGGGGTGAGGCGGCGGTTCTCCTTGACAGTGACGGTGTGCGTCTTGACCGAGAGGTCGGGGCGCAGCGAGGTCTCGGTGCCGTAAGTCTCCTTGAAGACGAGACCCTTGGCGGCGGCCTGCCAGTCGGCGAGCTTGGACTCTTCCTCGACCTCGGCCTTCTCGAAGGGAGCGAAGCTGGTGGACTTGAGGGTGGTGGGAAGCTCAGGGAAGACGTAGTCGGCGGGAATCTCGACCGAGGCGGAGGGGACGTCAACCTTCTTGAGGCAGGTCTCGAGGGCCTCCTGGATCTGCTCGAGCGAGGGGCTGTTCTCGGCGAGAACGACGCGGGCGGCCTGCTCGGCGCTGATATCAGAGCGGGCGACCTTGAGGAAGGCGAACTCGAAGAGCGACTTGGCAGCAAGCTCGTTCTCCTCGAAGGTGGCAGACTGGGAGGGGTCCAGGATGAAGAGCTCGACGCCCTTCTCGAGGATGGCCTTGCGCACGAAGACGGGGATGCGCTTCTCGAGGTCCTCCTCCTTCCACTTGGGCGCCCTGAGGACGAGCTTGCCGCCCTCCTTGACGCTCTTGAGGATGTCGACGTCCTTAAGGAGCTTCTCATCGCCAACAGTGACGACATCGGCCTCCTCGACAGCGTAGGGAGCCTCGATGGACTTCTTGGAGCTGCGGATGTCGGCACGAACAACACCACCCTGGGTGAGGTTGTCGAAGGACTCGTTGATGTAGACGTTGCTGGTGGACTCGCGCGACAGCAGACCGCCAATGACGGTGGGGGAGCTGACGGCGGCAGCCTCGTCGAGGTCCCAGAAGGTGTACTGCTGGGAGTGGATGAGAGAGGGGAAGGGCTTGGACTCGGCATCCTGGTTGACGGCCTTGGCAAAGATGTCGGCGACAGCCTGGGGAGTCAGGGGCTCCGAGGCGGCGTACTTGACATCAGTGACCTCAGGGTCGTGGCGCCACTTGGAGGCGAAGGTGACGGAGGTCAGGACGTCGGTGTAGAGGGCAGACTGGAGAGAGGCGTCGTTGACGGCAATCTCGTCCCTGACCTGGCCGAGGACAGCAATGCGCTGGGTGGTGGCAGGCAGAGCCTTGAGGAAGGCCTCCTCAACGAAGGGGCGGTAGACACGGACGTTGATGGCGCCGACCTTCTGGCCGTCGGCAGCGAGGCGCTCGACGACCTGCTTGGCGAGCTGAGCCTCGACGCTGCCGAAGACAACGACGACGGTCTCGGCGTCCTTGTGGCCGTGGTACTCGAACAGCTCATAAGCGGTGCCGAGCTCGTGGTTGAAGAGCTTCAGGAGCTCGACGACCTTGCCGGGGTCGTCGAGCCTCTGGTTGAGGGTGGCGACCTCGGTGGAGATCTTCTTGTAGGTCTCGGCAACGCCCTTCTTGCTGAGGGCGTCGGAGGCCTTGATGGTCTCCTTGGCGAGCCTGACGCCCTCATCAACGCCCAGGCTGGGAGTGAGAGCGGTCATGAGGGTGGCGAGCAAAGCAGTGTGGTTAGACTCGGCATCGCTGCCGCCAAGCTCCTTGTTCACAATGTTGAGCAGGTTGACGACCTTGGAGGAGATGGCCTGCCTCTCCTCGGCGGCGGGCGAGCCGGTGGTGAGCTTGTTGTAGAGGTCGGCGACGCCGCTCTTGCTGAGGGCGTCGACAACGCGGGAAGTCTCGCGGGCCAGCCTGACGCCATCGTAGATGTGCAGGGTGGGAATGACGGCGGCCATGAGGGTCGCGAAGAGAGCCATGTGCTGGGTCTCGGAGGCGCTAGAGCTAGAGATCAGGCCAAGTCCGAGCTCCTCGGCGGTGCGCAGGGCCGTGTCGTACTCAGACAGGAGGCCATTTCGGGCATCGTAGTCGAGGGCGGCAATGTGAGCAACAAAAGGCGAGGCGACGCCGTAGAGGAGGCTCAGCTGGTCCAGGGAGCCGCGGAGGTTGTTCAAGCTCAGGCTGGGGGCGAGCAGAGTCTGGGGAACATGGCGCTTGGCCATGTCGAAGTCGGGGCTGAACATGTAACCGAGGGCGAGGGCGCCAGCACCGGTCCTGGTCTGGAGCTCAATGACATCGGTGTGCTCGCCACGGATGTTGCGCTCCTTGGCCTCGGCCCAGGCCTTGACGGCGAGGTCGAGGTCGAAAGTGGGAGCCGAGTAGCTGAAGATCTTGTCGGAGAGCAGGTAGGCGACCTGCTGGACTAGGAGCTGGGCGGTCACATAGGTCGGTCCGGAGATGGAGGAGAGGGCGACCTGCTGGCCGAAGGGGAGGGAGGACGAGGTCTTCTCCGGGACCGCGACGGGGCGGCCGCTGGTCTGTTCCTGGGGCGACATTTTGAAGATTTTCGGGTGAGATGATCGACCGGGTGGTGAGTGGTACTTCGCTTGGAGTGGTGAAAGAATCGAAACGAGGATATGATCAGACAAGTACCAAAATATACAGAGGGCAAAGAAGGATGAGGACTGGTCTTTGCCAAAGTCGATGATCCGAGGAGCCTGCAGAAGGAGTGTTTCCAAAAGATACAGCAAGGTCACTTGCATGCACTCAACCGGGACCGGGGCGGATCAGGGGATGATCAGGACTGTCTCGAGTAACGAGGCAGTGTGCGCGGTAGGTCGCAGGAGAGAACACAGAAGCAATGCGTTCACCTGATGGCAAGGCGAGGAGGAGGAGTTGGAGTTGTCACGGAGGAGGAGAGAAGAAAGAAAGAAAAGTGAGCGGCAACATCACCGAAGACGGAGATTGATTGAGCGGCGATTCCCCACTCTCGCTCTCTCAGCTTCCCGTCTGAAATCCATATTGAATCAATGGCCGAACCCCCGAGACGGGACCCTCTTTCAGGCGGATCTGGGGCCCAGAGTGGCAGACTGAAGTGCTGGAGGTTGGGCCGGGGTTTGACTCTCAGCAACGTTTTCGCGCTGGTCGATGGCGTGCTCGCGGAGCGAAGTCGCAAAATGTCGAGCACGCAATCCGCGCTTGACCCGATATGGCGTAGTGGGACTAGGGGTCCCCGATTCCCGACGCTGTCTGGTTTGTCTGGGCCCGGTCACGTGGTCGCATCCCGCGTGGCGGCGACTGTTGAAGAGTTCTTATCAAATACGATAACAAATAGTGGACTGGAGCCTCAGGAGCCACTCAGGCGCTGCCAATTCAATGGGTGTCCTGTTGGATTGATGGAAGGCAATATGTATGTACAGTGCTTCATTGTTTTCAAATCTGGTAGTCAGGGACGAATGAAGTTCTCTTTTCAATGGACAGCCGGATCGCCCGTTTTATCCAATTCAATGGCAGGTTCCTGAGTTGTGAGCAAGTATGAGAACCTCTGGTCCGAAGCTTAGCCGGGTAATGGCTCCGTTGGGCGTTGCTTAACAGAGCCTGTCATTGTGATAAGTCCGAGTGACGGAACATTGAATGGGAACTTGCTCGACATTGGGTGTAAATCTGAGGTAGGCGTTACCTATTATGATGGTCGACAGTCTGCAGCATAGTGAATTAATCACCGGCATTGCGCTCTTCTTACCACCAGATAGCATTGATGAGATCCTGAAATATATAAGTTGCCAGGGCAAACGTCATCGATGTCCAGTTCGCTAAAGCCGTCGCCGTTTTTGGTATGCTCTCCCTTTGGCACTGAGGGGAGTGGAGTTGAATGCTACCTCTGGAGCACGCGAAAAGCGGCAACCACACCATTCCTAGTCTTCCCCATCTGTCACTGGCAGGCCATGATCTTCTCAAAACACCATGAGAGATACATAAACGCCCTCTCTGCTCCGAAGACGTGCTCCGAGCGATCTTCAGCCTCGCTGGCTAGCACGTTCCCCGAAACACTGGGGGTTCCAAACCCAACTCAGCCCGGCGACATTGCCTCCAACCGGCGCACAGGAGAGCCCCCAAATGAAAACAACCAATCCTCCCGTCTGACGGGCCATCAAGGCAAAGCAGCTCCCCTGCTGCCCAAGCGAAGAAGACGAACAGGCAAGGACTAGACCCCATGTCACAGTCCACGGGTACCCGCACCCGACACTCTCAGTCACCCGAAGCCGTCCGGGACCGAGTCGACGATGACAGCCGCAAGGCTATGCACGATGGATGACTGGAATGCACCCTGCATCGCCGACGGAACCAGCAGAACAGCCCAGCCCAGCCCCGCGTCGCAGTCATCGTGATGGACGATGATGGAGCCCAGGGGTCCAAATGCGCCGCTTGCAACATGACCCTCGACTCGCAAGGGCCTTGGTATCATCCTGAGAACACATTTCCAGTCGATCCACGCAAATCATAAGCATGAACCAAGCCCCAGGATGCCAAAATCGAACAACCCCTCCCCCCCCCGGTCGCTAGTTCCGTAATCCTGCCCCAAATTCCCATGTTTCCAAAAATGGCACACCCAGAGATCCGCCCCGGGCCAACACGGACGGCGATCCAGGCTCCCGGTCGGTCCTGCAGACGGATGCAACACCACATGCCACATGCGCTCCAGAATCGACTCATACTTGGACACCCATCGCAGATCCGTCTTGTTGGTCATCGCATCATCCTTGCGAGTCCCTTCACAGATGCGCGGAATACCAAAAATGAGCAATGACCGGGGCGACCCAACAGTTCCAGGGCTTGTTGGCTTGCCCAGCTTCACCGGGCGCAGATCTTGGCGCAGGCTTCCCCGTTTAGGCAAGGCACCAGGCCGCCCGCTCGTCAACCTCGGGCGGCAAGGCGTTCACCCGGGCAGGCAGGTAGACAGACAGACACAACTCCGCGCACTGAATGCCCCGTAAGTGTATCAACAGCGACAAGTGTTGTTTTCGTGCCCCTCGCGCGTCAGCAGAGCGAAATAATCTCTCCGGGCGATCGCCGACGGAGATTTGTCACTGTCGCGGCGCTGTCTGATGCTGCGCTGTCTGCAGTGGTGTTTTGCGCATCACGAACGCCACTTGGGTCCCCGCTGGCCTCTGCCCGCGCCCTGGCAAAGACGCCATGCATGTTGCTTACGAGCTTCACTGACCCGCTCGGGGAAATTCGAGATGGGATGACATCACATCGCGGATTCATGCTTTCACACACATTTCACTCAAGGACTGCAGATCGGATCAAGAAATGGGTGTTCAACGGCCCCAAAATGGGGTCGTGATGTATTCGCAAAGCAAGCCCATCCCGCAGGATGCCCGCTTCGCCATGGTATATCCGCCGCCTCTTCGTCTTCCTCTCGCGCAATGTAGTAGTATCCTATACTCCGTGTGGCAACATGAAATAAAAAAGAGACCCGGTCGGCCGTCCCACGGCCCCGGTCGTCTCTCCCCCCGAACACCGAGTAGAATGCAGCAAGCCCCCGCGGCGTCGCGCGGTGGGCCGATCTTCCGAAATGCACCTCCTGTCCGCCGCCGTTCCATTACCGGTACATAGTATAGCGTTGTAGTGATGTTTCGTGCGTCGCGAGCGTAATGAGGAAATGAGCAATCTGTTTGCAGAAAACCAAAGACTCGCCCGCCTGCCGTGTGGTGTGTTCGTGTTCGTATCCCCTTTCTCTCTCTCTCTAGCCGAGTTCTTGGTATATTCGTATGAGTGGCGCGCAAAAAAGAGCAAAAAAAAGCAGCCGGGTACCAACACCACGCTGTAGCAAGAGAGTTTCTTTTGTGGTCGCAAGCCGCGACCAGGATGAGGATACCGTAAACGCCGTTCCGAATGCATGTGTGTTGATGTGTGTATGAGGAATCGTTCTCGAGTGGGAAATGGGCATCTACCGCACGGCGACGGCGCCGAAGAAGCGGTCGAGCATGCTGCGACCCGACGTGCCGAAGCGCGCCTTCTTGGGGCGGCCGTAGTGCATGTCGTACTCCTCGGCGCTGATCTCGTAGGGGAGCATCGCCGGCAGCGGCTTGGCGAGGTCCTTTCGCTTGGGCATGCCGGTGTAGCCGTCGGCGGCGAGCTCGACGGGCGAGTCGTACATGCTGCCGTTGGGGATGTACATGTAGGGCTCGGTCTCGACGGAGACGTCGGGGGGTGTCGTGGCGCGCGAGGAGCGGGAGCGGATGCTGGCCGAGTCGGCGGCCGAGGCGGCGTAGGAGCTGCCGTAGCTGGTGCTGTGGACCAGGGGAGGCGGGGTGAGGGAGGAGTTCGTCGAGGAGCTGCTGCGGGAGCGGATGTGCTCGGGGGTGTGCTGGCGCGAGCGCGAGCGGGAGTTGCCTCGCGAGGAGGGCGGGGTGGGGTAGTGCAGGTAGTCGACCTCCTGCTGGTACTTGCGGAGCTGGCGGCGCTCTTCCTGCGCTCGGCGGCGGAGCATGCGCTGGGTGTGCTTGGCCTGGACCTGCTCGCGGATGGGCG
Source organism: Furcasterigmium furcatum (assembly GCA_001599815.1). Lineage (NCBI taxonomy): Eukaryota > Fungi > Ascomycota > Sordariomycetes > Glomerellales > Plectosphaerellaceae > Furcasterigmium > Furcasterigmium furcatum. The sequence goes on from BCIA01000007.1 coordinate 1,046,195, forward strand.
CCAGGAAGGGGTTGAACTCGCGGTAGAGATCCTCCTCGGAGATCCTCAGGTCCCAGTCGAGAAGGAGGAGCAGCTGCCTCTCCATCAGGTTCACCTCAGACCGGCTGAAGCCAAAGCTGGAGAAGTCCGTGTTGACCTGGGTGTAGTTGGCCCAGTGCTTGTTCTTGGGCGAGCTGTCGTTGAGGTACTTGGCGGCCAGGATGAGGGAGGCCAGGAAGATGCGGTGGGTGGTGCATCGCAGGCCCCGAGCCATGGGCTGGAGCTTGGACTTGAGGCGGGTGAGGTAGACCAGGGTCGACATGAGGGTGGGGACCTGGACGTTGGAGGAGACGACGAGCTGGGTGATGAAGGCCTCTAATGTCGGGAGGTCACCATCCTCGGAGGAGACTGCGCGGGGCTCGGGTGTCCTCGGCGGGGTGGGAGGCAGCTGGTTGTTCTTGTGAGCCTCGGCGGCGCCAGGAGGCATGAGGTGAGAGTCGCAGGCGATGACGTTGAAGGCGGCACCGGCCAGGTATGTGATCATCTGCTTGCTCACGGGTTGGTAGACGAAGCTTTCGAGGGCGGCGGCGTTGAGCTCGGCCTTGGAGAGGTTGTGTATCGTGTCCATGTTGCTGATGTGATGTGTTGGTGTGTGTGGCGAAGGTATGGTGACTCGAGGGTGGATGGGATGGGGTGATGAGTCCTCAAGGGGATGCTTCGTAGGGTTGAGTGACGAAAGAGAAGAACCACAAAAAAGCAGAAAAAGAAGGACGGGAGGCTCTGATGATATATCAGAGGTGACGAGGAGTCGAGAGGTCGAGGGTGTGGTTCATGTGCCAGTGATCCCGCGGGGCGTGTAAGTCTTAAAAAGAGAAGACGAGTGGTGCAGGTCGAGGCTCAGCGGTGCGACTGTCAGGGGTGTGGTGGTCTGGTGGAGCCGCTAAGGGGGGGGTTCAGTGTTCAGTGGAAAAAGCAGGGGAGGGGTGGTGGGTGTGGGGTTAGGCGAAAGGGGTCAAGTCCGGGAGGGTCCCAAGGTCCTTTCGGGGCTGGAATGTGCAGATCCCAAGAAGGAGGCGCTGCTGTTCTCTGTGGGCGGGCAGACCGACCGGCAAGGGGTCAGGGTGTTTCCGAGTCCGGATTCTGAGTCGATGCAAGCGCTGGCTGGACTTGGCCGACGGGTGAGTCCAGAACCGCTGGGCGACTGATTGATGACCCGATGCTGGATGGGTGAATGAACTGACTGCCGCAGCAGGTCTGAATGAATGCGCGAGTTGGGCGATGCCGACCGGGGGGATGTTCCGTTGGATCGGGTTCTTCCTTGTCGGCTTTCTGACTGAATCGAGTCGAATGACGACGGTTGATTGAGGCTTTGCTCGACGGATGACAATACAAGGTCGAGTCGAGTCGAGTGAGCTGACGACCGGCGATGGCGCGGCCGAGTCGGAGTGCGAGGAGCGTGGCTTGTAAGACCGGGGGCCGAGGTTTCCGTTTGTCTCTGCCTGTTGCTGGAAGGAGAAGCAACGGTCAAAGCCTCCTCAAAATTGAAGATGACGACGATGGAGGCGAGTTGGCGAGGATGCAGAAATTGACAGCCTGTTCTCTTTTTGCCGTGATCTTCGTGTTCTCCGTGTTCTCTCCGTGCCCGATTGTCGGCGTTCGAGCGGCAATCAAGGTTGGGACGAATTGCAAACGGTTGAAGGCCGTCTGGGTACGAACGACGCGAGTCGGGTGGGCGGTACGGAGACGAGTCAGGGTCCAGGCGGTTCCTCTTTTGCTAATTTAGGCCGCGCGATCGGTGGGATTGGGACCAGATATTGGGGTAGAGTGACACACTGAATGGCTGAAGGAGGTGTGGTGCTGTATCACCACTGCGGATGCAGGAAGCCGATGTCAATCAGAGAGAGTCGTTGAGGCGACCGGAGAGGACAGCGAGGGTCAAAAAAGAAAGAAACCCTTCCGGACCGGCGGACAAGGGCTGCTGTGGTTCGAAAGTCGATTCGAGGCCTGGAAGTTCTCGATACGATGCGGCTGCGGAGATCCCAAGGCACGGTGACTTTTGACAACCTCGTGTTCGTGGATCGGACAGATGCGTCGGGCTTGGCGGCGTCGGGGTGGTTGATGAAGACGAGCGAATACGCTGCTTGGAACTGGAGACAAGGAAAAACCTGATTGTTGAGTGCCGGATTGACTGGTGGTTGATTGCGTTGCCCGTTGTGGCGATGCAGTTTCGGGAATAATGAAAGATGACTTATTGTCGAACTCAAAAGGAGAGTAGGTGCGGAAAAGAGTGCACACCAAGCTTGTTCTGGTAGGTACTTGTGATGGCTGTTCTGGCTGTTCCGTCAAGGAGGGCTGAACGATGTGATCCTTATATGGCGAGCTGCTCAAGGGATTCAGATGAGGGATGAAGAGGTGAGTGAGGATGATCTGGGGATGCCGAGTGCTGGAATGCCAGGAGGAGATGGAACTGTGGAAACGTCGATGACCAGCAACGGCAGGGAGACGATCTGAAGAAGTAACAGAGTCTCTGGTGGGTTGATTGTTCCTCGTGGTGAATAGGTACGAGTAGAGGAGTCGAGTGTTGAATGGGCGGACAATAGGGTGTACCCTCGAATGCCTCAATGATCCGAATAGGTCGATTGTTCCGCGCTGCGAATGGACTGGATTACTTTGGATGAATTATTTCCACACAACCAACTCAAGGGATCTCAGGCAATTAAAGGAAAACCCGGACGAGAGGCAATCGATATATTTGCTGCCGCACGCCTCGGCCAGCAATGATCAACCACCTCGCCCACCCCCCTGCCGCCGTCATTAGCTGCGAGTAGTACCTGCGCATGCCTCCTTTCGCCGTGGATGACGGCCTCCTGTCCAATGTCTCAAAAACATCGTCGCCAGCCAACCACCCCTTGCAACCCGCCCAGCTGAGGATGGCCCAGAGACACGCTCCCGCCACTCGTCAACATCAACAGCGGCCCAACGTCCCCAACCTCCCCCCGCCGGCCAAGCCAGGTCAGCACCGCAACTCTGCCTGCCTGACGCGACTTGACTGGCCACGGCCAGGATTCATGCACTTTCGCGATGCCGTAATTGCCCTTCCAGAGCAGACAAAGATGCACGACAGCGCGCGACAAACCTGACAGCGGCTCGACTCATTGGCCGGCACGACTCCCGCGACACCCCGGCATGAAACAAGCGACGACGACTGACTATGGATTCCCGCTGCACCAGGGGCTGCCCGTGGCCGCCTGTCAGCGAATCGTCCGCCGTGAACTTGGTGTTGTCGGCCCCGAAGACGGCCGCCCTCAGCCAATCAGTCGCCGCCGACGCCCGATCCGGGGGGACGAACCTCTCGGTTGGCATCACTGAGCGCGCTCTCAGTCCCCAAGTTCTAAACAACCATGAAAATAGCAAGCCGCAATCTTGGCCGCCGCCGTCGCGACCTTCTGGAAGGCTGTGCATGTGTTTGATACCCGCTGCGTATTTTGATTTACCTACGCCGTAACAACAACTCTCGTGCCGCGCGGAACCAGGGCAAAACAAATGAAAAAGGGGCCTCCCGTCCGCGTCTACACGACAACAATAGAGCCAAAACCCACCGGACCTCGTCGCAGGTGGTATTGCCGCGAACAACACAGGACGACGGGACATGCGGCTGTCCTCTCATCAGCGCGACGGCAGCAACCGGCGTCGCGCCCGTAATCTGATGTCGAACCGATCCCGTCGGAGCATCCGGTCCTGCGTGGCCTATGACTCGTGGCAGATCGATCAGGACAACAAAGTGCTGAGAAGACCTTCTCCTCGACCTCATGGCTCCCCTGGCCGGCGGGCGTGCCTTGCAGACAGACAACGAACTTGTCGATCCACCAGGAACTGACTTGCAGAGTTTCAACCGGCTGGACTCCGAGGCCTAGCCCCCGTCTGATTGTCTGATTGTCACTGATCAGGGTCCACGGCGTCGTATCATCGCAGGTACTTCGGCAGCTTACGACGTCGCCCACAGCCGCGAGATCCAATCAATCTCGCATATACGATCGCTCTCCCTGACACGATCGGCATCGCTCCTCACTGACTGTCCCTGTCCCTGCTTGTCAACTTGTCTCCAAGTCAGCTTTTGCCTCCTTTGCTCCTCTCATCGGCACACCGGCGCAGAGATGAAACGAAACATTTACGCCGTGGCTCACCCCCTCGCCGCTGAGACTGTGAGAGGCACCATTGACGATCCGTATCCTCGAGTCATCCCTCCGGCCTCCCTCGACGGGATTGGCGAGACTCCAGTGACTCTGGAGGGTGAATCTGTCCGTACCACGGTTCGCGGCGGGGTAACCCGAGTTGAGTCGGCTCTCAGTGCGGTGTCCCCCTGAACCCCTTTCCGCGAAGGTTTGCCCTGCCCTCCGGCGACGGACCTGGGCTAGGGACAGCCAGCCAAGCCCGCATTCCCGTTGCCGGCGGTGGTCCTGACGCCGTCTCTCACCGGCGCCGATGCGCCCAGCGACCCAGACCGTCGGTCGCCCGCCAGCAGGAGTGAGTCCTCCTGTCGCCGGCGGAGCGAGCGCCAGCTGTCACTCTGGCTGCTACGCCCCCTCCTGCTCATCTCGAGATCCACGCTCCGCGAGTGGTTCATCAGGGCATTTAAGCATCATCTTGAATTCCAGCCTGTCAGGGTTTCAGCACAGCTCGAACCTGCTCAGCCCTTTAATTCGAGATATTCTGCATGACGAAATGTCACCGTCGACCTCATGCTGATCGATGAACCCCCTTCCATCGGTGGTGGGTTGGTTGAACACATGCGACGGGTTTCATGTGCCTCATCCCTTTCAGGGAGAGCCCCGAATGGGCCACCAGCGAAGAAAAAGGGGGTGGCATCCTCAAGATCACTACCACCCCCTATTCCCCTCTCTGGCGGTCCACCCGCCGCGGTCAGGAATGCGGAGGGCACCACACCAGCGACTGGGCTGGATCACGCACTATAGGCACTGCGAATATCCACATCCTGGCCCAGCCTGGTGGCTAGTCGTCACGATTCCCATGCGATGAGGGCCCGGCGAGGGGTAGCGGGGCTCGTGAAGGCAGCCACATGATAATCGAGGCCCAGCTGACAATGAACCTGAACCCATGGAGGGTCTCAGCGTTCCCTACTATACCAGAAGGCACCCACCAACGGCCGTATGCGTTATGTGCCTTCAATAGCTCCGCAATAGCCTCGCTGGAGAAAAGGAGGGGGACGGACGGGACGATCGCCACCGGCTTGGCGGTGTCTTTTGGCTGGCTGGCTCTGGTTGAAGCTGACTGAGGGGACGGACGGGATGCCACTGATGATAGATTGCATCCTGCGCGCTCGAGCCGCCATCCTGGACTTTGACCGGACGCACCCGTTGAAGAAGCAATCGTCCTGATAATCATTCCTGGATTGGCAGGCTTCGCGATGCCCTGATTTGCGCAGCGCCACAAGCTCGAACCGGCGACGCCTCAGATGCAGCCAGATGCAACCTCGAGGACTCCTGTCGCAGCCGTTGTCTTTCCCCTGCCTGAACCTCGCAGCGCAGAAGCAACGTCGTGAGGCACCTGGGCACCCGAGCGCCCCCTTGGCGCTGCCCGTATGCACGCTGGCCCATGCGTCCGCCGTCACGGGCTGCTGCCGATCATCGATTGATTGACCCTCTGTTCTGCCATGTGAAAGCCGGCACGGCAGATTGAGGTGCCCCCTTCAACATGACACGGCATCAACCACGGGCGCCCGGGCACGAGGCTTTCGCGGAGGGCCAATATCGGCCATTTACACGAAGCTACGTTAGACTTGCATTTTAATCCTGCCTCACCGCTTCACCGCCGTCGAGGCCTGTGATCCCCTCCCTCCAAGCTCCAAGCCCCCCTCCGGTGCCAAGCGTGTCGGAGAGTCTGTCGGTACGAGAACGCGCACGGCCCGTGATTGGCGATTGTTCTCCCCTGAGACGAGCCATCCCGGCAACCTGTCATCCAATACGTCGCAGGCCGCCAGCACAAGCCGGCCACAGGCTTCAGGCTACAGGCGACAGCCTGAGGAGAATTGGAGGGGCACTCAGACAGGCTGTCCAGCTTGTGGCTGGTGACAACGACGCCCGTCGGGGTCGGTCGTTCAGCAGCAGGCGTCTCGTGACGGGAGATGGGCGGTGCTGGAGGCGAGACGTGGCCTGTGGAACGAGTGCGCAATCGCCGCGATTCTGGTCTGTTCTGCCATGCTCTGCTCTGCCACCGCGGTGGGTTTCTTCGGGCGAGGATTACGCAGCGTGGTGAGGAGAAGCCCCCGTGAAGCCTGCCGTGAAGCCTTTCCGCGGGCCTCCGTTCGGGTTTAGCAGAGGCTGTCTGCCTGTCGAGATGGCTAACGGGCGAAGTCGTCTTGCTGGTTGGGTGGTTCGCCACCTCATCTTGGCACGCTGCGAACACGGACTCGACGGGGTGCGGATGAACCCCCGGGGCGTCACCTGACCCCCTTCGGCTTCGTTGGGATCCCTCACCCCTCTCCCCCTGTTAGGCTGATGATCGGTCGCAGGGATGGGGTCAGCGGGGCGCCGATAATGCGCATCGTGGCTTGCGCGCCGTCGGCCAGCTCGCCGGGGGTTCAGCAGGCAGTTGACAACCTACCAACCCCAATCATCTCGCTTGACAGGTCAGCTGCCAGCTGCCGACGCAGGGCATCGATAGTTGCCCCCTTGAACCCGGGATTCTGGGCTTGTGGCGACGCCGTTTGACGGAAGGATGTGATTGGCCCTCTCGCCTGCTGACGGATGGACGTGTGGCGTAGGTATCAGCCACACTGAGGTCAGAGAGGGAGCGATCAATGGAGCGATGACGACTCGCTGGGTCGCACTCCTCGCGCATTCGGCTTCCCGGTCGGTGCTGCAGCTGGACATGGGAAACGCGATCATCCATGACAAAAGCAGGCTTCCAAGAAAATTTCCATCTCGAGCCGAAACCTGCACAGCCCGCGCGCGGCCAACTTTCTCTCGGGGCGCCGCCGCTGATACATCGTCCGACCGCCCGACAGCGAACAGCATGGAAAATTCTGGCATTTGCATCGATCCACGGCATTGCCGTCCCTATTCTGGTCTGTCGGCAGACGCTTCCGGCAGCGTCATTGGCCCGTCGGAGAACCACGGGAATGTGGGGGTGCGCTCTCCCCGTAGCGGCCGACTCGCTGTGCGATTCAATCCCCGGCTGCCTCCGACCCTATCACCATCATTTGTCCGGCTCCGGCCTGCATCGCCCACTCTGCTGTCTCGGGTTTCGCGATGCCGCGGACCTTGAACAGCTAGCTGCAGCAGTCGTTGACCTTCCAGCTCGACCAGGCATTTGTCTTTAACTCACCGCGCTCAGCCTCCCCCGGATGGCATCGGCGCCGCCTGGGCGATTATGCCGTGGCTCAGCCGCCATCGTGAGATTTTTCTTCCCTTGCCTTGCCTCGGGTGAGTGCATGTGACCCGGGGTTAAGAGTTCGACAAACAGCGCTGCGCCGTCGCGGGTCGGCTTCACCACAGCAGCAGAGGGCGGTTGCACGAGATGAACCCCTTGATCGCTGCATCGCTAGAGCAACGCCCTAGACGAAGAGGGATGGGTGTTTACTCACTGCCGTACAGTCGAGAGCGCGCGTTTGCTGCGACAGGGCCTCCGACAAGGAGAAATTACAGGCTGCCTCGCCCACTCGCTGATGCTATTCAGGGCGGCATCCAAGGAAGAGTGGATTGGGAATGAGGGCGAGGAATCAGAGCGAGGGAAGCGAAGCGCGCGCAAACGTCCCGTTTCAGCAACCGCGGACGCCTGCACGACATTGTCAGGCTGGGCGGCAGGCGTTTTCTCCGCAAACTAATTCGATCACGGCCCCTCGATGACTGACAGGGTCGCATCCAGGGCCAACGGTGGCCTGTGGCTGCAACACACCAACCTCTCCCCAGACTCCCGGGACTCAGGACTCTCAGCCCTTTCGGGGGATAAATCAGGACTACTACTGCTTCACTACCAACAGCCAAAACAGAGGGGTATTGCCTTGTGAACCCCCTGTTGGCGTTTACCCTGGCGTCAAATCCTCCAATCCTGGGCCCCCAAGTCATCTCCGCTCCCTGCACCACTGCCTGCAGGGCGACGCTGTCAGAGTGCTGATTGGGCGTCTTTGGCGCAGGCTCGAACTGTTCGAGGGCTCTCGGCACCGAGTGTGGTGTCATTCGCCCGTGGACTCCAACATGAACAAACGCCCGGCACCGACATGCCATATGCGAGATGCATGCCCGCGACGATTCTCCCCCAAGATCTCAGAATAGAAGAGATCTCGTTGCATCCATCGGCCCTCCTGCGTTGCCGTTGGCACCCAAACATGTGTCATGGCGGCCTTGGGATCCGCCTCCTCGGACCCGTGGCCATCCCCCCGGCCGGCCGCAGCCAAAAACAACCACACAATCGACCCAGCCATGCGGCACAAAGGCTTCCCGGGCGTCATATCTCAGCCTGACCGCATGCCAACAGAGACGGTTTGAGACTATCGCGCGGATTCAAGCCCTTCCTGCGGGCAGCCGATATTACCAACAGCCCCCGTCGTTCGTTCGTTGGCCTGGTGCCGTGCCTCACCGCGGCCCACGCGATACTCGTACAGCCCCAGAGAAATGAAAGCATCCAGGGATCATCTCACCAAAATAGAAAGATCCTCCTTCTGCACTTTCCTGATCCTTGGCCCTGTACCATGGTACCATGCTTGCATGCTTGCCGTTGGCTCATGACGGCGACCGCCTTTTCTTTCACTGGCATGAACCCGACCAGCCGGTTGCAATCCTCCGGAATGCGGCCCCCAACCACGCCAACCTCGCTCATGTGACTGGAATGACTACCACAAGATGCTATTTCCGCCCAGCAATGAGTAAGACACTGCGGAGCATCGCCCGCCTGCGTCTCCGCGTTGCTCGAATATACGTCTCCGGCAGCCCACAGTCAGGCCCCGTGATGCCGGGGCCGGTCCGGCCTCCCCACCGAGACGGACACGGCAAAGGAGCCCTCCTCACCACACCGGATAGAGCCCGACCTAGACTCCCACCTAGGGCGGTCCGCAGTCTTGGGCTCGCCCTTCTCCGCAGAGAAAGGACACACGGGGGTTCAAAAAGCCGTTTCCGGACTCGCGAGACAAACGCCCTTTGTCCCTCCACGCCGCGCGGAACCGTCCGGGCGAGGCGCGCCTCTCCTATATCACCTACTTCCCCGCCGCGCTGGAATCGGCGACCTGCCCATCGGCAAACCGCTCCCCTGGGCCCCCGACATACCCCTAGCGCCCAGCGTTGCTCCTTTTATCTTCCCCCACGATCCGGATTCAGTTGCGAATCGTTCCCCGAGAGCCCTGGATCCGGCAAAGCCACCACAGTCTGCGTGGCCTGGTGACGTTGGTGCCAGATCTCCGGGACGCCGGATCCGCATAACAATGCCATCAATGCCCTCCCTGCTGCGTGCACGCTTCCGCTTCCTGTTACCGAGCGCCCGGGTCCGTGGAGGGCGCCTCCCCCGCAAACCGGCAAGTTTAATCTTATTGCTGCCCACGTCGAGCGGCCTGGCCACCGCGGCTGAGATGAAAGAGGGAGCCTCGGGGCCAGGCCCCGTGGGCGATCCAGGCCTCTCTTTCTCGGGACGGGTGAGGCGTTCGTCCAGGCCCCTTCCCGCGGGCCCGACAGATCGGCAGGGCAGCGAAGCTTGTTCAGCTACCATTCCGGCCCGCGTCGATTCTCCTCAGAGTTCCGGCTGAAGCCCTCGTGTGTCCCAAGTGCGCGGTAGAGGTGGGATGGACGTGCCTTTTCGTCCCATCGTGTCGCGTGATTTTCCGTCCTAAAGTGTTCTGCGCCGTCCAGCCCCGTGTCATGGGACGTTGATAGCTTCCGCATGCGGGCATGTTATATGGCGACGCCCTCGTCCTTTCCTGGCGGATCAGGGGTGCCAAAACGCCTCTGGAGAGTTCCAGGATGGTGGGTTGCCGGCGTTCGGTAAGTATAGCGTGAGTCCTGATCCAGAAGGTCGGCAGACCGACCCGGTAGTTTGGGACTCTGGTGTGAACTTGACTTTCTGCGAGAAGTGGACAAGCCTCTGCAAAGGGTTAATGTTCGATGGGAGCTGGGAGAACGCCAGCTCTTCGAATCCCCAGGTAAAGATGTCGGTTTCGGCTTGGAGGGCGGCGCTGCTCTGACCAGAGTGATGACTGCGAACTCTTTGATGCCTCCTGGAGGAAAGGAATGGTAGGAAGGACACCGTGAGCAATAGCAGAACTACTACATTATATTGCTTGAGACCCAGAGCTTCCTTTAGACATTCGTCCAGCCATGTCAAGGCCGAATACGCACATCACGACATGGGCAGGTGCTGTCTCATCAATATAGGAACCAACGATCGTCTGAACGCCACGCGTGCTGTCATTTCCGTAGCAGAAAATCATGATCCTACCGACCCTGTCCCTGGTGCATCTATTATGTACACATTAAGAACAAAAGAAAGAATACCTGAGACTCCTCAAGAGCCTCGCCACGGCACATGCGGATGCCTGAACAAGCCCGCCCACATGCCAACAACACTTCATCATCGTATGCCATGTTCCTCTCGCCCGCAGACAGCGAGAGCCTCCGCCCCTCCGCCCCTTCCGCACTGCCCGGGTATCAACGCGTTGGGCAGGGCAGCGCCACCCGGGGTGATGGGTGTTCAGAATGCGCTGCCCGTTATATTCTGCCGCGAGGGCGAAATATCCTGAAAGCCAATGGCTACTGGTACTTGATATCGTCAGGTCCCTTCGCCCTGCTGGCTTGGGTATGCAATAGGCCTCCCGCATCAGGCCCGCGCGAGCTGGCCCCTGAATCCTCCCTGCACGATGGGGCGCCTCTAATGGTATCCGTTGGTGCGGGTTGATTGTTGGGCGGCTGGATAGGATTCGAAGTAGGGGTGGTTGCAGGCCTGCTTGGCCGAGATGCGGCTGGCGGGGTCGTAGATGAGGGTCATTTCGAGCAGCTCGAGGCCGGTGGCGTCGAGGTTCGTGCACAGGGGGAGGCGGTCATCGCGGATCCACTTGGGGAATGAGCTCTTGAAGTCAGGGTAGGAGGTGACGCCGGGCCAGACGTCGTCGGTGGGAGTGCCCAGGGCTCTGGCGAACTTGGTTAGCATATCTAGTTGCAGCACTTGGAAGGGGTGGCCATCTTACCGGAAGATCTTGAAAATCTCGTCGATTTCCGAGTCGCCGGGGAAGAGGGGCTTCCGGGTGCACATCTCGGCAAAGATGCATCCCACCGACCACATATCAACGCCGGTCGAGTACTGGCGACCGCCGAGCAGGATCTCGGGAGCGCGGTACCAGAGGGTAACGACCTCGTGGGTGTAGGTGCGCAGGGGAACGCCGAAGGCGCGGGCGAGACCGAAATCCGCGAGCTTGAGGTTTCCGTCCTTGTCGATAAGAAGGTTCTGGGGCTTGAGATCGCGATGGAGGATGCGGTGGGAGTGGCAGTAGCGGATGCCGTCGCACAGCTGCCACATGAACTTCTGGATGACGTTCTGGCCGAGGCCGAGGCGGGTGAGGTACTCGGAGGTACCGTCGGGGAGGGCCTTGCCACGGCCGCCGTCCTTGACGGGGAGGGACTCCATGTACTTCTTGAGGTCGAGGTCGAGGAACTCGAAGACGAGGTAGAGCTTGTGGCCGTCGGCGTGGACGATGTTGAAAAGGCGGACGATGTTGGGGTCCTTCAGCTCCTTGAGGAGTGAGATCTCGCGGATGGCGGTGGAGGGGACGCCCTCGTCTTCGGCTTCGAGGCGGATCTTCTTCAGGGCGACGATGCGGCCGCCATTGAGGAGGTCGCGGGCCTTGTAGACGACACCGTAGGTGCCTGCAGGGTCGTGATCAGCATCACTGGTTCCATGTGTCAAGGGAGGGTGTCCCGGAGCGGTGGTGGCGTACCTTCACCGATCTTCTCCAACTTCTGGTAGTTCTCCATGTTGGCGGGCAGGAGAGGTATATCCGTCGAGGAAAGAAAGTATATGACAGTCGATCAAGTCAATCGGCAGGAGGGACGATCGAAAAGCAGGGGAGGGAGGGGCTGCTCGTCGTGGCCGGGGTCGGTCTCGAGATGAGCGGCGGTCGAGGTGGGGTGTTGCTTTTGCAGGGAGCAGGTGAGCCAAGCAGCGGTCGAGACGAGGGGTATTCGCGGGCAAAGAGAAGGCGGGCAGTCGAATGTCAAAGGAGAAAATCCATGGAAAACAAGCCGAATGGAATGCGTCTCTGCTTCTGGGTTAGTACACGGTCCCGGGCGGAGGCTTGGGCTGTGTGTTGTCGTCAAAATTACACGATCCAATGCAGGGCCAGCTGAGCGGTGGTTTTTGGTTCGGTTGCTGTTTACAGTGGGAGGGAGGCACATTAAACAAAAACAAGCACCAGCCCCGGGAAGCCAGTAAGAGACGCGGTTTGGCGCTCCTCGAATTGGCTACGGGCGCGTTTTTGTGGAGCTGTGGCTGCCCCGCGAGCAACAGCGTGCGATAAGAACGATAACAAAAAGTCAAGCCACAACGAGGGGCACTCATCGTGCGATTCGCAGTCCGTTCATTTTGAAGCATCTCTCTCTCACTCTCACGACCAGATCACTGCGGGAAGCATTCTTCACTCGGCCTTTATGGCAATTAAAACATTTTTATCGGTTCGGAACACTTGAAGTGGCCATCTCAGCCAATAGAAACCGCCATGGCCGTTGAAACCGCGGAGCTGGATGCCCATGAGCAGCCATCGGACGAGTTGAGAGCGCACTGGAAAGGATACTCAAAGACGGACCACAAGATCATGGTAGACCACCCGGATATCGATGACCCGAGATCAGAGACACAACGAAAGAACTACAGGGTCGCTGGAACAATACCTGCGGAGAAGCTCAGAGAGTCGTTTCGGCACATCCACAAAGACTCCCTCAGTACCGACGCAATACAAGATGCGCCCATCCTATATCACCCTCTACTACCAGGTATGCTGTCCTAGGAATGCCCCAACTTACCTCATATACTCACTTACCTCGAAGGCCTCCTCATTGTGCCCGACCTCGTTCCTCCCCCCGTACAAAAATCTCTACTCTCCCTCATGATCCATCGCGACCTCAGCATCCCTCATCACCAAACGAACATGCACCTTCACTTCACCCTGCCATACCGCCAACCAGACGACCCAGACAAATCCTTCTTCTCCCACCCGCCAGACTCAGGAGACGCCTTCATACCAAAAGACCCCTCGGTGCACAATCCCCTCTCCATGAGACAGGTCATGGGCAGGAAGCTTCACTGGGTGACGCTTGGCGGGCAGTACGACTGGACAAACAGGATATATCCCGGCGAGGAGCCCCCGTCATTCCCACCGGACATCGCTGCTTTTTTGGAGGGACTCTTCCCCGAAACGCAGGCGCAGGCAGCGATTGTCAACTTTTACACGCCGGGCGACACCATGATGATGCATCGCGACGTCAGCGAGGAGACGGACAAGGGACTCGTGAGCCTGAGCCTCGGGTGCGACGGGCTGTTCATGATCACGTCCAAGGACCCGGCAAAGCTGAGCGAGGAGCAGAGGAAGAAGCTCGAGGAAGACGGCGAGAAGCCATATCTTCTGCTGAAGCTGAGGTCAGGGGATGCGATTTACATGACGAAGGAATCCCGATTCGCGTGGCATGGCGTGCCCAAGGTCCTCAAGGGGACGTGTCCCGAATGGTTGGAAGACTGGCCGGCGGAGGATGGCAAGTATGAGGAGTGGAAGGGGTGGATGAAGAACAAGAGGGTCAACCTGAACGTGAGGCAGATGAAAGACTGACAGTGACAGGCAGCTGCTAGGCGCTTCACGGCCCGATGTCACGGAAACATGCGAGTGCGAGTACAAGAGCGAATACACGTATTCAGGCTGATGCCAAGATACCTGCACCCGATCTCTATATATCGACCGTCGCCCGCATTCTCCTCTCGTTCTTAAAGCTCACCGCTGTGCGCTTTAGCCTGAGCCGACCTAGGATTGACTGTAGCGCGCTGGACAGCTTGGGCCGACGGGCCTGGATTTAGTCCCCCACGGCGGAGATACAATGGAGGGCAAGAGACGAAGCGCGCATTCAGCTCGTTCAGCTGTCCCCCACATCCAAGGCTTGTCGACAGAAGAAGGCCCACCAATTGACTGCTACTCGGACTGCTGGCCATACAGAAGTGCCCTGAGCAATGCAGAATCCTCCATTTGTTGAGCTCAACGAGGTTCAGGTCAGCCATGCAGTCAGCTTATTGCGGCGAAGGGGAACCCTTGAAGAAGACTGTCCTGCCGGATTTCTCTCCTAGGAGGACGAGTTCGATCCCATAACTCCTGGCAGCGGAAAAAACGAGGCCAAGATCCGACCGCGCAAACGTTTGCTGGTTTCATCGTCGGGCGATGCGAGTTACAGCATACCAAGACTTGTCGCCTCGTGAAGACTGCGCTGGAGAATGGCAGATGACGTGCCAAGTAGCGGGCAGCTTATAGGCTAATAAGCCTGTGGTCCGACGCCAACGCTGGGCTGACATGGCAGCCCCTGGAGGGTTGTCGCGATGGCCCAGAACAGTATCTGGGCCTGTTCACTGCGGGAAAGTCCGCGGGAATACAGTGTGGGATCCTCCGGGCCAGAGTCAGCTTCGCCCTTGTTCTGACGGCTCTCTGTACAGTACCTTGGACGAGCGCCAAGTGGATCTTTCGCTCGCGATACAGGGTATTTCTCTGGAAGCGGCAGTAGTGGACTGTCGGACCGTAGCCCCAAGGGGCATGGGTCAGGGGAAGATAAGGACAAGGCCCCAAGTGCCGGGTCGAAAAAGCTTCCTCTGTTAAATAAACCCGTCCCGGCAGCTGGAGCGCGCTTTATCGATCTAACTTGAGACAAAGACGGTACTTTGCGGCACAGAACTTTGCTGTGTGGTCTTCCCCATTCGACACAGAGCCAATAGTCTGAGCCATCCAATGCTCTCAGCGGCTCAGGGGACCTTCGGGGTCGGAGCTCTGCTCTGGGCTCAGGCCAGCAGGGAGTGCTCATCTCTATTCGGCATTCTCACGCGCGGCGTTGCCATTGGCATCGCCTGCTCCATATGGCTCCTGTTCTATAACGTTATCCTGTATCCCTTCTACCTGAGCCCCCTGCGGCATCTCCCTCACCCCAAGCAGCCTCCTCTCAGCCGCCGGATTCTGGGAGACCCGAGCTACGAAAAGCTCGTCAAATGGATCAACGAGGTGCCGAATGACGGCCTGATCCGGTACTATGGCTTCCTCAATGCCGAGCGAGTCCTTGTTACGACGCCTCAAGGTTGCAAGGATGTCATGCAGACCCAGGCGTACAACTACATCAAGCTCCCGTGGGCGTTGGAGGTGATGGGCCAATTTGCCCGTCAGGGTATCCTCGTTGCGCCGCCCAAGAAGCACAAAGTATGTTCCCCCGTGCCTGGTTACCCACTGCCTCTGCTCACGTCCGTCACAGGTTGATCGAAAGCTGCTTCAGCCGGCGTTCAAGTTCAAGTACGTCAAGGACCTGTCCTCGACATTCTGGTCCCAGGGAGCGCGGTTTCTCAACATCATCGAGAAGCAGATCGAGGAGAGTGAGAACGGGATCATCGACATCGGAGAGAGACTTCAGCACGTCACCCTGGACATCATCACACTGACCTCCTTCGGCGCCTCGATCGATGCCGTCGCGAACCCGGGCTCATCGAGAGTCAAGCACTTCAGGAACCTCTTCTCGACCAAGAACAGCCACCTCACTTACCGCGCGCTAGCGTTCATCCTCCCGCTACCCATCTATCGGCGGCTGCCAGTCAAGGCCAGGAACGAGATCATGACGGCCCGGGATGTGATCGCCGATTTCATCCGCCCCCTGATCCAGCAGCGACGGAACGCCATGAAGGAGGGCGCCACCGAGCAGTATGCGCAGGGCGACATCATCACGACTCTGCTGCGATCGGGGGAGACGTTCTCAGATGACTACCTGATCGATCAGTCGATGGACTTTATGGTTGCCGGCCAGGAGACCACATCAACGGCCATTGCGTTTACTCTTTACGCCTTGTCTAACAACCCCGAGGTGCAGAGCCGTCTTCGAGAGGAGGTGCGAGAGA
Organism: Furcasterigmium furcatum; assembly: GCA_001599815.1. Taxonomy (NCBI): domain Eukaryota; kingdom Fungi; phylum Ascomycota; class Sordariomycetes; order Glomerellales; family Plectosphaerellaceae; genus Furcasterigmium; species Furcasterigmium furcatum. Next base: position 1,062,287 of record BCIA01000007.1, read on the forward strand.
AGCTCCCCTCGCCGTCCACGGGAACGACGGTCGACGCTGCGCTCCTCGAGTCGCTCCCCTACCTTACCGCCGTCTGCAACGAGACTCTGCGCCTGTTTGCGCCGGTCGTGTACTGCCACCGTCAGACCGCGACGTCTACTTCGACGATCGGCCCCGTGTCCATCCCGCAGGACACCGTCGTCACGATCGCGCCCGGAGTGGTCCACGAATCCCAGAAGATCTGGGGACCCCGAGCCGCTGAATTCGATCCCGAGCGATGGCTGATCCGGGCCGACGGAGAGGTCAAGGTCGACCCTCTCGGTGGGACGGACGACATCTGGGCCGTCATGCCCTTCACCTTTGGGCCGAGGCAGTGCATTGGAGAGAGGTTTGCCAGGGGCGAGATGCTGGCCCTTGTCGCGCAGCTGGTCGGCAGCTTCGAGTGGAAGTTCAAGGGGATCGGCAGGAATGGCGACAAGCCGATGAAGATCGTCCGCACTGTGGTTGCTGGGCCTGCCGGGGGCGGTCTCACCATGTACGCGCAGCGTGTTGGCGGGTGGTGATGTGATGGATAGATATCTTGCTTGTGCGGCCACGTCAAGACCAGCCAGGGCCTTGAAGCAGGATGGAAGGGTGATGTCAAAAGATAGACCACGAAGATCACGTCAGAGTTCTCGGTGACTTGATTAATGCTCGGAACGCTGCTCTAGAGGATTGCATGCATCTACATCAAGGAGTACCTCGCGCCATGACGGAAGAACTGATAAAGCATTGTGTTTGTTCCAGCTTGGTCTCTGTTGGATCAAATGCTCTGGAATTGGACTATTCAGGCAAGTACTGGCAATGAACCCGGCACGCCTCTCAGCAACGCAAACTGCGCCGGCTTCTGTCCAAACCACTCTATCAACTCAACATTGAAGCTTGCTCTCCTGTTTCACTCCTGAGAACCACAACACGGGACTTTGTTGAACAACTAGCTGCGAAAGTCCGCGCCTAGTTGGTAGCAGTCTCGTTGTCAGAGGCGACGTGTCCAGGGATGGAACCGGGGATCAGGCGGTCAAGCTCGTCGAACTTGGCGTGGTGGAACTTCCGGATCGGAGCGCGGCTCTCGAAGAGCTGATCGATCTCGTAGGCGTTCATGCCGGCGACGTTGGGGACGAAGAAGAAGGCCCAGGCGACGAAAATGAAACCAAACGCGGCCCAGATGAAACCGATACGAAGGCCGAGGCCGGCGGACGTGGCGTCGTCGTTGTAGAGATAGGGGACGACCAGGCTGACGACGAAGCCCGTGGCGTGGCTGAAGACGTGGACGAAGGCGTTGTTCTTGATACGCATCCTGCTCGACGGGACCTCGGATGTAATCGCATAGCCCATGTTTGCCGGGCCGATATCGTAGAAGCCATTCCAGATGAAGACCATGGCCGTGGCGACGCGGCCGGCGATCGCCTTGTTGCCGTTGTTGAAGGGAATCCACATGAAGCCACCGATCAGGTTGGACATAGTCATGCCGGCGGCGCCGATGATCCAGAGCTTACGGCGACCGACGGGCTCGATGAGGAAGTAGGCGATGATGCTGGTTCCGATCGCGACGGAGGTGCAGCCGTAGTTCATGGCCTGGGGGTTGGAGGCTCCGGCGAGCTCGAAGTAGAAGGTCTGGTATGCCGGCCAGAAGCCAGTGCCCATGAGGATGGGCCAGATGATGCAGGCAGAGATGAACATGCGGACGACGTTCCTGCCCTTGAACAGCTCCCGGTAGCTGATGCTGTGGCCAGACTGGCGGAGACGCTGCTCGGTGGCCGATGTCTTGATCAGGAAGGTCAGGTGGCGCTGGACGTCGTAGTCGGGGCCGTAGAGCTGGCGGATGACCTTCTCTGCCTTGTCGTACTGCTCGCGATGGACGTAGAAGACGGGGGACTCGGCGAGCCAGTAGACGCCGAGGAGGTAGATGCCGGCGAAGAGGTACTGGAAGGCAAAGATGTAACGGAACGAGCGGGCGTCGTTGACGTCGGGGAACAGGGTGGTCAGGCCGAGCGCGGCGCCCGATCCAACCCACATGCCGCCCTGGATGCAGAAGTTGACGGCCATGCAGGCGATGCCACGAAGACGAGGCGAGGCGAGCTCGGCGGTGTACGAGGTGAGGTACGACATCATCAGTCCAACGCCCATGCCGAAGACGGTCTTGCCGGCGATGATCATGGCGATGTTGATAGCTGTGATCTGGATAGTCGAGGCGATGATGATGACAACAACCGAGAGGGTGAGGCAGGTCTTGCGGCCGTAGCGGTCCGCAATGAAACCGGCAGGGATATCCATCAAAATCTGGCCGGCAAACGTTCCCGCAGCCCAGGCCGACTGGTAGGTGGCCATAATCCTGTATACGCCCGGGGCGGACTCGTAGCCGAAGTACTTGCGGAAGGATGGCATGCCCAGGGTCGTGTTGGTGACGCTCATGTCGAAGCCAAAGTTGATGACGGCGATGTAGAGGGTGGCCATGCGGAGGATCATGGGCAGACGCTTGCGAAGGAAGGGGATCCAGGGCCCGTCCTCATCGGGGAGCGTCACGTTGACGTCGGCCTGCTCATCGAGGCCATACTTCTCGGTTTTGCTGTCTAGGCGCTCAATGTTGGTGACGTTGGCCGCCTGGTCCTGGCCGACTGCCTGCTTGGGCTCTTCCATTGTGGACAAGCTGGTCGAGATTCTGCGCTGAGCGACGAGCTGGAACTGATAAGCTGAAGATGTTGCAAACTGATGCTGCAGAGCTGATGGGGCAGAAGAAATCCAGGAGGAAGATCTTCCACTCTATATACTTTGTGTGTCAAGATAGCATGATTCGATGTTTTGACGTGCACCCAACGAATGTCCCTCAAGCGGCGAGGAGTAGTGAACAAACTAGTGATGGAACAGGGATCGGCGGCGGTGTCTGCAAAGACCCGGAGGACACCCCGGGGGCTTCCACGCCGCTTGTCTTGGCAAAACCCCAGGTCGGTGGCTTGGGGCCCCAGGATCAGGAGATAGAGAGCGGAGAGTCGACTGGAGCGCGAGGGGCGTTGGGCTGGGTTCGGGAAACCCTCGGACTGGGCCCCGAAGCGCGGGCGGGTTATGTCTCTCGGATTGTGCTGGGACTTTGGTCCGATGGGATTGCCGCTTTCGGAAACAGCCACGTCGAGCAGCAGAGTTCAGCGAGCCATAGAAAATCGAGATGACCTCTCTCCCAACTCCAAGGAGTTGATATGGCCTCTGTCTCGATTCAAAGAGATCGAGATGGCCTCTTGCTCAATTAGAGAGAGAGTCCAGGGCAACGCATCTGTTCGGCAACAACGGGACCGCTATGTATTCTGTGACCCTCATGGCATGTCAAGTCAGACTAGAAGCGGCTGCTTTTTCGCACCCTGGCCTTTGTTCCGGTTGTGGGTTGCAGGGCACCTTCACTCACCAGGAAGCCAGGGTGATCATCGTACTATGCGGCCTCTATGTAGAGGGAAATGGAAAAACACTCGGGATTCTCTTCTGGTAAACCTACTCCAGACGGCGAGGTGGCTATTCCACTGCCGCCGGCTCAATGACTTCCGTCTCCCAAGTAAACAAGCGAGCATTCAAGAAATCCGGCTGGCTCAGCGACATCTGGGCCAACACGCCATCCAGCTGCTCGGGGTGTCGGGCCTCATCGTGCTGCTCCGACATGTCTGCGACCATACTCTGCAACACACCACCTGCGGTATCGCTCTGCTGGTAAACATGCGCCGCAACCTCTCTCGGGCAACTATCCGATTCCGCCACTGGTACAGGTGGCATTCCCGGGCCATGTCGAGGAGATACTCCCAACTGCTCCGTCCCGCCATCAAGGGGATCGGGCGCGATCTCAGCCTCTCTCAGCAGCTCTTCAATCGGTACCGCAAGGTCAATGGATTCCGGGTGCTTGATATCATAGCTGAGTCGCGAGTGCAGCATGGACGCAAGGTTGCTCAGGCTGGAGACTTCCACGGTGCTCCTGTCATCCAACCCTCCTCCGGTCCAGCGCTTGGCGGACTCGGCAAGCGCGGTGAAGAGAGTCTCGAACGCCTCGTCGACCGGTTCCATAGTCCAGCTCGAGTAGGCCAGCAGGGCGCGGGCCGCGGAGAACTGACAGTAGACGAATTGGGGTGAGACCAGGTATCTGCGATGGAAGAGAAACCTCGTGCAGATCTTGGCGATCTCTTTGGCGCCGTATTTGATGATGGCGCACTGAGGGAGCAGTGTTCGGTGGAGGAGATCGCCAGAGGACCCAGCGCCGTGGAGAGCCCTGGGGCTCTGGTAGAGCAAGATGCTGCTCGTGTTGTGTGTCATGAGCGCAAGGGTGAGGTTGTGGTCCATGTAGCCGTCTTCATCGTAGGAGGCATGGTGAAACTGGGGAGGCAGCTCGCTCTTCCAGTTCGTCAGGATGAGGTCCAGCTCTAGAAATTCCTTCAGGAACGCGTGGGCATCCAGTCTTGAGCTCGTAGAGCCCCGGGACTTTGTTGCGAAGATTGCCACCATCGTGAGGATGTCGGTTGCTTCAAGGAGATAGGCGTACCCGCCGAGGTTCATGTCGCTGTAAAGCTGAACTTGCACGGCGATCGATGCTGCCACGAAGTCACGAGTGTGCATCGGCTCGCGATTCTGCCAATATTTTCCCGGGCAGGGGAGGACCCGTCGAATCTCCCGGGCGTTGAGACACGGCTGGACACCCGAAAAGATGCAGGCAAATCGATCCATGAGGAAAACGGCCCAGAACAGCCGCCGCACTGATTCCTTGTCCGGCCAGCTCTGGCCTCTCCCATCAAACTTGAGAAGCCGACGGTATGTGAGCTGCTCTCGAGTGACATGATGGTCTTCCACGTGTAACCCAGCCCGCACGACGATCTGCATCAGGTACATGCTGATGCCCCATATCTCCGTCACGCGGCCCTTGCCTAGCAGAAGGAAGTGAAGGACGAGAGCCCTTCTCATCTCGTCCATATCTGCTGAGTGGAAAAGCCGCTGGGTGCTCGAAAGCTTGAGCTCTTCGAAATATCGGGCCTGATCGTGAGCGACACCGGCGACGTAGGGAGAGCCCGCCGCGAGTATGGCCTGCAGCCAAGGGTCGATCGGCTTGATGGGGTCATAGCTTTCCAAACGCGGGTTCAACTCTGACCAAGGCATGATCGGGAGCCATGACTGTATGTGCTGCTCATAGAAGTCGCTGACCTGACGAAGCACATCGTGTGATGGAGATAGCGCTTGAGCGTGGATGACATCGCTCAGACAGGCAACACTCCTCGTAGCCCCAGAGCGGATGGCTATGGGACTCAGCGGTGCGTGGAAACCTCGTGATGGGCTCGCATTGTCAGATGCTGCTGGTAGCAGAGGCGGGTTCTGTAAGGATGGTTGACGTTGGCGAGCCTGCTGCTGTTGATGGAGTTGAAAGGCTTCACCGGATTCCGCAAGCTCCAAGAGACGGGCTCTTTCGTCCCACAGGGCCGATTGAAGCGTGGTAGTAGATACAGAGCCGCGAGTGGCATGCCCGATTGTCGTGTTACCATCAAGAAGAAGTGACTGCCCCAGGACAAGCTTCTCCAACGTGTCCATGCGGCTGTTCAGTTCCTCGATGTATCCCGGCCGCGGGCCTCGGCCCTTTGCGCTCTCTTCGTACACACAAGAAATGCGCTTCAGCACGCACTTGGAGCATGGCTGCGTCCGCGAGCAGCGAAGCTTAGAACGGCGGCAGTTCTCGCAGGCTCGTCCAGCGGATGACGAATCACCGGCGCCCTCGAGCTCTCCATCCGAGCCCTTGCCGCCGTCACCTTGCACCTCGGCATATTCCGCTTCCCCGGTCAACCCCGCCTGGGAGAGCGTCCTCTGTCTCTTGCGGGGACGGCTCTTCGGGCGTGCTTCGGGTGGGTTTTCTGTCGCCATGTTGTCGGCCAGTGAGGGGTCGGCTCGTTTTCGGGGGGCCACAGTGGGGAGAGATGGAGTGATCTTGCTGCGTGTGTATGTGTGGGTGGGAGATGTGCGATGTGGTTCGGACTCTCTCTCGGGGGACTCGCCGACCCTTAAGGAGACGCTGTAGACCTGGCCGGCGGCGGGGACCGGGGGAACGTCCGGGCTCCGCGCCGGGGCCCCGCATGCCAAGACTCCGGGGTAGCAAGTTCGGGGCAACGGTTGCGACCATACCACCAAGCATGACTTTGCCGCTGCAACCTACCATACGAACATCAAGTGATCTTGGAAGTTTGGGGACGATGGCATGCAGCGTGCTGATCCTCCACGGAGTGACTCCGAAAAGTTGTCCACAGGATGCCAGCCATTTTCTCGAGACGCCGTCAGAGCACCACAGGACGACTTTGCATAAAGACCATCGAGGTGCCGTGAAGACTCCCCGAAAACTGTTCACTTCATAAAGAATAGAAGTTCTATCCTCTACTCCAGTCCAGAGATGCGTCTCCAGTCTTTCATCACCTTGCAACTGGCCACTTCCGGGCTGGTTGCTGGATCTTCCACCCCTACCCGCACCACCAAGTCCGTGGAATCCCGCCAACAAGGCTTCATCCATCCCGGTCTTCTCCACACCACCGATGACTTCGACCGCATCAAGGGCTTCATCGAGGCCGAGGAAGAACCCTTCATCCTGGACTGGGTCAAGCTGAACGTCCAGGCGGACCCTGACTACGTGCCCAACCCTCACCCAACCGTCTGGCGCGGCCGGCAGACCGAGGGCCCGAACAACGTCGCGGACCTCTTCTTCGATATTGCCACCGCCTATGTCCTGGCCGTCCGCTGGCGGGTCGGAGGGGGCGACGAGTACGCTCAGGCTGCTGCTCACATTCTCGACTCCTGGAGCTCGACCCTCCGCGAGATTCGCGGGCCATCAGACAGATTCTTGGCCTCCGGTCTCCAGGGATATCAGGCAGCCAACGCGGTCGAGATTCTGCGGGAGTACGAGGGCTGGACGGGGTTCGATGCGGCAATCGGCATGCTCGTCAACATCTTCTACCCGATGAACCACGAGTTCACCACGCTGCACTTGAACATGCCAGACGATCACTATTGGGCAAATTGGGACCTCGCAAACCTTGCCAGCATGATGGCCATCGGAGTCGTCGCTGACGACCGAGATATCTGGGACGAAGCCATCGAGTACTTCAAGCACGGTCACGGGATGGGCGCCATCGAGAACGCCATCTGGGAACTGCACGTGGAGAACTGCACCGGTAAGGTCCTTGGGCAAGGTCAGGAGGCCGGTCGCGACCAGGCCCATGCCATCCTCGACTTTGCTCTGCTGGGAGTCATCGGCCAGCAAGCGAACAGCCAGGGACTCGATCTTTGGGGATATCTGGACAACCGTATCTTGGCAGGGTATGTCCAGCAAACCCCCGTACTTTCCTCAATTTTCATGGCATGGCTAACCACGATTGTTATTATGAATGTAGCGCTGAGTACATGGCGAAGTACAACTTGGGCCACGAGGTCCCATTCACCCTATACGTCAACTCTGTCCATGGAAATCACACGGTCATCAGTGAGGCTTATCGCGGCCAGACCAGGCCGTTCGCAGAGATGATCTACGCTCATTACGCTTCTGTTAAGGGACTGGATGCTCGGTGGATTGGAGCTTACCGTGACTTCGTCGTCGAGGCGGGAGGCGGCTCTGAGGGTGGTATTGGCTCCTACGGCAATACCAGCGGAGGATATGATCAGGTGGGATTCGGGACGCTCCTATTCCGCCTGGAGGCTTAGTTTGGCACATGGCTGGATGAGTCAATAGGGCAGCTCCGTACTTCGAGCTGTTGCATCCGGAAGGAGATATCAGTTCCTTTCAGGTCACCAAAGCGTGGGGGCAAGTCACGAAATTAAAGGCTTCCAGACTTTTATGGAAGATGAAAAATTCTTTGATGAAGATTGAGTTCGGTGTCGTAACACACCGAGATCATACACATCCAATCGTCGATCATCAGCACTGAACATTATGAAAATACAATCCATGTACGGAGCTACCAGTCACATACACAGGCTGGGCAATGTCATTACTTGGGTGAATGCATTAAATTCCCGTTGCCCTGAATCACGTATGCTTTCCCAACCCCGCCCTTTGGTGATCCCTGGCACCAAACCGGTAAACATAGATCATTCTAGGAAAGAATTCGCTGGTCCGCAGCGGTCTCCTCAACAGGCTCCCAACCCAGATCCTTCAGGCGATTGCCGCACTCCAGAAAGTAGTAATCGGCATAAGACGATCCGTGGTGGGCTGTTCGCTGCAGCGCATGCCGATGGTCGTTGCTCGTGCTCTTGTCGAAGAGCGCGTCGCTGTCCGGGTCGGTGGCATCTCTCATGACGACGTCCAGAATCTGCAGTACCCGCTTCAGATAGTATGCCGACTTGTCAGTGCTGAGCGTTGCCTGCTGAAGCAGCAGCAAGATGCCGGAGCAGCCGATCGTGGCGGCGGACACGTCCCAGACCCCGGGCCGAGGGGCGTCAAAGTCCCAGTAGACAATGTTGTTGTTCTCGTCGACTCTGGAAAGGAAGTAGTCAATGAGATTCGAGGACGCTTGGAGGAATCTGTCCTCGCGTGTCCACTGGTAGACACTGGCATAGCCGTAGAGGGCCCACGCTTGGCCTCGGGCCCAGGTGGACTCGTGGTCGTAGCCCTGGCACGTCAGTCGATTGCGAATGCTCCCATCGCGGACGTCGTAGTTGACGACATGGTAGCTTGACCAGTCTGACCGAATGTGGTTTTTGAGTGTCGTCTCTGCATGGGTGGTGGCGATGTCGGCGAGCCGCGTCTCCCCTGAATGCTTGGCGGCAAAATAGAGGAGGTCGAGGTTCATCATGCCATCCATGACAACAACGTAGTCAATGTCTTTTTGATTGAGATCGTATTCCTTCGTTCGTGCGCCGGCCCAGGAACGGATTACACGGGTGGTCGGGTTGTACCGCGTTGCCAAAGAGCGAGCGGCGTTGATGACGACTTCGAGAGACTCGCGGCAGCCTGTCAGCTCGAAGTCTCGTCTGAATGACGGCATGACCATGAAACCGAGGTCATGGTTGTCTGTCTTGAACTGTTCCTTCGCTAGCTCTACCTGCCATTTCTTCGCCGCAGCGAGAAGCTTGGGGCTCGGGACCGAGAGCGGCATCTTGAGGCTGCGTTCGTACAACGCCCAAACGCTGCCGGGGAAAAAGCCCGAGGTCCAAAAGCTGGAATCGTGGTATACGTAGTAGGGCAGGCCGGGAATGGTGTAGCGAGGGAACATGTCAGGGCTATCCGTTCTGTGAAGCACCTTGCGGGCCAGTTTCCAGATGCCGTCAACATACTGTTGGGAGAGGATTCGTCCAACCACTCCGGCGTTGGCGGCGTTTTGTTCATTGGAGTTGTTCATTGCGTCGCAAACCAAGCCAGATTCCAATGAAAGTGCAAAGAAACCTTTAAGGCATCAATATTTCACTTCATCGGCCTACTTATATCCTGTTTTGCACTCATAATCCGGCGCCGACTTGGAGGGTCACTTTCCGGGATGGGCCCCGAGAAATGGGCCGAACTCCGACCCACCCCCGCATCCGGGCATCCGGGGTCGGCATTGTGGCCCACCAACTCCATCACCAACCTTGATCTCTTCTGGGCTCGGATCGACGGGCTCCTGCACGCGAAAACGAACAACCTCAATGGAACACATCTGAAGCGGCTTCTCTCGCAGCCCCGTGCGCTCCAGCCAACGCCGGAGTGGATTGAGCCAGAGCCAGGCCGCAAGAAGGACAAGTCAGGGGCTGCACATCCCGGTGATTCGGCTGCGGAGATGATGTACAAGCCCTTCTCGAGCCTGTCCTTTGGATCCACGGGCTCGAAGGAAACGGCCACCGCGGCGACGACGCCAACGACCAAGGCCATATTGAGAGGGACAACCGCCCCGGCCAAGCCATTGGACGAACGTCGGGATCCCGCGCCAGGGCGGGAGGACGTCCAACCCACCTTCAAATCGACGCCCGTGCACTCAAGGTCTTCCGCGTCGTCTTCTGTAACCCGGGACGAGCACGACCCCGGGCGAGGTGGCGTGGAACGACTTTCTGCACGCCATGGCGTCCACGGGCTTCGCCGCGCAGAAGCTGTATGGGTCGGTGTGGCATTTTCAGCCGACGAGGTTAGACGTGGAGCGCAGCATCCAGTTCCACGAGCCGTACCCGAAGGGGAAAATCCCGTTCCGTGCTGCGAGGTACTATGGGAGGAGGCTCAGTCGAGCATATGGATGGTACGGTAGTATGTTTGTTCCTACGGACTGATGTGTAGAATACATATTGTGACTAGGAAGAAACGCGGCCACCAGGAACTCTGCAGGGGACCTCGCTAACTGTCACTGGTCTATTTTCGAGAGCTCTCGTGAAAGATGCCATGTCGTTCTACAGGCGGCCTCACTTTGACTGCGTCATAAGTTCCCATCTTTTTGGCATCCAATGCCTCCAAAGTACTTTTGTAGTACAGCGTGGGGAGTTGCACCAGGGCCTTCCAGTTCAGGCAAGAGGGCCGGATCTGCCACTCTTTTGGGCTCTAGGGCTGAGTATTCCAGGGGTCTAACACATGCAGATTGCGCGCCGGGGATGATCTCCGAAGAAGTTTATTCTTTTCCCATCAGAAGTATCTTGGCTGCCCCAAACTGTTGCCTCGCCGTCTCGACCTCATCGTCACACTGACTCGCGATCATGGACGCCGTATCCTCGACAGTGCTGGGCTGGCCACCCGTGTCCACCGCGCCCATCGCCCCTCACTATGGAAGTGACCTGTTTCTTGCCTCCGAGCCCATCAAGAGAATTGGCTTCTGTTCAAATCGAAGCACCGTTTACCAGCTCCTGTACCGACCCAGTTGTCACTCCCTTGTATTCCTTCTGGCCCACTAAGCCACCTGAGACTTTGCCCGCAAACTGGCCAACGTTAAGGTCCTCGCTGGCCCGGAACCAAAACGTTGTCTGTGAAAAGTCGATAGTGAATCGCCAATGTTCATCGGTGTTGGGAGACACCAGATCGATAAGATACCCGCTATGGCGCGACTCGGGCAATGGGTTCTGGGATCCGGGCGGAGAGGATAGATGGACCGGACCGGTTTTGGTGAGCTTGAAGGTACCGTAAGTGTCGGAGCACGATGCTTCGTGGTTGGCCGTGCGGAAGAGGACTTTGTTGCCCTTGGTGACTGTGGCGCTGAAGTAGGATCGGCCATCCACTGCCGATGTGTAGTTCCAGAGCATCAAACCATACGGTCCGACTATGGCTCGTGCCATGTCCCAGTTCTGGCTGACTACGGCCCAAGGCCGCGGGTTCCAGTTCTTGTCTCGTCCGCCGACACCGTTCAAGCGGAAAGGTGAGCCGCTAATGTCGAGGCGAACCTCAGCATCCGCAACAGGGAACTGCTCTTGCCAATACATCTCCGGGGCGAAGAGAACGCTTGCCTGCGGATGGGGGTACACCAGTCCGCCGGGATAGATAGGAGGACCTCGTGATTTGAGCTTGAAAGTGCCGTTGATTGTGGCCGACTTGATGGTAACGATGGACCGTTTGAAGTCTGTAGATGCGGTGAAGCCCCAGGTGATGTTTCCACTCGTGTTCGCCCAGAGCCCAGAAGTTGTGTCCGGGCAAGTTGTCAAGGTCGAGACGTCAACGAAAGCATTCTCCATGTAGCGTGTGCCATTGGCCCAGGCAACAGAAATCAGGCCCCGCTGCGCAGCGACGACGTTGGCGACTTTGCCGCGAGTCAAGTAAACAACAATGCTGGCCAGGCCGTCTTCCGAAACGGCATCGAAAGACCAGTTCTCGCTCACGCTATCGTCGAAGACAGTGACCATGGGAGAGTCAAAATGAGTCAATGGATCTCCGCTGATCATGGCTGGGCCCTCGCCAAATTCTCCCCGAACAGCTCGGTGCTCGGTGCATTTCTTGTCTTTGGGGCTTGCTGAAACCGCGGACGCAGCAACAGAGACCAGAATGGTGATTATCTGGTGAAGATGCATGGTTGAATGAGTTGAAAAGGTTGGATAGATGTGTGATGATCTTGGAATATCCTGAAGAGATTGGCAGAGATGTGAATACTAGAGGTGTCCATGAACACTCATTATATAGTCCATGACGCTCTCCCTTGGTTCCTCTCCATGTCGTTTGTGAAAGTGTTACTGGAGAGCGGAAATAAACGAAACCAGGCATCACAGACCAATATTGTTAGCAGAACCCACATTCATGGCTCCAGTCCTCGCAAGCAACCTCTGAATCAAGTGGTTAATCTTTGTTACTTTTGGACTTGAGAGGATCATGTCTTTATCGTAATCGCAAGTATAGTCTCAGATGAGCTTAGCAATGTGGATCTGATGTGACCTGACTGCTTGGCCTTGTACATTGCGTCATGCAGAGGGTGGCTGAGCTTCTCCCGAGGAGACCCCAGAGGCTAAACCGGATTTGAGGTATCCTTGCGGTGTGCTGACAACCGCGTGATTGGTACACGATCCTTCGGCGGAGCATCCCAAGACAAGGTCAACATTGTTTCCCTTTGCGCGTTGTCCAGCATATTTTTCAACACAGCTTCATCTCTCCCTTCCTCCAATTACATTCTCTTGCTTTGCTTGGTTTATCAAGGTTGATGAAATGGTTTACACGGGTCCAAGCAAAGGCTGTCAGAGGTGCCGAGCTCGGAAAGTTAAGGTATGTCGCCAACTTAGGCTGGAATTGCCTTCTCCAAGGCTTGACTGAAAGATGGACAGTGTGATACATTGCGGCCAGCTTGCTTGAATTGCACCTCTCGAGATGCCCAATGTCCAGGATACGGAGATGTGTTCGATAACGCACATAGGGACGAGACCGTCAAGGTCAGGAAACGTCACTCTCCCAGAAGCAAGCCAAGCGACGCGATCCTTGCTGCGACAACATCGTCAATATGGAATTATAATGCAACATCAAATTGCTCCGAACCACCTCGAGGCCTCTCAACAAACGCAGAATCTGATGCTCTGGGCTTTTTCTTTCTTCACTATAGCCGGTTAGACGATCTCGATGCAACATGTAGCGTCTTCAGCATTCTGCCCGACATGTACACCAAGTCTCCCATGTCATCTCCCTTGAACAATGCGACTCGAGCACTTGCGCTTCAAGTTACTCGCCTGCACCGCGCGCAAAGTGGCAGAACATCCGTGGGCGGCGAACTTTACGTCAAGGCGGTGTCCCAGGTTAAAGAAGCCATCACGGTCCCCGCCAAATGCAGGTCAGAGGATCTGCTTTTGGCAACCCTTGTTCTTGACGCGTATGATAACCTCAACACTACGTTCAGAAGATGGGAGCATGATGGTTCTCGGTCATCCCCACATTTACGTGGATCTATTGCCTTGCTGCAGTACCGAGGAGACCTGAACTACGGGGACGACTTGTCATGGCGCCTTGTGACCGCCACTCGGAATAGGTTCCTTCACCACTGCTGGCACAGGGCCGACGCACTGGCCGGTATCGAGACTATTCAAAAAATCTGGAGATGCGACAATGATGGGAAGCCGCGAGGACCAGCGGTAGAGGCTGACACTCTCGCCTTCCGACTTTCCTGGCTGAGGCACCTCTGCCGGGAAGTCTCTGGCACTAAGTCTCCTTCGCGAGATCGGACAGATCGCCGTATCCGACAAATCGAAATTGACGATACCGCGAAACTGAAAGACATACTGTCCCAGGCCGGCCGTCTTGCAAACGACTGCGCCCGCTTGCAGAACAACCTGCCACTGAAGTGGCAACCAACATCTGTCCCAGCTTCCTCCCTCGCCACTTCGATTCAAGCTGTCAGCGTCTACGAGCATGTATTTCCGACCGTGTACTCTCGGCTCTCAATAGCAAACTCGACCAACCGCCAACGACTCACCGAGCTAGGGTGTATATCGTTGATCGGATCTTGCCTTGCCAAAATCACAGGGGTTGGCGAACCACGAAGCAGCCCACAGCGTGGACTGATGCCGAGTCCACTTCTGGCTAGGGCACAGGTTCTCATTGACGAGATATGCGCCAGTGTGCCATTCATTACCGGAAACGTGACGGCGGACACATTCAGCGATACCGCCGTGATGGTGCCATCCGCGGTGCTGAGGTCTCCGGAGGGAGGGGACGGAAAGAGTACGTTGCCCGAGAATATAACCAAGCACAGGCAGCAAGTTGTGGCTTCTGGCTTGTACATGATGTACACTACTCTGAAAACACTTCTTGAAGTTACAGGCTCCGACAATAGGGTCGACGCTATGGGGAATTTGCCTCGCGCTGGCCAAGTCGAGTGGATAGAAGGTCAGGTCTACAGACTAGGTGCCATCCTTCCCTTAGCAATAGCAAAAGTTCCTGCTAGAGCTTGATAGCTCGCAGGCCGATCAAGCTTATATCATCTTGGCACATGTGCAGACCAGCAGTGGGCGAGCACATGGATGGGATGAGGGCAAGAGCCTCAGGGTAGATTGGGCGTGATGAGCATGCGAATGGGGGATGACTAGATGCGACACCAATAGGCTCATGAAGGGAGTACACATGCTGATGTTTCTCTGTTTCAATATTGGCTATTAGCTCGATTTTCCGAGGCCAAGTGAATCTTTGCTGGTTGGCATGGTTGTTCTCCGGGCAGTCCGTGGAATGGCGTCTAGTTTAGACAGAGGTTATCTCGACTTGACGAAGTTGAAAGAGAGACTATCTAGATTACCTGAGACGCGATCTGATTTCTGCTAGTCGATGTCCCGCTCTTAACGTTGACAAGTTGATAGATGAATTGCTTCATTCCAGGTTGGTTGGACTGATTAGACTGGGTGGTCTCTTGGTTGCTACTCTCGACAGTCTCCTCATTGCTCGTCTTAGTGGCAGAAGAAGATGAAGTGTTAATGGGGAAAAGAACTGCTGCAATACAAATCCCAGATTCCGGCATTGTCGGGTGATCTCGACACGGTCACTCAAACTACATGTCCTAGTAGCGTGTCGAGAGTTTCGAGGCGATTCAACAGACAAGATCATAAACGCGGTGGTTCTCCTCGTCGGTCGCAATTCCTTATCTCTGGAGGTCCTCCAACGCAACGCACATAATAAATACTTGGCTCTTCCGAAGTTCCGGCCTCCGCGCGTCTTCGACCGAATGCCCGTGCTCACGCTTCTGCTGTGGATGCGGGTTAGCTCGTCGTCGAGACCGCCACCCAGGCAAGCGGGCTGTTTTACATACAAGGGTCCTCGGGGACTTGACGCATCGCGAGGGTCGCCAAGAAGACGTGTTCACAGTCCCTGACTCGTGGGATGTGGGCGTGGCAGCGACAGGATGCCCGGGTTTCTAGCTGCCGATCAATGTGGATACGGCGGCAGGGAATTATCCATCCAGGCGAAAGGGTTCAGATGGTCCCCGTCTCCAAGTCGGCCTAGGAGAGGTCAACCAACTCAAGCAATTACCGCAGGACGTCCGAGCGGCGGCGGCGGCGGCTGTTCGCCATGAACTAAAAGCGTCAATGCGGAGGGCACGGCCGCTGCCAAGGGCGGTCACACGGTGAAAGGACGAACCTCGTGCTTGATAGCGTTAGCGGCCCTCCACGGAGTCAAGGAGTGACAGCGCGAGGCGTGTCATCCATCCCGTGTTCAGCTAGACTGGAGGGGCATGTTCACAAGCCCGCGCGTCTTTGGAGGGCGTGGCCGCGTCTGATCGCCTTCAAAATCAAGCCGCCGTGATCCTGGCGGCGGACCTATAAAGAATGTCCCGTGTCCGAAATCCGCAGCTTTAGCTGTCATGCCCACGACGCCTGTCCCGACTCGATGCTTCCCCTTCACCCGCCAGACTCCAGAGCCGAGCCCGCYACGACGCCCCCCTGTGCCGGTTTCGTCCATGGCCCTGTACCATGAAGGTAGTCGTTGCTGCGCTGTGCACCCTCCTCGCCTTCTCGTCGCTCGGGGCGGGGCAGACCGTTCATAACTTGCTGGGACGGGTCCCAAAGTGCGCTGTGAGTAGACCCCAGAACTTGGACGAGAAGGGCTCTGTGCTGAGCATCTCTAGATACCATGCATCATCAACCAGCTTGAGACAGGCAACTGCAGCCTTACCGCCTTCTCGAAAATCCCCGACTGCGCCTGCACCAACATTACCCTTCTATCCGGCCTTTCCGACTGCGTGCAGGAGTCATGCACCTTTACGGACCAGGGAAGTATGTATGCCTGTTCTTGGGTCATCTATACATAACCCCATCACTGGCGGCAGCTGATCAACCTCCTTCTCACAGACTCAGCGGTGGTTCTCGGAGAGCTCTGCGCCGCGTATCCCAAAGAGACAAGGCAACATGAAGTCGTGGTCGCGGGCATCTCGTGCATCGCCCTCGCTTTGTTTTTCACGATATTGCGATGCGTCTCGAGATATATCGCCTCCAGCGGGCTGTGGTGGGATGACTGGCTCATCATCATTTCGTCTGTAGGTTTCTCAACCGAACCCCTTTTCTCTGGTCGTCTTTTTGACTCAACCCGTTCCATGAGCAGACATCCCTCATCGCTTTGTGCGGCATCCAGATCGCCGGTAAGTGGAAAATCCTCGTTCTCTGACCGGAGGCTTATTTATCGTCACTTAGCAACCCCTATAGCCCTGGGCATGCATTACTGGGACATCAACCCCATAAATGCACAGCCCGCCTTTAAGGTAAGCTCATTGAGACAATCCATGGACTCAGGCACTAACACGCTCGCCAGTTATTCTACTCGGCGCAGGTGATGTACATTCTGGTGCAGGTCTTTTCGAAAGTCGCCATCCTGCTTCTCTTCTGGCGCATCTTTGTAGACAAGCGGTTCCGCCTGATGGTCTGGTTTTGTGTCGGGTTCCTCACCACCCACGGGCTTGTCTTTCTCTTCCTCGTCATCTTCCAATGCGACCCCATACGATCTGTTTGGGACAAGACAGTACCAGCGACCTGCATGAAACTCAAGGCTATCAGCGCAGCCGGAGCAATCCTTGCCATCGTCGAGGATCTTGTCATTCTGGCGCTCCCTATTCGCGAAGTCTTCAAGCTGCAGCTCACCTTCAAAAAGAAGGTTGCCGTCTGTTTCATTTTCAGCGTTGGATCATTGTGGGTTGACTTTTCCTTCTATCTTGCACATGCATTCCCGGAAGACTATGCTGATCTGATTTACGTCCAGTGCCTGTGTCGCAAGCATGGTCCGCCTCAAGTACGTGGTGACGTACAAAAATACCGGAGACTATACCTGTGCGTCCCTCATCCAACCCCCGGATTCGCCACGGGCTCCTCGCTGACGAAACTTCAGGGCACAACGTGGACTTCTTCGTCTGGTGTATGATCGAACTGGCCTGCGCGGTCATTTGTGGCTGTCTGCCAGCACTGCGACCATTGATGAAGAAAGTTATGGGATCTATGACGTCGATCAGAGATTATCTGCACTCTGGATCCTCGGGAACCGACTCTTCATGGGTTGGAGGGAGTCACGGGGAATTTGGCAAGCTTCCGGAGCCGCCCAGGACCCCGATACCGATACCAATAACGATACCATCACATATACCGTCGCCGATACCATCACCGATACCGTCACCGATACCGTCACCGGAACAGGCACCGGAACGGGCACCGAAACCGAGGCCAATACCTCTGCAGACAAAACGAGCGTCTCGACCCTTCGATTGGTTCTCGGATTTGCCATCTCCAGTAGAGGTTTCGCCGCCATTGGAGAAAAGCATCCTGGAATCGATATCCTCTCGACT
This sequence comes from Furcasterigmium furcatum, assembly GCA_001599815.1. Lineage (NCBI taxonomy): Eukaryota > Fungi > Ascomycota > Sordariomycetes > Glomerellales > Plectosphaerellaceae > Furcasterigmium > Furcasterigmium furcatum. Next base: position 1,079,962 of record BCIA01000007.1, read on the forward strand.
GTGGTTTCCGACCCTAGAACGCAGCCAGCGGCGCAGTTCCGGGTTTAGTTTTAGATGACGAACTCACTACTAGGCATATTACGAAGTAATGAATAACATGAAAACAACACCAAGCATTCGCTTGTCGCCGGCATCCCTGTTGCTATTCTGGCCCTCATCAATGGTATATGTTAGAGGTGAGGGTCCCATTGACGGCCTGATGAGGGCCGGGAAGTGGGAGACGAAGAGGCTCGAATTACTATCCATTCTTTAAAGGGGTTGGAGAATAGGTTTTTGAGTCTCGGGACCCCCGAATTTGTGCCGTCACCTTCTCAGCTTGTAGCATAGAGGGGTAACTCGTGATAACATCCATCAACGCTAGTTGGGGTTTGCCGAAAGCTGCGAGTTGGTGATGGACCAGTGGGACGCTTCCCAATGGTGGTTCACATTCATATTGTCGCACCACATGGGCCCCAAACCACGCGCTCTCCAGGAGTCACCGAACTTTCGCGCAAATCTGTTGTTGGTCTGGTAGGACGTCTCCCGGATATCGACGGTACCGATGTTCTGGCCCCCGAAGCTCTGCGCGGCATGGAGGGGGAGGCTCGGAAGACAGCGTTGGCGCTACTGGGTATATGAAAAGCCTGCGTAATACCGGAGCATTTGCTGTCGTTTCTCAATATTGGAGCTGTCGTTCTCGGAGGAGTTCGTGGAGTCGACTTGAGCGTCGGTGGGTTCCTTTTGCGTGAAGGAGTTATGAATCCAGAAGGTGTAGTCATCGCCGTCCGAGCGCTTAATCACATAGTGTTTCCACACCATTTGCCTTGTTAGATCTAATTCTGCGAGACTGGTGTGCTCGGAGTGGAAGTGGACGCTGATAACTCACTCTGTGAAATGTTGACGACGTGCATCTCAGCGAGCTCCAGGTCTCTGGGCGTGAGGACATCGTCCCGCTTGAAGAGAACCATGTCTTCGATGCCTCGCTCAAACAGCTCCATGTCATATCGCTCGGCCAGACTGTTGGAAGCTGGCAAAGCCGTCATCATTCTTGTGGCGACCGCTAGGAAAGCCGACAAGGGCCCATGAGCTTCTAGGTAGCGGCTTGGTGCACAGGGGGTAGGTCGGACGTTTCGCGTGAGGTTTGGCTCTGGACATATACAGGACAGCGTCGTCGAAAAGTCGGATTTGCAGGCGACTGGCCGACCTGTCGTCCAGATTCGTCCCACGCTCCCGACACGACCAGGCTGATACAACGGTGACTTTCGGATCGAGGCTCACGAGTTCACTCCTCTTGTTGACGAGAAACGCTTCCCGGGATCCCGTATTTTCCAGCGGGGTCTCAAGTACCAGAGCCAGACGGCTTTCCTCGGATGATCGCTACTTCAGAAGTTTGAGAGGATCAGAATAATCACAGCTGTCAAACAAATCATAAGGAGGGTGACTGGGTATTTGAGTGATTATGTGTTCTTCAGTGCTGGTTCCAGACTCTCACTCAAAGGGAATCTTTGCCTTATCAGCCCCCATCAAATCGAACCGGGCAATTTCGACCTCTCCAGACACATCCAAAAAGAGGAACTGCCTTCCGGGGGACTCCGCAAGCGTGGTGTTCACGATGACAGTCTCGAACGTATCCGAAGCCGGGACGTGGTACTCGGCCACCACTGCGGACATGTTCCTCACAACCAGGTCCGCGCCGCTCTTCGACTTGGCCTCAAGGCGAAGAACTGGCTTCTCGAGTACGTTCCAGAACAGCGGATACGCAAGAGTGGCGTTCCCGTCTTCGACGACCGCGATGTCAGGGATGGTGCCGTTCCGGGCCCGCCCCTCAACCGTCTCGCCGTCCTCCGAAACACGCCTCGACGCCGAGCCTGATATGACATCGAGGTAGGATGCACCGTATCCGTTGTCCCGGGAAAACTCCAGGTCCTCGTAGTTGCCCTCCCGCGCATAGATCAGGGTGTCGAGCCCGAGCGTCTGGGTCTCAACATACGTCTTGAAGTACTTGATGCGGTCGGGCACGAGCTCGCGGAAACGGTAGTACGCGGCCGTTGGGGACCAGAGAGCGCCGGAGTCCGTCGGGTGCTGCATGGTGCGGAAGGCCATGCCGCGGTCGGAGGTGTTGGCCACGCGGTCGTAGATCTTGTCGGCCGGCTCGTTGATCCAGTGGGACTCCCAGGGCACGTCGTGGCCGAGATTGTAGCGGGAGAAGTACTCGTATCCCGCCAGCAGGCGGTAGTCGTCGAAGGAGAAGAGGTCGACGTATTCGATTCGCCCGCCGAGATCGCCCTGGATCTCGGCCGTGTAGGCCATGTCGGCGAAGATCTTCAGGGAACCGGCGGGATGGACCTGGTCGCGCCCCATCTCCGTGATCTGGCCGTAAAACTCTGAGTCGTTGGAGATTTGCCGCCTGATAGAGTAGTCGATATGCGGAAAGGGGTTCGACCCGATGGTGGCCTGGTAAATCATCTGCTTGTACAGATCAACATCGTTGATGAACACTGCCATAGCCTGAGCGCCTCCATTCGCGTAGATGCCTTGGTTGAAGAATAGATCGGGACGGGCCATGCCGTTGGTGCTGTCCCAGGTCTTGCGCACGCGGGCTGCGAAATCGTGGTACAGCTTTGTGTCGGCCTCTGTCCAGACGGACGATTTCGTCGAACGAAGGATCTCGCAGGCGGCAGTCAAGAAGCGCAAGCCGGCTCCTCCGCGGATGTACTCCTCGAGGACGTTGAGGGTCGTCAACCAGCGGCGAACGGCATGCAAAGCTCGTTGGCGGTGGAAAGGATGACCGGTGACGAAGTAAGCCACGGTGTTGAGGTAGGCATACTGGGCATCCACGGTGAAGTTGGACGACCAGGCATCTTCACCAAATGGGAGCTCTGGCAGAGGTCCCCGGATGTGATATGCACCGACATTCGGGACATCGAGGCCCACGAGCGACTGGTTGAAGGTTCGACCGAACGCCGTCGCCCAGGGCTCTTCGCCGGCCCAGACCTTGGTCTGCATCCGCACCAAGTCTTCGCAGGTATGGAAGATGCCTGGGTGTCTGAACCCACCGACGATGGTCTCGTTGCATTCCGGCTTGGCGACGAGCTTGTAATTGATTCCGCTGGCGGAGGCCAGGGACAAAAGGCCGGCAAGAACAAGACTTCCTCTCATGGTGACTGTCTGAGGTTGCCAGGACAAGATGCAGGAAGATGGACGTTAACGCTGAGAAGACAGATCGTCGTCTGATTTTCACAACTTCAGATACGAGGCTTTCCATCAGTCTATTAATACCCGCCCGCAAACTTCTCGGCTTCCCCGTGGGGACATTCACGGCTGTTGGAATGGGCCGATGGCCGTGTGGTGGGGATCTCCAAAGAGAACGGAGATCGTTTCCGCCCGGGACTTACCCCGTGTTCCTCTGTGTGATTATGGCTGTAATGTTCTTCGGCCGCAGGTTACCCCGACAAGAAGGATGCATAGAAGAAGCTAGTACTAGAGCCACATACATCACAAAAGCATGGGCTAACAATAGTTGGAGTAAAGAGACACGCTTGAACATGATATTCTCTCTGATTGAATTGGTAACTACGTTCGCAAAGTTTATGGTCATCTGGCCCAACGCCTCAAGAACGGTATTCTTTCTTCACTCCTCGCACGCCTCTCCGGTCAGCCGAAATAGCCTAGCACATTTCTCCTGCGGCAACTTGACACTCAGCTCTCGGCTCTCCACGGCCCAGGAGAACTCGACCGGTAGGCTTGAGGGATACAAGAGCTCTGCCTTTGCCACCGACCTGTTGTTCTTCGTGACAGGGATTTTCAGATTGCAAGCTGTTGGCCCTCCTCGCCTCCATACTGAGACGAACGTAACCCCAGGCGCGGCCATTCCCACAGCAATCCAGTCATCGTACCAGGAAGGCAGGCCGAGAGGCCAGAACGGGACCGCCTGTCTAAGATGTTGGCGGATCGATTTGAAGACGGTCATTCCCTCCGCTACAAGCGCGAATTGCCCCTCCGTGAGACGATGGATGTTGCCGCTGAGATGAACGCGTCCGAGAAGACTGTTGACAACAGACAGCGCGTTCTTCTCATCGGACCAGTCAGGCTGCGGGTATGCCCACGAGGCGCCCTGCTCAGGGGTTACCGCCGTGGGGAGGGCGGCGGCGATGACGGCGTAGCGGTACGGGTCTTGCTGGTCGCTGGTAGATTGCAGCGAGAACACCGACAGCGAGGCGTAGTCCATGCGCTGACCACCGCTGGAGCAGTTTTCGAGCACGATGCGCGGATGTCTGTCGTAGATGCCGTTGATCCATTGCAGATATGCATGGCAGTGCCCTCGGTGGCCGTCGCCTCGACTCTGGCCGTTTGTGTCTGTGCCGGTGGTGACTTCAATGTTGTAGTCGAATTTGAAGTACCGAATGCCGTAACTTGCGATGAGGCTGTCGATGATGGCGTTCATCCTCTGGATGACAGCAGGATGGCGATAGTCGAGATGGTACCGGTTCCGCTCGCACACCCGCCGCCCATAGTTGTGGAAGAAGGCTTCTTCCGGGAGTTGTTGAGCGACCAGACTCCGTACCCCGATGACTTCAGGCTCCAGCCATAGTCCTGGCAGAAGACCATGGTCCCTGATGCTTTGCACCAGCTTTCCAAAGCCCGATGGGAATCTCTTGGACGAAGGCTCCCAGGTGCCGACACCATCCCACCAGTCCGACTCGTCGGCGTACCAGCCCGCGTCGATGACATAGTACTCAGCACCGGACTTGGAAACTGGCCCAAGGAGTGCCGCGATCTTTTCCTCGTCTGGGTCGCCCATAAGGCAGTTCATGAAGTCGTTGAAGATCACCGGCATCTCTTTGTTGTCGTCGTGGGCCCGTCGAATTCGGCGACGGTACTCCGTCATGGCAGCAAAGGCCTCTTCCGCGCTTCCAAAGACATGGCATAGAGCGGCCGGAACAGTTTCGAAGCTCTGGCCTGGCGGTATTTCCGTCCAACAGTCGTGGTCGGCGCCGGTTGGGCCAGCGATAGACACGTACAGGCTGTCCTGGTAGTCGCCTATCTCCCAACGCCACGAGCCATTGTGTTCTAGCTGCCACAGCCAAGTCTCCCCTTGGTCTTTGCGCTTGAGGAGACCCATGGGAAGGTAGCTTCCTGAGGAGAAGCCGCCTCTGCTCGAGATGCTGAATGTTGCCCACCCCGCGCGATGTCCGTCGCCAAGCTCGAGATGTCCAGAATCGCCCAGGCCAACATTGCTCAAGTCGTCATCGCGCCATTGAGCTTCTCTGAACCAAGAGTTGGTGGCATACGAGACGCTGTACTCGCGAGACCAGTCCGTGGTCGTCAGAGAGAGGTTCCCCATAGTCAAGGACGACGCCTGGCTGAGAATGATGCTCGCAGCTGAGTCATTCTTGAGCGTGACCTGCGACCTGAGGACTGGCACGCCCTTGTAAACAGTGAAATGCACCACGGACGTGATGTGAAATGCAGTGTCTTGCGACGTGACATCGAGATGATAAGCCGCCCCGGTAGCGTATGCTTGGTGGCCCCTGTATTGGAGTCGGCCTGCGGTGTAGCCCCCGACGAGGGACTTCGAAGTCTTGAACTTTTCAGACCCTTCACCCGCAAGTTTCACCTCGAATAGCGGTAGCGAGGCATCCTCGAAATACTTTGAGCTGGATGTAGGGTTGGCATTGCCGTTCAGCTCAATCGATCGTAGTCGGGCGACGCGATCCTCTCCAATGATCAGGTAGATGGTGAGAGGATCAGCATCCCATCGGATTGTCCTGCCGCTGTCGGACATGACGTCCATCTGGTCTCAGTGAGTTGGTGGAAATGTGAATGTTGAGGGAACTGTCGGCAATCCCACGACTCATCCCCGGCCGTGACAGCGGTCGAGGCGGTCGAGGCGGTCGAGGAGAGCCTGGGGCCATACACCGCATGTCGGGTTACTCTCGGGGTGAGCTTCCTTCAGTCATGAATATCATCTGGTTGTGCCTCCCAGGTTCCTTGGACCATTTTGAACGACATGGTCTCGGCGTTGGTCCACTGTCAGACGATCAATTACAAGATGCACTGCCCAGATCGCGTTCGGGGGATCTCTCGGGGCTCGCTCCGAAGCTGCGACCTTAAACCCACCGCCATTTAAAGAGCATGAACAGCCCTGCGTTTTGGAGTCTACATCGGATTGTACAATTGATCACCGAGTCTCGCATTTAGGCGGCTTGCGGAACTTTGGCAAATTGTCGCCGTTTCATGTCATTGGTGAGATTAATAAGTGAGCATGTATGAGCACATTTCACTCCTGAAAGAGGATCACGGAGGAGAGGACAGCGCCGGAGAGACGACCTCTGGTTCGCTGGCGGTACGACTACCCATATCCATGCACACCGTGGTGAGCTACGTACTTGCTTATAGCCTCCGAAGACCCCTGAGAAAATGTCCGAGAAGGATTCCTAGTCTGGGCCTCGTATTTTTACGCAACTATATATTCAATGAAATCACCCGGTGTGCGTTGTAGAACTTGAGTTCGATTGAGTCACCGGCCACTCTCAGTGTTGAAAGAGCATTTTCGTGTCATCATGAGCGCCCTTCAGTGCTCGGGCTCATTCTTGAGCCACCCAGTCCTGCCGGGCATCGAGATCATCAACATATCTGCCGAGCCAGTCACGCAACACAACTCGCCCTTCAACACCCCTGTCGCCAATCATGGCTTCTTCGATATTCAAGACGAGACCTTCTGCAACGTGACCGTCACCTACACCCATACTGGCAGCGAAGCTGACATCCACGTTGAACTCTGGCTGCCATGGGCAGAGCAGTGGAACAGCCGCATCATGGCCGTGGGAGGCGGTGGCTGGGCCCCGGGCCGTAATCCGGAGCCATATCATCACATGGCTGGCGCAGTCAGCTTGGGCTACGCGACTTTGTCCACGGATGCAGGCCTCGGTGATCCCTGGAAGCCCGCCGATTGGGCTCTGGAGAGGCCCGGAGTCACGAACTACGTGAACGTCGCGAACTGGGGTACTGACAGCTTGGAGGACTTCGTGAGTCTAGATACTCGACTCCTTAATCGCTGTGACATGCTGACGCTTTCGAAAGAGCCTCATTGGAAAGAACATCGTCGAGCAGTTCTACGGGAACCCAGCCACTTACTCGTACTTCTCCGGTTGCTCCCAGGGAGGACGTCAGGGATACGAACTGGCGCAGAAATACCCCGACGCCTTCGACGGCATCGCTGCTGCTGCGCCCTCCATTCGTCTCCCAGAGATCCTGATGTCCATGTTCTGGCCTCACCATCTCTCGCACGCCAGGGGGAATTGGCCGAGGGCCTGCGAGCTCGATTCCCTCGACGCCATCGCCATTGAACTCTGCGATGGAAAGGACGGCCTCGTCGACGGCATCATTTCCGACCCCGAACTCTGCGACGCCTTCGATCCCTTCGAGTATGTCGGAACCCAGGGCTCGCTTTGCGGTGCCTCCGAGCCTCCGATCAGCGAGCTCGCGGCTTACATCCTCAACGCGACATGGTCCGGCATGTGGGATGAGACGGGCCAGATCGTCCACCCCGGCGTCCATGTCGGCACCGACCTCACTGGCACCCGAACCGGTGGTGGCGTCGTCATGACAACATGCGATGGCGATGCGTGCACTGGAATCCCGATTCCCCTGGGCTACGAATGGATTCAGGTGTTCGGGGCGAAGAGCCCCAATTTCACATACTGGGGGATGACAGACGAGCAGTTCTTCACGATCCTCCGCGACACTTCCGAGGAGTTCAGCCCGTTTGTGGGATCATCCAACCCCGATCTCAGCGAGTTCAAGGATAAGGGAGGAAAGCTGCTCACCATCCACGGACTGGTATGACCAAACTCGTCCCTCTCCTTTTCCGCTTCTGCTGACCCCTGAAAACAGGCGGACCAAACAATTCCTTCTGACCTTGTGCGGGAGTACTACAACCAAGTCAAGGCCCTCGATCCTCAGGTCAAGGACTTTTATCGGTTCTTCGAGGTCCCAGCGCTGTCTCACTGCATCGGCAACGGTAACCCGACCACGGCGTTTGACGCCCTCAGGACCTGGGTTGAGAATGGAACAGCACCGGCGAGGCTGCCAGTGACGTACACGCAGGATGACGGCACGGCGAGCGACAGAATCGTCTGCCCGTATCCCCAGAAGGTCCGATACGATGCTGAGTGCGGTGACCAGACCAGCGAGGAATGCTTTTATTGCACTTGCACATGAAAAGGTAGGGTGCTACGGAATGGAAAGACATCGAGTACGCGAGTTAGTGCGTCATAGCCCTCAATTTAAATTGAGCCGACATTCAGTGTAGCACATTATGAGCTATCCTCGAAAAGGCGAGGCAAGCCGCCAGGTCTCAAAGCATGCAAGTTGAGCCCGGTGATGTCCTCAGGCAAGGAAATGATCCAACTTTGCGACTAAGACTGCATCATCTCAGTATAATCGTCTTCGTCTGTTGACGAGCCGAATTCCATGCATCGGCGTGCATCTGCCCAACACCCACCCGCTCTGCGATCTCTCCCTTCCACTGGATGAGGAGGATGTTGAGAGCCCACCATCGTTTGTACTCAAAGTACTTGGTGTCAAAGACTTCCTCGTAGTATTCCTCAGCTGAGTAGTATTCCAGAGGCAATCTGTCTCGATAACCGTCAACGTCTGCCTGGGTGATCTCGTCCTGGTCAGCGCGCGAGAGCAAAACAAAGTCGTATGAGAAATTGGCGCTTGGGTGCCACGACCTCGGCCCTCCTATCGTTCCGCAATGATGTCCCGAGTCGTTGTAGATCCAGAGCTTGCCGCGCATGCCATTCTTGAACTGATGCGACGCTGGCCGGGCCAGACTCCAGGAAGATTCCGGCAGTGGTGCTGACAGTGTATATGCGTTGGTCGATAGGCTGATGGCATCGAATGCCAGTGTATTCAGAGGGAAGACCCGATCATAGGACATTCTCTCCACCAAGTCCATCAGCTGGCGTGATGCGTCTTCATGTCCGACTTCTTCTCTCTGGTCGACGCTTTGCCCACGGACGAGTCTGCGGAGCCCTTTTTTGTCCTTGAAAAAATAGTCCACAACCTCTGGATCGAGTGTGACATGTTTTCCAACGTACGAATCAAGACGCCACGCATCCCAATGGATGAACCCCGTCCAGGCTGTCCAGCACCAAGTCGGCAGGTGGCAACTCGGAAGCCCAGACTCAGACTCTGCTGGCGGCGGCTCCGAGTCTTCCAGTTTCAGCCTGGAGCCTGCTATGGGACGCCAGAGGAGAGCCAAGTCGAAAACAGTCTCAGGGAGAGCACTCGCAAACTCCCACCCAAAGGACTTTTTGACGACCGACAGAACCCCGCCAAACGCTCTGAGAGCATCGGATGGGTATGTCGACTGTCTCCGGGAATACATTTTGCCGAGCGACTGGTAACTAAGGAATTGCAACCTCGAATCGTCGCTTGTATTTCGTGCAAGCGGGTTGAGGCTGCCGAGAGCCATTTTGCCGTCTCGTATCTCCTTGGTGGTATTTTCCGCACGACTTGTCGAAGCGCATTGCCAATACACCTGGTGGTCCCAGAAGTACAGACGTCTCTTGGAGAGTAATCCTTCTTGGAATGTCCAGGCTCGACTGCTCCAGGTGGAGGATTGCTCGACGGAAGCCAAGCTTGGCAGCCCGGCAAGCAACTTGAAGGGACCCAGCTGCACTGGCGAGTGCGGCGGTCTGCGAGACCCGTCGACAACGCCGGGAAGTGAGGCGTTGGCATCGTGTCCGGACAAGGCGATGATGGTCAACAGAGCCTGGCCATAAACCCTGTCCATCCTGGAGACGTATGTGTCTTTGGAGTCTGAATCGTCCTGAACGATACACAAGGTGTCAACCCACAGATAGGACTCTCCGAGGGCCGTGACAAAGTCGATGGCGTCGTTGATGACTCTCGAAAGCTTCTCCCGTATCTGAAGCAAAGAGTTGTCCTTCAATAATTCCTTGAAATTGCTCCGTAGGCATCTGTACTGTTTGGCGCGCCCCCAGACATAGCTCAACGCCACGTACCGACTGCCCCAGTCGCACTCGGCCAGCCTCATTCTCTTGACGTCGATGAGTAACAGCGGCAAGGTCTCGTTGGTGGTGGAGAGTCCCAGAGTGGGCGTATTACATTTCGGGTGGATTTCGCAATCCTTCCTCCAACTCTTCACTGCCGAGAGGTTTGCGCGTTCTCCGACTAGCCTGGCCACCGGCTTGTAGCTCCTGGCAACGTCGCTGTGATGCGGTGCAAATTCGAGGAGATGGATTTCTCCGAGAGTGGTGCTGTGACCGTAGACACCTTCGGGAAGCGTCTCGGTGGTCGAGTGGAACCATGCTTGAAGCATGGGTTGGCCTTGGGCCCTGCTGTCTCCGTATCTGCCAAGATGGCAGATCTCACGGGGGTATTTTCCTGGCTCCCAGTATCTTGAAGCCTCGAAGCTCAAAGTCTGGATGACAAGCTTGCACAACGGACAGTGTTCGTTCCTGAGGATGTCCTGGAAGTAGCCCAGCTCGACGTTGCCGGGACTGGCTTCGCTGAGAAAGTACTTGCCGAGGTCGATTGTCCGGCAGCGAGCACAAAGCTCTGGAGATGCGACGGCGTCATTCATTGTAAGAAATTGCCTGGCCTGAAGTGGTGGCTCGCGGCAATCGGTGTATCAAGAGAGAAACTTGACGGCCGGGACGATGGGGCGGGGAAATGGAATTGAGAAAAAGAGGGAGCCAGGATCTTGGATGCCTGCAGGTGGGATTCGTTGGAAGGCGGCGGTTCGCCATTGGCAACAGGCAACAACGTCTGTCTTCTTGCAGAATTTGTGCATCAGGCTGGGTGCAATGCATGATGCAACTTGGATGTATAAGGTAGGTACGCACATGTACTATGCTCGACTCCGTGGTATCAAATCTATTCCCAGTATCCTCTGGGTTCCAGCAAACAAATATCAATCCATTATTGAGTTATTCAAGAGATAACACGCGCAAATCACCAGAAATGCATCCTAGAACGCCCTACAGCCAGTTGCGCTTCACAAAATAGCCTTGGTGAGACTGAGCAGTCGTCCCCCTGCGACGAACCCGGCGGCCCAGTCCCATCCCCTCAAAGATGTCCTCCCAAGACGTCGTCCCAAACGGCAAAGCATCCACGTCGCAGACTGTGCCAGGCTCAGGCAAGGTACCGTTCGCCCAGTAGTTCATCGTCTGCTCCGCCACGCAAACAGAAGGGAGGTTGATAGCGCAGTGCTGCGTTGCATCAGTCTGAGTTCAGGCACGGAAGGCAGGAGAGATCACTTACACCAGTGCCGTTCACCTCCAGCACAACACTTCCCTCCAGACCGGAGCTGACGTTCATCGCCGACCGAAGGGGCGTATGGGCATCGATGGTGTTGCCAATGACCAGCACAGGGTTCTTCGTCTTGACCTGGAAATCGCCGCCGACCCTCTCCTTGGCCTCCATCGGCCACTGCGCACAGATGGCCGACCTCCAACCAATCACCGGCCCGATGAGCTTGCTCGTCTGGATCAGTTTCTCAAAAGCCGGCTGGACTTCTGCGAGGGCGTCGGTCCTGGGCGCACGATCGCCGCAGTGAATGGCCCAAAGACTCTCTACCGCCTGGAAGGCGTTTTCGCTCGGGCCGGCATTTTCGAGCATGTAGTCGATGATGGCGCGCAGGGTCACCAGATCGCGCACGAGCAACGCGTAAAGTATCACAGCCGCATCTGGCCACGAGGGATAGGCCTTGAGAAGCTCGGCAAGGTTCCCCTGAACGGTGAAGTGGTCGAGGACGACCGTACCCACAGGGATGGGGTTGTATCGCAGATCTTCGAACATCTCGTAAGTGGCCTTCTCCAGCTCGTCGACCGACATGCCGAGGGCGGCAAGGATGCAAACTTGGGGCCCGGCCGCGAGACAGCCCCTGAACAGACTCCTCAATGCCTCATCCGTGTCGGTCCACTCTTCGAAGTCCCTGCATCAGGTGTGTGAGTCTACGATCTTTTTGACGTTCAACAGGGCCATACTGACGCAAATGCATTGTAGTACTCGTGGGGATTTTGCACGCCGTCGATGATCATCTTGTCAATCCGGTCCGGGAACATGCTAGCCAGTGTGGCGCCAAGCGTCGTGCCGTATGAGAACCCTGTTGTAGCTCAAGGTCAGCATCACCTGTCGTAGAATCGCAACCAGAAGACACTGAGTATCAACTTACCCCAGTATCTCAGCATGCCATCCTCGCCGAGGCTGTCAACCACGCTGATGAAATCCCGCGCAGTGAAGGCCGTGCCGACAAACTCCCCCACGCCATTCGGGTCTTCCGCGCATATGTTGCCATTGACACGACCTCGAGCCCACACCCTGCCCATATTCTCCCTGGAGTCGGTTGGGATCAACGAGGTAAGCAGCATCTCGTTTTTCGCTGCCGCATTGTCGGTGCAAGAGAAGGGGATCGTCTTGCCAGTGCCGCTGTGGTGATCTTGGTCAGCCATGAACTTCGGAGGAACGGTTCTCGTGGGACATACCGAGGATCAAACGCAAGAAGATCATACTCCCCGCCGCTCAATCTATTCACATGAGGTTACTGATAGCTCCAGTAGACATGTCGCCGTATTGTCACTTACTGCTGCAACTCCCATCCGAGGGTGGAAGCCAGTGTGTGTCGCGCTTCGAGACCAGGGCCGCCGAAATTATGCAGAATGCTTCCTCGCGACTGATTCGTCATAGCAGGAATCTTGACAATTTCGAGGTCGAATGTCGTTGAGTTTGGTGTGTTGTAGTCGTACGGGACCTTGATCGAGCCGCACTGGACAGGCAAGTCGGTCTTGAACTCGCCATCTTCGCATGGGCCCCATTGGATTTTGGCGCTGCAGCGACTGGCACAGGCTACAGCCACAAGGGGGAAAAGAAGAAGGGCTCGAGAACTGATCATCGTGAATGTTGCTATTGGGAGTTTGGTGTGGTAGATGAAGACAAACATACATTGCGATATAAGTTGAGAGGAGCTGCTGCCTCTTTATACCAAAGAGGATGCTGGGATGTACGGCTCATGGGTCTCTGGGGACCCCGTCGTCGTCGCGTTGCCCGGATTGCGCCTCGTGAAAACAAGGATGCCTAACCATCATCCATTATTCCAGGGGTCGCTCAGCCCTTACAACTGCATTTCATCAGGAATCTACACCATTGTGCTGATGTTGTTGAGCAATATCGTGACTTGTCGACGAATTAGAGGGACTCGGGAGAGCCGTGGTCCATTGTGGGGATCGCGTATACGCGTATCGTCAAGGGGATCGACAGGGGTCTGGTGATTTCGGCACAGCCCCCCTGAACTGCCGTCCCAGCCGGATGGCTTCGCTTCGGGAGAACCCTTCTAAAGATCTCATGAAGAACCTCGAAAAGCCCCGTGGGAAGCGTACCCGTGTTACGACATGTCCCGCCTCAATCCTGTCTGCCACATCTGCTCACCGAAAGAGACTTGGTAGTAGACATGCATAGGACGCAATTTGATGTGGTATCCAGCAGTGGAGTCAGGCGACAGGGTGCCCTCACTTAGACAGTCACTGCCACTGCCTTCTGTCCTTCAAATCACCATCAAACAGCCGGAACATCCTTGGTATCGTCCTGTTTATTGAAGGCGACTGGAGGAATATGGTCTTGGAGGCTAGACGACTCTGACTCGCTGTGCCTCATGAAATCTGCTTGATCACCGACTCGATGTCGGTGAGATCCCACACGTCGGCATACACCCCATCCACGAGATGGTACAGCGTGAACTGCGTCGTGCTCACGCGGCGACCAGTGGGCTCAATTCCCTGGAAAATCCCCTTGTGCGTACCCGTGACCGTAAAATGAAGGGAAAGGTAGTCGCCGTCAATGGTGAGATGCCGAATCTCCCAATGCCAGTCGGGGAACGCCTCAACCAGGGGCTTGAACTGCGCAGTGACCTTGGTGGGCGACCAGGGCTCGTCGTTGATGTTGATGGTGGGCGAGGTGTAAAACTTCTCCATGGACTTGAAGTCATGGGCATTGCAGTATCCAATGTAGGACATGTACAGCGCCCGGCGCTCGTCGTCTTCAGCTGTTTGGGGCGCCATTGTCTGTTTCGGGAGCTGGACCAAGTCAGAGATAGGTCCTGAATTCCTCAGCAACTCATCGGCGGAAGACTTTACCGGAACAGTTAGAAATGCCTGGTATTCGCGGAAAAGAAATTACTTTCGGTCAAACGAGACTCCAGAGTTCAGTGTAAAAGCGAAGATGGCTTATGCTCAAGGGGTAAGTCGTGAGCCAGCCCATGTTTTATCATGAAAGGCTGCAACCCCGCCCAGGCGGTGTCACTAAGCACAACATGCAGAGTCGCAGAATCAGCCAACGACAGCTAGGTCTATAACCAAATAGGAAAACTTCCGCGTTACGAATACGGCATGCATGTCTGCATGTCAGTCAAATAGCTCGGGTCCAGTAGCCTGCATGCTATTCAAGCATGCATTGGCAGGCGTTTGGCCCGAAGGATGCATTCGATCAGTCGATTGGGCGCAACTCATGGGGAAATGGCTGAAGCTGTAGTTTTCATGTTGTTATGGACCACTAAGCTAAGATTGTAAGCGTGACTGTGGTCGTGATAACCCTAACCGTCGCAATAATAAGTAGGGTTCCAGAATTCGCACTCATAATCCTTGCTGAAGGAGCAAGAATAGTTCCAGCGCATGCAAACATCGTTGATACGGACAGGCTTGCAGACACCTCCCTGTATACCGTTCTCGTGGTAGAAGTTCAGCCAGTCGCCGTTCTTGATGAACTTGAGCTTGCCAGCGCAGCCGTAGCAAGGATCTCCGGTCGCGAACTCCGAACCAAACATGTTCCCTTCGATGACAGAGCAGCCACTGCAAGCATCCCAGTGCTCGGGCTTGGTCTGCCAGGCGTACCACCAGCCGTATTCAGTGCCGGTAGTACAGACTCCAAACATGACGTGGAACTTTGGGCCGGCGAGAGCAAGGGCGGGAAAGAGACTGGCAGCGGCGATAAGGGCACGCATTGTTGATTGTAGGCCGGATGCCGGATGGTCTTGGGGGCAATGCTTTGTTTCGCGGAAGTTCTGATAGGCTTGAGGTTGTTGGTTGAAACGATAAAAACAGAGAAGGGAGTGGTGAGGCTTGGGGTGATTGATAAAGTAGAGCTCTTGGATAATAGGCGATGTAGCGCCCACTGGGAAAGGCCTGGAGATTCCTCGAGAGTACGTGAGAGATATGCGTCACTATTATACCTAGTCAATAGGAAAGCTGTGAACTAACACAATGCCCATTCGCAATATGTCCGCTGGTCGCAGTCCTCCTGCCGTAGACCGGATATACGGCATGCGAGATAATCTTCTTGCAGGGCATCCATCGCCCCCTAGATGTATTAACCGCGCATTGATATTCTAGAAGGAGATACTTGCTGCGCCCCTACTATCAATATCTCCCGGTCATTCTACGGATCCTTCTATAAAGAGAGAATGATGCGCCCCTTGATACCTCCCTGATCATTCATCGTATGCAGAGTCTAGGTCCTTCTACAAAGAGAAACGTTGTGCGCCCCTACTGTCCAGATCTTCCTGGTCGTTGTATGTAGTGTCTGAGTGTCCACGCATCTAATTTATTTTCCACAAGTGATTCTATTGCATTTCCTTTTCCATTCCTGTCCTTTTATCTCGCCATGGGGTGGGACAGTCCCAGTAGCATATCGCACGTGCTTCCTGAGTTCGTTGATGGCCTACACTTTCTTGTCAGATAAGTCAACCCCCCACACCCCTCTTCGAGCAACCCTGTGCCGTGTGCAGAGAATTCTGCCCGGGATGCCGCCTCATGACGAACGCCCACACGGCCGGTAGACGGGCTACCAAGGATCATGACCACATGTTTGCCGAACTGGCCAAGCATGTGCGAGGATCCGAGGTCACCAGGCCGCTGGAGACTAATTTTGTGTGGATCGTCGCCGACTTAGGTATGGGAATGCGCTCTGGACCTGCTTGCAATAGATCATGTAGAAAATGACAACTTACATGATATTATTTTGCAGAGCCCCCTTATCTCTGCGTATCCACTTTGTTTACTGTACGTCTGCTGTCGCAGTACCTTGGAAGGGATGGGGAGAAAACTCGGGAGGTATAAAGAGGCTCGCCCAACTCTTCAAACATCCGCATTAGCAAGCAACCATCTGGACTACCACAATACTACAAAGAGCCTCAAGCGTCTTATCATTTCCAATTGTCGCAACCATGAAGTTCAGCATCGTCTTCTCCATGATAACCGCCCTTCTTGGCGCCCAGATGGCCTGTGCCGAGTTCTGCTGCAAGGACTGTGAGGAGCTCCAGCGTTTGTGCCAACAAGACTGCACCAACCGCTATCAAGATGGCCCTGACTGCAAAGAGGTCTGCCATGCCCCCAATGTGAGTCCGCATTCCTTCTAAGAACTATCAAATATCCTATTGAGTTCCTTCTCTGATTTGAATTACTCACTCTTGGACAGGAACTCTGCCCCAAGTTGTGCGTTGATACTTGTTAAGCAGGTCTTTGAGACGAGAGGTTGGCCGATGATGGAAAACGCCAGACGTCGTACGTTTGATAATTCTAATGGTGATAGGTGGACGGCTGGCGACTTGGGCTCGGACGGGAGGTACTGGGTACCCATGGCCTGGAGGTTGTATCCCAATGTCTATCCTGCAACTATTATTACCGACGATAACAAGCATGTTCCAAATCAGCCAGGCCGCCTCTCTATCGTCTGCCTTCTGTGCGCCCTGCCACAGCTTTGGTGCTAGGTCAGGCAATAATATGCCACCACCAGATACACGGATCCCATTCCTAGGCAGATCCAAGTCCCCATGACCAGATCTGATGTGAAATGATCAGATATGACATGACGGGGCCAGAGCTCTGATAATGCCGAGGCATTGGTCAGAAATCTACAGCATGGGGGTTGTTGTCTTGTTCTGGGAATTTTAGAGCAAACGGACAACTCGGGCTTCTGCCGCCTATCTGTCAGTCATTGGTAATTTCGGACAAGTTCACACACCAAATTACAAACGCGGGGTGCTCGTCGCGGACTCAGGTCCCGTGTACCATGGCAAACCCTTCTTTGATGGGCTTGTTGCATGATGGCCGTCCCTCCTGCTCCCACTCCCCACAACGTGGCTTGCTGTCCTTCAGCTGGCAATGAGTTAGATGCGTGCCCACCACTGCAGGATATACAACTCTCGTCTGCCTGTCATTTTGTCAAAACTGCATCGAAAACCCGCGCAGGTCACCCCTGGGCCTGACCCCCTGGGATGGCTGGCGGGTAAATCCGAAAGCCGTCAGCCGCTCCTCGCCCACCCCCGCGACGCCAGAGAAACCGCGTGATCCCAGATTCTGCCAGCCCCCGCTCTCGGAGCTGGCCATTCAGCCTTCTCGTGGATGTGGCGGGCCGCGCGTCTTGAAAACAAAGGCTCATCTGGATCTATGGCTTGCCCGGAAGTCGTACTGTCAGATGGTCTCACGAAAGGCCTTTCTGCCAAATAGACGGCGACCATAGCAATGATACGTTATGAAAAAGGCACGCACCCAAAGCTTCCCCACCGCTGCTACTTAAGATCGGTCAGCGAGAAGGTGTACCACTGTGCTGGGTGCCAGGCGGATGAGCCCTTGCCAACAAAGACAATATTCGCTCTATCCGTGCCGGGTGACAGGCAGTCTTACGACCAAAAGTACAAGATAGGCAAATTGACAGAACAAAGATACTCTGTCATTAATTCATCATGTAGAGAGCAGTTACCAAAAGTTGAAGAACAGACACCCAGGTTTCCAGCTCCCTGACCGACCTGGCACCGGATCCCTATCCCGACGTCGTGCCTCTCTGGGCAGGGCGCCAGCGCGGCAAGTTGTCCACCTGCACTGTGAGACTTTTTGGGAATTTGATTCAAGACATTCAGGTTCAAGCGGGCTTTGGAAGAACTTGATGAATTCTTCCAGAGCTCAGAGCGAGTCAAGGTGACATTAAGTCGGACTGGCAACCCAATTGGTGTTTTGGATCCCGGGACCCGACCCTATAACGGAAACGAGTTCCCGGCCCTGCAATGGCAAGCATCCCTTCCTCTGGAGGCACCCAGACAACCTGGAACCTGGCTCGCCATGAGTTACCCCACCCCCGGACAAATGTAGCTCGGACTAACCGATCTAAGGAGATTCCCCGATGGCCCCCAAACTGTATCAGTTGAACCCCATCGACGCTTGACAGGTGCGGGTGTATGAGCAAATTGAAGGAACAATGCCAAGGTGGCTCGCCGGCAACTTGGTGCAGGACAAACCGGACTGGTTGACCCCGTACCCATTTCGGAGATGCCGGCAGATTAATAGCATGCTTGGAGTTGGCTCTGCGTTCCGGGCTTTTTCTCTAACTAGAGGAGAGTCTTGGGGTCCTCTCGGGGAAATATAAGTATGAGCCCGGTGTCGGCGAATGTTCAACGGGCTGGGGAGCATCTTTCGTCCGCAGCCTACAAGCCGAAGTTCGTCTTTTCATCTGATATCAAAAACATCCCGTTATGAAGCTCCAAGCCTTCCTCACCTTCCTGGCCTCGGTCCCCTTGGCCCTGGCCCAGGTCCGCGGCAGCGCCTTCGGGTTTGCCAGAGGGACCACAGGTGGTGGCAACGCCACGCCCGTCTACCCTCGCACCAACCAGGAGTACGTCTCGCTTGTTCATTACTAGCCTAGTAGTATGATAGAAGACGTCTTGTTTTATCCGGGCTAACTCGAGGCGCAATAGGCTGGTCAACTACCTGACGGACAGCCAGGCCCGCGTTATCATGATCGACCGCAGCTTCGACTTCCGCACCACCGAGGGCACTACCAGCACTCGCTGCTGCCGCCTCACGACCTGCAACAACGGGTTCCAACCTCAGTCCTACATCGGAGACACCTGTGACGGCGGCACGTGGGAGTCCTGTACCTATAACAACGCGCCTAGGAGCCCCATCGACGTGAAGAGCAACAAGTCTCTCGTCGGCGTGGGCACCCGCGGCGTGATCCTCGGCAAGGCCCTCCGCCTCCGCGGCGGTGTCAGTAACATCATCATCCAGAATATCCACTTCACCGACCTCAACCCCCGTTACGTCTGGGGTGGCGACGCCCTCACCCTCGACGGCTGCGACCGCGTCTGGATCGACCACAACAAGTTCTCCCTCGCCGGCCGCCAGATGATCGTCTCTGGCTGGGGCGCCGCTGGAAAGGTGACAATCTCTGACAACGAGTTCGACGGCAGATCGACATGGTCTACCCACTGCAACGGCAAACACTACTGGGGCCTCCTCCTCATCGGCGCCAACGACTTCTATACCATCTCCGGCAACTGGTTCCACGACCTCTCAGGCCGCGCTCCTCACCTCGGCACTGGCGACAGCTCGGTCAACGTCGTCCACGTCATCAACAACTACTTCCAGAACATCGACGGCCACGCCCTCGACATCCAAGGCAACGCCTGGGCCCTGATCGAGGGAAACTTCTTTGAGAACGTCAAGGAGCCCGTCTCCGCCGGCTCTGGCAGTGGCGGTGCCAAGATCTACGACATCCGCACCGTTGCCGACGCCAGCAACGCCCGCAACGCCCTGGGCTTCATCCCCGAGTGGAACCGCAACTCCGGAACCAGCGGCGTGCCCAAGGTCCGCCTCGACAGCGAGGCCATCAACCGCCTCGGCCAGCACAAGGACGTCATCACCTGGACCCGCTGGGCGGTCCAGGACGTGCCCACGAACGTTAGGAACAGGTCTGGTGTCGGTAAGATCGGCAACTAGAGCACCGTGGGAAACACTGGGGAGTAGTACTGCTAGACAACCTAACGTCCACGCAACCCACATGCACCTCTTCCCAACAACGAATAGCCCCAGTGATCCAACCGTTGAACGAGACTCAATAAACCCATGCCACAATGATGGCACAGGTCATTGAACTCAGGAATAGTGATCCACGCCTAGTCGTCGTGGTCTCGTAGGATATCGAGGCACTTTGAGTTGAAGAGTAGGCAAGGGTTGTTGGTCATATGTTAGGGCCACATGATAGCTTACCAGCAGAGATTCTCCGTCTGGTTCCTAAAATCCTCCTAGATGCTATCGGAAAAGATCGAGACAGCCTCTTCGGCGCCCTCCCGAGTCCGAATAGGGCCTTGAGTCCGAGGTGTCGAATCCCGACAGCGGGGCGTCTCGCCTTGGTTGGTATTATACATGGATATCTAATTGTTACATGGTCCTTCAGTCCTTCTTCTGCTTCTCGTACAACTTCTCCAGTTCCTCGAACGAGATGGTCTCGCCGCTGTATGCCTCCGGGCTGGCCGTCTCTGCCCTCTTCTCCGGAGGCACATCGTCGGTCACCTGCGGTTTGGGGACGCCAAGGTCCGCCAGCCCAGCAAGTTCCAATATAGCGGCCCTCGCGCCGCCGATTCCCCGGTTCGACCCCTTGGAGTCGGCCATCCACGAATGATCCCGATGCATATCCGCCGCGGTGAGATACACGCGCTGGACGAGGCTGGTCCCGCCACTGGCGAGACGGCACGCCCTACGCGCATCGCCCTCGATCATCCTCAACTTCTGCTCCGCAACACGATGCAGCTCATTCTGCTCGTCCGCAGCCTCCACGCCGTCCTTCTTCGCCTTCTTTCTGAGGTCCATCACCCCCTTCACCAGCTTATCCCCCTTCGTCACGACAATCAGCACCCCCTTCCCCAGGCCCGCGACCATCCGAAGGACCTCTCGGTCAAACTGCCCCAGCCCCCCCTTCTCAGCCGCGACGAGCACCACGACGCCCTTCAGCATGGTCCTCTTCTCCAGAAACCCGATAATCCCGTCTCCCCATTCCTTCTGACTGCGGAATCCGTAGCCAGGAGTGTCCACCAGTACGAGGCTGTGGCGCGGGACCTCTTCCCCACCACTGAGACGGAGGCGCTTCTTCAACTTCCCAGCCAGGATGTGGTCGTCTGCGATGGAGGGCCCGACGGCATACGCGTTCATGGTGCGCGTGTGGCCCGCGCGGGCGGAGGTGCGGGCGAGCTGTTCCTGGTACTCCCGTCCTGGCGTGAGGCCTGCGGCGAGGGCGTTGAGGAAGGTGGACTTGCCGACGTTGGAGGCGCCGATGATGGCGATTTCGGGGACGGCGGAGTTGGGGGGCGTGGTGCGCAGTTGGGCGGAGGAGTAGAGGAAGGTGGGGCGGGAGGCGGCGAAGAAGGATGTTGCGGCGGTTGTGGCCGCTGACGACGAGAGGGAGACGCGGAGCGATGAGCGCGAGGAGGAGCTGGCGGTCTCGAGGTAGAGGGACTGGGCGGACCAGATGTCGCGGGTTGAGCTGAGCATGCGTCCAGGCTTTGGTGGTTTCGTGGTTGGGTTGTGCTGGACATGTGTCTCACTGTTGATACGGAGACTCTGAGATTCTTGTTGCCTTCGCGCAGGCTCTTCGCGCGGGGGTGGCGGTCTCTGCATGGGTTTTGAAGCCATCGGTTGCGAGGCCATCCTCCTGAGCTCGTCTTCCCCCCTCGTGTCGCGGGCTTTCCTCGCCGGCATATTGCCAAAGCTTTCGAAGTCTAAATCCGCGGGTTTGTCTCTGGCCGGCGATGTCCTGACTGACGTTCGTGCACGGGGGTGTCGTGCCGTCGAGACTGTGAAGGATCGTCGAATGGGTTGTGAGAGGCACAGCCTCTGGGCGGGCCGTATCGGCCCAACGAACCATCTTGTGGCATTCATTATGAATTATGTGAGAAAACAAAGCATGATCAACATTATTGGTGTCGCTGTCGTGAAGGTCTGGTGATGAAGAGTGACATGAAAATTACGACCATCTGCCGAGTGAGGTTGAGGTTTCGATATGCATGCTTATACGCGGGGGCGACTCCGCCCCACTTGTGCATAAGTGCCCCTGAACTCAGGTACACGAAGATCAACGGTGCAGGAAGCATGGAGGCCGACATGAGGGTATAATATATATGACATGCCCATCCTTTCCATCATCCAAATGCCCGGTTCAATGCCCTTGCGTAAAATCTACCATGATTGCGGCACATATCCATGCAACGGCTGCTCACGACGCCTCGGCCGTGTTCGTGGTCCCAGTCGTCTCCGTCGTGCTCGCCGTGGACTTTGCAGTTCCTGGTCTGCTCAGCGTCCTGCGCAGCTTCTTGCTGCCTTTGGACTCGAACAAGCTCTTGACCCTCCTAAGCCTAGCCCACCTCTCCTTGTCCTTGACATTGCGCGCCGTCTCATCGTCCTCGCCTGCGTCATCTGTCGCAACCGTCGACGGTGCGTCCATTGAGACATTCCCTCGGTTCCCTGGTGTCGTAGGCCTTCCAGGTGTCGAAGGCGCTCCATCCTTTTCCTTCCCAGTACGGCCCCTCGTCTTTGGCCTCTCATCCAATGCGCCTCTGAGGTAGGCGTCATTCTTGATGACTTGTGCCAGGATCTTCCAGGCCGGCGCCTCCGAGTCTGCCCCAGGCCGAGCCGTACTCAAGCGTTGGGTTTGGGGATTCTTCCAAGGGCAGAAGAAGCGATGCTCCCTTGCCGGGTCGAGGTGATCCATCGGCGCAGGGACCAGGATCTCATTGTCTGCGCCAACCTCTTTGCTCTTGAACATCCAGAGACCTAGTCGACGGAGGCATGTGTGACAGGAGGCGGAGTTGGGCACAGATCCAATGCGAGCATTGGACAATCCTTGCCAGCCCATCAAGGCCAGAGTCAGTGCCACCTTGTTCGGATGTTCCATGTCGGACTTGGGCGCCGGGTTCGTGAAAAAGTCCTCAGGAAGCAGTGGCAGAATTGCGTCCAGATCGAATCCTTCTGGCAGTCGAAGGTTGAATTCGTAGGGCAGGAACGACTTTCGCTCACACAGCTCATCGTATCGTTGTCGCAGTGTCTCATAACTCACTCGGGCGTGCGTCAACGAGAGCCGGAGTAGAGAATCTAGTCCAGGGTCAGCAGGAGCAAGCATTGCTTGCGTCGGGAGCGCATACCTTCACATCCCCTCCTCCTCCACAGACAGTCCTCTTGGTGGGCCGTGACAACAAGCTCGGCATACTTGTCCTTCAATGCCTCTTCGACATCAGAAGCTACCACAACGGGCACCTCTTTTCCATCAACCTCCCGCTTGTTCAGCTTGACGAGTAGCTCCTTGTTACAGAGCGTGCACCGGACACGCTCCTTGCCCTGGCAGATCCATCCTCGCTTGGCCCATTCGATCTCGTTGACCTTGTCAGGCTTCGGCGTCCAATCCGTGATCTCTTGAAACGTCGCCAGCCTCTTGAGAAGTTCCGATCGATCGCTCGGCGAGTATTTTGCGGCAGGCTGCGCAGCCTCCTTCAGGTTCCCGCTGCTCGACGTCCACTTCTTCAGGACGACATTGGACACTTTGGTCGAGCCTCCGATTGACTTGATGGTCTGTGTAGATGCGACGCCCTTTTCGGTCAGCGCTTGGAGGCGCCGGCGCTTGAGGAGAAGATCCTCGGCGACGGACATGGTGCTGCCGGACGGTGAATCTTGGGGGGCGATGGAGGAGCTCGAGGGTCGAGGAGAGGAAGCAAGTCGGGGCGGGGAGGCATCGTTCTGATTGGATTCCACCGGCGTCGAGGATCGACTGCCCATCCCCTGGATCAGGGCATTGAACTTTCGTTTCGTCGCATTCATTGTTACCGTCGAGGGCGCGAGCTGCAACGGCGTGGCTTGGTCGGGCCGGGATGGGAAATGAGCGGCGGCAACTGCTCTGGCAACACTCCCACACTTGTAAGTCGGCAATGTAAGATTGAGATTCGTGGGGATTGGAAGAGGTGCAGATATAGTGGCCTGCCGTTGCTGGTGGTATTGACCGAGAGAGGGAGGGAGGGAGGTTCGGGCTTGACAGGTCAAAGGTGAATGCCGAGAGCTGCAGCTAGACAAAGTCAACAAAGACGTCTCGCTGGACGGGCAATGAAGTCGACCCTTGTTCCTGGTCCAATCATGGGCAGCCAGTGGACGGTGAAACGGGTACCAGTGATAAGATAAGGGATTCTGCGTGGGGCAGGGGTCCGCCAAATTTTTTTGGGGGCAGGAACGAAGTTCAAACCCGAATCCACGACCAAATTTCTCAGATCCTCACGAGACCTCGCAGTCCTCTACGTCCCCGTCTCTTTTGGAATAGGCAACCCGGCGCCAAGAAAGATCCTGTGACGGGCTTTGTCCTACATGTCGAGTGGTCCTCCATTGTGGCTTTTCGCAAACAACACGGTGAAACAATCACCGCCCCAAGCGCCTACCGCCTCGAGCATCGCGGACGAGAAACCCAGCAAAATGGTCAAGAAAGATAAGAAGGTCAAGCAGGCCGCCGCTGCACCGGCTGCCGCTGCTACTGCGCCTCCTGCTCCCGCCCAATTGCTCGATCTGGTCGAGAACTTCCTCGCCGACCACTCCTTCGACACCGCGCACAAGGCATTCAAGAAGCAGCGCGCCTCCAACGGCCAGGGCTCCGACGGCAAGACGGAGGGCAGCCTTGTCACAGTTTACAAGAGCTGGGAGACCGCCCAGAACGACGATAGCTCCGATTCGTCCGACAGCTCCGACTCCAGCTCGGACTCGAGCAGCGACTCGAGCAGCGACGACGATGTTGCCATGGCTGACGACGGCTCTTCCGACTCTGACTCCAGCTTAGACTCCGACTCGAGCGATGAGGAGGACTCTGCCGAGGTCGCCGTCCCCGCCAAGTCTCTGAAGCGCAAGGCTCCTTCCTCGGACAGCAGCTCCTCGTCCTCTTCGGACTCCTCGGACTCCAGCTCCGACGATGAGCGGCCCCAGACCAAGAAGCTCAAGACGAAGAAGGCTGCTGCGTCCTCCTCCGGGTCCGACTCCGACAGCTCCTCCGACTCTGATAGCTCAAGCGACAGCGAGGATGACAAGAAGGCCAAGACTGAGAAGGCTGATAAGAGCGACTCCTCCTCGGATTCGTCCTCATCCTCTTCTTCGTCCGATTCTGATAGCAGCGACTCGGACTCGGACTCTGATTCTGAGGAGGAGACCGCCAAGGCCGCCGCTCAGGTTCCCCTGCCCGACAGCGACAGCGACAGCTCCGACTCCGACTCCTCTGACTCTGACTCGGAGGATGAAAAGCCGTCAAAGAAGTCCAAGAAGGCCGCCACTGACAACGACATCCCTTCCGACTCCTCGGTCACCCTCGACAAGACGTCTCCCGACTTCAACGCCCCGCCGCTGCCCCCGGACCCAAGCACCTACAAGAACAACAACCGCGGCAAGGCCGGCAACGGCAACGGCAAGCCCAACGTCCCCTTCTCCCGCATCCCCGAGAACGTCAAGGTCGATGAGAAGTTCGCCTCCAACGAGTACGTCTATAACACGTACAGCCAGCGCGCCCACGAGGACCTCATCGTCACCAAGGGCAAGGGCTTCACCAAGGAGAAGAACAAGAAGAAGAAGGGCAGCTACCGCGGCGGCGCCATCGACATCGGAGGACGCGGCGGCGTCAAGTTCGAGTTCTAAGCCGCGTGATCCCCGTCTGGGCTCCTCACGAGGACTTGGTTTCTTTTGTTTGCTTGCCGTATGGGTTTGGTTCTGGCATTTCAGCAGGCGTTGGAGGCAAAAACGGCGAGGAGTCGGCTGCTGCTTTCCGCAGGGACAGGGGGTTGCGACGGCGTGGAGCTGAGCTCGCGCGGTTCATAGGCATGGGAGATCTTGACTGCATCCGGCATTGAAGACTCTGCTCAGCATCGATCCAGAGAAGTAGAAAACTGCTGTAGCTTTTGTGTTAGACGATAGACAAAAGACATGATACCTGCTCATGCACTTCCCGGCTCCGCCTCGCTCGGTGTTTTCTCCGCTGTAAGGGTGTGCCGGTTGCTCAAGCACGATTGAACAGCTCAGCACTTCGTATCATGGGGAATATGCTTTAGCCGCTCGCTCGTCTTGATCGCAGCATGTTTCAAGATTTGGACGAAGAAAGTGTACGAGGTGGGTTTGACGTTGAAGTGCCACGATGAGTCCCGACACAGCCTCGATTGTAACGCTGTGTGGTTGCCCAGTTCGCCGGGTCGTCTGCCTTGCCCGAACTCCACCCAATTCAGGCTTAGCAACTCACTGAAATTTACACATTCCCAAGCGAAGCGATTGACATTTCGAATACGGGGCCGAAAAGCCGGGGAATCGTCTCGTGTGCGGGCGTTCAGTGTCGTTCAGTATTTGCCCACCAGTGGATATGAACCCCAGTGACGGGGTATTGATCAAGCCAGCGCCGGGAGACAGCGGAGGCAGCAAGGAGCACACAATGTAAGATCATCAGGGAATGTAGATGGAATCAATTCGTGGCCTCGGGCGGAGGCCACTTCTCGCTGTCATGATTTCGTATCGGGGCGTGTTCGTTCGGGCTGCGAACCGCTGTCCGAGCTAAATGGGTTTCCATCAAATGCCTGAGGGGCCGTCAGATGCCGCTTGAGTGTCGTAAAGAGCACCCCCAAGGTAGTAGCGCTTCTTATATATCGAAATTCAAAAAGTGCAACCCAAGGCTTCTTAGGGCTCTCATGATGGGGAGTACCACTCCTTTTCCCACTCCCGTTCGGAGTGCTGCTGCGGCGTCGGCAGCTCCGGTACCCAGGACAAGACGTCCTCGTACTTCTCGATGACTGCATCTAGAAACTCGTCCCAGAGAAGTAACCACTGCGCCTCGGCTTCTCGTCGCAGCGTGTCTTCCATGCAAGCGTGTTGGAAACTCCATTCGATCAGCTGCCGCCAACCGTGGAGTGTCATGTCGGCCTTGCCAATCATGACTTGGTAAAAGTCGTGGGATAACGTCGACCTGTCAAGTCAGCGGAAGTCACCAGCGGCGGTATCGTGGCGGGCTCACCTGAATATCGTGCCGTTGTCGGAGCTGACCGTGCAGTGCACGTTGTTCGCCAGGAGGTTGTACATCGAGTGTCCACTAACCCGAGGTGTCAGGCCCAATATCTCGTTGGAGATTGGGCACACCTCTAGACAGATGTTTTTCTCCTTCATGCGCTCCATTATATACGGGTGCCGTGCGAGGGCGAAACCATGCCCGATGCGCTTTGAGTTCAGTAGGAGCGCGTCCAGCACATTGCCGTCCGTGTCGCTGCCAATCTCCAGCGTCTCACCGCAGTGGAAGAGGAAGGGGATGTCGAGTTTGGCCTCCTCGCAGTCCTTTCGGAACTGCAGAAGCTCGGGGATAAAGTCTCTGAGGGGCCGGCCGTTGCCCTCCTCGCCAACGAGGTCGAAGCCTGGCAAATTGTCAGACACGAGATCACCAGGATGAAGAGGGATAACTTGGCTTACCAGCTATCCACTGAGGCCACTCCTTCTTGAAATCCAAGCACTCTGCCAACGCATCGGCTATGAGATTGTTTGAGAAGGATCGAGGAGTACAGTAAATGATCTTTAGGCCGGCAAAGTAGGCCCTCCGCAGCGAAGTAGCCAAGCCTCGCTTTTGGAAAGCGTTATACTCCTCAATGATGATCTCCACCGTCCGGTGATTGCCAGCTTTGGAGGTATGGTCTTCGAGTTTCAGCATATTGCTGTCCATGAAGTTCGGCCGGATCTCAGCGTACTGAATATTATCATCGACGAAGTCTTGAAGGACGGCGCGGGTGTACTGCCTGAAAGCCTCCTCGTAGTTGAAGAGGCCCTTCATCATCCGCGTGCGGCCGTTGAACTTTGCCCAGGCGCTGTCTAGTTGTCAGTACGGTCAGTCTGACGTTCACGAGGAGAGATGGGCACTGACCCGGGGGAGGTCTGTTGTACATGATGCGCCTCCTCTGAGGCGAACATGAGCTTTCTCTGCAGCCATAGCGCTGGGTCACCCTTTTCTTTGAAGGGAAAATGAGCTAGAAATTCCGAAAAAAGCATGTCCTGCCCGTGTTGGTAGCTGGGCTTGAAGATATTCCCACTCTTCTCGTCGCCCTCCGCGATTAACGAGAATTGGATCTCGCAGCGTTCGAACGCAAGGGGATCTCCGAGCAACAGGGGCATGTCGCTTCTGATGAACATGCGGGGCTGTTCCTTCGCAATATTCAGGAGGAAGTCTGGTGGCAGACAGCAATTGAAATGAATGTGGAGATGGGCGCCTTTTGGCATCATCTTCGCAACCCGGTACAGGTCGGTCTCCTCGATGAGATCGACGTTGGAGAGAAAATGGTCTCCTGGGAAGCGAGGATGCATCTGCCCGTGGTGACCGGTCCTCCACTCCGCCTTGCCATAGATCTCGCAGTTGTCTCGTGCCCTGAGCTTCTGGATGATGCGGTTCGCATGACGCTCCTTCTTGGAAGCGGTCTGTGTCAGGCGAAAGTCGAAAGCCAGGGCTCTTTCGCGAGCACGAAGAATGTCCCTTTCCCGTTGGTAGTCATCCAGGGACGAGAACTTGGGAGAGCCGGATGATGCCCCTGCGACATCGACAGGCGTCCGTTTGAGAATGCTGGAGCTGGTGCCCGTGGAGGTGAGGCGGTGCTCGATGACCTCATGCTGGGCATCAATCATGGTTCGTGACGTCGTGATATCGTTGAGGTGCTCCAGAGGCACGCTTGAGGGTTGTTGCTGCGACAGCATGTTGGGCTGGGAGGAAGGGGGCCGGCTGTCCTGGGTGGTCTCCGCTGGGGCATTCTTCTCGCTTGACGTGCCGTCTTTATCGAGGTTCGAACAAGTGCTGCCCATAGATCCCCAATTGCAACGGCACTGTTTATAAGTGACCAAAGAGGAGGGGGGTCGAGTCACTTCGGGGACGCTGCCGGGGGGGTGACAAGGGGCGGGCGACAAAGGAGAGGCCCGTTGACTTGGCCGGAGCCGAAACAAACGTGGGCGTTCTGAGATCGTTTCGGAGCGGAGCGACAGGGCGAGTCAGAGAACAGGTGCAGGGCGGGCGAGTGAATATGTATCACGGGCCGAGGTCGCAAGCGGGTGAAGCAGGCTGGCAGTGCGGCGTCAGGCAGGGTGGTAATAATCGCAGGGTAATTACTAGTGAGCGACTTGAATGAGATTCAGAGGGCCATGAGCGAGGCGCGGAACTGGAAATGAGCCAGGGTGTCTGTCTGGTGTCCGTGCCTAGGTGGCTAGCACCGTAGGAGTGAGGTGAGGACTCGATCGTGGGAAGAGATGCTTGATGGAGGTGAGGTCCGCAGTCAGATCTGGTCTGTAGGCTGAAAGGAAGGCACTCACAGCGGCAACGGGGCGTACAAGCACGCGACTGGCTGTCTCCAGCTCCCGTCCAGGCCAAGTGGTTCCTTCCCCAGGCACTACCCGATTGCTTGGGAAGGGCCCTTGTAGCAATCGCTGAAAAGCAGCGCCACTAAACCCCTTGTGGAAGTCCCATTGACTGTCTGCGGGTGCACCGCCACTTCAAGGCTTCGCGGCGATGCTCGCGGCTCATTGGTTCCCTCAGGCCGTTGCGTCGGGCGGTTTAGCGCTGGCTGCCTCTCCTGTGGCTTTCTCCCAGGCTTTCCAGGTCTGGACAGCTTCGGACCTGCAGGACTCTTCCATCCATGGATGTTATCAGATCCTGGGCAGCACCACGTGGAATTAGACTCTACGATCTGCAGTGCTTGCCCAGCTGTCATACTGCTGCTAGTAGTACCTATGAGCCACCTGTTGCATTCAGTTTCGAGACCAAACCTCCAGACATCCATGTATGTTCTGGGTGACGAGACCTCCACTGCACATTGGCGGCCAGGGGCTCACGATGCCATGTCTTTCCTTCAAAGCCTCTCACGCGTTACAAGTACCTAGCTGGACTGACCAGGACCAGATCTGCTAGACAATCCACTATCATCTGCAACACTTCTTACAATTTTCGCGTCCCATGCTTCACTCCTCGTGGTCCGTTGGAACCCCGTTTGTCCACTTCGCGCTCAGCCTCAAAAGACCACGGATATCCTGCCAGGGCCCGGCATCTGCAAAATCTGCCGGCTCCGTTGCTGCGCCCGCCCCTCACCGCTGTCCCTTCGGGGCTCCTTCGAGATCATGATCAGTCTTCCATGCTTCCTCTTGGTCTTCTCGACAGCTCCCGGGCATGGACTTCTATGTACATTCTCCCATTGCAGGAGCCCGAACGGAAGGTGCTGCTCAGGGCGATGGAAGGAGCCCTGAAGCACCCGAGTGGCTCCCGTCGTCCAGCTGCCTTAGTGTCATGCAGGCGACGTGCGTCGCAACTGCCAATCAAGGCCCCCGAGGCCCTGCCCGCCTGTAGATTGACGCAGATGCACGAGGCTGCGGCCAGCCTGACCACCATTTCCCCCCCAATTTGCACGCTCGTGCGACAGGACCTACCGACCATCCTCTTGGCCCAGCGTCGGAGATGGCACCAGGTCTCTCAAACGCCACCGCCCTCGTCGTGAGCTCTGCCGCCAGAGCGAACAGGGTGCCGCCCAAGGACCGATGTGCCGAAGCCATTTCAAAGTTCGAAGAGGCGCTCGAACGCGGGGATCGTGGCCTCTCAGTCCGGTTCAAGAATCTCAGGACTCAGAGCCTTCCCGACCTCACAAATGTTACCCGGGTTGCCGAGGAAATCAGCAATGAGTGTGCCGCCCGTCACGGTGGCTGGCGCAAGTACGCCATGCGCATCGTCCCCATCCTCGATCGTATCCGCCAGCTCGCGCCCATCGGCGATGTTCTCACCGGCGGTGCGCAGAACCTGCTGGTGAGCGGCGTCTGGGGCGCCGTCAGGCTGGCTGTTGAGGTACGGCACGCCCTGATCGAGAGAGTACTTGAGAGCTCACTGACGGACAAGTGAAGAGTTCCCTGACGTATCTCTCCTTCTTCGAGAAGATCTCCGACATGCTGCTCCGCATGGGCAGGACCACTGAAGTTCACAGGGACTTTGCTGCCATCTTCCCGCAGAGCACTGAGCTCCAGGACATGGCCTATGAGTACCTGACCGTCGTCGTGTACATATCCACCAAGATCGTCCGCTTCGCCCAGCAATCCGCTGCGTGGCAATTTGCGTCGACCCTGCTATCGTCGGTCGATGCAGATTTTGCCCCCTTGGAATCCGAGCTCATAACTATCGATCTTCAGATTGTCAGACGTGCCGAGGCATTGGCTATGCTGAAGAACCGCGACGACCACGCATTAACACACAGGCATACAAAAAGAACAGTCGCAATGCTCTCCGACGCAGCCGTCGAGGGGAAAAGGAGGGCCAGAGAGGCCTTGAAACATCGCACCCTGATGTCGCTTTGCCCGGACCAGCGAGAGTTTGACATGATGTACCGGCATCAGAGGAAAAGGGGCCATTCGAGCTGGCTTTTTGACGAAGCCACGTACAAGGACTGGGCAAGTTCAGAGACTTCGAAATCTCTTTGGCTCTGTGGGAAGCTTGGGTCGGGGAAATCCGTGGTCATGGCATCAGCCATCGCGAATCTCATCCTCAACCAAGGTGAGTGCACCAGCCCCATCTCGTCCTACGTCCTGGTGTGTAACTAGCCTCACTCTCTCGCAGGTCATTGTTCCCAGGAAGCTCCGAGCACGATTTGCCACTTTTTCTGTGCATCCGGCACCCCGGCAACTTTGAAGGCATCCACCATTCTAGGGAGTATTGCCCGTCAAGCCCTAGCATCCGCCCCTCTATCGTCCTCCTTCGACTCGCATCTGGAGCACGTAGAGAAGACGGGAGAAAGTCTGACCGGGGACTGCGTAGACTTGCTCGTTAAAGTTGCGCCTGAGAATTGGAAAGCATTTGTCGTCATTGATGGCCTCGACGAGTGTGCTCGAGGCGACGCCGAGCTCCTCCTCGGCGACCTAAGACGCCTGTCGAGCTCGCGGAACATCCTCCTCCTCTGCTCCTCGCGCACGGGCTGGGAATTCTACGACACTGCAACATCCTCGCTGCACATTTCATCCACCATATCCTTGGATGACGTCGACCGGTCTGCCGATGTCGACGATTTCATCTCCACTGAGCTGAAGAAGGCACAACATTGTCGGCCCCTCCCCGCTGAGTCCGAGGATCTCATCCGCAAACAACTTCAAATTGGCTGGGACGGCATGTTCCTGTGGCTTGCCTTACAGATGGAATTCATCACCGAGGAATTGCGATCAGAAGCCAAGGTCGTGGACATCCTCGGCAATTTGCCTCGTGACCTTCCCACAACTTTCGACAGAGCCATTCTCCGGGTCACCGACCAACTTGTTGGCTCCAAGATCTTCGCCCTCGTCATGGCTGCTGATCCGGCCATGACACTTGACGAACTTCGAATTGCCACCTCCGTAAAGCCAGGTAAACTCGAGCTTGAACCAACAAACCTGCCAAGCCTAGCATCGGCCTTTTGCTGGCACTATGGCGGCAACCTCCTGGAGATGGATGAAGAAGACCAGAAGGTTCGGTTCATCCACCACAGCGTAGTGTTGCACATTTGGGGCTCTGCAGCCGACCCCAGAGCGCAGCTTTTCCATTTCTCGGAAAGGGATGCATTGATTCGGCTCACCGAGGTCTTCGTGACATACCTCAACTTCCCAGCATTCGAGAGGCAACTTTCAACGCGACCAAAGGCATCACAGGCTGTCGATCACAGCCTCAAGGAGAGCCAGGCACCCAGGATCGTTGCAGAGTCCACAATCCCAAGTTCTCGGCTTCGAACTGCTCTTCGATTTATACGAGGCCCTAGGAAGTCAGACGATACGTTTTCTGACATTCAGCGTCTCCATGCTGCCGTACAAACGGCACAGGCACCAGTTGTTGCAGCAGGTGTCGAAAAGCTCTGCGGGTATGCCGAGTCGAACTGGATCAAAGCAACCCGATTGATGCACGAGGTTAGGCACGATCAAGTACACAATTTTTGGTCACGATTGATGCGAAAGAAATTGTCATTCCTCCACGAAAACGCACAAGA
The DNA here is from genome assembly GCA_001599815.1 of Furcasterigmium furcatum. Classification (NCBI taxonomy): domain Eukaryota; kingdom Fungi; phylum Ascomycota; class Sordariomycetes; order Glomerellales; family Plectosphaerellaceae; genus Furcasterigmium; species Furcasterigmium furcatum. The sequence continues at coordinate 1,112,783 of BCIA01000007.1, forward strand.
GCACATAACCTTGTCACTTTTGAACGGTCACAACTCGCTCTTGGAAATATTCCTGTCAGATCACTTGGGCATGGTCACGGATCTCCTTCACTTGAATGAGCCTCAGATCCGCACTACCGGGTCAACTTTGGTTGTTCTCGTCCACAATATCCTGCAGGTCCCCTCGATGCAGAGCCGCATCAAAACACCGGGTTGGGTCGCGTTGACCAACAGAATCTTCTGCCCGAGCGCAGATCAAAGGACATACTTCAGCCGCGCCTCTGATACGGCGCTGAAGGACGTGGCGCCTTACCTCCTCAGAAAACTGATCAACTGTCACGACCTTGACATCGAGGACTTTGACGCTCTTATCTGGCCAATGTCTCAGCACCTGAACCTCGATATTCCTCTGCCCTCGGGCAGCAGGACTCCCTTGGTACTTGCCATCATGCAGCCAGACCCTCTGCCAAAACTGAAGACACTGTTACAAGTCGGTGCTGATCCTAACGGTGGAATGATCCGTAGTACTTATTGTACTCCATTGTTCTGTGCTGCTGTGGTTGGAGCACCCAGGTGTGCCCAAGCGCTGCTGGATAAGGACGCCGATCTGAACATCAGGGACCTGTCGGGCAGCAACGCGTTGATACACGCCGTAATGCATCGGCAGCCTAGCATGGTCACGTTCCTGATGCAACGTGGCATAATTTACGACATTCGTGACAACGACGGGCGAACTGTCTTGCACTATTATGCCGAACGGTGCGATACGTTTGAGTTTGAGGACCTTGGTTTGGGCCCGACATCATACACCTTGGTCGATGCCCGAGACAAATCTGGGCTCACAGCACTACATTGTGCTTGCGCCTACTTGAAGTACAGTTGGACGACTCCTGCCGGCTACGGATCATTCAAACTCTGCGTTGAGGCTCTACTCAACGCCGGCGCCAGAACCGACCTAGAAGATGAGAAGGGGAAGACAGCTCTCGACTTGCTCGACGAAGACCCTGCCGTAAAGGAGTCGAATGAATTATACGCGGCGGCTGATTTGATGCGCCATCGGCAAGCAATTCTGCCTTACGCTGATCAGGTTCGGGAGGAACTCGGCGGTCATCACGGTAACACATTCATCCAGATGAGCAATCCGAAGTTCTACGAACTTCCCCCATGGGCGGATATATCCCCTCTGATGAGAATGGACGTCCGTCGATTCCTCTTGGCTACGGGTCATGAGCTTCCAGACGTACCTTCTCATGGTCCCCATCAAATTCCTAGCTATCCATAGTAGGCGTTCGTGCGGCTGAAGGGGGATTTCCCCGAGACTGAGAGAAATGGAACGAAATCACTGTCACTGTCCAATGCGGATGTTCACCAAAGTGAATCGGCCGCCGGCTGATTGCCGGTGGGTTGACATGGCTCGACATTCTTCACGTGTTGCAAACTGCTATATGTGTCACACCAGGCAATGGTGAGTCCACAACTGCTCCGGAGGTCGAGAGCACGGATCGTCCCATATCAATGATTGTATGAGGATCAGAACGCTTTGAATCTCGCTTGTTCGCTATTCAGGCCGCGTGCCAACTATTGGCGGCAATTCATGATAACTACAGTAATTTACATCCCCCGTGACCAGACCTTCACCGCAGCTCGACCTTCTCCCCCCGGAACCCGATCCCCGGCACCCTCAGCCGCAGGGCGAGCGAGCTCAGCACGACGCTGATGCTGCTGAGCGCCATGGCCAGCGCGGCCCACACGGGGTCGAGCCGCACGTGCTGCCCCGAGGCCGTGGTCAGGGGGTACAAGCAGCCTGCGGCGACGGGGAGGGCGAGGAGGTTGTAGACGATGGCCCATGCGAAGTTGAGCCTGATGCGGCGGAAGACGGCGCGGCTGAGGCCGAGGAGGGTGACGACGGAGCGGAGGTCGTTGGAGACGAGGACGAAGTCGGCGCTGGAGATGGCGACGTCGCTGCCGCTGCCGACGGCGATGCCGACGTCTGCGCGCGTCAGGGCCGGGGAGTCGTTGATGCCGTCGCCGACCATGGCGACCGTCGCGCGGCGGGAGAGGTCGGAGGGCGTGTTCCTGTCCGAGGCGGAGAAGTAGCTGACTGAGGGCGCTTTGAGGGTCGACTGGAGGTAGGTGATCTTGTCCGCCTTTTGGGAGGGGAGGACTTCGGCGAGGACGTTGGAGGGGTCGATGCCTATCTGGGCCGCGACGGCGCGGGCGGTGATGGCGTTGTCTCCGGAGAGCATCCAGACGTCCGTGCCGCGAGAGCGAAGGGCTCGGACGACGGCGGAGGACTCTGGGCGGATGGGGTCGGAGACTGACAGGGCGGCGGCGATGGTCCAGCGGCTCGATGTGTCTGCCACGGTCTTGGTGGCGACGAGGGCGACGGACTTGGCCTCACGCTTCCAGTCGTCCAGTAGTCTGTGGACGTTGTGGGAGATGTGGACGTTGTAGTCGCGCATGAGGGCCTCGTTGCCGGCGATCATGTCGAAGGCGGATCTGCTGGGGCTTCCGCGGCAGGAGGCTTTCATGCCCTTGCCGGCGAGTTCCTCGACGCTGTCGACGGTGGTGCGCTTGTCTGTTACGGAGATGCAGTAGGCAACGATGGCTTTGGCGATGGGGTGGCTGCTGTTTTCTTCCACGGCCCGGAGCGCTGCAACGAGGTCGATGATATCTGCTTCGTCCGCTGCGTTCTCGGCATCAGGGAAAGCTATCGAGTCGGTGATCTTGGGTTCGCCGCCGACAGTTAGGGTGCCGGTCTTGTCGAAGACGACGACGTCGATCTTGCTCGCTTTCTCGAAGGCTTCGCCGCCGCCTTTGGCGAGGATGCCGTGCTTGGCTGCGAGCCCGCCGCCGACGAAGATGGCAGTCGGAGCGGCGAGGCCGAGGCCACAGGGGCAGGCCACGACGAAGACAGCAATGGCGAACTGCAGGGCGAAGGCGACCCAGCCGCCAGAGGCGTCGAGGTATTCTCGCGGCAGGGTGCCGGAAAGGCCGAGGGCCATCCAGACGACCCACGTCAGAACGGCGATGAAGGTGATGATGGGCACGAAATATGCCGTCAGCATGTCCGCCACGCGCTCCATGGGTGCTCGCTTCGTCTGGCCCTCGCGCACTACCTGGACGATCTGGTCGAGCATCGATCGGCCAGGTGCGCCGGTGATGCGCATCAGAACCGCGGGGCCCTTGTTGACGGTGCCTGCGAAGAGCTCGTCTCCGAGTTGCTTCTTGATCAGGCGCGATTCTCCTGTCAGACTGGACTCATCGAAGCTGGTCTCGCCACGGACAACAACGCCATCAGCGACGGGGGAGGCGCCGTGCTGCACGCGGACGAGGTTGCCGAACTCGACCAGATCGACCTTGACGACGGTGTCGGTCGTGTGATCGGGGTTCTCCGCGTTCTCCTCGACAAGAATCGCGGTGCTGGGACGGAGCTTGCCGAGCATCTCAACGGCGTCGCCAGTTTTGGCCTTGCTGTACGCTTCGATGAGCCGGCCGAGGAGGAGGAAAAGCGTGAGGAAGACTACGGAGTCAAAGTAGAACTGAGAGTCCTGCACCACGTCCGGTTTTTCTACAATGGCCGCGATGAGCTGGCCGATAGATGAGAGGTAGGCAACTGTTGTGCCTAGGGATATAAGAAGATTCATGCTGCCGAACTTGTAGAAGCGCCTGAGAATGGGCGTCTTGCTGCCGGGTCTCCACAGGTTCCGGAGCTCCTTGTAGGCACGGATGTGGAAGACATCTGTGGCGAAGAAGTACACCGGGGTGGCCAGGATGAAAAGGATGATCTGGGCTCTGTTGATCCCGGAGAACCAGGGCTTCATCAGATAATGTTTCCCCTCATCGTCGTCCGAGACGAGATTCATGTAAACGATGCCGATGATGAAGGTGGGGATTCCTATCAGAAGGCTCAGGTATACCCTCCGAAGCAGTTGGTACTGGTGCTGTGCGATGACGGCTTTCGATCGTTCCTCGAGTGTGGGCGGATGGTAGATGGAGGCCTGGAATGAGGGGTCCGCGGCTTCAATAGCCTGCAAGATCCGCCTGATAGTGAAGAACGGTGCGTTGGGAACGTATTTGATGGTGATCTTGGGATCTTCCGTGGTCGGCTCGGCGAGAATCTCGAGCTTAGAGCCGAAGGCGGCGAGCGAGTGCGTGAGTCGAGCCGGACAATGCTTGCAGAACAGACCCTCGACGAGAATGTGCACCGTTCGCTCTTGGGCCTTGTCCGTCTGAACGGCCTCGCTGACAACCTTGTCCAGGGTTGCTTCGTATCCAAGGTCCTCGATGGCCTGGACAATGTCTTTTTCCTTGCCATCCAAAGTGAAGTCGACCGTTGCGCTGTTTGAGACCAAGTTGACGGATACATCTGAGATCCAGTCCTTCTTCTTCAGCTCGGTCGTAATGGAGTTGGCACACGAGGCGCAGGTCATGCCACCAATGGCCAAGGTTGCTGTCCACTTCTGCGACTGCTTCTCGGAGACCGTGGTGTCTTGATCCAGATCAAGGACCTCGTCCAAAGTTGCTTCGTACCCCAAGTCTTCGATATCTTGAACGATGTCTTCTGCTCGAATGTCGCCAGAGAAATCCACTGTCGCGCTGTTGCTGACGAGGTTGACGACAACCCGGGAGATGGACGGCTTCTTGATGAGCTCCTCCTCGATGGTCCGGACGCACGAGGTGCAAGTCATTCCGCCAACGGAGAGAGTTGCTCTGGAGAAGCTTCGTGACACGGCTACGCTGGAGCTGGAGCCGCTGACCGAGACGCTCTCCAGTGGTGACAGGGTCTTACGGGGTGCATCTGGCTTGCGTGGTCTGGCCACCTCTGAACTGCTGTCAATTTGTCCATGGGGAGACTGCGGTCTTGAGGTCCGGCATTCCTCGCAGTTGGCAAGATGGGCTTCCCGACGCCGTTGAGGCTCCACCATCGAGAGTCTTCTAAGGCCAGAAGCACGGAATAGCCTGTCGAGGGCGCCGTTATCCTGGCTCTGGCTCAGTCCCTCCTCGTCATGGCCATGCGAGTGATCTTCTGGCGCATCATGGCTTGCAGCCGTAGCGGTGGTGTTGACGGTGCAGACTTCAAACCCGGCGAGCTCGAGGGACTTGGTCATGGATCTGATGGCGGCTGCGACGGCACTGCCGCTACCTCTGTGCTCGACGGTAACCACCGAGGTGACAACGTTTGGGGACACCCAGACGAGGTCCGGTCCGCAGGCATCCTCGAGGGCTTCTTTGATAGAGGAGACGCAGGAGGGACAGTGCAGGTTGCCGATGAGGAAGGAAGTGATGATGCGGCCCGACGGCGCTGATGTGAGTGTGCCATATTGCGGTTGAGAGGCTCTGGTTGTTGATGGCCGGCCAGCGGCAGCTCTTCGCGGTAGAAGAGGCTCGGTGGACATGGTGGCGATGCAAGATGAGCGTCCCAGCCCTTGATACCAGCCGTGGTTGCGCGCTGCTGGAATGAGAGGGAGGGTGGTTCGCCTGAAGTTCGAGGGTTTCCACAGCAGGGTCGAGAATACAATAGCGATGAAGAAATACAGTGGGAAATATAGCCATAAACAAAAGGAAAGAAAGAGAAGAGTCCAGAAATGAAAGCGGCTTTTGTGCCTCGGTTTACAAATCGATGGGTGACGAGGTTGGATGGTTCAAGAAGTTTATTTTAGTTGGCGAGACCAGCTTGTCCCTAACAATTTCCGGTACAGCGGTTTGAGCGGGCACTAACCAGACTTTACCTACCGCACAAAGCCCGCAGGGGCAACACGAGCACAAACACCGCACCGTCTCAGTTTCTCGGAGCCGATGACGAGAAAAAGTCAGACGACCTCCAGCTGGGCAGCCCAGTGTTTTAGGGATTAGTAGTCGCCGTCATCGACCCTCCTGGGTCCCTTACAGCGTATGTTCATCGACCGGCTGTTGATGACTGACCGAGCGAGAAGTGCATTAGTCAGCAAATGTGTCTCGGTGAACGTCACCGATGCCCATAGGAGGCGTGTCACCATGCGCCCTGAAGAAAGGCAGGACTACCTTACATATTACTCTCGCAACTGGTCCATTCTTCACTGCCAACTTCACATCAGTCAGTCATTCAGGGGCTAAAACGGCCTCTTCACTAGGAGGGACATCATCTTGACGGCTAGGGCCGGTCCAAGGCCGACCCTCCGGCAATCATCGAGGTCAAGGGGAAGCGTCATGTTCAAGTCACCAGCGGTGACATAGCTAAATACCCGACCAATCCCGTGTACATCAGTGAAGATGCTACTTTTCAACCGCCTGCGAAAACCATGTCATCATCTCATGCAGGCCCGTTCCGTCGGGGCCCCAGACTCCAGTCATCCGATGCTGCCGTAACTCCATGACCTCGTAAAGCATCCCCTGGAATCCCCCATCCTCCTCCACCCACCGCCGCCGCCGAGTAGTGAGGCGATCAACCACCGGCCTGGTAGCGGTAGTAGTAGGTTTTCTGGTTGTTTTCCTTGATACCGTATTTGTAGTCATTCCTCTTCTCGTGGCGAATGCCCGCCGTGCGGCCCCTCCGCTCGGCGGACTTAACCTCCTTCTTGCCAACGTCGGACACGCCCATCATGCCAGCAGCGTCGCGACGCATGATGGCCCGCCTGTTGCGAGCATCGCCGTTGCCGTTCCTCGTGAGCTGGCGGTTGCCGTTGCGCTCCGTCTCGGTATCGTCGCTCGAGTCGGCGCCCTCGAGAGCAAGGCGCTCAGCACGCTCTTCAGGGGTGGGGTAGTGGGTAAGGTGCTGGCGGTAGTATCGTGCCATGGACCGATGTCCGACAGACTTGCCGCTGGGCAGGTGGAGCTCGTACTCGTCGGCGTAGAATACGGCGTGGTTGTGCTTGTGCGCGTGGGAGTGGAAGCCGTCGGCCTGGCGGTGGGCGCCACGGCTGCTGCTGGAGTGATGGGGATGCTTGTCGAGACGCTCGTACTGGTGATCGTGGCGCTCGGCGGGGACGGCAGTGAGGTCTTCCGAATCGAGGGACGAAGCCGAACTGTCCGTCTCCCAGCCATCGCCCTCCTCGACCTCCTCGCCGTTTTCGTTCTTGTAACTAGCTTTGCGGCGGCCGCCGAGCTTGGCACCACCAGTAGTCTCCTCCTCCTCTTCCTCATCAGACTCATCGTCCGAGTATGTGCTCCTGAAGTCGTAGAACTCTCCGATGTCGAGCTGCTCATCCTCCGTCTCAAAGGGAACCTTGCAGTGGCCCTTGTCGCGCATGTGCGTCTGCACCGCGAAAGTCGTCGACTTGACCTTGTAACAGCTCAAGCACTGGTGACCCTCGTGCACGCGCTCGAGGAGATACTGCAGCAGGCCCTCCAGATCGACGAGGTACTTCTTCTCCGGAATGAACATGTTGTGGAAACGCTCCATGTGGCTTGCGTTGAGGGGTGCAGAAGGCGAGTTGTAGTTGCAGAAGATGCACGAGTTGACAGTCCAGGAAAGCTCCGACTTGGAAGGCTCGGGGGTGTCGGTAGAAGAGGCGTCGGTCGAGTTGATGTCCTTGAGAGTGACGGGCTCGGGATTCGTGGGGCGCTTCACGGGAGAAGGGCGCTGTGCTTGCGCCGTGTCGTCCAGCTTTGCCTTCTTCAGGCCCCGAACCACTTCCGTGAACTCTTCCTCGGCGTCTGAGTCGACGTCGGTACTCCTGTCGCCGGAGATGGGGTCGCCGAGAGAGAAGGTCGAGCTCATGACGGAGCTAGCATCGTCGGCAACGCCGCCCTTCTGGCGATCGAGGCTGGCCAGCTTCAGCTTGTGCTTCTGGCTGGTGAGGTGGTTCTGGTAGGCATTCTCGCTCGAGTATGACTTCTGGCAGGCTTCGCAGGACCGTTCGAAAAGCGCCTTCTCGGCCTCTGCGGTCTGGACGGCGCGGGCCTGGAGGACCTTGTCGTTGAAGATCTCGGAGGTGATGGGAGGGAGCGAGGCCACACGGCGCTTGAGGTTGTAACGGCTGAAAGAAACAGGTTAGCGGGGGCCTCGGAAACGCTTCCCGGGGCAGGAGAGCACACATACTGCCAGTCACTCTTCATATGACCACGCTGGAGGTCAATGTTCCTGTACGCGACGGCGCAGGTGTTGCAAGTGAAGGGGTGGGAGGCCGGATCTGCCGTGCCCCCCAGCGTCGCCACATCGACGGAAGCCATGACGCAGGATCTTCCTGATGCGGGCGGAGTCGTGTGTTGGTTTGGCTGAAGGTATGGGCAGCGAAGTGCCTCAGGTGGGAAGTAGTTGCGCGTCCTCTCGAGGTGAGTAGGAGGGAAGAAACTGCCAGTGGTTGTGGAATATGTGAAGGGCAGTCAGACCTATTGCGGGCAAGCGACGAAAGTGTGGTAATGGAGGGGAAATGGTGATTTAAGGGATTTTCGGGCAGAGTTTTAGTGGGTTTGGCGGGGTCGATGTTATCGTTTATCGTCGCGCAGCGCCTGAAGTGGGACAAGGCAAGGGCAGCGTGGGCCTTTGACAGCCGCATTCCGGCAGTCGGGTGGAGGGGAGGTGAAAGCCATCACGTCACCCCATCGACATCGGTCCCATCCGTCGGGTGCGGGAGGACCCCGAGAGCTGACATATCCAGAGGCGGACGACGTCTCACCTCGAATCTTGGCCAGTGGCCACTGCTTCTCGAGGGGCGAAGACTGGAATGTCTGTCCTTTGGCTTCCATCTTACCCAAGCAAAGAACTCACACGAGCACTTTCATGGATCCTTCATGCTTGGCAGCATCGTCAGCCTCAACTCCAAGTCATACCGATAAGTTGACTCACCCACCGAAAGGCGCACATCAAATCACGGATTCATGAATATCAGACGATGAAATCAAAGGCTCGGTGGTTTACTTATTTCTCTCGGCCATATACTGAGCTTGAAATGTTCCTGGATCTTTCTTTCTGGTGATTGATTGCCTCTAGTCCTGGTTGGTTGTACAATCCTCGGGTTGGCCAGCCCTCGTGACTTGAAAGCCTCGCACATAGTCTTGTCATACACGACAAAGGCTGTGGCATGATTTCCTGAAAACCGTAGATCCTGTGTCACTGTTAACTGATGTCACTTTGAAACTACAGTATCAAAACTTCATGTGGTGAGAGCCAAGCAGCAAGGAAAGATCTGGCACCCAAGACCCTGGAGCTGTGGAGGAGGACCCCTGTCTTGCCGCCACGGAACCTTCCATCGTCCGCCCCGTGCCTTCCTCTTGTTTTCGCACTGTGCTTTGCGCAGTTCCCCCGCAGAGAATACAGTGCGAAATTGGCATTCGTCACCCTCAGCACGCAGACAGGTTCCTCGAATCGCCCCAACTCCAACTCCTCCACGATTCCACCACCAACACCGCCACGAAACATCCTCGTCAACTCCCGTCAACTCTCCTTGGCCGACACGACTCCTACCTTTCTTTCCATAGGATCAGGTCTTCATCTCCCTCCTCGCGACTTGTTTCAATAGAATACAGTATCGATACCGTCCTTCGCTTTTCCCTCAGAGTCCGAGTCCGTCGCGGACGGACGTCAGCGAATCTCTCCGAACATCATCGAGACACTTGACCTGGGCACAATCACCCAGACTCCCAACGACTCCGGATGTCATGACTCGAGACGCCAGCCGCTCTCCTGAGAGCGCGCAGCCTGATGCTGGCCGCAACCTCGATCTCCTCGCCTCCCTGTGGGAAGAGGCGCCCTTCGCACGTCTGCCTACCGACGCTCCCGCGGAGCTCAAGGACCTAGTCCAGGACATCGAGAACCCCAAGCGCGTCTACGCCATACATCAGGCCAGTCGGAGGCACAACTTCCAGCTCCTTGTGGAGAGGTATGTACCGAGTCCGTGCCCGTAGTCCTTCCTGCTGACCTCGGCGAAGATACGTCGCCCAACTACGATATGGTTGCGACAGCGAGACATGCGCGACGCCAACATGTTTTACCTGCCGAAAGCGACTCGCCGGCAAGGCTCCTGTACGAAGGTTCAACTCCACCAGCGCCAGGACACTCGCCGTCTTCCTGGCAAGCCAAGATAACCCCGAAACTGGGCTGTGCCCCTACTTCAAACCGTCGAGAGACCCTCCCGCCGCCATCAACACCCTTATATTCTCCTCCAAGCCTACAAAGCAACCGTTTACGCAAGGCCGCAACACCTCTGCACGCAAGGATGCCCCAAAGCGCAAGTCTGTGCCTGGACCTGGCGCCAGCGCAGAACCCAATGGAGATCCCCATGGTCGGCCAGGAACTCCTCCAGCCAGCGGTGCTGACCGGCCACGGTCTCAATCCAACCCACGGCGCAAGTCCTACTTCGACTCGAACACTGGAGAGGCACAGTCGTCTGTGAGGGTCACGGAGCGCCCTACCAGCAAGGATCACCGGTCGTTTGCGGCGAATGTCTTCGGGACGGTGGCCTTCAAGATGTTGGAATGGTTGACACCCACCGCCATGGCGGCGATGGCCCAGAAAATCGAGTCTCTCGAAACAGAGGATTCGGCAAGCGATACAAGCATAGAAAGCCTTGCTGGCCCATTAACGCCGACAACAGAAACGCCCTCGGTGCCCGCAGCTGAACCTGACAAACCCCCTACGGACAGCCACCCCGAGCCAGAGAGTGTCACGGAATCACCGGAAGATGGAGGATCCTCGGAGACATCTGCGGAGTCGTCACCAGTAACCCCAGTTACTCCTACAAAGCCACGCCAGAAGCCGGGCAACCGAGTACGAGCAACTTCGACAACCAACGCGAAGAGGAGAATATCCCTAGAACCGGTGCCACCAACTTTACCGTCGCAAGAGTCGAACCCTGCGATTACCTCGCCGCGCCTGAACGGCGGTTGGACAGATAAGGTCCCCCGGCCGCCGAAAACAGTGTCGACCAAGCCACGAACTTCAATCGACAGTCCTCCTGAGCCGTCATTCTTCGACCATATTCCGCCTCAGCATAACGGCGTCCCTGTCACAGAAGACGTCAAGCCTAAGGTGCAGGAAACTCACGATTTCGTATCCGAGGTGAAGACAGACGAGCCAACGAAGCCCACAACCATCAAGCAGGAGGCAGACCCAACCCCTCTCACGGCAAGTGAGGATAGGGAGAGCACCGCCGAGCAGAGCATCCTGGACGGATTTCTCCCCCAGTCACTGACACGGCTCAGCATTGAACTAGTTGACTTGATCTGCGACATCCTCCAAGATGATGACACCTCTGAGAAGCACCTCTTCGAACCATCACACGTCTCAGACGCAGAAGTGGGCTTGTCGGCTCGCATGCAACCGCTGCAGAGGAGCAAGGCCACCGAGGCTGCATATCCGAAGCGAATGAAGAAGCAGTGGAAGCTCTTCATCCAGCAGAGTCTCTTCAATGTCCTCAGTGACCCCGAGAAGCTCATCGCTTCGTTCGTTAAGGACGGCGACCTCTTGGACTCGCACTCCCTGTGGTACTGCATGCTCAGGCTGACCAGAGTAGCTCCCAGCTTGGTCTTCGACAGCCTTTGGATCGCTGCCGGCAGTCTCTTCGGGGCTCCAAAATCGCTCCAGTCGCTGCGATCTCCCACGACGAAAGTCTTCCGGAGGCCGGAGAAGTCCCTGACGAACCTCGAAGCGGGCCAACTGATGGCAATATGCCTCCACGCGCTTATTGCAGCGGCACCCGTCGTCACAGACACGAGGACTCTCTGGGACATGTCCAAGCTTCGATCCAGCGGCCTAACACTAGCCACCGGCGGTTCCGTTGTTCGACAACCTGCCTGGCTGTGTCTTCAGTATGAGGATGCCTTCTCCGACGACCTCGTCCTGCGCTTAGCAAAGCGACTCTTCTCCGCCATTTCTGCCCGACAGTGTTTTGCGGACATGGCCGCCCTCGACGAGCCTTCGGAGCAGGCGGACCGCGATCTCGACGGACTTCAGCCTCTCCTCTCGCAGCTAGATCTCCTTAGTATCGAGACTGCTCCGAGCCTGGAGTTCTCGGCTGCGGAGCGGGCTGCACACGAATCACGGGCATCCACCCTGCTCTTGGACTGGGCGAAGACCATCATGTTGCACCAGTGGGATGGCCAACCAGAAATAACTTGCAACGGCTCTTTTGGCGGAGCGTTGGCCCTCATCCGGGCCATGTACGAGCGGCGGCAATCTCTCCTGCTCGGCGAAGCCCAGTTCCGCGTCGACTACTTCGCTGATCGACTCGACTCCATGAACATGCCTGTTGCATGGCTGAGCCATGTGTCCTCTAAGCAGAGGAAGCATCTCCTGGACTTCCCGTTCATCTTCAACCCCTCGACGTTGGTTTCCTACTTCCGGTCGATCAACTTCCTTCGCATGAGCAGAAGCTACGAGGATTCGAGCTCCCTGCAGAACAGGATGAAGGCGATCGTAACCCCAGGTGGCCTGATTACGGATCCGCACCACCGGCTCGTCTTGCAAGACCTGCTCACGACCGCTTCCTCAAAGTACCTCATCTTGGAGATCAGCAGGAAGCACGTTGTTCGGGATGCCTTTGACCAGCTCTGGCGCCGTCAGGAACGAGAGTTACTCAGACCGCTGAAGGTGCATCTCGGCGAAGAAGCGGGCGAAGAGGGCTTCGACTCGGGCGGCGTCCAACAGGAATTTTTCCGCCTCGCCATCGCCGAGTGCCTGAACCCCGACTTTGGTGCCTTCACCGTCGATGGCAGGACCCGCATGGCGTGGTTCATGCCCAGTTCGATAGTGCCGGCGTGGAAGTTTGAGATGCTCGGCCTCCTCGTGTCCTTGGCGGTATACAACGGCGTGACCCTTCCTGTCACGTTCCCAAAGGCGTTGTACCGGAAGCTTCTGGGCGATCCGGTCGATGAGCTGCATCACATCGCCGACGGCTGGCCCGACCTGGCGAGCGGACTGACAACGTTGCTGGAGTGGGACGAAAAGGAGGGTCTGGTCGAGGACGTCTTCGCCCGCACCTACGAGTTCTCCGTCTCCATGTTCGACCAACCCATCTCCCGCGAGATGAACATGTACAACCCCCTCTGGCCTCAGCTCTCGGCCTCAGCGGCTGCCCCTCTGCATGCTGACAACCCCGAGGACGCACCTCTGGTGACGAATGAGAACCGGAACGCCTACGTGAGCGACTACATCCGATACCTGACCGACGTCTCCGTGCGGCCTCAGTTCGAGGCCTTCTCGCGGGGCTTCCGCGCCTGCCTCCAACCCAAGTCTCTGTCACTCCTCTCGCCCAGCCTCCTCCAGTCCCTGGTCGAGGGCCAGCAGGAGATCGACATCGCCGAGCTGCGCCGCTACACGCGCTACGTCGGCTGGGAAGCAAACCACCGCTCCGTCCGCGATTTCTGGTCGATAGTTAAGCGCTACGACGAGCCGATGAAGCGGAAGCTGCTCGAGTTCATCACGGCGTCGGACCGCGTGCCCGTCGGGGGCATGCAGAACCTGCAGTTCGTCGTGCAGAAGAACGGCGAGGAGAGCGAGGGCGGACACCTGCCGACGGCGTACACCTGCTACGGCACGCTGCTGCTGCCGGAGTACAAGGACAGGGACGTGATGCGGGAGAGGCTCGCGATGGCGCTGGAGAACTCGCAGGGCTTTGGGTTTGCCTAAACTGCGGTTCCCTCTGGAGATGTATATGTGCTTTGGCTCAGGGATATCAGGCGGTAATTGCACTAAAGCGAGCGTTCTGGCGCATATACTAGTAGGAAGCGACTGAATTTCTGCTTTGCATCAAGTCTTCGGTGCCGTCCTCGTGACCAAACTGTGACAGAGTCTCGCATTCTGGCAACATTCGGCTGCCTGCCATGGGAGTGAGAGCGCGCCATGCAGGCACAGCCCCAGCCAATGGCGGTGTTCAGCTGTGCATGAGGCTGCGACTGATAATCGCTAGTGAAGAGACCCTGGACGCCTCAGCTGAAGCTACGATGTGTGTTCTGCTCCGAACATAGACCTGTTGATCATCATCTTGGGGCATGTCAGTATTCTATACCTAACATTGCAGCGCATCTCCGTCATCAGCGACTTACTCACATCTCAGACGACAACATCTCGAAGCACATGCACGCATCCATGAAAGAGCACCCACCTCATGACGAGAGCAGTTCCTCCGCCCCTCCGTCTTCGCCAGCCAAGAGTGCGCCATCATGGCGGAAGATACCCCCAACACAGACATGCAGCTTGAGGTGTCCGGGCTCTACGGGCCCGGCGTGTTCGTCTCCTGGGTATTCCTCATAGCCTCCGCCTACCTGAAAGTCCACTCGCGTCGGAGCGGAAGGACTGACCTCGGAGCCGAGCCTGGCTATCTGCGGTACATCCTCACGGCAGAGGTCATCGCCATCCTACTGTACCCTACCGTGGCAGCAGGCGACGTCGCAGTCAGGCTGGCCGACAACTCAACCGACTGGGCCCAGATCCGCACCCAGTGCCGTCTCTTCGACATGTTCATGCTCACGGTCCAAGACATCATCAAGCCCGAAGATTCCTCTCAGGAGCTCGTCTCGAAATGTTTAGGTCTGCGGCTCCCCTTGGAAATCGTCCGGGTCTTCATCTCCCTGACCGCCCCCCTGGTGCCGTCCTTCCTCTTCAACTTGGCGTGCCGGCCCTCGGCATGGCCTCACTACTTCACATCCCCCAAAAAGACCGTCGCCGTTATCGTCGCTACTCTCCCGCCTCTCTGGTGCCTTGCCGTCGCCATCAGCGCAGCCGCGAAGGTCGGCGCAACCGCGACGTCGTTGTTGGTCTTTCTCGTCTTTGGGTTCTTCATGCTCTGCGGCTATGTGTACCTCTACGCCGTCTCCTTAGCCTTCTGCCTCGCCGCGGCTTGCTCCTGGGTCTCCCTGACAGCCACGGTTCTGGAGATACGGGCCGGCTTCGATCCTCGAGGGCAGCCTCCCCTCCGCAGCCGGGCCTTTCGCGACGAGAACCTCTGGCGGCTGGCCCGCGTCGCCTACTTCCTGCTGCTCGGGACCCTGCCGCTCGCGGTGGCGACGTACTGTCTTCACTTCTTCTTCACGGACGTCGGGAGGTCGTTTCTCTTCCTGGACGGGATCGCCGGGATGTATCTGACGGAGCTCGACCAGGCCATGTCGCTGGTCGGTGGGCTGATCAGCATGGCCTACTCTGTGCACAGCGCCGGTGTCCTGGCCCGGGTGAGGCCGTTTCTCACAAAGGAAATGGTGTCTTTTCGAAATGATTGGGACAGTTTCAAGCTTACGCGGACGCTTCTCTTGCCTCGCTCTCTGGAGCGTGGGGAGCGACGGACGGATGATATGGCATAGAGCAAAGTCCAGGCTGCGAGGCACCCGCATCTAGATCAACTTATCAGCTAGAGATGTGCATTTATCTTCCCTGATAGCGTACCTTCACGTTAGCAGAGCATGAGAAAAGTTTCACCCGTCTGATAATCCCGTTCTCAAGCCGACAGCGTCAGATTTTCCGAACTTCATGGCCATATCGTCCCTGAGCTCGGCTTTTTTCGTGACAGATCCAGGCTATTGTTCTATGCGCGAGTGCAATTCTTCTGAAGGATTCCATGGAGCTCTCTCAATTGGACCGTGAATTGATCCTTCCGTGATGCGCAGGATCTGGCACTCGAGGGCTGCTGTGGTGGTTTCTCACAAAGCAATCCCAGCTTCTGACACGGCCTTTTTCGACTTTCATCGACCGCGAATTAACTGTTTGAGGTCAACTGCCAATCATTAGAGACATACTACGTGTACTTACTCTTCACTGCCACCGAATGTGCCGTGCTCATGCACAGCCTCAGCCACCAGAGCACGCTGTCACCAGCATAAGGCTGCGGCTGGCCACTGTAAAGCGACCTCTTTCGAACTTCTGGACTTCCACCTTCGATCGATATAATCACAGAGCCCTAGCGTCTCTCAGTCAGCAAGATAGACTGCTGACGGCTCGTAACCGCTCTCAGGTAAATGGCCGCCCGAGTGAGCCAGCGTCAGCGGACTGCTAATTCCATCATTGACAGCCCAGCTTCGATACGCCATGCACAACTGGCACGATTCTTCCTGTCGTAGGCCTGATGTCGTTGAAATTCAAGGGCTCAGCATCCCGTTCTGTCAAGCCTGTGGCGAATCCGCACTGCTGGGCGACGAGGGAGGAACCTCCTCAGCAAGCGGCACGGGACTCCAGATTCCCCAGGCGATTCCCTCAAAACTCGACCTGAGATGGCCATCTTCTGTCAATTTCATCGACCCTGACGGGGAGACGACTGTATCGGCACAAGGGTCAGCCAGCCAGGCACCAGCCAGCCGTGCCCCGGCTAGGACGTTGACTTCTCCCTATCAAGTCCTCCGGGGAGAACAAATCCGAATCTTACACCTTTCTCCTGGCAAACACGATGATGCGATTCACATTCATCTAGAAACGACATCGTTCTCTGAGCTACCCAGCGAGGGCTATGAAGCGCTGTCTTACACCTGGGCCAATTCTCAAGGCGACTCACGGAAAACCAACACCATCTACGTGGGAACTCACTGGCACATCTTGAAAGTGACAGAGAATTGTGCCACCGCCTTGCGAAGGCTGAGGAACCACTCCGCCCCCCGGGATCTATGGGTTGATGCTGTTTGCATCAACCAGGATGACTTGATGGAGCGCACACACCAAGTCGGCACGATGCAGGAGATCTACGCCCGCGCCGAGCAAGTCCTCGTGTACCTGGGTGAGGGCGACGTTGCCAAGTTGGAACAGCTCTCCCAGCGGCCGTATTTCTCCCGGATGTGGGTGATCCAGGAAATCGAGGCCGCACGCTCGGCCAAGGTGCTCTGGGGTTCGCATGACATGATCTGGCCCGAGTTCCACGCCGAGGCGAGGAAGTTTTGCGCGCCGTGGCTGAAGCACTTCGACCGCCGGCGCATCCGCGACGACATTGACCTTTTCCGGCTTCTCCTCGACACGGTGGGCTGCAAGGTGTCAGACCCGAGAGACAGAGTCTTCGCGCTCCTCGGTTTCGTACTGGGTCGCACCACCTATGGTCTGGACCCCGATTATTCTCTGAGCCTCCCGGCTGTACTCATCGGCATCACGGCGTACTTCCTCACCAACGTCCCGTTTTCCAGGGAACGAATTCTTCAGGCAGCCATCGTACAGAAACAGAACAACCTCCCCTCTTGGGCCCCGGACTGGAGTGCGCCCTGGCCGCGACTTGGAAATCAGGGCAGTCCATCCACGGAGGACTCCGTGGATCAAGACCGGTTCGCTAAGAGGGACTGGGCCCTCTCTATCAACCGGCATACAGGAGCGCTCTGCTTCGAAGCGGTACGGCTCTTTGTGAGAAAGTGTGTGGGTTGGAAAGGCAGCCAAATTCACTATGAAGCCGAGGAAATAGGGACAAGTCTCCGCACCAGCATCTACGCAACTCATGTCATCCGGAGCCATGATGTCGTCTGCAAATCGCCAGAGATGGGGTTCGCGCTGGTCATAAGGCCCCTCAAGTCCTTCAGAAACGCCTTGACGGGACGGCTCGTCGGCATCTGCTCAATGACCGGCTCGTCCGACCCCGAGTTCTTAGGTATCCTCGAAGGATCCTCACAATCTAGCGTCGACACCAGTCTTCCAGACATGAAAACCAAGTCATTAAACGTCTCTCCCCCCCCTCCCCTGGGCGAACTCATTCTCGCGGCAGCCGACGCAGGGTTTTCGGTAGACGCCGAGTACAGAAAGGCACGAACCAGGCTCCTATTCTGCGAAGTGATCAAGAGGCACGCCATGGCTACACACTTGTCACGGGTAGAGGGGAGGGCTTCGATGGACGCGCAGCGCCGGTCAAAGCGGATGGCGGACTTCTGGACGGAGGCGGCGGCCGGCTTCTGGGCCGCGTATGACCGTACGCAAAGCTATTTCTTGTCTGTTCGCCAAGCGTTGTGGAATGCGACGGGACTGCTGATACACGATCCGCATGATTCCACAGCGTACGTGCGCTCGGAGGTTCGACATCACTACCCGGCGAACAAGCATGTGAGCCACTTCGAGAAGCGGATTTTCCACGTCCAGGTAGCTCGTGCTGAGCTGCAAGCAATGGTCACCGCTGCGGCTCATGGGGGCTTTGCAGCGAGGGACGGAGTCAGTAAGACCGAATGGGTGGAGATTGAAGTGGAACGTGAGTTGCGGGTGGGAAAACATACGAATATGAGCTTGTCCTCCGACTCGAGATGTCTTCCTAGTAGAAGTCAGGTCATGTCGGAATGGGAGCTTCGGGAGCTTCAGAGGGAGGGCTTGCGGTACCAGAATGAGGAGTGGTCCAAAGAGTGCCCTGAGGAATCTTTCACGGCGTTCGAGATTGTGTAAGACCGTCAGCTAGGTAGACCACCAGGCCAATCCAGGGTTCAACTATGAAGTGAAAAAACATGTGGTAGTCATTCAAAAGTGTTTGGGCCATGACCAGGGCCGGGCCTGCTACACAAGCAATGAGGCTCACAGTACACGTGGCCGGTCCAACCATGTTGCCGTCCAGATACGTTGCGGTTGGATTCTCTCTAATTGAGAAAAGGGGTATCTCGATTTATTGGGTGTGTCAATTTCTTGAGCTTGAGAGAGAGGTTATCTGAATATCTAAGGCTCGATCTGCAGTCCACTGGTCGATGTCGTCGTTCCGAGAGGGCGGCCATCTTCGATTTCCGTGACCCTCTTGCAAGCCATGCCCAGGTCCGAATACTAAGAATGATCAAAGTATTCTATTATTTTAATTTTTATTAAAATCCAAAGTCTCCCTAACTAAAGCTTACTCCGGCAGCCTACTAATATGGAACACCCACGTGTGGAAAGCAGACCACCGCGCAATATCAAGACCGTCCCCGAACCGTCCCATGGCAGCGCATGCATATCTCCATGCTGTCAACGTCGACCATGTGGTCGTCCGAACATCCAGCAGTCACATGGAAGCCGTCACGAAGACGGGCGACTCAGACAGCTCAGAATCAGCTCGCAACGAGCGGCTCTCGAGATACATCATCCCATCGCCGGCTACCTCCCCTGATTCAGAGAGATACCTGCCCCCTAGCCACGGGAGGCACTCCGGGGTACATCACCGGAGGGCACCCGGCAGTCTTCTCCGGCACCATGCATCCCCACGCTCCCGAGACCCTGCGTCGACCTTCCCCGGATTCTACAAGTAGGGCACGATCGGGACTTCGCCGAACCCCCCGAAAGAGCGCCACCACCATCGAGGCGGCGGGCAAAGGCTCCTCCACGAATCACGCCGCCGGGGGACGCCTTCTAGCGCTCGCCGTAGACGAACTCTCGTCCTCGATTGGAGGCCGTTCTCCAGCGCTGCCCCGAGACTGACTCGACGTAGCGGGCTTCTCCCCGAGGGCACCCTCCATCACGCTCGGAAAACTCCCGACAGAATTCCGGCGGGGCCTCGAGATTCCGGGCGCGTCGGGCACCGAGACCCGGCAAGTGTCCTAAGATGCCGACCCGTGGACATTCGCCGGTGATCATGGGGCTTTAGGGGGCGCTAGGGGGCGCTAGAATCGGCGAGGAAGAACTCAAACTATCGCCGAAAGACCAGCTCCCAGCGTTTGCCAGTCCATTTGGCCACCCGTTTTATTCGTTTCTAATATTTCATTATCTTTAGCGCTCTGACCCTTCAATAGTGACTTTACTTCCCATCGGGATCGGTCCCCCATCGTCATTCTGACTCGCCAACCCGTCGGCAACAGCCGCGGGATAGAGAATCCCCGGCCGCAAGGCAGGTCGTGTCGTGGTATCCCGTTAGTCCGTGGCGTGTCGGTGCTCTGAAGCCCTCGGTCTGAGCATGCTGACGCGACGGCACGCAGGGGCTCAAATTCCCTTATTGAGAGCTAGTCCAGCGCAGAAGAAGCTGGGGCACATGCTAGGTGCGTGCCCAAGCGTTTTAGCAGAGCGCGCTTCCTGGCTCGCGGTGCACGTTTCTTCTCGGGTACCCCGAGACCATCCATGCGCGCCCTGTCGCTGCCGTGGACACATGGCCGCGTTGACGACGGCTAGAGGTTCGCTGGGACACTTCGGACGCTCTTGGCAAGGGGGTGTGTGGTGCCCGTGCCAGCCTGGAGGTCGTCTACTTGACTTGATATCACAGCCACGCGGCCCAAGTCTCGGGTTTCTGCCCATGCTGCCCCGTGGCAGGGGCTTTTGCTGATGTGCGCCCTGTTACGTACAGGTAAGGAGGTTGAACAGACTTGGGGTCGCTTGGCGCGCACCGAGACGGCAGGAGACTACAGAGTCGACCACCACCGTCACTCGCGACACCTGACATGCCCATGCCGTGACTCGGTGGATTAACGGCGCCCCCTGCAGATGGAAGGCGCCGTGCCCACGGAACCCTCCCATGCGGCGACAGGGTTGATGGCGTCTTGATACGCAACGGCACGATAAGCTCGTGCTTGATCCCAAAGGGCAGGTGCAATTCCACGATGCCTGTCACGGCGGCCAGGGCCCCCAGGAGCGCCGCCCGCGTTTCTTCGACTTCTAGAAGTGATGCCGCGCGATTTGCTCGGCGCTCGAGCATGTTGGGGGTCAGTTCGCCCTGCCGCCTGCCCCCTTTGCCTCCTTGCCCCCCAAGTCCCAGTGGCACCACCCACGTCCCATAGAAGGCTTCTAGAAACACCCCGGAATGTTACCCTGAAGAGGAAGTTTGAGACCATCGCGCTAACCCGGATATGACACGGGAGGGTTGAGTTCTTTGCCTTGGTGCTGGGACCTGAAGCACCGGGGCACTCACCGGGCTTTTGGGATGGGTGCTGTCTCTGTGTGGGTGGTTGGTCGAGCGGTCGAGCGTGACCTGGGTAGGATTCGGCCCAGGTAACGGGCTGGGCAGGAGATGAAGCCGCGAAAGGACCGACCACGCAGAGGAGACGCGGGGAACAGGGAAGGGAGCTTTAGGTCGCATAAGCTTCCTCCTGTCAGGGGAGACAGCACGCGAGCAACGTGACCCCGAGCTTTTCAGCGACATGACGCCGTTGCCTCGAGAGAGGTCTCAAGGGTCTGCAACAACCCGGTTCAGACTGTCAGTAGCAGGTAGCCTGTCCCGGCGTTTCGGTCGGTCGAATGCCTTGTTTCTTGAGCGCCAGACAGACAACCCACCGCGGGTTCACGGGTACATCCTCGTGGACATTGGTACGCAGGGTCCTGGAGATCCCATGTCTCTCTGCCCAGGCCGCGGACTGGGGCACTAAGGTAGAAAGGATGCTCGGCGCAGCGGAGTTGACACTCGACCTAACCTTCAACGCGGGTTGACACTGACGATGGTGTCGAGCAGGCCGGCGTAAAAACGGCGCTTTCCAAGTAGACGTGTTGATCCCCGTGGGGTCGACCGGGCCGCGGGCAAGTGTGACATCAGCCTAGTGAGATCCCGATGGACAGCTGGGGATCCTAAGGTAGCACGTAAGGTAGGGTTGGATGGATAGCCGCGGTTGAGCGACCACCTGACAGGACGAGGATCCGGGCGAAGGGGGCGACACTGCGACCAACAAGTAAACAAGCAACAAGCGGCAGCAAGCACGTCCTGCTATGATCGACGCTGGGAATATCAGAGCCGTACAATTCCGGGTTTGGGTGAGGGAGGGTGAACGTGACGTTGCGCATTTTCCGCTTCCCGTCAAAGGGAGCTGTCGCGTGCGGAAAAGAGTTCTGCCAGAGTCGGTCAAGGTCGCCCGGGAGTATCCTGAAGCAGCCGAGCTGAGTCGTTCGTTCTGAGTCGTACGTACCTAGCTAGGTAGGTAGCGATGCAGCTCGATCTTGGGGTATGTGAAATGTTGATGCAGATCTTGGAGCAGAATGCGGGATAGACTAGGAGTTCATTCCGACGGGCATTGGGGCAGTACCTGCAGTATCGGCCGAGACGATGGGGGAGATGGGAACACGAAATGCCGATCGGAGGAGGGGGGACTGGATTGCAAAACAACCAGAAGGAGAAATAATGAGGACGCGGCCAAAAGGGGAAACAAAAAGGACCAGGAAAACGTTGCGCTTGGGGTATGCTCAGACAGACGTCATTCTGCCCCGCGGGAACGGTTCCAACATCTGGGCGCGCTGGCGGCCATGTTCCTGTCACCTGCCGCCGCCTCCCCCGGATTTCAGCGACCCCGGGCCCGCTATGAGCTCATCGTCAGTGGGTATAGCGGGCGGACATGGGGACGACAAGCCGCCATGAATAACAAGAATCATATCGATCGAGATGTATCCCCAACGGCATGCCAGGTACTGAGTCCATTATTTCCTGGATTTAATCGCAAGAGCTAGGTTTATTTGTTTTTATTCTATTTTATTTTCCTGCGACGGGGAGTGGACGGGAAGCGTCCCGCCTGCCGGATGCTCGTCCACCGACACCTTAAAAAAGTTTTCAGTGAACTCGCGTTGCTTTGCCTGCCAGATGCCATGGAGACTTTCAGCAATGGAATGGACCTGCCCGACCGGCGGGAAACTCTGCGGGTGGCAGGAAGGAGCAATTGGGCTAGGTGCATGAAGCCGACCGCCGCGGAAGGCGGAACCACGCACTTGACAACTCTGCTTCACCATGTGTCGCGTCAACGCTCTCTCATTTCCCCTCCACATCACACCCTCTCCGGCCTTTGCCGCCGCAGCCTTGGCCGATACATTTCCGCTGGCGGTTTATTGTTGACGAGACTTGGATGTCCTCGCATCACAACAGCGGCCAGAGGGTGACTGCCCCTCCACACCCTCACCTCCTTCTCCTCATCCTCGGCCATTCATCAGTCCGTTCTCCTCCGAAAGAGCTTCCGTCTCCTCCAACTTAGCTTCTTAGGCCGCGGCTATCGACACCGAGCGACCGCCAGCTACTTGAATCTACCCCGCGCGGAACACACACCGAGGCACCGCCAATTCCAAACCAGACACCGGGCTGATATCCGCTAGCATCACGAAGCACGCGGGGTGCTCGCCCGGATACCGATCCTTCAGCCGCTAGCTCTGCCCTGCGCTGGGAGAGCTGATATTCTAGCGACAACATCACTGCGACCACGAAGCTTGCTTGCTTCCCCGGAGGAGCCAAAGCAGGAACCGCCCCAGATGCTCAAGCCTTCTCATATCCCACTTGCTGCCCGCCCAGGACTCGGACCGCTTGGCCTCAACAAGCTTTTCAGCGAGAGAATCCGCGGATGGCACCGTCAGCCTCCGCCCTGAAAGAGGATGCGGCCATCAGCAGCCATTCCATCCACAATAATCGTATCAAGTATACCGGTCCGACAACTCGTTAGTACAAGCCATTGCCGGCAACACGAACAATTCTTAGGCCGGCGCGTTGCATCGCCCTATGTACGCTGTACCACGGTCGCATCGCGTTGAGACCCACGCATCCCGAGTCCTCGTTACTGGAAACGGCCTGGGCTCTTGTCGGCTATCAGCTCCCCACCGGCTTTCCTAATACGGACATGATCTGCACCCAATGCCGACACCTTTCCATTGCTTTGCACAATCGGCCCTCCCGGTCACCGAACACCTCACGGAATTTGCTTCCTGACTTCAATGAAGCAGCAGAAATGAGGGGAGGATGTCCGGAGGGGGGCATAGAAGAGCAAGCCCCAGATACCGAGGCTCGGCTTCGATCTGAAGGAGGAAACCCCCATGTGCCTGGTCGGCAATCTCACGGAGGGAGGGAGCGCCTCCAACGGTAAAAACACGGAGAAGCTTTAAGCTCTCCAGATGCTTTCACATGCATGCAACCTCCAATCCAGACCACGCGACGGGCTCGACAGTGACCCCAACAAGTCTCGACTACCTCAATCCTCAGGGGCGTAAGTAAAGTCGTATTCACCTCGTGGCCTAAATGCCCCCATGCGCGGCTCTGTGGATTCGAGGCGTCTCCACGTCCCTCATAGAAATACCGTCTCTCCACAAAGGAGCCGAGTCGAAATGGTTTACACTGGAGCTGCTCGTGTCTGTGAGCACAGCACAACAAGGCATTGTTGGAGAATTTTCACGGGTTCATGGGGCCGCCCGAACTAACACCCCTCCATCAGCTCGTCTTCCGGGACTTTCTCTTTGGCCGTGCCAAACCCTTTCGGTCCGCTCACGGCCAACTGAGCAGAAGCTTACTTGGAAGGAAAGGACACCGGCCGCTAGTCTATTTTCTGGAGGAGCCTAAGCTGCCGTCTCGCGTTGCCGTCTCGTCGGCGAAGTGTTTTCTACCAGCTTTAACACCGATGATGACATTGGAGATCTGAGCCGAGTCGTGGTCTCCGTCGCCTCCATCGGTGTACCATTGGCGTCGGCCCGTGTACCTGATCTCCAGCCACCATACAGCAAGATGATTGGCGCGCGTCCTGCCCTGCCGCAGCCTACCGACGGAGTTAACAAGACAAGAGTCGTTGATGGAAGACATTACTCATTGCACGGTCATCGACATGGAAAACAACAGAGCTTCTGCGGCGAAAGGTCGTTGCGGGTTGGTGCTCTTTGCCACAAGGCGTTGTTGCAGTGTCATGGCACCTATAGCCACCGAGTCTCGGTCCCAGAAGTCCGTCACGGGCGCACCGCTCCTATCATCTATTCGCGAGCTCGCCGTCGCCCACGAGGCCTCGGCCGCTGTTCTGGGGCGACTTGCTATTCTTGTGACGGGAGGCAAACCAGCCACCGCACGTGTAAGTTGTTTCCCATCGTGATCATACGTCGCCTTCCGCGACGCGTACAAGGCGCGAAAAACTGCAGTCCCTCCAGGCATGGAAATCCACCATCCGAAGTCGCCCGAGCGCGTAGACTGACACGCCTCAACGCCCATGCGACTCCTCCCCCAACTCCACTCCTTCTAGTCCTGCCACCAGCAGGGGCGGTGAAGGCAAGACTCATCGCTGCTGCAGAGAACCCGCTCCCCGCCGCCCACCGCCTCCTCTCCACAGCCAGCCGCGATACCGCCGTGCCCGCGAATCCCGCCGCAGAGGTAATCGCGCACCCAAGACGGAGAAGATTTCTCCTCTTCCTGCTGCTCAGGCGCGCATGCTCGTCTCATGCGCGAAATACACCCTGCTGGTCACAGGACAGAGCGCATTCCCATATGCGGCGCCAGCTCCGGAAAGCGGAGCGGTGGGGGGAAGAGGGGGACAACCTCATCGTAGCCTTAGAGGTGGCCGGGTCGACCACCACGAGCATCAAGCCATCCATGGTCCATGGACAACGGACGCCGCACAAACGGCGCGCATGTGACTGTGACTGTGTCTGAGGAGCCAATGCAGAACCCGCCAAGGGTCAGCTCCCCCCTTGCCCTTCCCCCCCCTTCTGAGGGTTTTACACTCTGCCCTTGAGGCAGCTCGCCAAGTCCACAGGCCCGCATGCGGCAGCATGGCCGCGGGCCAGCCCGTTCGATGAGCCTCTGGGCAATGACATCGTGCCCAGGCCTGCACGAAAAGCCATTGTGCATCGAGATGGGCACGACACCATGGTCGTCACATGGCACACCAGGCTTTCGAGGTCACAATGGCGAGGAGCGAACGGTAATTGTTTTGAATCACTTTTATTCTTGTTTTTGGACCTCTTGGCGGCTCTTTGTCCCGGGCGCGTCGCCTCGGCCATCGAGTCTCGCGGGTCTTCTGGTGACTTTTTCATGTATCCACCCCAACCTCTCCTTCTTTTCGCGCTTCTGGAGGACAATTGGTCTCTCCGCTTTTGTCTGTCTTCTCGGCACTAGGCCTTTTCCCTCCTCGTGACTGTTGAGGTTGCCCTCGGGTATGTCCGCTTCCAAGCAGTAGTAGTAGTACACACACCACAGAGACGTCCACTCGCGCCTCTTCGCTGAATCTTTCCTGAAAACAAATGTTGCGCAATGCCGCTGGCCAAAAAGAAAACAAAAAAACCAATGGAAACCGTGGTATCATAAGTAGAAGCAGGCAACTCCGCAGCGCTATAGGCAGCCGGGTGCCTGTTGGCGGCTTGTCCGGAAGATATTAGGACATGTGGACGTAATAGGGTATGAAAGCCGATGCCACACCGCCTCGCAATGCAATGCCGTCAAATGCAAGATGGAATGTACACGGCAGGCCTCGATGGGCCTAACCAAGTATGTGCAGTAGGTGGTGTGTATGTGTGGTGCTGGATGGCGGTAATTTACCATCCCTTAGAGTTGTAGCCGCCAAAGGAGTCGCGCTGGAAGTACTGGTTCTCGGGGTTGAGATCCTCAGACCTGTTCATGTAGACCTTCTCGGGGTACTGCTTCAGGTTGGCGACATCGTGGGAAGTGTGGCGGCGTCTCAGGACGGCATTGGCGGTCGAAGACTTCTGCTTGCGCTCGTTCAGAATGTTGCGACGAAGAGACTCGGTCAGCTCGGTCGACAGCATGTTACGCCGGGTAGTCCGGGGAGACAGAGCGGCCTGGAGGTGGCTATGGCTGGCGGTCGCCATGATGGGCTGAGCAGCCGTGCGAGGCACCTCGTTGATAGGCTTGAGAGGCGACGAGCGAACACCTCGCTTCATCATCAGAGGAGCCTCATCCGAGTCGTTGGGGGAGACACCAAGGCTGGGGCCCTGGGCGACGCGGGATCGGGGGATAGCCGAGGTCGACTGAGAAGCGGCGTTGCCGAGCTTAGCGGCGCGGTCGTTCTGGGCAACCATCAGAGTGATGAGGGAGGGACGCGAAGTCAGGTTGGCTTTGGAGTCGACGCGCTTGAAGTAAGTCTTGTCGTCAATGCTCGACTTGCCGCTATCCTCGATGGAGTCCTCCCAGTCGGAGGAGTCATCGTCATCGTCAATGGCGCTCTCGTCAACGTAGTCCGTCTCCGAGTCGTCGGCAATAGCAGCGTCGTTGTCGATAGTGCGGGTCATGACGTGGTTGCTAAAGGAGGTCTGCTTCTTCTGGGCGCTGAGGAGGCCGTTGGTGGGCTTGGGGGAGGCAAGGGCACTCTTGACGGAGCTGTCCTCCTCTGAGGAGCCACCAAGCTTGAACATCCTGTTCCTCTTAAGCATGGGGGCAGGAACGGCTCGAGCGTTGTCGGGGCTCTGGTCCTGCTCGCTGGACGAGTAGGATCCGCCCATGACGAAGACAGCAGGCTTCTTGGATGTCACGGGCTTCGCGGTAGGCTGCGAGGTCGGCTCGGGGACGGCAGCCGGAACGCTCCGGGGGGGTTCGATGACAGTCCTGGGAACCGAGGCAGACGAGGGGGAGAAGCCGCGGACGACGGTGGTCCGGGAATTAGATTCGGGTGACGAGGAGTGCTGAGCTTCGTCCTGCTCCTCTTCGGAGGACTTGCAGGGAGACTCTGTTGTGGTAGATCCGGACCGCTCGAAGCTGGGGAGCGAACTGGGGGACTCCTTCTGAGGGGGCATGTAAGGCGAGGTGATCTGAGGGAGGGGAGCAGAGAGGGGCTGCTTCTCCTTGACGATGGAGACAACGATCTTCTCGAAGTCGTCGGCGGTGATGTGGCGCTCGCGGCCGCGGCTGCGGCTGCTAGCACACGAGTCCTGCCTCTGGATCCTGGGGCGGATGATGTCGAGAGCGGACTCTTCCGAATTCAGGTCGACAGCCTCGTCGTCGACAACAGAATCGACGCTCCCCGAGAGCTGGGGCATGTCGCTGGTGTTGTCCTGGACGGACTGAGGGATTTGCCTGGGGAGACTGGTGGCGGCGGCGGAGGTCTTATCCTCGGCGGCACAGCAGAAAGTCTCGCGGTTCCACAGGCGCCAGCTGATGTTCTCTAACCTGCGGCCCTGTTCGACGGACTCTGCGCAGCGGGCAAAGACTGCATGTCATGTGTTAGTGATTTGACTTTGAGGCGCCACTGAGGCGCCATGGATGCGCTCGAGACTCACCCGTCCACATGCTATAAAGGTTCTGGGGATTTGATGTGTCGACCTTGTGGAGAATATTCGTATCCACGGTCAGGACATGTGCGTCGAGAGGAAAGGGCATTGTGCCTGAGAGTGTCGCTCGAGGAGTCGAGCGGGAGTCGAAGTGCTGGTCAGGACGGGGTAGTTGGGTAACGACCTGGGGCATTGGGCGTGAAGATGCGGTGGTCGTTCGGCACCGATGCGGAAGTGTACTCGGTTGCGTTGTGGGATCGACAATGGGAGGCGCTCGTGGTGGCTTGTTTTATGCGGCGGCGTCGAGGCGTCGAGTGCTGGATATGCGAGCGCGGGAGAGAGATGGCGGCGAGCAGGCGTCTATGTATGCTCGGGCTTAGTGAAGAGGATGTGCTGGTGTGCAGTCTGTATGCTGTGGTAGACTGTTGGTGAAGGCGTACAGAGTGCCGAAGATGTCAGATGTCGTGTGGAGCGGTAAAGTAGGAGAAGGGGGGAGGTGTGGGAAGTCTGGGGGAGGCAGCAATTATTATTATCGTCGTCGCAGCAGAGGGACGAACAGCGCGGGATGGGGGGGTGGGAATCGCGGTGAGCCATAACATGGGAAGAGCAGAGCCCGAGTGGAGGAGCAGGTGGAAGCAAGGGCCGGCGAAGTACCTGTCGGACGTACCTGACCAGGGGGGCCATGTACCCTGGTACAGACCGCAAGTACCGCCGGGGAAGTTGTCGGTGGCTTTCCAGACCCCAGGAAGGGGGGAGGGGGGTAGGGTGTGTGAGCCGTGCCAGGGAGTCGTGACGGGGGCACCTTCCCGCGAGGAATGATTCGTGGTGGAGGGTGGCGGAAAGAGAGAGGGGTGGGCTGTCAGGTCTCGTTCCTTCCTCAGTGCCCAGGGGTTCTGGAACTCCAATACCCGGTTTTCTCTGCCGACGGTCCCCCGAGTGGGTTTTTCCACGGGCTAGTCCTGAAGCGGTTACTTTTTGGCCCTTTCTGAAGGGCACCTGATGGGAAATGGTACCCCAAGAGGTCTAGCGTCTCTGATTTTCAAGTCTGCGCTTGTCTTCTTAGGGGAATGTTGAGGCTTCCCATTTGGGCACCATTCAGGAGCGGCCAGATCCCGGGACATTGCCCGGAACAGCAAACATCCCCCCGTGCGCGTGGTCCGTTTGGGTCACATGATGGGCGTCCTCCCCGAAGTTTTCCCCAGTCCATCCGTTCTGGGCGACTCCCGTTCCAGGCCCTTTCTTGCCGTCTCCAACACTGCTCCCGACTACTGCCCTCCTTGGTTTAGACCGCTCTGTTTACCTCCAACTCTCTGGTCTCTAGTCCTCTTCGGGTAGTATCTCACCTCTGCCGTCCCGAGACGTGCCCACGTTCCCCCCCGTTTGGACCCTTTGGACGCGGACGTGCACGGAGTCACGAGGCTCGTCTTCTGCTGGCGGGGACAGGATCATCGCTGTTCCCGTCAGCCTGGATGGACGAGGCGAAAACGGTCCCGTCCAGGCTGCGGTTCGACTGTGCATGGTCACGGGCACGCTTTCTCGGTCCAGCTTTGACCCGCCAGCGAAAGCAGCGCAGCACCTGACGCTCTCTCATGTCCGTTGTCGACCATTTACACTTCTCAGAGAGCAATCGACAGTGGCGGGAATGCATTCTCCGGCGCCCAATTGCTTTCGAACGTTGCTTCACATCACACTGCGAAATGTCGACAACGCATAACCCGACAATTGATGACACCCCCGGTCCGACTCGATCTCGTGAGGCCCATTCGTGGGGCCCTCGTGGGCTGTGTGCGAATCGCGTCGGCAATGCGGCCAGCGCTGGCGCCGGGATGTGACGTGCCCTCCCTGGGGGTGGCCATTGCTGGATCTGGCCGCCCCCAAAACTTGGACCTGACCTCGTGATGTCGCCCATCATCATGCCGCTCGCCTCTGGTACCCCAGAGCAAGCCGCCCCCTGAAGAAGTCTCCTTGCGAGCGACCTGTCGTTTGTCCCGTGAGGCATCCCGCCTGAGCTGTGGAAGCGCTCGCCCCGCGCTTGCCTCCAGGCCCGGCGCCCTCTGCACGGCTGAGACAGGTCACGAGTGCCTCAGCCAGGGCACATCGTCGCCAGGCAGACACCGCCAATTGATGCGGCCTTTCTTTTCTCCTCCCGCCCGGCCGCCCGGCTCTTTTGACGAAACGACCCGTTCGATGCCTGTCCTCCCGCGCTCACGAGATCATCATGAGGGGACTCGACTATCTGCAGGGTCTGCGACATATTTGGGGTGCTTGGGCGCCGATTCTGGTCAGGAGATGCTCTCCCGAGTGTCTATCGACGTGGCAGGGTCGTCCGCGGGAGGCAGACAGACGACACACTATCTGTCAATGGGCTGACTAGTCACAAGAGCACGGAAGGGTCAAACGCTTGCCGCTGGGCCCTGAATAGATTCCCCAGGCTTGGCTGGGGTGTCACCTCTGTGACAACGGGTCACTCACTCGTTGAAGAATCGTCCAAGCGTGCGTGCGCTCTCACTCGTCGTCGGCGGCGCCTGGATTATTCCAATTATCCCCCACGTCTTGATGACCCGGACCCAGGAACACATCCGTTCACGTCGCAAATCCAGCACCTGAGGGACAACGATGGCCAGTCGTGGACATCACGCCGCCTCGTCACATTGTCGTCCTGGGGTCAGAAAACCGCCAAGACGCAAACAGTTGCTTGTTCCAGTCCAGTATTATGCTACCAATAGTCTCGACGTGCCCAGCCGTGATGAGGAAGATATCACTTCTCAGAAGCCCGCCGGCCTACAAACAAGGATATGAGACGGGAGCCTCTCGCCTCGCATGTCCTATTCGAGCATTTTTCGGCAGAAGCAACAGGCAACCTGCTTAAGCTCCTGGATTATCTCAGATCTCTGGCAGTCCTGGTGTCTTTGGACTCCAGATCGACGTCGACTATCAATCCTCCAGGGGACGACGGGGGCTATTACAGGTCTCACGGTCGGACGTGATTGGCGCGGTCAGGGCGGGCAGGGCCGCTTCCGTTGTATTAGAGGCCGTGAGCTAACTTGACTAGCGCTTGATTTACACTCACGTTCAGTCGTCCCGAGAGTCGATTCGAGGCGAGAGGAAAAGAAACACTCAAGTTTGTTTTATCTCTATATCTCGAACCCTGCTGGATGAATACGGAGATGACCGTCGCCACGCTCTTCCCCCCAAACTCGCACACCCCCTTCAGGAGGCTCTCGACGTTGCAGTATGCGGAAGGTGACAAGAGATCCGAGCCGTGGTCATGTGCAACCAACCTTGCGGAGATGGGCCTTGGCCCCCTCCTCCCATCACAGGCGGCTTTCCCGCGTGGGAGAGCGAATGGGCGTCCAGACTCGCCGAACGTTGCCTCCCAGACCGACCCCCACGCTCCTGCCCCAATGTGCGACCCCTGTCGGTCGTCCCACGAGTTATCGGGCTCTGCCATACTCAGCGGTGTTTGCACCATACCGGACTGAACTAGCACGGCAACTCGCGACACCACTGTTCGGTCTAGAGATAGGGATGGCGACGCAAAAAGGGGGTTAGATGGGGGGCAGGGGACGCGGGATGGACATGCACTCGGTGACGGGTGGCCAACGAGCTCGGCACGCCGCCAGACACCCCGTGGTTCGATTGTCCTTCGAGAACCTTGGACTGGGGTCATGAATGTGCAGGAGGCTCTCACGATGTGTCGGAGGTCTCGCGCATGCCGGTACTTTGATATCTCCTATGCGCCAATGTTCGTACTGGCCTTCGCAACGATGCGTCACTCAGGGGGTGGCAGCCCGGGCTCGTGACCGAAGGGTGATTGCTGGCGCCTCCCCCAGCATTCGCAATTCCCAGCTGGACGGGACCGTTTGTGAACCCTCAGCCCAGTTGCCCAGCCAGCCCTGGGTCGCAAACGGTCTTAATGCGACATGGCCTGTTGCCTGCTACTTCGAGTAAATCGATTGATATTCGACTGCCATTTCCGGCCGGGCGCAACAGGCCACCGCTCCCAGCAGTGCGGCGCGATCTGGAGGATTGCCCTGCTGGAGAGACATCGTGTCATTTGTGACTGAAAGTGCCCCCTTCGGCAGCCTTCCCCGGCGACCAGGATCCCCCGGACCGTTGGACGGTCGGGCTTCCCAGGACGTCCAGCCGGGTGTGGGAGTGGGGGTTTCACCGGGCTCTCTGGCCCTGCCTGCCCGCCTTTGGAGAAGCAAGTCACTTGGTATTGCTTGATTGCCAGCCAGCTGGAAGAAGAAAGGAGAGGGGTGGCTTTTGGTCAGGAGACGGGGCCTGATGCGCCGCGGTCAGGGACTTGGAGTAAGATGGATGGCTCTCGGGTCGGGATGAGACAGGTGAGAAGTGACGTCGCCGTCTGTCTGGTGGCGGCGAGCTGGCGAATCCTCGTCGCCATGGGCGGTTTGCTCTGCTCAATGGCTGGTCGTTGTGGCAGTGGGATGGCCAGTATTCGGTATGCGCATCAAGAGCCAGCTGCGTGTCTCGAGGGGCCAGTCGCAATAATCGATCACTCGCTGCCAGTCACTCGACATGCGATACATGAGTGGCCATGGACGAATACGAGCAAGCGCCCAGACGCGTCGACGGGAGTGTTCCTGCATTTCGCGGGGGGCTGTGCGACGAGCGAACCCCCCCGCGTCGTCGTCCGGCATGGCATTTTGCTTTTCGCCAGCCAGCGACTTGGTAATTAACATCAAGCA
Source organism: Furcasterigmium furcatum (assembly GCA_001599815.1). Classification (NCBI taxonomy): domain Eukaryota; kingdom Fungi; phylum Ascomycota; class Sordariomycetes; order Glomerellales; family Plectosphaerellaceae; genus Furcasterigmium; species Furcasterigmium furcatum. The sequence continues at coordinate 1,145,147 of BCIA01000007.1, forward strand.
ACGTCGATACGCAAGGGGCGCGAGACATGGCAGGGAGAGAGACAGCAGCTGAGTCAATGTCGAGGGGTTCCCTCCTCCTCCCCGCCTTGTCTGAGATGGCGATATCTCCCTGGATTTCCGATTCAGCAGCTCATGTCTTTTGATCCCTGTAAAAGTCTCACTCGAGGTTACCCTCCTCTACCCTCAGCGTTGGAGTGCTGGTGTAAGTGCGCGTTTCGCAGGCTTCGGATGGGCTGCGATATGGTCATTCTGTTGGTCATTGCCATCCAGAGTCCCCAGGGGCTTGAGGCCAGGCGGGGGCTATTTCGCGAATGTGATCGATACATCAGGCGCGCTGCGAAACTCAATTCGATCACATCTCGCGCGGCGAACGGACGGATCGTCGCGATTACTGATGGCGCAAAGCTCTGAAGAGTGTCAGACAACACCCGGCCAAGGCGACGATGCAGTCCAGCAGCAGTCCAGGCCTTGCTTCTTCTCCTGCCGAGGCGGCGCGCAACTCAAACAAGCCCCCAGGCACCATCAACGGCCACTCTGGCGCACCGATGCCAATGGGGGCGTCCTTGGGGCAAACATCAGCGCTGCCATGGCTGAGATGTGACACCGGGGGAGCCTCCCCGGTGGATGGCGCGGGGCAGAATTCGCCGAGCGACGTCCCGCGAGACCTGTCGGGCTGCATTCCCGCGAGGTGTGGCCGCCGCAACGGCCGCCGGTGGCAGGTGGCAGCATCAGAGAATCGCGATGTGCGCGAGGCGCTACAACCTCGCGTATCGGCGTATCGACCGAGGAGACGCAACGGCGGTTGGGCGTGCGTGAAGGCCGAGGGGCCGAGGCCACCTCGCCACCTCCTCGGTGAGGGCGAGACTGACCCGAGGGTTTGGGCAATTCATCTCGGATGGGCTGCTATTCAGGCGGAGTCACGGTTCTGGCTGGGCTGCTCGACGCGCCCGGCCCGGGCTGCCAGCCGGGGGAGCGACTGACTGGACTCGTCTCCCTTGCGAGCACGACATGGGAGCAGCTCTTTGTGCATCGAGGACGGCCGCGGGTGCATTCCTCGCGTCGTGAGTCGGCCACGTGCCGAATGACCAAGGCGACCGACAATGGGCGATGGGCAGGGCGTCTCATTCCGGACATTATATGAACAGCCAGATGTCGATGGTACATCGCACCCGTCCCTACTGTACAGCGCGGTATGGCATGGTATGGTCGCGACATGGGATGAGGTCTGTCACAAGTGAATGAAATGGATGAATCAAAGCCTCAGTCGCCGCACAATCCTTTCCGCTCCCTCGGCGCTGTCAATGAGCAAGCCCCGAAACAAGATTTGGACCAAGCAGCCACCGGGGGCGCATCGCGCAACGGACATTGGGCGAGCGAGCATCTGACAGTCGAGGAGCGAGACGTCGAGCATGTGATCCATGCCCTGTCAAAGGCCCTTTTTGCCTTTCTGTCCCGTGTGCGGGGGAGGAGCCTCCCGCCTCCAGCATCGATCAACATCAGCTGCTGGAGAGAGGCGCGATGATCAGCGGGCATTTGTTTCTCCCCTCGATGCGGGCGCGGCTCGTAGCGGTCCAACCATGGGCGCTGATGGCCGCTGGTCTCCTGATGCGCAGAGGGCCAGTTGCCAGATTCGGATTACACTTGGGAGTGTATCTACTGTAGGTAATTGTTCTTTATTTTCAGTTTCCCCGGTTATTCCCAGACACCCCCTTGGCGGCCAATTCATCCACCACTCAGATGGGCGAAGACTCGCTGACATGGTCCACACAGAGGACTTACAAGGAGTCTCGCGCGTGACTGACCCGAGGGTGTCTCTTCCTCGTGATGACCGGTCGACTGGACGCTAAAATATCCAAATTACGGGGAATCTGGGGCAGTTGGCAGACAGGAATTAATATTCCGCCAAATATTGGCTGTTGTCGTCGTCGGCTCTCGGGGGGGCTGCCCATCGGAACACACTGGACCGGATATTCAGGGGTCCTTTCGGTTGAGTCCTCGACGAGCCGACCACCCGACGGAGAGCTGCCTCGAGCCCAGACCGCCCACTGTGCAGAAACGGGTGCTGCAAGAAGGGTCCTGTCCGTCTGTAGCACCGTTCCACACAGCCAAATAGCCTGAGGTTGCTGACACTGGCCCTTCTAGCTCCTGGCTATGGCCAGTAGTGAGGATTGCGAAAGCCTCTAACACGGGGTCGGCTCCAACTGACGATGCCTCTTCGGGGCAAAATATCCACCCGCTTTACAATGCCTATCCCTGAACTCTTACGAGTACTTGCGCTTGTTCCTCGGACCCGTCTCGCGGTTGATCAGACCGCCTGGTCAGCCAGCCTCGTCTTGGTCCTCATGTCTGAACCGACCCCGACAGGGCGAGCCCGTTCCGAAACGGAATGGCCACCCCTTGGCCCCATCGCCGATGGAGACTCCGAGGTTTTGCCTCTCGCTCTTCAGGGTCCATGGATCCTCCCTCACCCTGAGCTTCAGCCCCGAAACCTGGCCTCAGGAACCGCCGCAACATGGTGGCCACGGGATGCGGAGCAGGATTCGCCACCCCCTCTTTCTCCAGCGCAACATCCCGTGTCCTCGTGATGCTCGAGCTCCTCCAGGACAGCTCGACAACAAGGCAGAAGTTGAGAACGCAAGGTCAGGGCTGGTCAGCACCCCGTCGGGACCCCGGGAAAATGGGGAGCGGTCCCGTCGAGCAGGCCTGTCCCTGGTTCGCGATGCGCTGTTTTCTTTCCCCGAGCTGCTCACCTGGCCTGCCCGGGCTGGCGCCTCTCCGGCTGTTCAGGGTCACCGCCTGCTATGTCCGCCTTTTCCCCGCAGTTTCTCCATGAGCTTCGTCGGGTCTACTGAGCTCTGCTGGTCACGCTGCGCGCCAACGTCAAGAAATACCTCGTTCGGAGGCGTGTCCGACGGGATGGGGAGGGAGTGTCTTTTTGGCATTGCCAGCTCGGCCCTTGTTGGGGGAGAAATGACACCGCCTCGTCTGCCGCGTCAGTCCTCCTGACTGCGAGTACAAGCGCAAGTACTCCAGGTACATCTGACTATACTGCCTTACTGTCTGTTGAGAGTGCCGTGGAGGGAGTTCGGTCCCTCTCCACAATCTCCACGGGTCCACGATATTTCCCCGGGATCTGGCCGTCAATCACTTCGCCCTGAAGCCGAGAACTGGGCAGAACCAAGTACCGGTCAGGATGCGAAGGATCCGGCTGAGGCGCCGAAAAGCTCACTCACCGCTGTGTGTACTCCAGACTGTCCTGTTGGAATCGGAATTCCGCTCCAAAACCGAATAAATCTGTACTGTAATATTCTGAATATTCTCCAGCGTCTATTCCCTCCTTGGCGCCCGCGATATGTCCCGTCCCAGACTCCCATGCACCCTCTGATCCCGCCAGAAGCGTCACATCCATCGTTTGCTGCTCGCTTCCGGCGGTTCAGAGCTGTCAAACCCCCCAGAGGCCGGCCACATGGCCTTTCCTTTGTCCTCCACATGACAATAGGCGCCTCGCACAAAGAGGCCATCTGCCTGGAATAGATGCACAATAGCAAAAGCCGTTGAAAGTCAAGTGCCGCGCCACCGTGCGCCCCAGGCCTGCCTGCATTGGACGGGCAGGGCACAGCTTGCTTGCCTGCACAACACAGCCGGGGCGATCATGACTGACCGGTTGCATGAAGCAAGGGTCAATCTGACTTCATGGTCCAAGGGACTGACATGGCCTCCTCGACTGTACATACCACACCACCCGGGCGACAGCGGTCTTTGACCTCTAACCCTCGAAAAGATACACAGAATACGTCAAGTATACAGCATATGCAGGGAGTTGAAGTTCCCAAAGGCCACGGCCATCCCCACGGCGTGTCTGTCGCCATCCCGTCAAAGAGCGCCCACGACACCATCTTGCCCATGTGTATGCGAACTCCCGCGCCTGGCGCCTCCTCTGCGTTTGCCGCGAGCTCGGTGCTGCATCTGCCGTTGGACACTATGCCATTGTTGTGCGCGCGATGACGACTGCCAATGCTGGTTGGATGGACTTTGGTCGCCCAGTCCTGCAGGACGCTCAGTTCTCGGTGCCATCGAGTACCTGACAAGGCAGGTGTGTGGATGCCATGTTTGATAAGAGGCCATGCGACTGTGTGTTGTCTGCTCCTTTGTTATCAATTGAAATGCAGGTCGCGAGGCCTGGATGCCACCATGGCTGGGAGATGCGGAGGATGGGCAGAGGATCAGCACATCATGGCAGGCAGCTCGCGGTGATCAGCATCGGGCGAGAGGCTGGGCACTCACAGCGAGGGAAATCATCCCGTGCCGTCGGGAAACCGTGCCTGAAGGAGCGGGAAACATGAAGAAGCAGCAGAAATGCCCTGTTGTCGACGTCATCGAGCGCATCGCGACATACAGACAGGAAGACGTGCTTCTGCGGCGCAGGCAAGCAGGGTCCTCGAAGGGTCCTCGAAAGGGTCCTGTCCTACTAATCCAACGCCATAGCTTCTTCAGCCGGCAATATGCTCTTGTCAGCTGTGCAGAGGAAGGATGCATGCTCCATGATTTACCGACCGCAGGGCGCATACAGATTAGGGTCTCGGAGGATCTGCGAAGGATCACTGCGCGCAACCCTCGACCTTATCGACTGATATGGCAATGTAAATGTAATCCTGCGGGGGGGACAGCTGCACCTCAGCCCTGACCAATGCCACCATCTCGAGTCAATATACACATAACCAGGCTGAGGGGTATCCGTCCCGGATGCCTTCCAGCCATTCCGGGCGCCGCTGGCCGGTGGGCCATACGAACCCCCGGGACCGCCGGAGCTCCGGACCCGGGACAGAAAACAGACTCCACCGGCGGATCTCTGCAACGACCTCGTGAACCTGAGACGGAGCGGCGCGGGCGAGGAGCGGGGAAAGAGGGCTGGCCGAGCACGATTATCCAAATAAACCAGAGAAATATTCTATTCGACGCAGCCCGGCTCCCACTGTCCCCCCGTGGCTGACCGTGCAACATCTGGGGGGCATCCGCTTACTTACATCCAGCCCATCACCTCATCAAATCCATCAATGAGACATTGCTGCTGTCTCTTGTGCGACTCGCCACATCCCGCGGCCTGCACCGTGGACCCCTCGCCAGCAGGCCTCGCCTGACCCCTCGAGCCCCTGCTGTGCTCCCCAGTCCTCCATTCAGCTGAACATGCTCAACCCGGGGACCCGGTAGAGGGTGACACCTGCTAGCTGTGTGCCAGCACCGGCCGTCGCGCAATGACAATAGTCCCGGGTGTGTTTCCAGGCCGGAGATGTTCTGTGCCCTTCCGTACGGCGGCGATGTATCGACGGTACTCGGACTACTCGCGGATTTACGTGGTGACGCCATTACTGGCATCGGACGTCGATGTTCGTCATGGCAGAGGCACGGAGTCTTTGGACAATCAAGAACTTTCAGTGCGCTTTTATTCTATATTATTCCTATAATACTAGAGTAGAAAGAGACTTGAACCTTCCTTCCGTGTTCGAGGACAGGCTGTGGCTCAGAATCGGGAGTGACTAAATACAACACCGCCATGTTCTTCCATCTTCCCTCAATACTGCCAAAAGCCTACCGTCACCGGTCCAAACGCCAAGAACAAGGCCTCAATGCAAACTTGGCCATATGTCCCCCGTCTCGGTCGGCTCTGGGCACCATACATACAAATCAAGTCTCTCGGTACATGCAATCTGGCACCCGTGCAGCATGCAGCTCCCCGCCGGAAGCCAAAGGGCCGAGCCCGCGTCGTCCAGATGTGTGCGACCCTGCCCGCCGAACACCCGTCGTCAGCAGGTCCGCTCGTATCCCGCATTGATCTCGCATGTAACCATGGGCCGTGCCTTTTGCTTGGCCTCAGCCCTGGTGATAGTCGTCCGCCGCGCCCCCCGCCCGCGGCGAACGGTGCCCCTTTCCATAGGGCGTGGCTATTTCGGGGACTCAGAACGGCGACTAGATACATTGACTGTCCTATTGGATTTGTACATTCAACAATGGAATTAGGAAAGTCAGCTACACAATCAGCTAAGAGTCTTCAGGTCATGCGGAGGGCTCTGTGTATCGACAAAAGAGCCCTCGCTACGTCTTGCTCACGGCCAGACCCACGCGCAGACTGTCATGAGAGACACATCACGCCGACGCTTACTTTAATTTAAGACAGACAGACAACCAAGACTATCAGCCTGTTGTTCCCAGGGTCTCAAGCGGTTCGACCTGCCGTGTCTCAACTCCAGGGTTAACGCCCGGGGTTCGAGATGAGTACATGCACCGAGCCTATGAGTACCGGCGCCGGGGATCCTCTCTCGGCAGAACGACAAGTTGACGCGAGCCCACGGGGCCGTACCTAAGCCTCTCGCTTCGAGACGCCACATGCCACGACAGGTGGCCGATGACCCCGACGAGCCCCCTCGAGGCTGTCTGCGGTACCCTCGCCTGTGTGACAGCCATCCGGCACAAGGGCCAATGCCACGCGCCAGAAAGCGATGTGGCGGTCGTACGAACTGCCCATCGTGTAAGATGGCCTTCTATCTTTAGGCTGGAGATAAGCTAAGACCTGCCTTGGCCGCCGTCTGGAAACCGGGCCCTTGACGACGGCAGTACTCGTAGGGGATGATATCTTTGGAAAGCGATACTTCGGGCATGGGCCCAGGACTTGAACAGCTGCCATATGCCACGAGGGCCGAGAACGATGGACCGGACGGACCGGAGTTGGGCGATGCAGATGCGCGTCCTGCGTGGTAGTGTATCCAGCCACAGTTCTGACAGCACCCTCCTGAGATGAGATGCCACGAATCACTTGTACCATGCCATCCTCCGCCAGCTCCGGTGATGGCAACCCATCGACGCCATCCTACTCCATCATCTCATCGTCGGCCCGCCTTGCGCGAACTGGCTGATAGCTCTCCGGGTTATGTATGACAACAACATATCTGTCGAAGGATTCAAGTGTGGGGGGGACGCAACGCTCAAGCAGGTGGTCAACCGCCAAGTGATCAACTGCAGAACCGACAACACCAAAGAGACACGCATCACAAACCCTCATCTCACCATTCTGCCATCTTCGCCCGGCATGAGGCGCTCTCATCACGCCACAAGTCTGGGGGGAGGGACAACTCCTCCTGCACCCTTCATCACAGGAGGAAAACGCCATCACCAACCTCACATGGGCAGAGATTTCGCACTCCTCGCTCCGAAAGCACCAACTTGCGCGGCGCCGCCAGGCAAAATCCTGCTCAAGCATCCGCCCAGACTCCGGTACCGGGCAACCACGGTGACGCGACGCTCCCCAGACTGCACCCCAGACAGCAGAAGTGCGGAGGGAGGGCTCTGCCTGGCCACATCCCCTGCGCCTCCGGTCTGCCGCCGACGGGGCGCGCAGCCGGGTGGCTTTCCCGTACCGCCCGCCGAGGCGGGGTGAGAGGGCCATGTGTGGCTGTCCGCGACGCGCCTCAGACCAGGGAGGCACAAGGATGGGAAATTCGCGATGCCCTCGTGCCTGGCCTGTCACCAGACACATGTGCAGCGGCGGCGGCGACAGTGGCCAGCCAGGTGTGTGCTCATGCAGTCGCCAGTAACGCTTCACACATCTCGGACCGTGCCTAATCGCGGACATGAGATGTGTGACCGGGCCAGGGTCGACCTCGACCGGCGACTGAGGGACGGAGTCCACGAATGGGATGCGTTCCTCTCCTGGTTATGGTGTGGTCGATGAGGGGTGGGAGCTCACACCGAGGTCAGGACCCCCGGTGAGCTCATCCTTGGCTGGCGTCGGATTCCGATCCGTTGAGGAAGGTCATCCCGCGCCCGGTGGGTGTTGGATTGGAGGTTTGGGTTGCGTCCGTGGAATATTCGAATAATATTCTGATTTCTTTCAGAGCCAGAGCCAGAGCCAGAGCCAACGATAGGAGGCTCATCTCAACCAACGGTGGCTTCCTGGCGGCGTCTCCGTTTCACCTGGAAGGGGTCGGACGGAGCTCGAGAACATGACCCTCACGCCATCGAGCCAGGTGGTAGGGCAGCGTAAACTCTGGCTGTCCGCTGCTGACCTCAGTGATTTCCATCTTGTGGCATGAAAAATCGAAAAATGCCTTCGCTTCACATGCTCGCCTGCACCCCAGATCCAGGGGCGCATGTGAGATGAAGCGAGGTGGCCTGCGATAGATGAGACGACCTCCTCCGCGTCCCCAAGTGCCATTAGCACTGACCAGTTCTGCAGATCGGATGCTTCCCCAGAAAATAAAATATATCGAGTCGATTATTTTCCTCGAATATCTTCTTCTTTGCGGGGTCCGTTGCCTCCAGAGCGTGCCATCGGACCTGCATGCCCCAGGTCATCCATCTGTCAACATCCGCGTTGGTCCAGAACGGACGCTCATCGTCCCCCGCGACCCTGACAGCACCCACGTCCAGATTCGACGCAGAGCGATAGAGATCTTCAAGCTTTCCTTCCCTAAGCGAGCTGCCAGCGATCGGCCCCGGCTCCCGGCTAAACCGACCGGGTGAAAGGGGCGCTCGCTTCCTCCCTCCTGGGTGTGGTTCACATGCCCACCCAGCGACCACTCGACGAACAAGACAGTGTCAGATGGGAGGCGGCGAAGCTGGCCAAGCTTGGCTTGCTTCTCGTTCCCGCCTTGCCGCCGCGGCGCCGCAGACTGGGGGCCGGTAGCAGGTTGCCGAGCCGGGGGTGGCTGCCACACAGTATTTAACCGGCCGAGCAAGAGGAGTGTGAGAAAAACACGCGACGTTAACGAAACGCCTCCTTTGAGGCTTGGGTCGTTGTTCCTCTTAAAATTTTGGTGATGAGAAGCCCAGAATCGCGGGCGGCGACTCAATGGTCTTGCAAACGGGGCAGCTCTTGAACCTCATCTTGCTGATACATAACTATCAGCCAGAATACGTGTTCGGTCCGGCCTCTCGCACCCTGGCATATGTCTTGCATGCGTCCCTGTCTCAATAGCAGGGGCATTGACGGAGATGCAGACCTTGATTTCGTACTCGGCACTGGGGCGCAAAAGGTTGACTTTTGTTCGACTGGCAGTCGTCTGATGCGGACGTGGCCGTGAAGCGGTGAGCTTTTCCACCGCGGATGAAAGCCCGCCGCATATGTCAGACTCAGGGACCTGCAGAAATTTCTGCTCTGAACCCAATGAGGCCGGCCTCGAGGCGTCAGACAGTGCCGGGGAAGCGAAGACCCTGGAGTCTGGGCGATGTAGTGGAGGCCAGCTGCCGGCAACCTGAGGCGGAGTTTATGGGTTTTCGAGAGGGGTTGAGGGGAGTGATTCTAGACCTCAGAGCGGTGCCAGAGTGAACCACGGGAGGATAATGTTCATGTCAATCTCTGGAGGTGAGCCAGCGGCGCAGGAGAGGCCCAGGCAACAAGGAAGAGCCAACCGACCAACGGGGCCAGCATGTTGGCCATGAGTGACATGAGACAGCTCTCTCTGTTCATCCCATCCACCAGTCCGCTGCTGGAGCTGGCAAGTTCCGAAAGCATTTTCCGGGGTTGCCAGGGCATCCGGACAGCCCTCGTCTGTTCGACCTTTTCCGATCGACAACGCGGCATGTCGCCTGACCGTTGTTCCAGTGGCTGTGGTTTCGACAGCAAAGCATTGCCTGGCACTCGGGGACTTGGCGTCAAGTTCCTCCTCCTCGTCCTGGCCCCGTCCATCCAGCTGATGGGAGCACTAAGGGTGGCGGAAGGACGGCAAGTCCGACGGGGCATCGAAGGAGATGGGAGGCCATGACCTCAGGCAGAGTATGTACAGCGCGTGTAAACAAATTATCAATATACGAATCCTCCGAGATAGAGTGCCGAGAGGAATAAGGGTCCTCCTCACTGAAAATCGGAGGTCTACGTAATGCGGGGTTGTCGTGGTCGCTTGACCCCTTTCCCCGGATCTCAGGCCCGGGGGCGAGAGCTGTCAATCGTCAGTTGACCTGATGCCGTCGCCTCCCAGACGGGGAAATCGTGTCCGTAGCGGATGCTTTCTTGGAGCGTTCTGCGGACAGCCTCTCACCGTCGGGGCGAAGCGAGGCTGAGGTAGATTGATCTGTTATTGCCCAGCATCGTGTGACGAGCAGAGAGCGCCGGAAACTGGTCAACGTTTTGGCCGTGACCTGACCCTCCACGGTACGGGCGGAGTGCTGCCCGGAGCAATCTCGATTCTTGTCGCATGACAGCCTTGATGAAGACTCGGTCGTCGGCAGAAGGGCCCGTGTCCTGCGTGCAAGTCATCCGTGGATCCACGAATGAATGAATGACTGGCGAGGACACACTCGTCGATCATGAAAGATTTTCCAGGACCATGACTGATGCAAAGAGCGGTGTTGATGTACCGCTCGTACCTGGGGTTTGTATCTCATGTCCAGAGACCATGTCACCTGGGTCCATTCCTCGTCGTCCAGGGGCCTTCTTCGCTTCGAGCTCAGTTGCTGATCTGCTCGGGCAGGTGATGCCGAGACTGCGCCGGGATGTCCGGGAGATGGGTGCCATGGAAAGTCATGGTGATGTCGGGGTCAAGTTGAAGCTGCGAATGTGACGCAGAGAGGAGGTTCTGCTCGTTCCAGAGTTTGAGGTGGAACGGAGAAGGAGCCACCTGCACTGCAGTAATTGGGAGCAGCACTGAGTTGCACCTTCCATCACTTGAAGCACATGACCTGGAAACCAAAGCTGCCTCCGATATCAGAGGCAGGTACGTACCCAAACATTTCAATGTTGTCGAATCGCTCCCAAACACCACCCCGTCATCAGCATTGTTCGAGGAGCACGAGCCTTCATTTCTTCCAGCACTGAGACATGCGTATGTACTTGCATGAGCCGTGCAGTCTCCAAACTTGAAGTCATCCTGAGTCAACCAAGACGGTCGCTCGCACGCATCAATGCGCCGATGCCCGACCGCGCCGGCACGTCCCGCGGCTTCACTCGAAACAAGCTGGTCTTCATGTCTGAGCCCGTCCTGCGCGTCAATCTTGGCTCCCGAACACCAGCAGTGACTGGCCACTCCCAAGCATGCGCTCGACAACGAGATCGACGACTGGCTCGCAATCCAGCTGAGCACGGATGTGCACGACTCGAGCAGAACGGTTCGGCGCGAGCCCGGCGTCACACTCGTCTTCGGGAAGGAAACTTGTTGCTTGAGCATTGTCTCTGCCTCGCACTGCTCACGGCCGCGCCCAGGCAACGGACGGTGCTCGCACCGGCCTACGGACAAGTCCGGTATCTTGTCCCTACCGTCTCGAATGACTGGGACAACCGGAAGCGATCCGTCTGGCGGGTCTATCACGAATGAGTGCAATGCTCGCTTGGACGCTCAGACTTGTGGAGTCGATATTCGCCCAAGCATTGCAGAGGAGCTGAATATTCCGATTTATTACCCCAGGTCGTTTTATTCGAATATTTCGAATATTTCGGACAGAGGACCTGGGCCGACACTCCCCTTGATACTCGCCTGCCCTGTCATCAGCATCCCCGAGGGCTCACGGCGGATCCTTTCCCAAATCCGCAGCCCTGGGACACCCCACGACCAGGCTATTTCCCCCCAGCCTTCGCTTCTGCTGCGGCTTTTATTTAGGTACTTGTATTCGCACCGCCGGCTAATACTTGAGCTCACTCCAGGCTCGGTGAGTCGGTCTGTCGGATGCCGAATGTGCGGACGAGGATGACCAAACTGGACCATTTTCTCCTCCGCAAAGGCTGATATACCGGGTTTCACACGAGCCGAGCGCGATTGATGACCATCAACACAGCATTTTCGAGTCCGACTCTTCGCATCTCGGCCGTCACGGGCTTGTCAAGTGACGACCTGGAATCGTTCGATCCCTCGGCTACCCACGTTTCTCTCCCCTACCCCTACCCTGGCAGTCCCAGGACCAAAACGCTGGTATCTGCCCCCTTGCACCGGAAGCGCCCCCGGTACAAGGGTCCGGCCGCCTCTTCAGACCGGTGACTTGCCCTGACTCGGAGTCTTGCCTGTTCTGGGTTCCGAAAGAGCTCCGCCTGACCCGTCAGGAAATGACCGCAAGACAGGGTCTTGCTCGTCTCTTGTCGTCGGTCCGGGAGGTCGAGAATTTGGGGGATGGCGGGGCTCCCCCCCTCATCGAGGTAATGTCGCGGTCTCCATTGGGGCTTTTTGCGGTTGACATGCTCGCTTCCAATTCTGAGCCAAGGCTCGCGAGTCAGCTCAAACAACTTGGGCTTCATCAATGCCCATCTCCAGGCAGCCCAGCAGATGGTTCCTCGGGAGACCAGAGGGCTTGGACCGCATGAGCATCCCGCCGCCGTCAGGTTGGGCATCATCATACTGCCTGAGATTAGATCTACGAGCATTCGCATGGCTTCGGTGATTGCCGCCGGGTAGCCTGTCTGAAGCCATGACATGCGATGCAAAGGCAATACAGCCGATTGACGAAGAACCCTGTCGCACCTGAGGGATTACCTGAATTGATGGCGAATCTGTCTTCGGTATTTTCCCGAGAAGGCTTGAAGGCTTCTGGAAAATTACCTCAGCGGCTCTGCACCATTGTGCATGCACACGGACGCCACAACGTCAGCACCCGTAACGTTTGGTTGGCCGTGGCCACTGATTGTCGGAGAAGGTCTCCCTGTACCTGCATCACGACTACTTGGCTCGGCACATCGACACTTCGCTGGCCAACGACGGGCTGCATGACAGAGCATCAGCGGTACCATGCTGGTTTGATCAGGGCCGAGCATCTGAGAATCCAATTGTTTCTTCGTCCTCGGGAGCTACCGCCTTCATCGGATGTCGGAGTCGGCAAACACGCGTGGCAAGGCGAAGCTGAACGATTCTGTCGACCCCGTCTCCGTGAGAGAGCAGTGCATCCAACTACCCAAAGGGGCAAGTCATGCGCAAACGGTGCTCTTGACGGGATCATCACGGCCAATTTGCGGGTTCCCTCCCATCTGGCCGTCCCGAAATCTGTTCCGACGGGGCCGTCTTGCTCAGTATTGCGCTACCGTCCCTGCGCCTCGGCCGAACTTGCACGAGTCACTGTTGGACTCGCATCGGCCTTAACTAGTCGACTCTCTCCACCAGGTGTCCTCGGGGAACCACGAGGACCAACTCGTGCTGAGCGGCGAAACACGATCAGACGGATTCTAGAAGCAGAAACTCCGTATGGCAGAGGCCGCTGGAACGGCCGAGGCCAGTGTCTTGCTAGGGCCCATCAGACGACAAGTTGAGCCCAGAGCTTACTCGTATGGTATTTTTGCACGCGCAGAATCCTCGGGCAGTGCCAAATTGGGGAGGCCTAGGCGCCTGGAACTAATCCAACGGTGGAGCTCAGAGGCGACAGGCGGGGATTCCCAAGTCCCCGTGGCGGGACTACGAGTATATCGCGAAATAATCAGCAAAATATTCCGAATATTTTCAGTTCTCACGGCCATCCTGCCTAGCACGGGCCCTACTGAGCCTCCGAGGTCGAGAACGTCGTCCAAACCCACTGAATTCCATACGGAGCCTCTGCCACGTGCCTTGCACAAGCGCGCCTGGAGTCTCCCTTGAGCCGCATGACCATCCATCAAGTGATCGCAAGCAGAGTGGAGTGGCCTCAAGATCACGCCTTCCATTGAGAGGCCTCGATCATGATGGATGTGCCCAAGCCCAGGAATCTCGATTCCCTCACGTCCCCTCGCACTGGCCTGGGCCCTGGAGAGTTCATTCAGGAGAGGCTCACGCGGGCCGGGGCTGCGGATGTGTTCAGGAGTGTCGGGGTCCAAATACAATCCCCGAACCAAAGGTGACAACAAGACTTGTTGCACATCTGGGGCCCCGGATTCATTCCGGCGACGCGGGTATCAGTGGACAGAGAACCAACTTCGGCCTCCGTTACACCGAGGGACGGATGATCACGTCCACTGGTTGCTGGCCGGTCAATTGTGATCCCGTCTGTCGGGCGTTCATCGGGGAAAGCCCTGACATCCTGGCCCGTCCTGTTGCAGAGGTGCTGGGTTAACCAGGGCCGCCTGTTGGCTGCCATTGATATCCGCACGCCTCGGGACGAGGGCATCCCCCGAACAATAGAAATATATACAAGTAATATCAGGAGATGGCACGCACGCCTTGTTCCTGGTTATCTCCCAACCAACTGACACTGGGGCGGGGCCGGCCGTTGCAAGCACTGGAAAAAGAAAAGACCGGAGCACGGGCGGGCACTCCCTCCAGGCCTGTCAGCCAGCTTCCAGCAACCAGTCCCTCGGTCCCGGCCAAGGGGGACCAGACAAAAAAGCCTTCCCAGGATGTCACGAGCATCAGGCCACCCCAAGAGAATGGGAGGCGGCATGGCGCAGACTTGGGATGGCGAGCCATTCCCCCACCTTGGCCCATGCACTCCTTCCAGCCTCCATGTGGTCGGGTCGTTGGTGATAACGTTAAAGGACTCTTGGTATGCAGCTGGTATAATCCCCATCTTACGATGAAGCCTCACCGGTCGCCGGTGGCATTTCTTGGCTATATGCTGACGGGACTTGCAAAATCTTTCCATGTCGTCGTCGTCGAATCTAGAACTGCGGCGCAGCGAACGCCCCCCCTCTGCATCTCCCCAGAAGGATGCAAGCACATCGTGAATCACGGCCCGCGGCCGGGGGTGGATGGTCCATCAATCATCGTGGCCCTCCCTCTCGCGCCTCCTCAGCGAGTAAATACCGGCACGAGGGCACGAGGGCGCTCGACACCGGGAGATTACGCTCGACGAAAAGCCTAATCCCACCATGCATGAGGCGTCCTGGGCGGGCCTACCCGTCCGCCCGTTCTGATCCTTCAGATCCCCCGGCCGGCAGGCGTGGTGTAACCCTACGTCGCCCGTCCGGGCAGCTTCGGGCAGGTCGGGGACGAGGCATCAGGACCAAGAACAGGCAGTCCATGCCTCGTCGGCCGCTGCTTTGGGACGCGAAGTCGCATCTACGCGGGTTGCAGGCACGTCATCCGCCAGCGCGGTTCTTGCGTTGCACCCAGTCTGTTCGCCCGGGGGTCGAGAGGTGGTCACGTATGCACTGGGAATGCAATCCTCCTGCGAGCTTCCACGGCGCACTGCGCGTGGCTGTTGCACGAAAGTCCCGACCGCGAACGATGTCAGGGATATACTAGTGAGTATTGCGCATGCACACCGTGGTAGACCGCGTTCGCTGAGGGCTGTTGCGGTGCCGCCGGTGAAGGCTCGTGGTGCCCTCCAACGAGCGCGGCATGTCAGCGTAAGCAGCTGCGCTGAGTCGCGGGGAGGGCCAGCCAGCTGCCAGAGGAGTTTCGTCATGCCAAGGGGATGGTGCATTCGAGAAGCAGCAACAGCGCAGCGAAGCACACGCGGCACGGGACCCTGGCTGTTGTCATCGAGATGCTGCAACAAAAGTCCCTGGGAGGCTGGCTGCGAGGATCTGCACGTCGCTCCTGGCGGAATGCAGCCCCTGTCTGTCTCCGAGGAAGAATTATATTCAATAGAATATCGATAACCATTAAATCCAACGTGTATAGGGTAGTGGTTGACTGAATGCGTGCGCTGCGTGGGGGTTGGGAGCTCAACTCGATGCGGCACTGGGCTGGGGGAGAGATAAGCGCCTTGGGGGGTCTTCGGCGCGACGGCTTCGGGTGGGATTGGACGGGTGGGCGTGACGGTGGACATGAGCACCGTTTGGAGGGCGGTGAGTGGTTGATGGGAGCTCGTGTTTGACGTTCGTGAGAAGTGATAGTGGTGATGTCTTGGGCAGTTTTCGGGGTGATATTTCGACAGAGGGTGGTTGTAGTGTGGACGGTGGAAGCGCTGCGTGCCATGGCGACGACACCCTTCATCGCAGGAAGTATCTATTGACGCGAAGGTGTAGCCGTGACTTGCAATGTCCAGTACCAACGCACTGATGTATCTTAGGTGTTATGCTATATGGCGTTCGACACGCCTTGTTCCAATCAACAATTGACAGCCTCGCGCGGGGGTGGGATCACCAGTGGTTCTATAGCCATTTATCATGAGGGGAAGGTAATGCATTTCAGATGGCTATGGGTCTGTCGGTTATCACAATAGATGTGAGAGGAAAAGCTGAGACGGCCAAGCAGTGGAAACATCACACATGGCTGTTTGATAGAGGCATAGCCACGATGTGGCCATGCCCATCAAAGTGAGATAGACTTCAATACCAGCTCTGAATGTCTCTGCCAAAATGAAAATGTGCATCCCTGGAAAGGCAAAAATGCAAAGGGTTCGGAGCCTCTTTTGGCTCCTACGTCCCTGGCGCGGTTCGAACTGATGACCTTGGGTGTTGCTGTCATTGTTGTCGTGTACTGAATTCGGTATAAGCTGTATTAACCAATCGATCCACAACCAATACCGCTCGACCAGAACACCGTCCAAAGGTGCCGCCACGGTTTTGATACCGGGAGCTGCGGTACGCGGGGCTTTATAGGTAGATGCCCGAGGGGGTGATTCAGGGGCGGCCAGCAGGCCAACCCCCTATCTTTACAGAACCAAGCACCCGAGAACCAGAGACCATCCACCCGCTACTCCTTCTCCTTCTCCTTCTTGCCCTCCGACGCACCAACGCGCTTGTACTTCCTCGGGTCCTTCCTGCTCATCAGCTTCTTGTCCCTCGTCCCCTTGCCGCCCTCCCAGAACCCCTTGCCCTTGCGGCCGATGACGCTCCGCCCGCAGAACCCGCACGCGTCGACCGCGTACCGCTGCTCGCGCGAGCACCACCCGCAGACCATCCTGCTCGCCCACTCGTTGACGTGCTCCTCCGCCTCGTCGTGGCACCGGTCGCACGGGTGCACGCGGTTGCAGCAGCTAAAGCGGAACCAGCGGTAGCTCTTGCGGTAATGCGCGCAGGTGCCGCGGTTGGGGAGCGGCTCACCGGCGTGCAGACCGAGGCGGTCCTGGCGGCGGGGGTTCCCTGCGGCCGGGGCCTTGAGGCTGCCGGGGGCGTACGCGAGGAAGCGGACGTCGGGGATGGTGAAGGTGAACTTGCCGTGACAATCGCGGCAGACATTCGTGGTGGTCTCACCGCGGACGGAGACTAGGCCCGGGCTGGGCGTCGAGCACTTGGCGCAGACGGGGACGAACGTGCTGGGGAGCATGTCAGCGACGGTGGCGCCGGCGATGTCGAGGAAGCCGGCGCGATAGGAGGCCTGGTGGATGAGTTGGGGGCGGAAGCGGGCGGCGATGCCGGCGGCGCACTTGCGGCAGGAGATGGCCTTTTCCTTCTCGTCCTTGAGGCCAGTGATGTCGTTGATGGTGCGGCAGCGCTCGCACTTGACGGAGATGCTGAGGATGGTGACCTGGAAGAGCTCGATGCTGTGCAGCTCAATGCCCGGGAAGTTCACTGCGATCCCGCGTTCGGCGGTGAGACCGGAGGAAAGGGTTGGAGGTGCGGCGTCGAGGGCTGCGCCGCCAATATCGTCGCCTTCATCAGAGTCGTAGCTATACTCGTCGGAGGAAGACGACTCGTTACCGGGGCGGTAAGTGCTCCATTCAGGGGGCCGAGCAATGATCTTGACGTGACCACGGTCCTCCAGGACCTCCTCGGGCTGCTTGCCAGACGAGACCGAGACAGACTCAGGCTCCGCTGGTGCAAGAGCAGCCCGTTCCTTTGCCTGGGCTTCCGCCCTGGCATTGACCTTGGCTTGGGCTTGCTTGGCCAGAACATGCATGTTCTGCGAGAGATAGTTCATATGACTGATGAGAGTCATCTGCTTCTGGTCCGCCGCCTTCTCAATGAAGAGGTCTTCCAGGGGCTCTGCCTCGACAGAGTCGACCTCGTTGAGCTGGATCCGCAGCTGCTGAAGCGGATATAGGAGCGGGACGATCATGTGCAGGGTCTTAACTCCCTGCAGACCGGCGGGCAGCTCAGAGCGGCGCTTTGGCTCAAGGGGAAGCGTGTAGACAATGCCGTCCGCAGAGCGGCGGTAGAGAGACAGCCGACCCATGCGAGTCTCGAGCTGGCGGGTCTCCTGGGCTCGCCTGGCCTTTGCCTCGCCGATCTGGTCACGAGAGTAGGACGGCTCGCGAGGCAAAGGCTGCATTGGCGCTTGCGCCTGAACCGGTGCAGGCACGACGGGCGCTTGGGTTGCAAGGGCAGCAGACGATGACTGGGCGGCATCGAGGTGCCTGTTGTCCTTGAAGGACATGAGGGTGACGGTTTCGACCTTTTCCGCGGAGAGGAAGGATTCCAGGTTCTTGTCGAGGGCATAGGTCAGGGAGAGGAGCGTGGCACCACGCCTCTCCTGGACCAGCTTCTCCCAGCCCCTTTCGACATTGATGCTGAAACCGCGCGGGATGTCACTGTTCTTGACGTGCAGGACGGGGGCATCCTCTGGGTAATCCTCAGGAACCCGCAGGTCGCACTCGAGCGACTCCAATTCAAAGGGAAAGTCCGGATCGGAGGGCTTGATTTTAAATCTCAGAGAAGTGGTCCCATCCTCGAGAGTACCCTCGCGGGGCGAGTATCTGCGCCGGAGCTGGTCCAGCTGATAGCCCCGGGGATCCTTCGTCTGGGCCTCAGGCGTGGGCTTGGGTACGACACGCTGAGGAGATGACCGTGAGACGGCCTGTTGCTGAGTGTTGCCTCCTTGCTTGTGAAGTGAGATCATGATGAGGGCGATGTAAGGAAAATGCTCGATAATAATATGATTGAGCTGAACAGGTGAAAGCAGCAAACAAGAGGAGGGGTTGACGCGGGGTCGTTAGCCTGCGAGGCTCTGGGGGAGTGCAGCTGATGAGTATGCAGCTGTTTATTGACTTGACTGAAGAGCACGACGGGACAGGAAGAGGCGCTGAAAAGTCGTTATATGTTCAGAGACGATGCGAGGTGGTGGCGATTCTCCCCGTGGAGTTGTTCCAGCTCAAGTTCCAGTGTGGTCCCAGCCCGTTGCAGCAGACCCAGTTTTCCGGACTTGGAAACACCCGACCTGCAATGATGCTGCACGACAGTGGATGAGTCAGACGGCGAAGCTGCTTGGCGACTGTGTACTATCAGAATCGCGGGCAAATTCATCCTTGTTCTGTTAGTGGATTTGGACACCAGGAGTCATCGCTCCAGGTGGTCTATTCTGACTCATTTTGACTCTTACTCGGAGCATCAACAGACGGGGGATCGCAACTAAGACGGCAATCTCTCATAGCCCGAGTTCCGTTGCTGGTCCGGAGTGTGCAGGAGACTATGAGTGCTCCAATTCAAATATCTTCAGCTGCGAAGAGACGCAGCCGGCCGCCCGGTTCACCCTGACCTGACCGGGCCTTCACCGAACCCACTTTACCCGGCGAGAACCCAACGGCGCTCACCGGTCAGAGCCGGCTGCTCCGGGTCCCTGGGTCAGCTGGACGCTCCCGGGCGGCTCGCGGCCCGTCCAAGCTCATGGGGGCAGCCTGCCATTTGGATCGCGAACCCATCCATATATTGGCCCGTCCCGCCCTGCCCTGAGTTCTCATCAGGCGGCGGAACGCGCGCACATGTCGCCCGAGGCGATACCATGGCACGGCGGCCCAGGGCAATCAACCTCGGACAGCAACCAGGCCAGGTGATCGGGGGGTCTGTCCAAGAATCGTCCCTCCGCGCCTCGCATCCGCTGGTCTTGGTCCCGACGGACGAATTCAGGGTCTGACACCAATGCCCCTTGGCGGACCGCCCAAGCACATGTCGACGTCGTTTGCCCGGGAGGCAGACAAAGTAGACAGACTGACAATGGGGGGAGCTTCCTCGGAGAATTTAGACCGAGAGACCACCCACCCCCCATGCAGGCCACCCACAGGACAAGCAATCGATGCCCGACAATAGCGATGATGGCCCACCCTCGTGTGCATTCAGTAGAACAGGGCTCAGTGGGAGAGGTACGGACGCATCGCGAGGGGGTACACGCATGCCCGGCACGCAGTACATCGCAATGACGCAGCAGAGTACCCGGGAGGTGGCCCTCTCGATTCTCCGCGCTGGCGGGAAACGCACATGTGCAAACGGCCATGGCCTGTTTGCTGTCCGCGTGTTTACCTACATACATATGCGCGCCGCCCTGAGATAAACCCGATTTCCCATTGATATGCGCCTGGCACCTCCGGTGACCGGGGATCACTCGGCCGGCTACGTCACCACGCGACGGGCGCCATGGCTGCCTGGATCTCACGTTGCGAGGGCATCAGGCCCGCGGGCACACGACAACATCGACGACAGACGGCCCAAAGACGGCATCCACGTCGTTGGGTAGGGACTCACACCCGCGGATCTCAGGGTCATGAGAGGCGTGTCAGCGACGAAAGCCTCATGGACACGCTGCAGCGAAGGTGCGATGTAGGGCACCCCCCAACCCGGCGCGAGGGTGAAGGGGGGAAGAGTGAACGCCTGGGAGGGTACACGATGTGCGCCACGCATGTGGTGGCTCTGGCCAGGCGATAGCCGGCCGACCGCCTGTTGTCTGAACTCGAAGAGTCGAACGTAGTAGCAGCCCAGCGCAGCCTGGCTGCCACGTTACCGAGGCGGTCAGCGCCTCGTGCCGGGCTCTCAGTGGCCCGGGGAAGGTGCCGGCGGCCGGCGACGGCGGGTGCGTGAGACTGCGGTCGTGTTCGATGTCGCCAGACTGCGGAACTGCACGATTAGGCGGTGACTCCCGAGCGGACAGCGGCGGCGCTGGTACGTGCATCTGATCTCGATGGTACGTCAGTAGGTAGGTAGGTAGGAAACGGTCGGGATCCCGTCTTGATGAAGTCGCCACGGCCGTCAATCGTCACGGAGCAGAAGCAATGAGTGTCGAGCCGGGAGGCCAGCTGAGCAAGATGGAATCTGCATCCGGTAATATCACCGGCCTCGCCGTCAACGGGACGAGACGAGACGAGCAACCTCCCTCCGTGGGGGGAAGCGAAACGGGAAGCTGGCTCAGCCTCGGGAGGCCAGGACCAGCGCACGACGACTGGGCGGAGAGGGGGTGGCTCGTGAGAAGCGATAGTGGGCGAGGGGCTGCCAACACATCAGTCTTGCGTCCTGGTGACCACGGGGTGATATGCAGGTTTGGGCGGTGAAGGCGCCGCGGGAGTCGTGATGGAGGGTGGCCAGCGTCGATGTGGTTGGGAGATCCGTCGACGTTTCGAGAGTCTTGTTGAGATCGTGCCACTGGAACTGCCCGAATCGTCGTTCCAGCGGTATCTCTGGTGGGTGGGGGGCCGTTATGGGGGGGCGGCCCCCAGTAAATACAGTTAGGGTCACCCACTGATGGCTGTCGGAGCCCCTGAAGCGTTGACCTAATTCTGGGACAGGCGGGAACTTGGTCAGCAGTGGAGGGAGGTAGCGCAGAAACTTGGAAGGTACCTCGTGAGAGGGAGAATAATCAGGGCAAAATAATAATTCGAATATTTTGTTTTATTCTCTCGGCCGGTAGATCTCGCTGTCGGAGCGTCCATGGAGTTGTTGTTCTTCGTTCCCCCCTCCCCTCCCGTCAAGAGCGCAATCGCATCATCGCCAGACGTGGGGGTTGGCCTTAATACTTTCATACTCTCAACGCTTCATCATTCTTACACGGCAGCATTGCTTCACTCCAAGCGATTGATAAACAGCAAGAATAATAATTCAAAAAAGAGAAGAAATGATTAAATTCAGAATATTATCCCCAAGACATCCAGCCCCCCGCATCGGGACACCGTCAGGCAGACAGGGCAGTCCGCTCATGCGTCCAGCCCAGTTCGCTCTCCTCTTGGCCAACCATCCTGATCAGACGGACAGCACATGCGCCTGTGAGTCAGCTGAACAAGCGTCGCCTGCCCCGTTGACGCTATTCTCATACTTGAGCTGCATTCCCGGCGACTAATCGACTGTGACTGCTTGGCTCATCAGTGGCGAAGCCGTGGCGTTGCTTTTCCTGCCCGATGCTGCTCGTCCACTGGCACCGCTCGTTCCCTGGATTCCCTCTCAGCGATTCACCCGCTGGCTGCTGTGTATGTAACTTACATACCTACTTACGTACCAGGTCCGGCATGCATGTCGCTGCACGGCACTTGATCCCCGGCCTCGGCATGCGTCGCATTCGCACTCACCGTACCCAAGGCAGCCCCTCTCCCAGGCGGTCTGCGCATGTCCCTCTCCGCCCTGTTTACCCGGAACAGTTACAGTGACTGGCGGTGTCCAGGCGGGTATCCGGATGCCATAGGACGAAGCGCTGATCTTGGAAAAGCAGGTGAGCTGTTGATACGGGTTCCTACTTGCTGGCGCATATTGCGGTCTTCGAAACTCCAATCTCAGGGGGCGGGCGGAAGCGCCTGATGGTCACGACTTACACGGCCTCTTCCAATGACGGCCAGGCACGCGCCGTTTTCCAAGAAAGAAACAAGAAATCGACAGAAATACATTTCCAGAGAAATAAAATAGACAGAAAATAAATAATAATATTATTTTCCGCCCTGGCTTTCCCCGTATCCATCCCCCATGGGGGGCGTCGCGATACAAACTCCGAATATCATCGGAATCCATCTCCTTGATGTACCTTATTTCAGATTACTCGCAAACTCAAAAAGAAGAATCACAATACCACCCTCCTTGCCGCTCCCTAAGTAATCCATCCGACTTCCCTGATCCCGGAGGCCTGGTCGGTTCCCCCTCCATCGCCCCCCTTGGCTCAGACATTGCTCCCCATGCCCCTGGCGCCGGGTGCCCCTCCGCGCTCGCCCGGGAGACAATCTGACGACATACACCCTTCCACCTGACCTCCTCCCTCACCACTCCCCGGCTCCCATGAACACGTCCAAGATCTCGACTTGGCGCGCCCATCGAAGTCACCGATCCTGACTCTGATGAGGTGGCAGCCAGGGCTGCCAGGTGCCAGGATTAAGCTTGTCGCCCAAGACACCTCTCCAACGGCCCGAGACAGCCCCGCGAGCCAAAAATGCCTGGATGTAGCACGCCGGCAGGCAGTTGGCAGGAAGGCTGCTCTGGAATTCTTCTCCAGCCCGGCGTGAAGGAGGCACCACCAGGAACGCCCCGCGACGATCTCACCGAAACCCATGAGCCGTCCCCCATCGAGATGAAGAGCCTCCTGACCGATGATGTCAAGGCCTATCACGATTCCCTCGCATATGGACGCTGCCACGATCGATCTATCCCCGTGAGAAGCTGCATGTACCCCCCTGAGAGAAATTGCTTTTCTCGTCGCAAAGCACCCAACGTCACGCCAGCCGCCGCACATGCTGGCACAGCTCCAGACTCCATCGCCAAGTTCATTTCTTCTCCGGACGCCCAGCCCGGGGAAGCCGGGGGTGAAGGTCCCGGCGAGCCGCGCCCACGACACGGGCCGTCCGTTAGTTCTACAGCGTTCAAGTTGTTTCTTTTCCCCAGCTCGGCGCAGGGGGTTGACGATGGGCGACCACTCGTTTCCCGACCAGCCGCCCCGGACGAGACGGAACGGCGCGCCTGCCCATGCGTGATGCTGCATCCGGTAATCGCCTTGAAGCCGTGCTGAAAATGATGTATCAGCCTTGCTTTGCGCTCCTCGGTCTGGCTACTCGTGGCGTCCGGAAAAGGGGGTACCCGAGAACGCTCAATATACTCCAGGGCTCGGTATAGATGTGATATGTCCGTTGCCCCATCGGTAATGTTGTAGGAGCAGTAAGAAAAGAAGCGGGATTGGGTACGTACCTTGAGTCCATGAGATTGTGAGGTGGTCGACAAGGTAGTTGTGCACCAGTTCCGTGCGTTACACTGGAGTCGATCATCTTCAAGGGCATCCGAGGCAATGTCAGCTAGGAGAGCAGCAGCTCGATGGTATTCGGCATCCCGGCAAGACACACCGTGAGGTTGACAATGTAGTTCAACCACCGTCCTCGTCGTCTACGCCGAGAAAGACAAGCACGTCAGATAGAGACACCTCCACGAAAACAAACAACACTGTGATAACACTTTTACCAAAGCTACAAGAACTGGGGGTATACTGTACCAGGAATCATCCATGCAACTTTCCACATCGGCCTCGGTCTTCATGTTCCCTCTCCACATTTCGTCACTCAACCATCTGATCAGATGGCTTCCCAACCCTCCCCCAGATCTTCGCTGCAGTCAGAGGGATCGACTACCACATAGGGGTCCTCTTCCTCCTCAACAAGGACCGCGTCATCAAACATGCCCTCGGCGTGGCTGTCCGGTTGCTCCTGGGCTGGCTTGTCCGCTTTCTCCTGGGCTGGTTTGTCCACTTTCTCCTGGGCCGTCTCCTTCATAGCGGCCTCCCTTCGCTGGGTATCGGTCTCTTCGTATCGTGGGGAAAATATTAATACCCATTCCAGAAATGCTGCCTCGTTGGCGACGGGGTCGCGGGATGTCCACGTGGCCGGAAACCAAGGCGCAAACTGCTTCATCATCCGCAGCCGGAACAGTTCGATCCGTTGCTGGACTGTTCCGTGGACGCTGGCGAGGGGCGGCGGGTTTCGAATGGAGGCCTTGGAGAACCCGAGAGCCACAACTCGCAGGTCCTCTACACCACCCTGCTTACTCTTGTTGTCCATCCGCCTCACCATGAGTTTGTCGATGGAGAGTTCGCCGCCCTGGGTCACCCCGGCACACTGGAGTCTCGCCATAGTAGCCACTGCCATCTCCATGATGTGGAGGCGAACCGCTTCCCGCCGAAGCGAGATGATGTAAGACTGTAGAGGACTCTTGGATGAGAACACCATTTTTCCTCGCACGATGTGGCCGACGGTCTCGCCCTGTATGTCCTCCAGAAGAAGCACCTGAACTGTCCTAACCGTTTTTGTATCCGGATTGAAAACGGACGCGTTCCATGCGCCGTAGAAAGATGGCACGTTTTTACCGAGGAGCGACTGCGGTTGATCATTGGATTGTAGCATGCGGTAGGCCTTTACCTCGTGAGAATAATCCGATGTTGCCCGGACAGCAGAGGGTGCCTTGTAGAAAAAGGGGTCGAATATCTTTGACACGACCGTGCGGGGCAGTGAGTCCCCAGGTTGGCCAGGAGCACCAAACATGCCGACGGGTGCAGTAATGAAGTCGCAGCTGAAGACTTGCGCCGTCGACTGACGGACTACTTCCGCCGAGTCCGGGTTGATCGTGTGCGCATATGGTCGTCGACAAATGACTACCGCTCGGCCAGGGGAAGGGGAGGGTCCGCACGGCGGGCGATCCTGGAAGGTCTCATCAAACGTGAGCTCGATGGCTTTCTTGAGATATATGTCGTGGGCCATTGTGTCGGAAAAGGATTATGGGGTACCTCGGGCGACGCAGATGGAAGCTGGCAGGCAGAGGGTGAAGAAGAGAAAAGTGAAGAGGGATGGACAGGAGGGAGAGGCAGGCCTCACAAATTTATCACGTTCAAGCGGGTTAAGGAGGCTTCTGTGCCATGATACAAGCCCAAAAGTCTAACGTTGCCCACCATGCAAGCCATCAGCTAATCCAGCCTGAGTCACCCGATGAGAGTTCTGAAGAAAAAAAGCTTGAAAGGCCACGGATAAGAAGACGAAGACATAAGGTATCCGTCTTGAGAGCGCCTCTCAATTCTAAGCGCCAGATGGGCTTATCCAGGAACCCCATGACTACCACCGAGGCTGACCCTTCTCGATCGCCGGCGTCTCAACAACATTCTTGTCCGAGAATGGGTCGTCATCGTCTTCCTCCTCCTCGTCCGGGGGCGGCTGTACAGGGGGCCTGGGCGGCCTATGAGGCCCTGCGCCAGTAGGTGATGTCGACGAGGGCTTCGAGCCGGGCCGAGGGGGCTGTTGGGGAGGGCTGATGCTCAGACCGGAGACATCAGGTGGGCCAGCCTTGGCTTTCTCCGTTGCCACTGTGGCACGCACGTCAGTACCTGGTAGGATCTCAGGGCGGGGGGACGTACTTCGATAAAGATGTTGTTGCTCGGCAAGCTCGTCGTCAGAGTCCGAATCCGCTGCGATCGAGCGGTCCAGCTGCTCAAAGGTCATTAAGGCCATGACGAGTTCATCGTTAGCATGGAGGAGGCTGCCGAGCCACTGCTCCGACTCGATATGGTGAATCTGGACGTGTCAGTGAGAATACGACCCCGCCGGGTGGAACGCTGGATAACTAACATATCGCAGGATCTTTCTCCTCAGCTTCTTGCAGGCCTCGAACTGCTGGACGGCGTTGGCGTTGTCGGAGATCTGCTCCATTTCACGGTTGATGCTCTGCAGGGCATTGTTGAGGTTTGTGCTTGCAATCGAGGCCTCAGCAATGTCGCTCTTCATTTTCTCCTTCTCGGCTTCGAGGCTGAACTTCTTCTTGCCCTTCTTGTCCTTGGTCTTGGTCTTGTCCTTGGAAGACGAGCCAAAGAACGAGGTGCCTGCAGACGTGGAAGAAGACCGGCCGTGGGAGGCGCCCTTGGAAGACTCGCCCGGCCGCGTACGGGCCTCTTGCTGAGGGGACTCATCCTCGTCGTCACCGAAGGGGTTCTCGGTCTCTCGCACGGCCTTGGACCTTTCCTGGGTCACAGCTTGCTTCCGCTTGGGCATTTCCTAGCTGGGGTCAGAATGTTTTCCTTTCAGGCCACGCTCGTAGCCATCGGGTGCTTACAGAGTGGAGTTTGGAGAGCCGCTCCAAACCCGGCGTCTTGCTGTACTCGGTCCAGCCGGCGAAGAGGGCGCGGCACTTCTTCTTGACCTCGGGAGCGGCCATGTCCGAAGTACCGCAGACACGGAGCCGCTCCAGAAGGGGCTCGTCGATGAAGGTACGCTGGAAACGGGACCCGGCGTTGGAGATGAGGCCGTCCAGGATGGTCAAGGCACGCAGCTGGCGGTGAGCGTTGCCATATTTGAGCTTTTTGCGGAGAGCACGCGCAGCCTCTGAAGGGCCGGTGACCTGGAGTTTGATGACCTCGATGAGGTCAACCAGGCCACTCAGGTCATCCTCCTCATAGGACTCGCTCGTGAGGAGCTCGATCTGGGTGGTGACAGCCGAGTACGGCTTCTTCTGGAGGGGAGTTAGCACGCGCCCGGCCCTTCCCGCGCCCGAAGAGTCGACCTGCCTGAGAAAACATGGACATGGCGGCGTTGTTGCGAGGTGGTCGATGCCCCTCAGGTGGATGTCGGGAGTCGCGATAAGGGCAGTTGGGGAAGCCGGGTGGCGTTGTGACAGCTGCAGGGCCTAAGAGCCTCTCGGTAGAGTCTTGAAATACACCGTCAGGCGGAGAAATGCCGATCTGACTGGGAGGCAAGGAGGGAGCTCCGGCTTGTGACAAGTTTCGGGTTTGAATCACAGATCTGAATGTCCAAGAGGGAGGGAGGCCGCACATGGTGGGGCAAACAGCTCAGCTTGGCTCGTGGTACGCGGGCGCGGGGTCCTTCCATGTTCCCTGTCGTGTTCCGTGTCGCAACTCGCGACACCCGCCTCGGGGTGACGTAACCGCAGTGGCTGGAGCTGCCACATGCGGCTTGCACCTGCCCCAGCTTCAACATCGCGACATTTTCTTTCGGCCCCTATCCAGATCATACACCTCGAAATTCAAACTCCCATTCCAAGTTCAAATGTGCCTATATGATCGAAGTTATTGTCTGCCGCAAGGCATGTCTCGTGGGGACCACAGCCTCAAGTCCCATGGTGCCTGCATCGTTCCTACCCAAGTGCCGAACTGAACGAGCTCCACTGTCTTGAGGAAGGAAGCAGCGACACTACTTCCGTAGGTACCTGCCTTACTTCACGTTCGGCACCACGGAGTTCCATTGCGAGCTGAAGAGGCATGAGCATCCTGGCTCTTTTCCAGATCCGAAAGTCTGGAAATAGCCTCCACCTTCCATCTTCACAACAACAAAGCCACCTCAAGGAGCGGTACTGGTCTTCGCTGGCAGAGGATCTGGACACATCACGCAACAAGTTCCTTGACATTTTCACACAAAGGTCGAACAGATACCTTCCATATACAGCCACTTACCTACTGGGCCCGAAAATCTTCATCTTTCACGAAGAAGAACGTCAGTCTCTCGTCGTTGAGGCTCTCGGCGATCCCAATCATTACCATGCCCAGGTAGGTAGGCCGATGGACTCGAACGCCGCAGGTGCTGATTTTTGGGAAGTCTCAAGCATGATAGCTCTATAAAAGGCACTTCCCAGAGGAGCGAATGTCCTCCCAGGGACCCCTCCACGAAGAGCCAGAAGCGTCACTTCAGTCCGAGCGTCGAGGATGAACCTCTACCCAAGAGACTTGCCACGCCCACACATGACTCGGCAGAAACCTCTATGAGAAGCAATTGCAGACTTCAGTACTCCATCACAAAGCCTGGGGTCATGCTCGACTCACCTCCTAGCCCCTCCCTCGTTCTTGACCAACCGCTATCAAAGCAGAATCCCCTTGGCCACGCCGTGTTGGCTCCAAGTGCACAAACACCCGTCACTGCTTCGGATGGAACGGAATGGCACTTCTTCGGAAGATGTCCCGACGAGACGAAGCTGGGAGGACTGGCACTTGGATTTGGCATGACGGAACCTGGCGCCCATCCGTCCTCGATTGGCCCGCCCTCTCCTCCGCTTCCTCCATTCCCATCGGCTTCGATCGGCGTGATCCCAGAGACACAATGGCCCGGTTTGGAGAAAACGGATGAAAACCTCTTCAGTTTTGACTGGATGGACATGGTGGATCTGCCTGCTTCGGCCCCGAGCACTGAAGAGCAGCCACTGGGAGTCCCATTGCTCCCCGGTCATGGTCTGCACACAGCAGAGGGGACCACAGAACCAGAAAACAGGAAAGAAACCGCGCCCTCTTCTCCTCCTACTCTCCAAGACGCCGAAGAGTATCTTCTTGGCGACCTCGATGATGCTGACATGGCCGGTCTGCTGGACGACATCTCAGAGCCCTCGCACCAAGCTCCACCCGCCAGCGTCATCCATGACCTCGATGTCGACGTCGACTCCAGAGACGGGACGCATTTCGACCGCAACCTACAGCACTCGCCTCCTGCCACAAGTGCTACCAAGGGCCTTGAGACTTCGCACGAGCATATGGACCTACTCGACGAAGACGTCGACTGGGATGCCGTGATGTCCATTGCTGACAGTTCCAGCAACATGGCCTTGACAAGCCAGAGCAAAGCAAACGTCGAACAAACTGCCTGCCCCGCTGTCCAAGATCATAGCATCTCGCCTCCTGCCCCCTTCGTACGACCACCACTCCCTCCCGGAGTCCACGACCGCCCGGTCATCGCTGGCATGTCCTCTCGTATGGTGACCCGCGTCTGCTTCCGCATCGGCGAACTCCTCAACCTCAACGTCAAATGCCAGCACTCCGGGCAACAAGCAACCTTTGAACTGTTTGCACGAGTCAACTACTCCAGCCGCGAGAACCTAACCAAGACCCAGCACTTCCAGTTCAAGGACCTCTTCACAGACCGCCAGCCATACCCGAAAGGGACGTGGACAGGCTGGAGGCCAAACTCGGCGGAGGACCGCCGGGCACAAGCATTTCTGGGGGGCACGGACAAGACCTGCCGGGTCATATGCCGGACGAAGAAGCACACCCAGGCGGCGCCGATTGGCTGGGTCCTCGACATCCTGTCCATTAGAGAGACGACGTGGGATGAAATGCTCTGGGTCCGGAGGGTCATGGCGAGGGATGACCCGGAGAGCCAGACAACGGAGGGATGATCTGGAGATGCATCTGGCTGAGCCGGCCGGGGATATGTTGTATTTTGCTGGGACTGTCGGCTTCCATACCACAAGGACCGGGAACATGGGATGGACATGGACACTCTGGACGAACGTATCTGTTGTCTCAAATACAAGAGGAAGTACAGTCACATCAAGTCACAGCGCACCATGATCTTTTTTTGAAATTTCATTTCATAACTGACGGGGTCTTGTACTTCTACACGCGGAAGAAAAGGGGAGGAGGGGTATGGGTTTCCTCCCCCTTCCGATGCTGCTATAGCCCTCTTTCCCTGGTGCTTGCGCCGATTAAACCCGCCCATGAAAAGAAGAGGCGGCCCGGAAGCAGAAACAAAAGCAAGAAAGGACTGCGCGGCGGCAGCAGCCGAAGCCGGGGTGAGCGGCCTGGTCGTGCTGGCACGCGCGCGCGGGGCAAAAAGGCCCTGGTGTTGGGCCCTGTTGCCGATGCATATGGGATGTGTTGGGTGTGTTTACAGACGAACCCCCCTTTCGAGTGTTTGTTTTTTCTTCTCCTGTCCCTTGTATGAACCGATGCAATCAAACTCCGTGATGTGTAACCCGAACGAGCGAGCCGTTTAGAGCTCGTCGTGGACGTCGGGCTCCTCGTCCTCGGCACCACCGGGGCCGCCGGCGCCCTGGTACATCTTGGAGGTGATGGGGTAGGCGACGTTGGACAGCTTCTCCTTCTGCTCCTCGAAGTCCTCGGCGGTGGCGTCGGCGCCGTTCTCCTCGAGCCAGTCGGTGGTCTCCTTGACGGCCTCAAGAAGCTGTTGGGGGGAGAGGATTAGCTTCTGATACATCATGGAGGGTCATGGGGGGGGGGGGGGGGGAATCAGCGGGGTGTACTCACAGTCTCCTTCTCGTCCTCGTCGATCTTGCCGCCGAGACCCTCCTCGTCGTTGACCTGGTTCTTCAGGTTGAAGGCGTAGTTCTCGAGGCCGTTGCGAGCCTCAATGCGCTCGCGGGTGGCCTTGTCCTCCTCGGCGTACTTCTCAGCCTCGGCGACCATGCGGTCGATCTCCTCCTGGGTGAGACGGCCCTTGTCGTTGGTGATGGTGATGGATTCGCCCTTGCCGGTGGCCTTGTCGTGGGCGGAGACCTTGAGGATGCCGTTGGCGTCGAGCTCGAAGGAGACCTCGATCTGGGGAACGCCACGGGGCGCGGGGGGGATGCCGGTGAGCTCGAACTTGCCGAGCAGGTTGTTGTCCTTGGTCA
This sequence comes from Furcasterigmium furcatum, assembly GCA_001599815.1. Lineage (NCBI taxonomy): Eukaryota > Fungi > Ascomycota > Sordariomycetes > Glomerellales > Plectosphaerellaceae > Furcasterigmium > Furcasterigmium furcatum. The sequence continues at coordinate 1,175,955 of BCIA01000007.1, forward strand.
TGGAGCGCTCACCCTCGTAGACCTGGATCAGGACGACGGGCTGGTTGTCGGCGGCGGTGGAGAAGATCTGGGACTTGCGGGTGGGGATGGGGGTGTTGCGCTGGATGAGCTTGGTCATGACACCACCGGTGGTCTCGATACCGAGGGTCAGGGGGTTGACGTCCATGAGGACGAGCTCCTCGGTACCCTCCTCGCCGGACAGAACACCAGCCTGGACGGCGGCGCCGAAAGCGACGGCCTCGTCGGGGTTGATGCCCTTGGAGGCCTTCTTGCCGTTGAAGAACTCCTCGATCAGGGCCTGGACCTTGGGGATACGAGTGGAACCACCGACAAGGACGATGTCGTCGACCTCGCTCTTCTCGACCTTGGCGTCCTTGAGAACCTGCTCAACAGGCTTCAGGGTCTTCTTGAAAAGATCGTTGTTGAGCTCCTCGAACTTGGCGCGGGTCAGGGTCTCGGAGAAGTCCTCGCCCTGGTAGAAAGCCTCGATCTCGATGCGGGTAGACATCTGCGAAGAGAGGGTACGCTTGGCCTTCTCGGCCTCACGCTTGAGCTTACCCATGGCCTTGGCATCCTTGGTGATGTCGACGTTGTTCTTCTTGTTGTAGGCCTTGGCCAGGTAGTTGATGACACGCTGGTCGAAATCCTCACCACCGAGCCTGGTGTCACCAGCGGTAGCGAGAACCTCGAAGACGCCGGAGTCGATGGACAGGAGGGAGACATCGAAGGTACCACCACCAAGATCGTAGACGATGATCTGGCGCTCGCCGTCGGTCTTGTCAAGGCCGTAGGCCAGGGCGGCGGCGGTGGGCTCGTTGACGATGCGGAGGACGTTAAGACCGGCGATGATACCGGCATCCTTGGTGGCCTGGCGCTGGTTGTCGTTGAAGTAGGCGGGAACAGTGACGACGGCGTGAGTGACCTTCTTGCCGAGGTAGTTCTCGGCGACCTCCTTCATCTTGCCAAGGACCATGGCAGAGACCTCCTCAGGGGAGAACTGGGTGTCCTCGCCGTTGACCTGGACCTGGACAACGGGCTTGTCGTCCTTGCCGATGACCTTGAAGGGGAAGTGCTTGATGTCGGACTTCATGGTGGACTCGGAGAACTTGCGGCCGATAAGGCGCCTGTGGTGGGTTAGCGCGAGTTCTCTCTGAGAGCTCTGCGAGCAGCGATTGAGACGGGGAAACTCACTTGATGTCGAAGATGGTGTTGTAGGGGTTCGCGGCGGCCTGGTTCTTCGCGGCATCACCGACGAGACGCTCCTCCTCGGTGAAGGCGACGTACGAGGGAGTGATACGGTTACCTGCAGGGGATCGGTGTCAGCGGCTTCTGATCTGGACTCAGTTTGCTTGATGAGGCAACATACCCTGATCGTTGACGAGAATCTCAACCTTGCCCTTGGCCATGACACCAACGCAAGAGTAGGTGGTGCCGAGATCGATACCGATGACAGTTCCGTAGCTCTCGGCGGCGTCCTGGGCCGCGACGGGCTGGACGTAGGCGAGGGGGGAGAAGAGGAGGCCAATCCAGGCCAGGAGGGCGAAGCCCATGGCGACCGAGTTCCTGGATCGCGACATGGTGGAGGTTGTGTGTGATCTGTTCTTTACGCTCGCGCGCAATGGACAGGAAGAAGAAGGGTCAAGAAAGAAAGACAGGCGGGGGAAAAGAGTCGTCGAGCGAGCAGCGAGGTGTCACTTGTCCTCTAGCTGATGCTTCTTCGTGTAAGGCAGGTTTCCGGGTCAAACCTGTGTCTTCGTCCAGAGGGCGGGTGTCTGGAGGGAAGTTTGGGTTTGTAGTGGGTTGGGAGGAAAAAAGAGGTGCAGAAGGCTTTATGTGAAGCTGGCGCCAAAAAGTTGTCGAGTTGGCCATTGTACAAAAAGGCCAGATCTCAGCTTGAAGCGCGCCACAACTCAGGAAGCTAGGGTAGCGCTGCTTGCCCCTGGATGACGCACTGTGAGGGGGGCAAACTGAATGTCGATTCACAGCGAACATGACGTGCCGACAGACTCAGATAGGAAGCCCCACGCCGTGTGAATAGTGCTTCAAGCCACATGTTCAGTGCCCCTGTTGCAACCCTACAAGGCTTGGCGAGGTCCCCCGCGAATGGCGAAGAGCCGCCGTTACAGTGAATGTTCGTGGGGCCAGATTCGCGACGGGACCTGACCCTCGATTGCCAGATTGTTCCTTCCGAGCCTTGGTCCGTTCAAGGGGGAAACTGTCCTTTCCATCTGCTTCCAATGAGGCCATTCACAGTCACTTTGGCCACCGCAGTGACTCACCGCCCATTGATTGGAAATACGGCCGGACCACGAGGCTGTGAGGTGCTGACCGCCAGAAAGACCGTCCGTCACATCGCATTGCCATGGATCACTAAGCGCCGCGCCTTGCGGCCAAGCCTGGGAGAAGAAGTGTCCTCTGTCCGAAATAGTATAGCAGCTCAGAACCCTGCATGTGGGACCCCAGGTCGTCCATCAGCTTCCCTTCTCGGAGCACCTGGGGCCGCAGCCCGGCACTTCGGAGGACCGCGGTACGAGGAGACGTCGCCTTTCCGTCCGTTCGGAGGGAGGGGAGACGTCGCCTTTCGGGTGCCTTGGGGGCAAACGCAGAGACGTCTGTGTCCAGAGACGAGATGGATCTGCATGGCTCTCTCTTACCCGCGGAAAATCTATGTATCTCGCGGTACAAAAAGCTTGAGCAGACGTCGCTTGATCAGCACCATCGAGGCGTCCCTCATTGGCTGCGTAGTTCATGCATAGCGGCCAGCTGCAAGCCACGGATCCAGCCTCAAGAATGAGGGCCAAAAACACGTCGCAGACTAGATATATCCCAGCGGGTAGCACTTGAGCAACCGAGACAACCAAGATGCTGTCATGGAATTTGTTCTTCCTAAAAGCAGGATGCATGTTGACGCTCTTGCTATGCTAGCCTCTCGTCGAGGCCACCTATTCTAAAAGCCCTGCGGCAACAGTTTGCCCCCCTGATCGAAGGACCACCCGCTGGCCGACTTCCAGGGGGACCTTAGACTCCAGCCTGACGACCACCCGGGCCACCTTAGCCGGCTGTACGATCTTCGGGTTCTTCTTCTCCAACGCTCCGGTCGTCTTGTTGAGCACGGCAGGAATGGCCTCGATCCGCCCGGCGGCGTGAAGTCGGCCCCGGTGAACGTCCACGGGCATCGGCATCAGGTGGTCGAACGCCAGCACCTTCATCGTGAGCTTGTCGCTGGTCTCGATCGGGTTCGCCTTGCTGGAGATGATGTCGCCAACTCGGATATGGATCGGGTCGATCCCATACAGCGCCAGCGAGACGTTCTGGCCCGCCACCGCCCACTCCTGAGGCTCCGAGTCCACCTCGATCGATCGGATACTCGCTCCTTCGCCGCTCGGCTGGACGATGAGATCTTCTCCGGTCTGGACGGTTCCCGAGTCGATTCGGCCAAAGATGCTCAACTGGCTCTGCTGTGACCGGTAGATCTCCGAAACGGACATCCGGAAGGGCTTTTCCAGCGCCCTGGCAAGAGGCTCGGAGTCCTCAAGCGCCTGGATCAACGTGGGACCGGTGAACCAGTCCAGCCGAGGATCCTCTGATTTCTGCACCAGATTGTCGCCATTGAGACCCGAGATGGGAACAAAAGTGACGTTCTTGAGCTGGAATCCGTTGCCCTTCATGAAGCCCGACACCTGCTCCGAGATCTCATCAAACCTCTCTTTCGACCACCCAACCATGTCCAACTTGTTCACGCCGACGATGACGCGCTGGACACCCAGACTCCTAAGAAGCAGCGCGTGCTCGCGGGTTTGGCCTCTCAAGCCCTTCTCGAAAGCACCCGTATTGGCGTCGATAACCAGAACCGCAAAATCTGCTTGGCTGGCTCCGGCAATCATGTTGGGGACGAAGTCTTGGTGACCCGGCGCATCCAAAATCGTAAACCGCGTCTTCTCCGTCTCAAACGAGTTCGTGGCAATATCGATGGTGACACCACGTTCTCGCTCTTCTTCACGCTGATCCATGACCCAGGCGAGCGCGAAGGATCCCTTGCCTATCTTGTCTGCCTGGCGACGATACCTGTCGATCAAATGCTGTTCGACAAACTTCAACTCCAGTAATAGCCGGCCCATGAGGGTGCTTTTGCCAGCGTCGACATGGCCTAGATACTGGTCAGCGATAATCACAGCCTGTTCACCTAAATAAGACGTACCAACAACCACAAAGCTGGCGCTGGGCTTGCTTGTGCTTTTCCCAAACTCGGCCAAGACATCGATCTTCTTGCTCTTCGGCGGAGGCGCTTCATCGATTGACAGGGACTCAACTTGATCTGTTGGCGGCCCATTCGTCTTGGATTTGGCGTCGGTCTTGGCCGCCTTCTTTGCTGCGGTGGCACTCTTCGCGGCCGCGGCGTCAAATTTGTTCATAGACGCTAGAGATAGACAATCAGAGTTAGTCTGTCATTGACTCTTTGCCATGCGCGAACCTTGGGCCTGGGCAGCAAGAACGACATCGTCGGGGCTGGGCTGATCAAACGCTGCAGGGTTGAACAGGGCAGACTTGGTGTAGGGCAGAGGCATGCTGTGGGCTGCGAGCCGCTGAGAGCCGCTGGACAGGCCGCACAAAACGTGCGCGAAGGCGGATGGCTGCGGCGGCTCGATTCTGGGCTCTTCCTCGACTACTTCTTCGCCCGGGTGCCCCGCCTCTGGGGCTTGCTGGTCCTCAAGATCGGCAACAACAGGTTTCTCTGGCGACCTGGTTCGGTTCTGCTGTTCAGAGGGAGTTGACAGCCCAGGAGAAGAGGAGGACTCTGCTGCGATTTTCTGGCGCTTCGCAAGAATGCCAGAAACTGGCTTCGAGCCGGTCTCTGGCCCATTTTCGCTGAGGCTGAGCCTGGAAAGCCGCTTCTGAGTCCGGTCCTCCTGTTCCTCTGACTTCTTGCTGGTTTCTGTCTTCTTCTTCCGAGCGGCAGCGAGAGCCTGCAGCTTTGAGAGCTTTGGTCCGTCGCCTCCACCAAGCAATCCGCCAGGTAGACGAAGTGGCGGGATAAAGGTGGCCTCCCGGTGTTGAGGTATATTGAGCCAGGGCATATCCTTGAAGTAGAACGAGGGTGGCAGCTGATCCAGTTCGATGGGATACGGGTTCGTGAAGCCAAAGCCGCCTGTCTGCCGTCCACAACCGTCTGCCAAACTCTCAACTTCTGCAATGGCAACCCCTGCGCAGCGCGGCGGAAACAGAGAAATACAAGACGTTGAAATACAGGAAATGCACGTACGCTCTTTTGACTTCTTCGGCTCGGCCTTGGGAGCTGGCGGGGCTGCAACGAACTTCTTCTGTAGGTAGGCCACCGTCTTCTCAATGTCGTAGTAGTAGTACCATAGTGATTCGTGGATCTGATCCGTCGGCACCTTGCTGGAATCGCTGCCTAGCAAGGCTCTGACGTCTTCTGTGCCCTTGGCGAGGGCTTCGCGGTCTTCTGGACTGAGCTGCTCTCCCTCTTCGGCGTCTGCGTCGAATTCGTCGAGCTCGGCCTCATAATCCAGGTTCCGGACAGCCTGGTGGCGAGACATCGCGAGGATTGTGCGTATTTGGTTACGGTGTTGAAGGTATGAAGGTGTGATGAATCAGGCCGACTTTAGCCCAGCGCATTTCGTCAGTCAAGTCATGGATGGAGGGGCAACGGTCTGCCATGGTGGCGGGGTAGTACCCACCCGCTGCAGGAAGGCGGTGAGCACCGGAATTTTAGTGTGGCCGGTGCACCGAGCTGGAACAGGGGGGAAACGCGCAGGCACCACCGATTATTAGAAATTTTGGGTGGACTCTGGGACAGCTCCTATTGTCCACGACGTTCCATGCGATTGAGGGGCCCGACTTGACCGACTACACCACACTTTTGCCAGCAGCACATCTCGCAGTCAAGCTCCGAATCACATCCTGCTGCCCAACATGGCGTTTAGTGAGTCGCCCCGTGCCTACCGATCAGGGAGTCACCCAAGCTAACGAGACGGACAGACCTTGATATGGATAACGGTATGCTACTTGCGTTGCAAGCTCCCCGACCTCGAACAGGGTACTGACGACAGCGTTCTTGCAGCTGCGGTGATGAAGGACGAGCAGGGTCGTCCCTTCATCGTTGTCAGAGAGTACGTGTCACCCAGCCAACCTCCTCCCACCCCGCGTCCGCTGACCCCCTCCCCACAGCCAGGGCAAGAAGAAGCGCCAGTTCGGCAACGAGGCCGTCAAGAACCACATCCTGGCCGCCAGGACAGTCGCCAACATTGTCAAGACCTCCCTCGGCCCCCGCGGCCTCGACAAGATCCTCATCTCCCCCGACGGCGATATCACGGTGACCAACGATGGCGCGACGATCCTGCAACAGATGGAGATCTCCAACCACGTTGCCAAGCTGCTCGTCGAGCTTTCCAAGTCCCAGGACGACGAGATCGGCGACGGCACAACGGGCGTCGTCGTTCTTGCTGGCGCCCTGCTCGAGCAGGCCGCCGAGCTCATCGACAAGGGCATCCACCCCATCCGCATCGCGGATGGCTACGACCAGGCTTGCGACATTGCCGTCGCCGAGCTGGACAAGATCTCCGACGTCATCGACTTCGACAAGGACGACACAGAGAACCTCGTCAAGGTCGCGCGGACAAGTTTGGGCAGCAAGATCGTGTCCAAGTCGCACGACCAGTTCGCCAACATCGCCGTCGATGCGGTGCTGTCGGTCGCGGACTTCTCCCGCAGGGACGTCGACTTTGAGCTGATCAAGGTCGACGGCAAGGTCGGCGGATCTCTGGAGGACACCGTGCTCGTCAAGGGCGTCATCATCGACAAGGATTTCTCCCACCCCCAGATGCCCTCGGAGGTCAAGGACGCCAAGATCGCCATCCTGACCTGCGCGTTCGAGCCGCCGAAGCCCAAGACCAAGCATAAGCTGGACATCACGTCGGTGGAGGAGTTCAAGAAGCTGCAGAACTACGAGCAGGAGAAGTTCCTCGAGATGATCCAGCAGATCAAGGACACGGGCGCCAACCTGGCCATCTGCCAGTGGGGCTTCGACGACGAGGCCAACCATCTCCTCCTCCAGAACAAGCTCCCCGCCGTGCGATGGGTCGGCGGTCCCGAGATTGAGCTGATCGCCATCGCCACCAACGGCAGAATCGTGCCCCGGTTCGAGGACCTCAGCGCCGACAAGCTCGGCAAGGCCGGCATCGTCAGGGAGGTGTCTTTCGGCACCACGAGGGAGAAGATGCTGGTGATTGAGGACTGCGCCAACACCCGTGCCGTGACGGTATTTGTGAGGGGCAGCAACAAGATGGTAAGTACTCTCGAGGAGGAGGAGGAAGAAGAAGATCCACACTCTGGGGCTATGGGCTGACAAGAAACTAGATCATCGACGAGGCCAAGAGGTCACTGCACGACGCCCTGTGTGTCGTGAGAAACCTGGTCCGCGACAACCGCGTCGTGTACGGCGGCGGTGCTGCCGAGATTGCCTGCTCGCTGGCCGTCGAGGATGCCGCCGTCAAGACACCGGGCCTGGAGCAATACGCCATGCGCGCCTTCTCCGAGGCACTGGACGCCATCCCCATGGCGCTGGCCGAGAACTCGGGTCTCAACCCCATCTCGACGCTGGCCGAGGTCAAGAGTCAGCAGGCCAAGGCCAGCCGCAAGGAGCGCGGCAGGCTGGGCGTGGACTGCATGGGCAGGAACAGCAACGACATGAAGGAAGCCTTCGTGATCGATCCCCTCATCGGAAAGAAGCAGCAGCTGCAACTGGCGACGCAGCTGTGCCGCATGGTGCTGAAGGTCAACAATGTCATCGTCTCGGGTAACGGCGACCAGGATTTCTAAAAAGAAGGCGAGACGGTCGTGGCTGAACGGTGTCAAGGGGATTATACCAACTCTGTACAACGCGCTGATAGACGACGGTGTGGAGGGTGAGAGAGATACCTTAGTGAACGACCTGCATGACTGACCGACGGGCCTGACTGAATCTGGGTGCTCCTGGGCGTGAAGTGACCGTGACTGGCACCTCCGATGCGGCAAGAGAAGCTGCGCTGCCGCATCGCGAATGCCGTAAGGGGCAACCCCGAGGGGCCGATGGACGGACCGCCCACCCTAGAAGGCGTCCAAAGATGCCCCCCTTACCGGCCCGAAGTGGGTCCCTCAGACTCCGATGCCGTCGGGTGCAAATCCTCGATTCTCCATCCATCCAGTGGATGGAGCACGTTGAGTCATTCGGTCCTTTGGCCGCAGGACGCTGCGGCGGCGTCGCTACCGTCACGTATTGCGGGCTGTGGAGCCTGTTGCGTAGTAAGAAATTCCGTCAACGGACATCCCGAAGCGCCGTCCAAGCAATTTTGGGTGGGCATCTTCATAAGGGGCGAGAGTTGGTCTGTCTGTCTGTCTGAAAACTCACGATCTTCCCTCAACCTCATCACCCTCACTCACGTCTTCGCATCAACAGACGCCCGCCGCCACCATGCCGGTCACCATCCACCTCGTCCGCCACGCCCAGGGCTACCACAACCTCTCCGTGGAGAACGAGGCCCTGCCCGACCCGGACCTCACGGACCTGGGCAACAAGCAGTGCGCCGGCGTGCGCGCCAAGTTCCACTCCCACGACAAGCTCACGCACCTCGTCGCGTCCCCCATGCGCCGCACCATCTACACCTGCCTGCAGTCCTTCGGCCCGTCCGACGACGACGACTTCCAGCGCACCGCCCTCCTCCCCATCCTGGCCCTGCCCGAGATCCAGGAGGTCTCGGACAACCCCTGCGACACGGGCTCCGAGGTCCCCCGCCTCGAGGAGGAGTTCGGCGGCAAGGTCGACCTCTCCCGCGTCCCCGCGGACTGGAACGTCAAGAAGTCGGCCGACTCGCCCTGGGAGCCCACGTTCCCCAAGCTCGAGGTCCGCGCCCGCAAGGCCCGCCTCGCCCTCCGCGAGCTGGCGAAGCAGAGCGGCAAGGAGGACGTGCACATCGCCGCCGTCACGCACGGCGGCTTCCTGCACTTCCTGACCGGCGACTTCCACGGCGTGCAGCTGCCGCAGAGGTGTAAGTGTGACCCCTGAATCATGAGAGTGGTTGATGAGTGTGAACTGACGAGTATCCAGCCACGGCGTGGGAGAACTGCGAGTACCGCACGTACCGGTTCGTGGACCCCGCGGGCGAGGACCCCGATGCCGCCATCAAGGAGACCGAGGAGAGCTGGCGCGCCAGGCTGGGCGAGACGAAGATTCCCACGGACGAGGAGCAGGCGGAGCTGCGCAGGACCTACTACCGCGAGCTGGGCGGGTTCATGAAGGTTGACAATGTCCCTAACTAAGTATGAGAGAGGGGGAGAGAGATGACTACATTTGAGACTTGATCAGCACATTTTCATATAGACCAACTAGAAGAAGCAATAAATGAAAGCACATTTGGCTAGACACTACTAAGCCGCAGGCCTGTTCTCTGGACTCTCGAGACCTGCCTGATGCTTGTCACTCGGTGCTCTGCTTGAGCACTCGTTGCTGCCGAGTTTCCAGATCAAACATAGACATTGCCATGGCAAGCTGCGACATGCCAACATCAACAATCCTCAATATAAAACGACCGCTCCCCGTACGGCATTATGCTTCCTTTTGAGCTTCTTTCGAGCAACAATCCGGCATGACAGCCCAGCATGCTTACTTTTCACTGCTTTCCCCAGCTCCCAACAGAGCTCCGCGATGAGATATGGACCGCAGCCGCTGGATCCGACTCGGTTCACTTCGCCACTAACGCCGTGGACGATACGAGGACCAGCTACCAGCAGCTACGGGGAACCAACATTGAAGTCTTCATTCCCCGCCCGCCACCGGCAAGCATCGTGGGTAGCCACCAATCCGCGCAACAAGCACTCCTCCGGACATGCCAGGCCTCCCGCCGCGCGGTCCTGCGTCTCCCCGCGGTCCTGAGAAGGAGTCCCGCTGCAGAGGTACTCCAGCTCTACGACCACGACTACCATCGGCGCAGAATGGCCATCCAGGCTGAGCGGACGAGGGCCTGTGCTCTCGCCCATGGCGATGAAGGCCGAGGTGAATACCCCGCTGGGCACCCTCCGCCCAGAATCCTCGATATGCAACACTCAGCCCTTGTTCGCGCTCGCGACCTCGTCGTCCTCGACATCCGAACGAGACCCCCGGCCACTGAGTTGGAATGGATCCTCCCCATTCAACACGTGCGATCTCTTGCCCTGCATATCTCCCCTTCCGATGAAGATCTCGTGCCAAAGCTGAGGTATCTGGGGCGCGACCTGCTCCACCTCCGCCATCGCGTCGAGGTGGTACACTTCATCATCAGCCCGACGGACATCAAACGGACAGACAAGATACCTGGATGGGCGCTTCCCGAGGAACGTAGATCGAGGAATCCGCTGGGAGAGCTGCAAAAGGCGTTCTTGGAAATGCTAGACGCTAGCTACCACCGGGCCTTGGCGGAGACTCCTCGAGTCTTTCACTACGGGCGCCGGGAGTTCTACGTGATAGAGACGGAGAAATTGAGCCGTTTGTATCGCCGCCAGAGCCGGGTCACGCGCCTCATCCACGAGGTTTGGTACATGAAGCAGCTTTATTGCAGCCGGAGGGCTTCTATATTGAATGAAGGCGGCCGGGGACCGGAGCCTCCTGTTGTGGACTGGCGATTCATGACCTGGAGGGATACTTAAGGTGGCATGGCAGCTCTCGTGAGAATGGCACATTGGGCTGGATACAGGTTGAGCCTTGAGAAATTGAAAGGATTTCTCCTTGGCTTGATAGAATAAAGTGACAATGGACTGAATTCGACCCTTAATCATGTCAAGTTGCCTGCAGATGGGATGAATGAGATGAACTCTCGAGTACTGTGAGCAAATGGAGACGAGCGCTCATCAGATTGACTCCTGGTAATGCCGAACGATGGCCGAGTCGATTTCTTGTCGTTCAAGCAGCAAACTGACTGTCTCTGGCGCTCGCTCTCGAAAGGATGAGTGAAGACCTGGAATCGACGCTCTCAATATTCAGTTTCTACTCATAACTCATATCTCTAGGCCATACATTCATTCTTCATGAGGAATGCCAGCAAGCAATATCGCATCGCCCCATGGGCCAAAACGCTCCAGACGCTCCCCTAATGCTGTTGTTGTGTGTCCAAACGCCACCGCCCGCTCCCGGTTGCTCGTCCCCTATGAAATCCATATATTGCTCAAGCGGCGGACGGAACACAAATTCCCCCAGCCCTCTGTCTCCCTGTCACGGCTTTCTCCGCTTGGTTGTATCGTCATCTTCCCACGAATGCGGCCGTGGCCTGGTGTCGCCACCGCCGCTCAAGACCGTGTCACCCGTCGGCTGCAGGCTTGGGACGGCCCCCGAGCCCTCCGTCCTCGTCGTGCGCCGGGCGTCCACGCGGAAGGGCAGCGTGCTTTCGAAGCTCCATTCCTCCAGCTTCTGCGACAAGCTCCCGCGGCTGAGCACGCTCCGGTTGGACGTGCTGCCGTCGGACTCTGCGCGCTGCATTGAGCTGGAGCCGACGGTCGGGCTTGCTTCCACCGATCCCACGCTCAGCCTCGGATCGAGGGCCATGTTGATTTTGGCCTGCTTGTCGGACGCCTCGTCGAATGGCCGGCAGAGGAGGTTGAGGAGCTCCACGGCCAGCTCGACCCGGTTTGATGGCGCCTCGTACGGCGGGGTGAGGAGATACAGGTCATTGCTCCAGGGAAGGTTAACGCCAGCATCGACCGTGTCCGGCGGCGACCTTGAATGGCGGCCGTTTGCTATGAGGTTCTTGACATTGCTGAGCTGCTCGTAGAGGCTCTCGGCAAGGGAGTCGTTCACTCCGCAGGACCCGAGAATCGAGAGGCATGCAGCCGCCTGCTCAAGGTTCTCGGCCCATTCGGTTTCCGGGAACCGATGTAGCTGTTTCTGGAGCGCCGACAGGAGAAGGATGGCGCAGGCCGTGTGTGTTTGGTTCCTGGAATGGCAAGCTGTCAGAGCTCTGGGACGCGATGGGGCATTAGTAGGTCCGGCGGTGGTTAGTCTACGCACATTATTAGCCAGCTGAGCTCGCGAGCCTGGCCAGCATCTTCAAGCAGTCGCAAAATCCGGCTCGAGTGGCTCGCGGCAATGACTCCCTGGTTCGCCTGGCTTGCGAGAGCCTGATCGAGTGGCGTCCATGGTAGGCTCTTCCTGCGTCGGTAACCATGCGCTCGTGCGAACTGAGACAAGGCCCGGCGGGAGAGAAGCATGATGGCGTCGAGATGGAGTAAGTGGGTGTAGCATACGCATGACTGAATACCACCTCCGGGGTCCGGCTTTGTGAGGCTCCCCAAGAGCATGCTTTCAGGGAGCCCAGCATACCAGCTCTGCAAGTCTTGGTTGGCAGACTCGAGGGTTTGGATGTCGATGATAGAAGGGGCGAGGCGAACGCGAAGCAGGTCGGCTTTGAGCAGCGAGACCTTTGTCATTTCGATCTGTAGAGCTTCATGCTAGTCAGCTGGCAACGTTTTGAGCGTACTGGAATGTCTAGATAGGGGCGTACTATCGGCTTCATCCACATTAGGCCCAATGTCTACATCGGAAAGCTGTTTGGAGTCAGCATGCTTGACAGCGCACTAGAAAGCTCAAGGTTGACTGACGTAAGTGCGCACGATGGCGTCGGCGTGGTCCTCGTTGTATCCCGCGGTAAAGGGCATCCAACTGGGCGCGGTGAGCCAAAGCCAGTAGGGGAGGGAGGCAGTTTCATGGACACACCTTGACAAGCACATCAGAGTACGCCATGCTCTTCGGTATTCGGCCCATCGGGGTCTTGTGAGAGTCGTGTCTTTCGGGTCTGGTGCGCACAGCCCTTGCCGTCTAGACATACCAAGTCCGGTTTCTACGGAACCTAGGCGTCAGTGGTTTGCGTCAAGAGGGACACAGCTCCCCTGGGCTCAGGGTGCTCATACCGACGTAGGTCAGGGCGACAGTGGATTTCGCCATGAAGTTGCACATGGCCAGCAGGACGCAACACTTGATGGCATCGAGGGGGGCCTCCTCGATGACACTCTCGAAACAATACCGGGCGAGCTCGTACAGAGATGCGGCTACTTGCTTCTCGAGACTGCTGTGCAGGTACCGCGCGCCGACGGCGGCAACGGCAGCCAGACAGGCGACTGAGACGGAGCCGGCGGCTGAGTGAGACTGAGCGGTGTCAGGGTACGCGGCACGCAGGAAGTTTGCGATCTCCTCCCGCGAGAAGACATGGAAGGGCTGGAGACTGTAGTAGAAGAATGCGTCGATGACTCTGATGACGGTGAGTCGATCTGGGAGGGAGATCTCTGCTGACACGGCAGCGGCCTGTGGCTGTGGTACTGTGGGTGACTGGGAGTCACCGACGTCGAGCGGCTCCTTGCTCACCGTCCGCGAGCTTTGCGAAGTAGCATCGGAGGGAACATCGAGTCCGGTTTCAACGAAAGGGGAGCCTGTTTGCGACGAGCCAGGTACGCTGGTGGTGACGGATGACTTCTGGCTGACAGAGCTGGGGTCCGAGCCGGGGTCGGTGAGTGCCTCTGCCACGAGTTTCGAGAGGTCGGTGCCTTCGTCGACGGCCCTGATCTGGGAGTATATCTTCTTGGCCTCGTCATCTGGCTGGGACTGAAGCTGGTGGAAGATGTTTTCGAGAACCTCGAGGCGGGTCATCATGGCTGCCTGTCTAGACTGCCCGGCCTCGCCAATGTAGCCACAGGGCTTGCTCTTGGCCACGCAGTTGCCGCATCTGGGGCGAACGCCATCACACTATAAAGGGGGCATCGGCTGTTAGTTGCACACGTTGCCGAAGGAGCAGAGGTACGAGTAGTGAGTCTGAGGGGGTGGAAGTGTGGGTGGATATTGCGGCAGACGGCATATGGGAGACAACCAGGAACACCGTCCATAGCTGTGATTGCGACGGGCGGGATGACGGTTGGGCAAGGGAGAGAGGCATGATACGCGGTAGGCGGCGCGGGTGGGCGGACCAACCCTCTTGCGCCGGAGTCAACCCCGGTATGGATGCGTCCCGGAATCATGATAGAACTGAGGAAGGGGTTGAGGGAATAGGAGTGGCGCACCTTGGCTTTCGACTGGCGACACTGGGGGCAGGCCTGAGCAACCTGATGGGAGCCGCGAGGCCGCTTTCCGGGCACGCCACGGGGATCAGATGGGCCGCCGGGGGCCGTCACGGGAGGCGCCGTCGGTGTCTGACGATCATCATTGTCGACGGGGTTCGTCGTTGGCTGGATGTGCCGGAACGAGGACATGCTGTGCCATGAGGCTCGTTACGGTCGAGGATTGAGCATGTAAGTAGCCAAGGAGATGATTCCGGAGAGAGAACCAGCCAGTGGAAGCGAAGGAGGGGCGCTTAGTTTGTACTTGTCGGTAGTTGACGACCCAGGGAACAGGGGGGCGAACGGTAGTAATACCTCCGTCTACCGGCACGTGCCCCTCCCGCTTTATGGGCTAGGGAGATGGTGTAAGTCGGTACTAGGTATTTAAAGAAGGTACTTGCACAAGTGGGGAGCTCGCCCGCCGTGCAAAACTGGCTGTTGTGCCCTCCGCGCGGCAAATGATTGAGGAGAGTTGGTTACCCGACGTTCCCCAGCAAAGTGGCTAACGCGAAGCATCAGCCGTGGTGTGAAACTTCGCTGCAATGCTGATATGGCTGGGGCTCGCCACCGCCCGCCCGCCGTTGGGAGGTCTCGCAACATGATGCCCCATTGGTGCGTCCCTTCGGGGGCGCTCCGAGATGGATGGCACTGATAGGCACCGGTGATTGGGCGCCACGAGTCAAAAGGGAGTCCTGCAGCGGCGATCGCCTCGACGACCAACACCCGTGTTTTCCAGGTCTTCTCATGGTCGAGATGAAAATCATCTCATCCGACTCTGTTGCGGTGAATGTTCTCGTCTTAATATACATAGGTACTAGGTAGATACTCATACGTAGCACTGCCGAACAGTCGTTTCCCGTACTCGGGTGGTGGTGACCCCGGTTTGGTCTTCCGCCCTTTAACTTCAGCGAGCGGCGGCTAGTAACAGATCCAGGCTTCGCCGAGTGCGCGAACTCTGTGGTGACATATGTGGCAGGCAAGCGGTCTCGTGGTCGAAGGGCTTCCCTGTCCTGTTCAGGTCTGCCCCTCCTATGACTTATACCTCCTACTACTAATCATATTTTCCTACTGGCTGTCTTGGTGCATACTAATTTCCTCCCCCCGACCAGGAACTCTCGCCAGGTGAAAAGACAAGCCTCGCGGTGTATTCGCAATGTACCCGGCGGCTTGGGGGAGCCGCAGGCTTACTCGTTGGTACTTGATTATGGATGCCCCTGATTCCTCAGCTCCCTTACCCTCCCCCACCAACCTCGCTAGGCTGCTGAAGCAAATCCCCCCAGCGTGACCGCTGTCGATTTGGTCCTCCGACCGATTCCTCTCCTGTCATCATCGAGCCTTTTGCCCTGCTCTGGCAGCCGCTCTGGTGTCTCACGCAGCCCTTCTACCTCACAGCTTCGGTTGACTAGGTACTTCGACTACCTACCTATCTAACCAGCGAAAGGCATCCAGCCACAAACAGCGTCCCCGACCGAGTCCACAGATAAACATCTGGCTCCCACGCTCCGGGCGGCTACTACGAAGGACTCTAATGTCTACTTCAGCCGGTACGAACCGTGTCAACATTCGAAGCAAGCTATCCGTGATCGAAGACCTATATCGTCCAAAACCCCGACGTGAACAGACATAACCTGATGGCGAAGATTCCCGCAAACCTCCAACCCAGTCACCGACAACACATGCCCCTCCCGAACCTCCTCGACCGCACAAGAAGGCACCGAAAAATCAATACCCATTCATCGATGATGATTGCTGGCGCATCATGAGAGCCTATTTACGTCGCCATCGGACTGCAAGATACTCTCTCAATGTGTCGTTGGTCGATGTCTTCCGCCACAACTTTGCGATGCCCGACACCGCGATACACGCCGAAAATCATAACCACGAGGAAAAAAACCCTAACTCGGGACTAATACTTATCTAGGTAACCCCCGTTGTACGCACATAAGCAATCCGCAGCCGAACCCGTCATTCCTGACGCGTCCGCATCCTCCATTACCATGTAAAATGGATATCAAAGAGCACAACACCCGTACCCCCAGTGTCGGCCGTGTCAAAATTCGTCGGCATTGCTGGGGTAGCGAGATGATTGATACTGGGACATACTTCTGCTTGCCTCGCAACGGTTCGAAACCACTACCCCGGAAGTGCGTCCAGAGCTCAATGTAAACCATGTATCAACCCCGCCTGGGTTTACAATGAGCTCTATCCTTTTGGAGTAGCGTCATATTGGATTTTCAAACCCGACTTACCTAGGCGTGGTTGCAGATTTAGAGTTTCATTCTTAGACTTCCACTCCTGCAGACATTGTCCACGTCTAGCGTTCGGACAACTCAACATTGGATTTACGCTGGACCCTAGTCCAACATCACCACGCTACCTGTCAACTAGGTGCTGCTTATATCGCTCTTTGGGGAATTCGTGGCTTGAAGCGCCCCGGTCCCTTGTGCGTCCTGGCCAGACTAGGATCTTCCCATGGCCAACAGCCACTTCGATACGCAGTTCACGAGAAGGGTCAAATCACGATCGATAATATGAACAACATCATGCCTGTATAGACCAAATTCTAAGCCAAGTCGCGGTGGACTCGCTAACACCGAGGCTACGGTATAATCCCATAGCCTGCTGGCCTGGTCCATGCTCCTACATCAAGCCGCCAAACGCCGTCAAACTCGCCTCCGCACCCCTCGGCATAGCCTCGTCATGTAACTCACGTCTTACTACAGATCGATCAGACTCTCCTCCACCGCGGGCTGCTTTTGCGCCTGTTGAGAGGGTTGCGGGTGCGAGGCTTGGGGGTAAGACTCTTGCGGGTATCCATTATACTGGTTGTTCCACGCCGGCTGCTGCTGGTGCTGCTGCTGCTGCTGCGGGGGCTGAGATGATTGCTGTGGCACTGACGGTTGCCAGTAGTTTTGCTGTTGGGGTGGTGCGGCACCATGCGGCTGTGCGGGTTGAGCGGGCGCCTGCGTTGGTGTCTGCGATACAGGCTGCTGGTGATACTGCTGTGATTGTTGAAGGTTGGGATAGGGAGAAGGCGTAGCATCGGCCGCTGGTGGCGCGGATGGTGCGGACGGTGGCTGACTCGGCTGTTGCTGGTTGTAGTAGTAGGCGGCCAGATTGGGGTCGGCTGATGCTGCTTCGGGATGGCGAGCGGGTTGATGAGCTTGGGGCTGCGGGGTATCATTCGTAGGGTAACCGGGCTGAGGCGGATACTGGGCATCAGGAGGAGGGCCAGAGCCGCTCCTCCAGCTTTCTGTCCGTTGCACGGGCTGAGGATACTGGCCCGGACCTGGGCTAGGCTGGTCGTACGACGCGTACTGGGGCTGCGGCGTGTGTTGAGGATAGGCATGTGAGGGCGGTGCGTGGGTGTACTCAGGTCTCTGCTCGCCTGTGTAAAAGTTCTCGGCGGAACCGGTGTGGGGGGGCGCACTTGCGTGCAGAGCTGGGTATGAACTGGATGGTTGACGCGGAGGGGGGAGGTTATAACCGCCAAGAGTGTGCTGGCTGTATGCCTTGGACAGTCGCTCTTCTAGCATCCTGTCATAGTAGCGCACTACTGTAGAGAGCTTCGCATGAAGATCCAAAAGAGTGTCTTAACCATTGTCAGCACATGTCAGTCAGCCAGGGTCGTAGTACAAACCATGCTTGCTCATCGTCTCGCCGTAGGTCCGAGCGAGCTTAGGGCGCAGCGCGCCAATGCTGTCGTACAATTCCTGGATCTGTGGCTCGCGAAGGATAGTCCCGGGAGGTTGGGTCTGGAGACGGTCGACCAAAGTGGAGAAGAGATTGATGTTCTCGGCCTCGACAGGGGTCAACTCGTAGTCATTCTTTGGAAGAACGAAAGGCGCTGTCGTTGCCTGTCCACCAGTGGCCGTCTGCTCTTTCAGAGCAGCGGCGTGCTTCTTCTTCTGCTCCTCCATGTCGGCTAGCGAGGCAGCAATGGCGGCCTTGAGGTCATCATCCTCCTCCTCAGCTTGGTTTGCTGCTGCAGTAGTCCCGTTCGCCCCAGAGCCCTGTTTCGGCCCATTGGCAGTCGGTTCTGTGTACCCCTTGGAGTAACCCTTGACTTCCTCAAGGCTCATGGCGAGGGCCTTCTTGAGATCCTCGTCAAAGTTTTCATCGACACGGGCGTTTCGAGGTTGCATCGCAGAGGTGCTGCGGGTCTTGTACGGGTATGTCGGGGTGGCGTCCTGGGCTGTCACACTCGGCCGTCGCCCCGACTTGTCCTTGAGCTTGGTGTAGCAGCCATCGTCCACACGGACAGCTTGCAGGATACCCAAGTGTGGCAGCGGGAGCGTCTTGCTGGAACACTGTTGGTCGAAGCAGTTTCCGCAGTTTCGGCAGTGGTGCTTTCGGTTCGTGAAGGTAAAGGCGGTTCGGCATCGCATGCAAACTTCGGAATCGATCCACTCGGGAGGCTTGGGAGACATGAGCACGCCGTCAATTGCGCAGGGATTTTGGTGTGCTTACCGCGCTGCTGTCAATCATGCTGCTGGAGACGGTGACCTTGGGCGGGAACTTGTGGCCTTCGCGCTGTAGGGTCTTGTACACCTCCCCGATATAACCTAGTTCATGCCGGCCCTCTGTGGCCGCGGCCCAGGTTTGAATCAGCTCAAGGATCTTGGCCTTCACGTCTGAGTTAATGGCTGCGGAGCCGACGGCTTGGAGAAGCGAGGTCATGGTATCCATGAACTCCTTGGACGCGATCTCGGCGAGGAAGTGGGAGCCGCCATTCTTGAAACAGGTATCGGTGAGCTGCCAATAGTTAGCATGACCGCCCAAAAGACTCTCTCATGTTACACGTGCATTCAGGGCGCTGAGCTGGGTGTTTGGGTTCCGGTTGCCGATGCGCCTTTTCAAGGAACGCATCGCTTCCTTGGGCTGGACCGTCTTGGAACGAATGACATCGGAGATCTCGAGGTTGAGGGCAATGTCTTCCCTGTGAGAGAGTTAGTAGAGTATCCCCATGCTACTCAAGTGCTACACACAGGCTGCTGCTGGTCGCCTTCTCAATCTGCTCATCTAAGGCCGTGTTGGCCGAGGACGACCACCAGCCCATCATGGTGACCTGGTTCGGAGAAGCTGTCGGGCGGGGTTGTCTTTCGGGAGAACGTTGAAAGGCGTGGCAAGAACCAAGTCGCTGTGGGATCGCTGGCGCGTTGAAGAGGTAGTGCGCCGGTTGAGGATCGCACGGAGGGGAGATTCGGAAAGCTGGTTGATGACGGACGTGCTTGATGGAGTCGGAGTCTCCGTCTGCCTAGGAGCTCGAAACACAGCCCGCGAGGTTGGTTTGGAGGTTGCAGCTTGCCGCTGACTAAGGCAGATCATTGGTGGAAGCCTATTGTCGCAGTGGAGCCGATGACGACTTGCTCGCAGCGTCACTTGCTGTCGCGTCGGGGTAGATAAGATAAGGCTTTTCCCAGGAACATTCGAGGCCGCCCCACTCGACGCCATGACAGGTACTTACAGTCTCACCACTATTCCGCTGCGTCGCCAAGTACCTCATCATGCCTCCCGAGGTCGACTGCCCCAAACCCAGTGTCAAGTAAAGCGCCCCATCTTTTCAGGGAACAACATCGCCGAACACCTCGCCTTTGACATCCCCCAGCGCCTCCTGCAACTGATATCACCAACAAAGGCGAACTGAGGGCCGGGTCCTTTGTCGCCTTTGTCTCCAGAGAATGCACCTCTCTCCGACTCTCCTCCATCGATTGTCCCGACAATAAAGCACCAGACTTCCGACCCCATTTCCGTTCCGACTTCCCACGGGAACACCTCCTCTGCGACATGTCCAGGCACACAAGTCCGCTCGACAGATTGCACGACCGGCTGACCTAGCTCTGCTTCTCGACAACCAGACACCCCATTGCTCTCCAGAACGAGCCACCCCATAAACACAATGGGTACTGTTACGACCGCTACCAATGGTGGCCACGCTTCGCCTGGGAAAGGCCCGGGGAGAATCTTGAAGCACATGGACGATATTCTTGCAGCGCCAGTGCAAGTCAACATGCAGGCCACGTTAAGGGTCTTGCTGGAGAAGGCAGAGAGTCTACTCGAGCAGGCCAAGAGCAGCCTCACCTTCGGCAGACCCGACTATGCCTTCGAAGCATACATCCAAGCCTCCATCATCCTCATCAAGATGATCCCGAATCACAAGGACTACCCAGGAATGAAGGCTGGCCAGTCAGATCTGAAGCGCAGGCACCAAGGTCTGACCCAGAGCGTTGGCGAGCAGCACGAAGCCTTCGAACGCGTCAAGCGGAGAATCATCGAGGACAACCGCTTGCACCAAATTCGGCCTCAGACTCCACGCCAGAAGCCGACGAGGACCGCCCAAGATACATCGCCCGTGACTGCCTTGGTGAACGGCAAGAAAGAAAAGCCGGCTGTGCTGCCAAAACCTCCTGCGCTGCATGGCAACGCCATCAATCGAGGGTCTGCGGATATGCTCGCAGCACGCTTCAGCAAACTTGGAGGTCCCGCCGCAAGCCCGGGGCAGGATCCACGTATTCGCACTCATCCGCCGCTGGTGCCGCCCACCGCACCGAGCACAAGCTTCGCCCAGACTGCTGCCCTCCCAAAAATGCCGGACGCCATCTACAGCCCTGCTAGGGGTACTCTGACTGAAGAGGCGGCTGCCCTACCCACGAGCACTCCAGGACTGTTCAGCAGAACCGTAACATCTCCCTCGGTTTCCAAAGCGGGCCAAACATCCAAGGGAGACTATTTCTCGGCAATGCAGGACTCCACGGCACCCAAAAAGACCTCCTTCACCATCCCCGAACGTTCTACTCTCGCCCCATCTGAAGTGGTGGATTTGCAACAGCAGGGGGCTAAGATTCTCATGATCGATGTCCGCAACCGAGATGAATTTGACGAGGGCCACATCAACTCGCAGTACATCATCTGCATCGAACCCTCCGTCGTGCTGACGGAGAATGCCACATCAGACGTCGTGCGAGATCGCATGGAAATCGGCCCCGACGCGGAGCTGGATTTGTTTGATCGCCGCGATACTTTCGACGTCGTCGTCTTCTATGATTATGACTCGACATCGTTGCCGCCCTACATGAGCAGCCGCGCTGGCAACGCGGCACTGCTTGCTCTGGACCGCATCCTGACTACTTTCAGTATCGATAAGCGCGTCTACCCGAAGCTTCTTGTCGGAGGTCTTCACGCATGGGCCGATATGATGGGCGATCAGTGTTTGGTTTCGACAACTGTCAACCCATTGCCCCCGAGAAAGGGGCGTCCTCCAGTCAAGTCCATGGCTGGACGTGGTCCGATCAAGTACACCACCAAGGGTCTCACATCAGCCGAGATCAACAAATTCAAGCAGCAGACTGTCAAGGACCTTGTGCGCACTCCTTCAGAATTCATGCAAAAGTTCCCCGAGATTTCGACAGAGCCTGTGTCTATGACGCGGCCGAGAAAGGAAGTCGACAGCATGTATGGTCACCCCAGGCCGCCAATGCCACAGAGTCTGCTGCCCAAGCCTCCAAGCCACGCCGGAATTCAAGACTTACCATCGTTGCTTGCCAAGCCGGCTCCTACTGCTGCCAAGGTCGGCACCAGCGGTCTGCATTCTGCGGGGGAAGTCACTCTCAACGCGAAGGGCCTCGCCGCCGACAGCTCGTCAGCGACAGGACAACGCATGACGGGGCTGATCAATCCTGGGACCTGGTGTTTTGCCAACAGCACGGTCCAAGCTCTTCGCATGTCACCAGGCTTCGGCAGAGAGCTCGCTAACAAAGACTGGCAAGCATCGTGGAAGATTCCGAAGAGGCCAGGAGAGGAGGCCGACCATCCCCAACTCATGGCGCGTATTCTGGCGAATCTCCTGTACTGGATGAATAATGGATCCTTTAATGTGATGAGGGCCACGACTCTTATGGTAAGCAGGTCCATGATACGACGCGGGGGCGGGATGCTAACAGCTGCTTAGGATTACGCCGGCTCCTTGACGAGACGAGACCCTCAAGTGGACTTCTCTGGGAAAAGCCAACAAGACGCGCAGGAGTTTCTGGCTTTCTTAATGGATGCATTGAGTCAGGAGACAAACACGCGGCGAGACCAATTCAACCCAAGCCCTGATCCCCCGAGCATGCACGGTGGCAAGTCAGTTCTCCAAGCAGCGGTTGAGTTCTGGGATGCCCTTTCTCAGGGCAGTCATTCCATTATCGACAAGTACTTCAGTTTCCTGAACGTCACCATGACGACTTGCCAGAACTGCAAGAATACTAGCTACCGGTGGGAGGAGAATCAGATCCTGATTGCAACTGTGCCGACCTCGTCGCGCACGACGACGCTGGAGGAGTGCATCAAGGAGCCGCCCGAACGCATCACGGGGTTTACCTGTGACAAGTGTGGCAAGAACCGCGACGCCGTGCTTGATCGGAAGCTGGGGCGGGTGCCGGAGCTCCTGTGCGTCCAGCTCGGCCGCTTCCAATTCGACCAGAGCAGCAATTCCTTGCAGCAGCGGAAGGTCTTGACGCCCGTGACCTGGGACCTGAACAATATCAACGTGGAGCCGAGGTTCCTCTCGCAACACCACCGCATTCCTGCGCCCGATGTCGAATTGGACGAGCACTACAAAGGGCCATTCAACTACGAATGCTACGCCGTCGTCATCCACTCCGGCCCGGACATGTCGCACGGCCACTACTACACCTACGCCCGCGTCTCAACGGGCTCGGAGCCGAACGCGTGGTACAAGCTGAACGACTCGAGCATAACGCGGGTGAAACACCCAGCGAGCGATATCTTTTCCTCGAGGGAATCCACGGCGACGCCATACCTGGCCTTTTTCAGGAGGAAGCACAGCGGGTCCAACTCCGTGGGTGGCCATCTCTGAGCGGCCGGCATGGCGAGCAAGTCGGGTTTTCATTTCCAATGATGATATGTTTTTTTACGGCGCGGTGAATTCTTTGCATTCTGAGCCGGGGTGGCAATCGCCTGGAAAGGGGTGGGCTGTATGTTGCATCATTTTGGCATTTGTCCGTGAACCGCATTTATCCCGTTCTGAGCATGGCGTCTGGCAGTCAGCGAGGTGCAACAGTGGAACATGTTGGGAAGGGGCGGAATCATAGCCGACCGAACGAAGTCAAAGACCTGAACCGAACATCAACCATTTTCCTGGGATGCCTTGTTTTGTGACAATCTGGATTCGATCCTCCCTTGCATTCGTCAGCATAAAGGACCCTGAGACGACTTGTCGACGGATCAGGAACCGGGGAGAGGGCGAACAAAGAAATGAGAAAACGTAGAATAAGCTCACCGAGTAGCTCAAGCGCCGGTGAGACGGGATTAGGAGAGAGCCATATGGCCAACGGCCGGGAAACCCCTTTTGTGGGTCCCGATCGGCGTGTAGGGCTGTGCTCGTCGGATTCCCAAAACGGAAGATTCGTCATCGGCGTCGCCCGTCGGATTCGTCCTCAAAGCTGCTGCTTGGACGTCACCCGCTTGACCAGGGGTCGAAATGATTTGCCCAGGGCCCTGAATCCGACGGGGCAACGTGTGTCTCTCACGCGGCTCACCTACAGAGACGCGATGAATACGATTTGAGTTAGGCCGCTTACCCTGTGACCGGCAGTCGGCAGAGGAGGCTCTTCGATTTACCCTGGCCACGCACTGCAGATGCCATGAGCTTGTTTGAGGCCCTACCAGGGACGTGGATCCTTGTCCTTGAATCCGAGCATATTGCGTTGATCTGGAAGGCTGAGCATGGGTGGCTTGAGACAGGGCTCTGGACGGAAGCATTTCGTGATGGGTGGTGGCAGATGACTTAAACTTGGATAGATATAAAACCAATCGTGGTAGACTCCCCAGAAGAGGAGAAACAAGTCGCTCTATTCAAAGTCTTTTATCGTACAACAACAATTCCGTCTCTACCATATATCACACAACACGCCATGTCCGCCCCTGAGAGCATCTGGTCGTATGAGCCGAACTACCCCCTGGCCATCACCAGCACGGTGCTCTATGGAATCCTCTTCGTCATCATCGGCTACCAGACCATCTTCCGATACCGCGCCTGGTTCTTCTTGCCCGTCGTCATCGGCGCCGCCGTCGAAGTCGTCGGCTATGCCATGCGAGCCTACTCCACGCAGAACCAGACCGAAATCGTACGTCCCTCTGCGCTCGCCGCGAGGCCTCTTACTGACTCTCACGCTCGAACAGGGCCCCTTCGTCGTAACCTTGACCCTCATCGTCCTGGCCCCCATCTTCGTCGCGGCAGGCAACTTCATGCTCGTCGGCCGCCTCGTCCGCAGCGTCCTCCCCCCCGGCAGGCACACCATCTACGGCATCCCCGCGCGGTGGATCACCCGCATCTTCGTGACGTGCGACATCTTCGGCTTTCTCATCCAAGGCAACGGCTCGGGCATCGCCTCCAGCAACAACTGGCAGGGCGAGACTAAGGAGATCGGCGAGAAGGTCCTCATTGCCGGCCTGGCGTTCCAGTTCGTCGCCTTCTCCGTCTATCTCTGCCTGCTGGTCCGCTTTCACCTGACGGCGAAGAAGATCGCCGTCGATACGGCGCCTGTCGGGTGGATCAAAGTCGTGCGGGCGGTGTACATCTCGAGTTCCATGATCATGGTATGTTCCCCCGGTCCTGTCGGAATTATCAGGGGGTGACGGAAGCTGACTCGCGCCTAGGTCCGGTGCCTATTCCGCGTCGTGGAGTTCGCCGAGGGCACGGAGGGCTATGCCTTCAAGAACGAGTGGATGTTCTACGTCTTCGAGACGCTCCCCATGCTCATCGCCATCGCCGTCTTCTGCCTCTGGCACCCGAGCAGGTATCTTGGCCGGGACGGGGCGAAGGCCCTGATCGCCAACACGGGTAACGGGGACATGGAGGGCCATCTGATGGAGGACACTCGGGCGACTCGAGCTCGGAGGTTCGGACGCAAGCCCAAGGCTTGAGGCGCACTACGCGCAATACCTGCCACGGGGTAGTAACCGCAAGTGTTACGGAGAAGCCGGAGGTTGTAATAGAAGGGGGCGATCGATGGGTGAAATTGAAGAGGGGTGTTGTCGGTACTTTTGCAGGATTTTGGTTTTCAGCTGTTTAACTTAGACCAGATGTTCGCTTTCCTATGTAAGAATTCCAGTTGCTTTCCAACGATCGACGATCTCTCGCCCCGTGGGCAAGAGGGTTGGGTCATCAACACCCCTATCCCTGAGCGCTTGAGCCAACCTCACGTCAAAATTGAAGGTCGGAATCACGTCGCCCTGATTCGAACTCTGGCTCGGCCCGCGAGACGAGCTCCTGGAAGACCCGGGCGCCGAATCAGCAGAAGAGCTGACCAGGGGGGCGGTGAAGACGCCCGAGCCGTTCTGGATGAGCGCCCTGGTGGTGGCCTCGAGCGGGTTCCGCGGCCAATGAGAGGGCAGTACGGGAGTTGAGTTGAAAATGATGAGCCTGGTGAACTGCAGCGTCCACTGAAGGTAGGGCATCCACTCAGGCGGCAGGGAGGCGGCCACCCTTTCGATCCAGATGAGGATGACGTGTTTCCGGAAGTTGATAACCTGCTCAGCCTCGGTGCAGAATGACTCGCCAATACAGTGATCGACCAGAAAGAACATGCAGAGAATGATCTGCGCGGTGTGATTCTGGGGGTCGCTGAACATGGCGTAGTCATCGTCGCTCATCCGAGAAAGTAAACTGTAAAGGTCGGAGAAGACGGCGTAACCTGCCAGGGGTCAGTATGAGGGCTCAACACCGCGGATGGCTGTATTTCAAAGGATATCTCGGACATACCGGCGATGGAGTTCTCCGCACTCAACATGATGGCTTTCTGTATTTCCGCCACAAAGGTGAGTTCCACGACGCTCTTGCAAAGAGGGCCCAGTGCGCGGACGCTCTCGAGGAGGCTGGATGGCTCCATCGAGGGGGGTGCGGGATGTGAGCCGACCACGTTCTCAAGGAATGTTGCCATGTGCATCTCGCGCTTGAAGCTGCGGAAGTTTGACTCGTAGGGATCCATGACACCTTTGAAGAAAAGGAGGCCACATCCTCGGATCATGGAGAAGAAGTCCATCATGCCCTCAGGCAGGATGGCGGATTGGAAGACGAGGGCCAGCAGGGCACCGAACACAGCGTCGCTCTCATGAGTAGTGAGATCGGGCTTGGACAACATTCGGTTAATGCCGCCAATGGCACGAATGCGGTGCGAGAGGGCCCGCGCGGAGTAGTTGGAAGAAGTGCATAGAGTCAGATGAGATGCCCCAAGGGCCAGCATGGAGTGCATAAGGCATTCGTACTGAAGTCGTGTCAGGAGGAGAGATAGGTAGGCCACACTGAGTGAGGGAGACTCGCCTCATGAGACATTTGAGTAACATCCATCCATATCTGGTCTCCGTTTAGGGGCAGAGACGGATATGCAGAGAGGATGAAATGAGAGAAGAACCGCATATCCTCCATGTTGAAGGCAGTCGGCAACGATCGTAGCGCGTTCCTGGGCGCCGGCACGATTTGGTCAGGTCTCGAGGTTCGGGCCGCGAGGGATGTCTCGTTTGCCATGTGATATCGCAGGGTAGGATACTCGCAGACGAGGCCGAGACGCTCGCAGTGTTGACATCGCGGCAGCTGCTCGGTGCACTTGACCTTTCTCTTCTTACAGCTGAAGCAGCCCTTTCGGGATTTGGTATGGCCTTTCCGGGGGATTGGTTTCCTTTTGACCCTGACAGGGAGAGGGAGAGACTCGGTGGCAGCGGATGCCTCTGTTGAGGCCGAATCATTGCCCTGGCCCTCTGGGCTGTATCCGACGAAGGGATCCAGGGGGGCCAGGGCGAGTGGATGGCCAGAGAAGTCAAGTTGGCTTTCCATGCTACCTCCGATGCACGGGATCAGAGGCTTGGCGCTCCAGGCCGTTCTGTGGACGTTGGGGACGAGCAGAGCTTGAGCGCATCGAGATACTCCGTTGGGAGGTGAGACGAGATGGGCTATTACAAGGCACAATACGCGTAGTTCGGCAGGCATCAGCTAGCATCCAGTCGTTGACGTCCATGGATCGAGCTTGGCAGATCGGAAGAACTTAAGGCCGTATGATCTTCCTGGGCGCAGGTGCCAAGCTCCCAATCCTGGTTAGAACTGCCGCCTGGGAATTTGGAGACGGGGTATCAACCATTCTTGGGTCGTGGTAGCGACACAAGAGCAATTATGGATGTTATCCACGGGCTGGTGGTCAGCTTCGGGTAACAAAGGGGTCCCAGGACAACTTTGGAGTTACAGCCAAGAATGTGGCTGATTGAGGACACTCAAGGGGAGATTGCGTGGAGCACTGACGAGGCGTCGTATCCTGCCTGGGAGGATTCAGTGCTGCAGAGACGGGAGGCCTGGGAACTAGAAGCTGTCTGGCCTTCATGCTTACATACATACCTTGAACACTACACGGGTCCGGGCCATAGGTACGAACATGGACTGGAACCTGTAAGTCTCCAGCTATTTCTCTGACGCCCTGACCTACCTTACCTCCCCCAGGTATTCTGTGTGATGGAAGGTAGGCCTCCTGGCTCCCTGAGCGGGACAGCCCTAATAGAGGGCTCTCCGGGGCCCATCGACCTGGAGCTACGGCCGAGGTAGCCTGTGATCCACCAAGCCGCCGGGTCGAAGCGGGCCCGGGCATGCTCCGCACCAGTCTGCAGTGGCCCAAGCTTGCTGCTTGCCAGCTCGGTTGGTAGGAGCTCTGACGCAATGCGCCGCACCTCACCCAAAGGAGCCACGCGTAGACCCAACCACCTCCCGCCGTCCTCTCCCCAGACGGAGCTCACACCTAACAAGGCGCCTAATTTACAAATCCATCCTCCAGTTCCGCAACCTCCCCACGACCTGTCTGCTGACCACCTGTCAACCTCTTCCTACTCGTCAGCCCCTTCACTTGGCAGCTATTCTGTTGGGCCTCCCCACACCCGTGTCGTCCATCTACATCATCCCCTGCGATCCCCGGATCTGATCTCGAGCTATCGACTCTCCTCCGCACTCTCTCCTCCGCCATTCCCCTACCGGCAGGTCATCACGGGCGTCTATTCGCCGTCCTCATATCCATCCTCACCCTCACTGTCAGCATCTTCCTCGCTTCTCGCGACTCCTTCACCATGCCGACTTGGAAGACCGCCGTGCAGCCGCTGTACCAGGTGCACAAGCCGCCCTTCACCATCGAAGCCCCCGGATACGAGAAGAAGGAGGGCGAGACTATTCCCCGCCGCCACCCTAAGGCCAAAGACGGCCTTCTCGAGTTTCCCGCCGACGACGTCCGCACCGTCTATGATGTCCTCAAGCGCAGTGCCCGCCTCTATCCCGACGAGCCCGCCGTCGGCTCCCGCAAGCTGATCGACCTGCACAAGGAGAAGACGAAGATCCAGAAGAATGTCGATGGCCAGGTCAAGGAAGTGGAGAAGGAGTGGCAGTTCTTTGAGCTCTCCCCCTACTCCTTCCTCACCTATGCCGAAACACACAAATACGTCCTCCAGCTTGGTGCTGGTCTGCGCAAGCTCGGCCTCTCCAAGGGCAGCAGGCTGCACCTCTTCGCAACCACACAGTACGTCGCCGCCGCGGTGTCCCCCCCTCTCTCCGGACCTCAGAGCGCCCGCTAACTGACCCCTCCAGCATGAACTGGATCTCCCTCTCCCACGCCTGCGGCTCCCAGTCCATCTCCATTGTTACCGCTTACGACACCCTCGGCGAGTCTGGACTCGAGCACTCGCTCCTCCAGAGCGATGCTGAGGCCATGTACACCGACCCTCAACTACTCAAGACCGCTTCCGGTCCCCTCAAGAAGTCCAAGAGCGTCAAATTCCTCATCTACAACGACTCATCCCATTTCTCCGACGGCACCGAGGTCGAGACCTTCAAGAAGTCCAACCCCGACGTCAAGGTCTACAGCGTCTCCGAGCTCCGCCAGCTGGGCGAGGACAACCCCGTCGACACCGTCGAGCCCTCTCCCGAGGACCTCTACTGCATCATGTACACGTCCGGCTCCACTGGTCTGCCCAAGGGTGTGCCCATGACCCACGGCAACATCGTCGCTGGCAGTGCGTATCCTCTCCTGTGATTCGTGATTTATCCGAGGCCGTTGCTGACAGCAGTGAATAGTGACTGGTCTCCACGCTGTGATTGAGGACAGTGTCGGCCATCGTGACTTCGTCCTGGCATACCTGCCCCTGGCTCACATCTTTGAACTCGTCGTCGAGAACCTCGTCATCTTGATCGGAGCTACTCTTGGCTACGGCAACCCAAGGACCTTGTCCGACACCTCAATGAGGAACAGCGCGGGTGATATGCGCGAGTTCAGACCGACCATCATGGTCGGCGTCCCTCAGATCTGGGAGACGGTCAAGAAGGGTATCACCGCCAAGGTGAACAGTTCCGGCGCCATCACCAGGTCGCTCTTCTGGGGCGCCTTTAACTATAAGGACTTCATGACCAGGAACCACCTGCCTCTCGCCAACATCCTTGACGGCATTGTCTTTGGCAAGGTCCGCCAGTTGACGGGTGGCCGTCTGCGCTTCATCATGAACGGCGCCAGCGGCATCTCCGACGGCACCAAGCACTTCATGTCCCTTACCCTGGCGCCCATGCTGACGGGATACGGCTTGACCGAGACCAGCGCGAACGGCGCCCTGGGAGACCCTCTTGCGTTTACTCCGGATGCCATCGGTACGGTGCCTGCCGGTGCCGACATGAAGCTCGTGTCCCTGCCCGAACTCGGGTACTCTGCGGATGCCAACCCGCCGCAGGGTGAGATTCTTCTCAAGGGCCCCGCCATCTTCCGAGAGTACTTCAACAACCCCGAGGAAACAGCAAAGGCCATCACTCCCGACGGCTGGTTCAAGACGGGTGACATTGGCGAGATCTGCACTGACGGATCCATCAAGGTCATCGACCGTGTCAAGAACCTCGTCAAGATGCAGGGCGGCGAGTACGTCGCGCTCGAGAAGCTCGAGACCATCTACCGGTCCAGCAGCTTCGTCCTAAACATCATGGTCGAAGCCAATTCCGAGTTCACCCGACCCATCGCCCTCCTCGCGCCCAACGAGAAGGTTCTTGCCGAGAAGGCGGAGGAGCTGGGCGTGCCCGAGTCGCACATGCACACCGATAAGAAGGTCAAGGATGCGGTGCTGAAGGATCTGCAGGCCGTCGGCAGGAAGGCCGGCCTGTCTGGCATCGAGATCGTGCACGGTGTCGTGCTGAGCGAGGATGAGTGGACACCGCCGAGTGTAAGCTTCCAGCGTCTTCCCATCTCGACATGTTTTACTGACCGGCATCACAGGGCCTCGTCACCGCGACGCAGAAGGTCAACAGGAGGGCCATCCGCGACCACTTCAAGACCCAGATCGCCGAGGCATTCAAGAGCATATGAGCGAGGGGTTTGGGCGTGTTTGTGTGAGAAACGGCGGCTGGGAAGTTGCATGCCTGCTGGCCTTTTGCGCTCATTGTACAGAGGATCGGTAGCAATCAATATTATTGGAATACATTGGCAGAGAGTTTGATGCTTCCTGGCACAATTTTCAGCATGTGATCTGCGTGTCTGTGAAATATGCGACTCCCACCTTACTTCTGCCCAGTTTCCTCGTCCATCATCACCACACGGCTCAAGCCCACTTCAACGAGCACATAACTACGTCTTGACGCCACCATGCCCTCTATCCGAGCATGAACACCCCTCGTGCCAATATTTCCCACCTTCTTATTTGCGTTTCTGCACCTGTCCCCCAGCCCACAACTAAGCCGACCTGAAGTGGGTCGACTTGCGGTTCTCCCCGGGGATGGCCAGAACGATGGCCATAGCACCAGAACCATCCAGTCACCCTTCATCCTCCAACATGTCATGAATTTGTCGTAGCTTGGTACAATTTCCGGTATCTCGGGCCCTGTGTCTCCAAGCCCCAGCACCGCCATGGGCTTTCAAGATTCTCTTCCCTTCCCGAAAACAGCACGAGTTGTAATTCCAAACCATGATCACCCCTACGGCTACACACACGTACATTCCGACTAAAATAGAGGAAGTTTCTAGTCTCAGGCCTACACTGACGAACAAGAGACGACCTCCCCCGAGAAACCCTCGGGGACGAGGCTCCAGTCATCTTACACGCTACTCTTTTGTTATCATCGGCTGAGATCTGGTCGACCTCTGTAACACCGTCTCACCCCGGCAGTTAAACGTTCACAAGTCCATACGTGTAGCAGAGTCCAGACAGATCTTTTACGTACTCTTCTGCCATGCTCTGCCGTGACAGCGTTGCTCCTCATTCTTTCCAACGAGGTCTCCCCTCCGGGCCCTCGCATCCGAGGAGGAATGGCGATGAGCTTTCGAACACCTCCACCAGTCCATACCCTAGATCGGCAACGGACAGAGGATTGCAAGGTTCGAGCTTTGGACTTGCCTCTTTACCTCTGGTGACGGTCGATCCGCGGACTGCCCTGGCGGGCGATTTGGCAAGCTTCCCAACTGGACACAGAACAAAACAAAGGCTGAGGCTCCGGTACGGAATACTAAAGGCCTGGGGACCTTGGGTGAAAAGGCGGTGGTCGGATGCCCGCTCTGATCTCCACGGATGCCCATTGGTCTTTCTGGACCGGCAGTTCTGGGTTTCTACATGCTCCCTAAGTCTCTGGTTACTTAGCATGGAGAGTTCATGTGTCCTCCGAGTGGGCATGTTGTTCTGGGTTCGAACCGATCCAAGCAACAGTGGGAGGAACCATGTGATAGAATAGTCCAGGAGGCACCGTGGAAGCACCGAGACCTTCACCTATCTTGAGCCATCGTGTCGGCAACGCAACACCATTGGCTTACGCCATCTCAAAAGAGTCACATTTGCCTCGTCTCTGGATCAATCTTCTGTTATCTTCCATTGGCACACAGCCCCTTCATCTCTGCGATGATCTGGGCCCTTCCAGCCTATGCTACATGCGTCGCTTTTGTGGAAATGATTGCGCCTGAAAACCTTATACCTCACAAGGGGACCCGAAGAACCTGCTTTTCATTCCCTCGTCAGCTCCCTCTGAACATACAACGCCCGCCCTGGACGTCTAGTCCCTCTGGTTGCGCGAGGCGATACCCTCACGCACGGCCTCCAGGATCAGGTCCTTGGCCCTCTCGACACCCTCCTCCGTGCCGGTGACCTCGATGGCATCCTCGTTCGAGTCGCTGCGGGGCACCTGGATGCGGCATCCGCTCTGCTTGCGGATCGCGTTGACCTTGGCACCGCCCTGGCCGATGACGAAGCGGTAGGTCTTGGGGTCGGGGAGCACAAGGTAGCCAACCGTGGTGTTCTTGCGAGCCTGCTCGATGGCGTTGTTGATGGCGGCCTTGGCCTTCTCAACGCCCTCAGGCGATCCGCGGAGAACCCAAGGAATGTCACCCTCCTCAGTCGAGCCGAGGCCCTCCACCTTCCAGGAGTGAGCATCGGCCGTGGAGTCCTCGTCGTCGGTGATCAGCGGCAGAGAGCCGCCGTTGGCACGGGTGGCGCCCGAAGGCTTGGAGGGCACCTTGTGGCCATCGTGGCTGACGGTGACCTGGTGGTTGTTGCGAAGCGTGCGGAAGATCTGTCCGTTGTTGGAGATGGCGTGATGCAGGCTGCGCGGCACTTGCAGAGCCTCGCCCTCCTGCTCCTTGACCAGGCCAGCAATGTGCTCCTTGGCCTTGTTGACGTTCTCGGGGGTGCCAGAAATCTTGACGCCCGTCTTGCCATCACCTTGGCGGGGAATGTCAATGCTGACCGAGAGCTTGGACTCGAGCTGCTTCTTGGTCTCGCCACCCCTGCCGATGAGGGTGCGGTGCTTCTCAATGGGCACCTCGATGACCTCGGTGACCTGGTTCTCACGCTCCGAGACGATCTCTTGAATGCGAGCGACGATCTTGTCGACGACGGTCGTTCGGCCCTCGACCTTGATGGTGTTTCCATCAGCATCGGCCTTGGGGAACTGAATGGTGCGGGCAAGCTCTCGTCGGTCATCCGAGCCGCCAGCGCCGACAACAATCTCGCGCAGGTTGGCACCTTCAGAAGTTGTTAGCAAATGCCGACGGAGTATAAAAAGGTCATCCAAAGGAGTGCTTACCTCCCGAGCCAATAAGGGCACGGTGGTGCTTCTTGTCGACCTCGATGACCTTGACGACAGTATCGTCGAAGACATCTCGCTTCTCCTCGAGCGCCTTCTTGGCGGCAGCCACCTGCGCCTTGGTGCCCTTGATCTGGATCTCAACGGTATCGTTGCTTCTCTCGCCAGGAACATCGATCTTAGCTCCGGTCGCTTGTCGGAGGTCGTCCAGGGCGGCTCCTCCTTGGCCGATGATCGAGGGCACCTGCTTCTGCTGGACGGTGACGGTATCAGTGAAGGCGTTGTCCTTGAGGTACAGGAGCAGGGAAAGGATCTCCTCCCGAGCCTCATCAGCTCCCTTCTTGCCACCACGGATGATGACTTCGTCGGCAGCTTGCTGACGCTTGGGCTTGCCGGCGTCGCTTGCAGCATCAGCATCAGGGGCATCCTCCTTAGATGCCTTCGCAGCCTTGGGGAAGAAGATGAGGACCTTGTACTTGGTCTGCAGGCGGTTGATGACACTGCCACCGGCCCCAATCAACTCTCTATGGAACTTGGGGTCCACCTTGATGATGTGGGTAGTCTCATCTGCCCAGCCCTTGGCGAGGGAGAGAATGTGAGATTTGGCGTTCTCACACTTGGCCTTGGGGCCGGTGAGGTCGACCTTGTTCTCTCCGACCTGGATCTCAACGTCGAAACGCTCGCGGAGCTCGTTGATGTTACTGCCGCCCTTGCCGATGAGGTGGTTCGCAAACTTCTGGGGGAATTCAAAGGACAGCACGAACCCGCGCTCCTTCTCATCAATCTTCTCCTGCTCGACGAAAGCCTTGATCTTCTGCTCGAAAGAAGCGACTGCTGAGGCAGGGCCACGAACAGTCACAACAGTCCCGGCAGAGGAGACGCGGACGGGGATCTGGTCAGCAGCACGCTGGGCCTGCTCCTTCTTGATGAATCGACGAAGACGCTCATGGAACCTGGCGGCTTTAGTTAGTGGGGGGACCCCTGGAGCACACGAGAGGAAGACTCACTTGAAAGGAACGTCCACAGAGGCGGAAGCAATCTGCTCCTGCTTGTTGATGATCTCCAGGATGTGGTTGCGGGCCTCCTCAAGACCGCGCTGGAACTGCTTCAGCTCATCATCCGAAGGGGCACCGGACTTGATCTCAGGCTTAGCCTGGGTCGCGGAGGGGCCCTCAAAGACAAGAAGAACTGGCGCATTGCCCTCTTCAGCAGTAGGCAGGACAACGTGAACTCCGTGCTCCTTGCACATGCGGGGGTTGACGTCCTTGCGGAGATAGGCATGGAAGAAAGGATCAACGGGCACGACACTGATCCTGGCAGGAGGAAGGGCGTGAATGACACCAGTAATGGCAGACTGCGCCTTGATGGCGTTCTTGCCGTCCCTTGCGTACAGCTCCCAGGGCAGAGCATTGCCCTCAGCGCTAGCAGGAGTGTTGATGTGAGTGTTGTGAGCCTGCTCAAGCTCGGCGATGACGTTCCTCTGGCGGAGGAACCTGGTGACATTCCTGGCGTGCAGAGCCGAGCCTCCAGGGGCGTTCCTGTGGAAGCGAGAGATGTCAATGTTGGAGCTCTGCATGTTCATGGCAAGGTCCATGGCATGCTCGACACCCTCGTTGATGCTCTCCTTGGGGCCGATCACAGTGATGGTGTCGTTATCGTCATCAGTAGGCAGGAAGATAGCGCAGCCAGTCTTGGCGAGGAACTCATCAGGGGTGACACCACGGGGGCCAACAATGAACTGGTGACGGCCCTGCTGAATCACGAATTGCTCGATCAGGAGCTGTTCGCGAAGCTCAGCAACCTGGCGGTCAATCTCAGCACGAGCAGCCTGAACAGCAACGCGATCACCAGCAAGCTGGATGTTGCAGTCCGGCTTCGCGGGAACGAAGCTGGGGCGCTGTCCGGGGGCAGGGATGGCAGGAAGAGGCTCCGAGGCCCAGGTCTGATAGCCAGGAACACGGATGTTGACACCGCTGCTCTCCAGCGCACTCAGGCGGCTGTTGTCGGGACCCGCAAGGAAGGGGTAGAACTGAGCAGGAATGTCGCGGAGCTTGGTGTTCACGCTGGCAGTCCTCTCACCGGCAATCTTGAGAATCTCATTCCTAGCGGCGGCGGCGGAGACGGCATTGCCCTCAACTGCGATATCAATGGTGGCGTCGTCATCCTCATCATCGTTTTGAGGGGCAGAGTTCTCGACCTTGGGCAGCTGAATGCGGGCGCCAGTCTTCTCCTGAAGAGCCTTGATGGTGGCACCCTGGCGGCCGATGATGTGGGCACGGGCAGAACGGGGGATCGTGACGTTGATGGTGGTCTGTGAAGGAATGTGTCAGCGCCAAAAAGATGATTCACGAGTCTTTGCCTGAAACCTTACCCTGAGACCAATCTGGTTCACAAGCTCACGGAGAGCCTGCTGGGCCACATCCTGGGGACCAACGGCATCGAACTTGAGGTTGCCGTTGCTCGAGTTGGACATGTTGATGTTCGCACGAGACTTGCGGTTGATGTCCTTGATGATGTCGGGAAGGGGGCGACGGAGCTGGTTGCGGGGCAGGATGAACTGAGGCTCGAGGATGATTGTTTCGATGTTGCGGCCAGGGATGTTCATCAGAGGAGCGGCGGTCTTGGGAGTGCCGGCGCCAGAACCAGGAGTAGAGGAGCGGGAGATGCCATCGGCAGGGCTGGCAACATTGGCCTTGCCGTTGGTCTTGGCACCCCAGATAGGGGCAACGTTGGCCTTGTTCTTTCCACCGCCGAGCTCGGGGAAGAGCTCGTGGGACTGGGTGTCGAGCTTGGCAGAGGCGGTCGGCTTCGACAGCTTGACGGGGAGGTCTTCGTCGGGAACGTCCTCAACACTCACGTGGTGAGGAGCTTCGGCGGCATGCTGCTGCATGAGTCTCTGGGCGGCGGAGCCCTCGCCAGAGGGGACATCGGCAGAAGAAGAGGCCATGATGATGATTTATAAGATCGGAGCGCGATAGACAAGCGGCGGCTGAAGAGTCGATGTTCTGAGCAGGAGGGTAGCTGTTAGATCCCGAAGTGTCACTGGAGGCGGGAGAGTGGCGGTTTCAAACGCCGGCCAGAGGGCAAGACAAGAGATGTCGCTTCGGCGTGCTTACCAAGTGAATACGAGGATGCTGTGACGCATTCGGCTTCGAATTGAAGATGGAAGCTTCAGAGATATTGGTGTTGAGGTAGAGCTGGGGATGAAGGTATGGCGTGTGGCCTGTCCTAGAGCATTGCGCAGCTTCAATTCAACCGAGAGAGAAATCCAGGGACGTCCAGAGACGATAGGAGATTCAAGAAGACAACAGACAAGAGCTGTCTGGAGTCGGGATGGAGGGTTTGTCGAAGAAGGGGTGGGGAGGTGATGTGATGGGAGAGGTGTCAGGGTGAGGTGGAAGTGCCAACGACGCTCGGATTGCTCCACGACGGCCAATTCGATTTTCTGCCACTGGGCAACCGCATGAGCTGGCTTCCAGAAGGGTCGGACGGACAGGTCCCCAAAGAATTTAGCGCCTCCACTCGGCCTGCTTAGCGCCACAGGGAGGGGAAGCCTGAGCCTCAGCGACCATGAGATCACGTGAACAGGTGTGGCGGTGCTGACCAAGTGTTGGGGTTCAGCAAGGTGTGAAGAAGCAGCCCGATAGACATGGTGGTTCTCGATATCTATGGACTCCAGATGACTACCTAGGTTCTGTACACATATTGGAGCTGGATCTGTGAGCTGGAGGATAATCCATGCTGTCATCCAGGCAGAATAGCTTCCTTCTCACATCGGACAGCGATAATGGCAGGCCCTTAATCAGGCTCACATATGAGGCGATGAGGCGATGAGGCGATAAGGCGCCAGCCAGATCGAAAGGAAAGGACATGGCTTCAAATCGGCTGGTGCGCTTCCCGCATGCTGTGCAAAGGGGCTCCCGATATTGTACGAATACCTTGCCTCGCTTGTCACTGATGGTGCCTGCAGGTATCCGCGTCTACGCGTCCCTCAGATGAATTGTGCCATCTATGCTCCTTGTGCCCCTTCTTCCCTTTCAAGCTCTGTTCGGCCTTGTTACTGTATGGAAAATGCGGCCGTTGTGCATCAGAGAAATCCCGGATGTGCAGCTCTCAGCCTCTCCCCCCAACAGTGCTGGGGCGTGTGCATCGTGAATGGGCCCTGCTCAGAGACCCTGATTTTGGGCATGGCTGACGTCGAGGCGGCTTGGGTCAAAGCTCTCGGGTCTGTCTGCACGGTACTTCTGGCCACAGCTCATGGGGTTGCATTAAACGCCAAGAGGACCGGAGGCGGTGGCGGAGGGGCATGCTGAAGCTCGCTCGACGACCTGGGCAAGCTTGCTTGCTTGCTTTCTCGCTTTCATGGTCTTCACTGTCTGTGCCTGGAAAATCCCGGCTGAAGGGGTCGGGTCGATTGCTGATGCGAATCGGCCGTAAGCGGAAGGAGAGGGCCGTCGAGCCATTCCAGATGAGATGTGGAGGGTCGATGATGCCATGGAGGTGTGATTTCTTGGTCGACTTTACTTTTACCAGGCCGGCATCCCTGCCCCAGCTGTGTACAAGCACATTGTACTGTGCGACTGTTACTCTTCAACGGTTTTGGTGAGATGCTCGGCGGCTCGGGCCTCGTTGTGGTTGATTGACCGATCTGTCGCCACAGGTGTCTCCTTGTGATGGCATCAGGGTCGCGCGGCTCAATTCACGGCTGAAGGTGCGACAGCCCGACTGCATTGACTGCAAGACTGCCGACCGAAAAGGTAGTGGGATTTACTGCCATGGATGATCTGCAAGCCCAGGAGGGCCGGTGGACAAGGAGCTAGCAACTTGGAAGGGGAAACGTCCGAGGCTGGAAAAAGATACGTTGCCGTTGAGGTCCACCGAAGAGCCCAACCCGGCAGAGTGGCTGATGAACACGAGCTTGAAGCTTGTTGAGCAACCCCAAACTTAGAAGATCGACCTGGTGGTGATGCCCGTGGAGGGTCAACCTGGCCGGGATCACTGCCAGGGACAGACATGCCACTGAAGCCGAACAGGATGGGCCAGAAATCGCCCGGTGATTGGCTCGCTGGACGGGGTGGGTCCTGGGTCGAAAGTGACTGGACGGGAATTGCTGGCACATGGATGTCCCGAAGGGGAAGGATGGGTAGGAACGACTTCGAACAGTAGAGAGGAAAGAACGACCCCAAAGTGTTATTTCATCATGAGGTGTGCGCCAGGGAAGGTACGAAAATCGTAGATGAGTTCAGATGACCACCTCCATCTTCTCTCCTCGCCGGAGACGCGTCTTGGGCTTCTTCCCGATCGATAACAACAACACCAACCCCGCCGCCATCTGACCTTCCATTCACTCAGACCTCCCCCAAACCCACCTCAACCTTCCGGCGCACGCAACACATCGCATCGCGCGAGATATCTCTACCTCTCACAGGCCCACCACATTCCTTCTTTGCATTCTTTCATCAGAAGATCCTACAGCTGGAAAAAGCAAGTCGGCCCTGCACCTGTGCGAGCGCTTGGACTGGTCACCCTCGTTTTCTCTCGACTCGACCTCAGCGCGTTGGTTTCAACTTCATCGGAAAACCACCTGAATAACATCAACGCGCGCCCACTACCAGGGATACTGGTCACTCGGACCTGCTGATCGGACAGCTTCTAGACCGGGTTCGACACTGTCTAGGGGCTGCTCCGGCTCGTGCTAGGGCGGACAACGGTGCCATTGAGCGGCTTGAGCCTTTGCCAACTCACGGCGCATCTTCTGGGAGCCCACCCACAGCTCCCCCTCCCATTTGCCCCTCCCAGTGGGCTGGATATCAACACGCCCAGTCCCCGCTCCCCGACTGCCACAGGACGAAACATCACACGGTGCGGAGAGCCATCTGGCACCAAGTCACTCAACATCACCAGCAGCACCAGCTCCCGCCGGCAAGCAAGCAAGCAAGCACCCAGGACAGGAGCCACGCGCAACTTGTTTGGTGGACTGCCCTCTTCCTCTCCAGCAGCGCCCTCTTCCTTCTTCCCGCTTGATTGACTGGACTGCCCTCTCTTCTCCCCCCGAGTCAATCACGGCCCTGCCCAATTGCAACGGCGCCCACCCCGCAGCAAATCCAGTTCGAGTTCACTCGTCCCACCCGACCCGACCGTTCAACCCGCCGACAACGAGTCTCACCCTGGATCAACGCCAGCAAGTTGACCGCGCCCATCTGTCGCCGTGGCCCAGTTCCTCGCGCGCTCTCATCCACACCATCAAGACCGTTCCGGGGTCAAGGCGAAACAGCTCCATGTCCCGGTCGTAGCCACCCCTTCAAGGAAAACCCCGCGCATTGCCGTGCGTGCAAGCAAGTCACCCACGGTTCCAGTTCCAGGGTGGACAATCATCGGCCTTTTGCGCTCGCGCGGCCACTACCAATTTTTAACCACTCCTCACACCCGCCCAAGCGCCCCATTCCTTTTCTTTGACGCCGTCTCGGGCCAGACCTGATTCATTCTGGATTCCGGATGATGGACAATCAATCTCAACTTTCCAACGGCAACACTCGTCGCAGGCTTACCAAGAAACCCCCCTCGGGCCATTCATACACCCGTTCTTCCGGGGGTCTCGATGGTGGCATTGACGCCCAATCTCTCCAGAGCAAACGTAGCTCCACGAGTCTGAGGAGAGCTCCCAGCGCTCCACCCGCCAGATCAATAACGACAAACGCATCCAACGGCTCGTCGCCTCGACCTCTACCCTCCGGTCAGCTCGCCAGCCCATCTCCGACCCTGGCACAAGGCCAGTTCGCCCCGTCCCATTACCAGCACTCTGCTCTCGCTCGCAGAGACCGACTCTCCGACTCGGACGAACAGCCTCCGCAAGAGTCGGACGAGTTCATCGGCGCTCCATTCGACGGAGCCGCGATCCTCAACCGCATCGAGCAGACCAAGTCGCCCGCCGTCCAGCAGGCTGGTTTCCACCGACCTCACGCCCCCCCGCCCCTGCTCAAGGCGAACACCGACACTCGTGTCATGAGCCCTGCCCTGCGCCAATCTGCGAGCTTCACTGCGGCCGATCACGTTATGAACGAGAAGCTCCAGGCTTCGAGAATCATGGAGAACCAGGTCACAACCCCGAAGCGGTACTCGGACGAGGCGAGGGACCAGAAAGTCGGCGTTCTCAGGAAGAAGTCGGGCTTTTCCGGGCTTGTCAGCAGCTTGGTCGGCTCCCAGAAGAAGCCGACCATCTCTGCGCCCGAGAACCCTGTGCATGTTACCCACGTTGGCTACGACAGCTCTACCGGACAGTTCACCGTCTGTCTTCTCCCGGCCTCCCTCCACTACTCTGAAACCTTGCTGACGAGCCACAGGGCCTACCCAAGGAATGGCAGCGCTTGATTAACGAGAGCGGCATCCCCGAGAAGGAGAGGCGTGAGAACCCCCAGACTATGGTCGATATCATCACCTTCTACAAGGAGACGACCGAGCGCCCGGCAGAGGACCAGGTCCTGGAAAAATTCCATGATGCCCGCGCGCCAGATTACCGGCAGTATGCCAATGCTCCTGGAGGACCGATGTCGCCAGGCACGTATCCACAGTCCAGTTATCAGGGTATGTCACCATTCAGCTCACCTACGAGTCCGCTCTTTCCAACTGTCAATCATGAAGGATCTTTCGAAAACCCGCGCCAAGCACCACCCGTTCCCGGCAGAGGGCCCGGAGCGATCAAGGATGCGAACCTGATGCCCAGCCGACCCGCACCGAGGCCGCCCGTCGCCTTCCAGAACCGGACCGCACCCGCAGCACCCCAGGCGACGAAGGATTCTGGCATCGGAATCGCCCAACCTGGCGATGACCTGCCCGCGACTGCCTACGCCGCACCCAAAGAGAATGCTCCTATGCTCCCCGAGGAGCACCGGTCACGATCCAACTCCCGAGTCAATGGCTCTTCGCCCTACGCCCCTTCAACGCCGCAGCCCCAGGGCAGCCCCTCGCCCTCCGCCGCAGCATACCAGCAGCAGCTTCTGCAACAGCAGCAAGAGCAAGCTCTGGCCCAGGCCCACGCTGCCATGGCCGGCCAGGTCGGACGTGCCCCCAGTAAGAGGCAGCCTCCTTCCCAGCCGCATCAGGCGCAGGGTCCTGCGACTCCCCAGCAGCCACAGTTCGCACAAGGTCAGGTACCCGGCGGCAACGGTCCCCCGGCCGCACGCAACAACAACATCGGCATTCCTGGCCAGCCCGGCTCGCGCCCCCGCCACCGGCCACGCCCCAGCAATGGCATCGACATCGTCTCTGCCCTCAAGCGTATCTGCTCTGAAGGCGACCCACGCGAGGTGTACCGAGGGTTTAACAAGATCGGGCAGGGTGCTTCAGGCGGCGTCTACACCGGTCATGAGCGCGGAACCAATCGCCTGGTGGCTATCAAGCAGATGAACCTGGAGCAACAGCCAAAGAAGGACCTCATCATCAACGAGATCCTGGTCATGAAGGAGAGCTCCCACCCCAACATTGTCAACTTCATTGACAGCTACCTCTGTGGCGGTGAGCTCTGGGTGGTCATGGAGTTTATGGAGGGCGGCAGCCTTACTGATGTTGTCACCTTCAACATGATGACGGAGGGCCAGATCGCGTCTGTGTGTCGCGAGACGCTCAAGGGACTCCAGCACCTACACTCGAAGGGCGTTATCCACCGTGATATCAAGTCGGACAACATTCTGCTCTCTCTGGAGGGTAACATCAAGCTGAGTAAGTTGTTAGAGGCAACATCATGGAAGATCAGTACTGACAAGACGCAGCCGATTTCGGTTTCTGTGCCACCATCAATGAGGCGCAAAACAAGCGTACCACCATGGTCGGCACTCCTTACTGGATGGCTCCCGAGGTCGTCACGAGGAAGGAGTATGGACGCAAGGTCGACATCTGGTCTCTCGGCATCATGGCCATTGAGATGATCGAGGGAGAGCCGCCATACCTGACCGAGTCACCTCTCAGGGCTCTTTGGCTCATCGCTACCAACGGTACGCCTACCATTAAGGATGAGCGGGATCTCTCGCCGGTCTTCAAGGACTTCCTCTACTTCGCCCTCAAGGTCGACCCCGAGAAGCGAGCCAGCGCGCATGACCTGTTGCGCGTAAGTTCCCTCCATCACCGACTTGTTCTGATCTAGATCTAACATATCCAAGCATGATTTCATGAAGCAATGCGTCGACCTGGCTCAGCTGTCACCCCTTGTCCGCGCAGCTCGGGAGGCTCGACTCCAGGAGAAGGCCAGGAAGGGCCAGTAGGCCAGCTCCTTCTCTGCTTCTTCTTGGATCCCACACATCGCACCCTCGATGCCCAAGTCCTTCCGCTGATTCACGACATACTTCTTGGTCTTTGTGGTACATATCCTCCACTAGCGGCATATTGAGCAGTGCTCGACACG
The DNA here is from genome assembly GCA_001599815.1 of Furcasterigmium furcatum. Classification (NCBI taxonomy): domain Eukaryota; kingdom Fungi; phylum Ascomycota; class Sordariomycetes; order Glomerellales; family Plectosphaerellaceae; genus Furcasterigmium; species Furcasterigmium furcatum. Next base: position 1,218,515 of record BCIA01000007.1, read on the forward strand.
ATTGCCGAGCCGGTAGAGACTTTTCTTGAGCATTGCTCCGGCAGGATCAGCGGCAACCATGTTTGCTCTTTGAGCGTGGAATCTTGGCAGCCTCGAACGGCTGCCCGACAGCGATGGCATTCTCTAAACAGGATGCCCTTTCCTTTCCCTTTTTTTTTGTTATCACAGCGCGCGCACATTGCACAGCCTGACCCCCATCATCTTGGCAAAGCTGCACTTGGGTCGCCAGACATTGCGTCCACGCATCTTCGTGGGCGCGGGGCGCATCGAGTCTTTGGCGCCTTGCGAGACACGGCTTTCCATTCGCGGACCTGCCTTCAACTCGCAGGAGCATCTTGTCGCACTCATCTCGAGGCACATGTCTTTCAAGAAGGAGAAAGACGACGAGAAAATGAACAAATGGCGTGGCAGACTCCATGCATGGCGGAAGTCTTTCATCCCAAGAGAGACGACAAAGGATCGCCCTTTATGAAACTCTATTTTTGCTCTCACAACACCGATGAAGGCCGGGTCGCCTTTGAAAGGGAGCCGACACATCTTTACTAAGCCAGGGAGCTGCTCGTCTGGTTTACTTTGTTTGGAATGAAAGCGGAGAGGGAAGGGGGCAAAAGCAGGAGGGAACAGCGGTACTCCTCACCCCCTACTCATTTCTTTTGCCGAGGGACGCAAAGAAGTCTTCTCCTATCGCGTTGGCTGGGGTGACTTAGAGGGTTCATCTGCCTCACCGTTTTCGGTTGAGGCGTCCCGCGAAGGGACTTGATATTCCGTCTCCTCTGGAAGAGGGTGACTTCTGGCGCTGTAGCTAGGCAGGCAGATGGATGGAATGAGATGGCCCGTTGACTGAACACGGCCTAAAGATTAGATTTGGTGCACGCAACTGTCACTCTGTGATGCTCTCATGACATGAGTAGTTGGCTGGTATAGCAGGATCCCTGAACCCATTCGGCGCTCCAAGGCTGAAACTGGATGTCAATACCAGAAGTGGGAAGCAAAGGTGAGCCTGGCACAGCTCTGGAGACCGCAATACGAAGGTCGAAAGGGAAAGCGCAGTCCGGATCAGCCCAGACTTCAGATGAAGCGTTCCCTTCACTGCGGGGATCGAGACAGACGCTCACAGGGACTATGATACATTAACATGACGTGAATCAACTTATAGTCACTTCTCTCGACAGCTGACCGGATGCCGAGGAGTCTAGATATGTCCTATGAATCCCGTACGCCATCCAATTTCAATGTGTCTTCGTCGAGAGCAAGATACAGGGCGCCCACGTGGTAGTCTGGTCACGGGATATCGTCGAATCAAGTTGTCTCGTAGTCTAGCTGTGGAGGCCGTCCACTGCTGGATTCTTCACGCCCAACAAGAGCGCCCCTTATGTCATGATGCACACGGTCCTCACCAACAAACTGCGCGTGCCCGTTTCGACATCACAGCTCCAAGCAAAGGTCACGGGATGAATACCAGAGCGTGTTTTGAACTCTTCAGTTGCTATTAACCACCTCCGTTTTGGCGAGCCTCTTCTGAAGGACTCTGCCTCTCTGTATGACTCTATGGTCTAGTGTCTTGATGCAAATGCCCAAATAGCTGCGCATACCCCGCCGGAACGCCAAACTGAAAACAAAAGAACCCCGGTCTAGCTACCAAGTCTTTGGGTATAGTGGGACACAAGATACCGGGGCGCGCGTGAGACTGAGAAAAAGTGCTGGATAAGCCATGTCGTGAGTTTCCGTTTTTCCCTCCTGGTCATGCTGGTGCTGCTCCGCTGCGGCCCGGCGCTTAGTAGCAGGAGTAGCCGCCATCGATGAGGACGTTGGAGCCGGTCATGAAGGCGGAGGCGTCGGAGGCGAGGAAGACGCAGAGGCCGTTGAGGTCGTCGACGGCACCCAGGCGGTTCTGGGGAGTCAGGGACTTCCAGATCTGCTTCTGGGCCTCGAGGGCGGGGACACGGTTGAGGGCGGTGTCCATGTAGCCGGGAGAGATGCAGTTGACGCGGATGTTGTACTTGGCCCACTCGGCGGCGATGGACTTGCCGAACTGGACAACACCAGCCTTGGAGGCGTTGTAGCAGGACTGCTCCTGGGGGTAGTTGACGACGGTGCCGGACATGGAGGCCACGAGGATGATGGAGCCAGGCTTGCCTGCGGCGATCATCTTCCTGCCGATGGCCTGGGACATCAGGAAGGTACCGGTCAGGTTGATGTCGATGAGGCGGCGGAACATGTTGGAGTCGTACTCCTCGGCCTTGATGTTGGAGTCGGCAATGCCGGCCGAGTTGACGAGAACGTCGGGGACGCCGTAGGTCTCGCAGACACGGTCAACGGCAGCGTTGATAGCGTTGCCGTCGCGAACATCAACCTTGTAGAAGCTGACGGGGATCCTGGTCTTGTTGTAGAGCTCAGCAGCCGCCTGGTCGCCGAGCTCCTGGTTGGCATCGAAGATGACGATGTTCTTAGCACCGGCCTCAGCGCAAGCGCGGGCCATGTAGTTGCCAAGACCACGGGCGCCGCCAGTGATGACGATGGTCTTGCCGTAGACGGTCATCTTGCGCATCATGGGGGTCATCTTCTCGAAAGCCTCGGGGCTGAGGGGGTAGACATCCTCGTTGTCGACCTGCACAGCAGCGGGCTGGTTGTTCTGCTGGCTGCGGGGAGGAACGGGGATGCTGGCGCGGGCATCCTTGGTCTGGGGCCAAGAGCTGACGGGAACCTCCTTCTCGGTGACGACCTCGGTAGCCTTCTTGTTGGCAGAGGCGGAGATGGGGCGGATGGCACGAACGGCGGAGTTGGCCGCACGAGGAGCGATAGTGGCGCGCGAGGTGACGCGGGTGAAAGAGCGGATCGCAGACATTATGTGGGATGCCGTGGGGGTGTGCGGGAGAGGACCGGGGGGCGTTGGTGTTAGAGCGGGAGGGGGACGCCGATTTAAAGCGTTGAGAGTGAGAGCCCGGGGGCAAGTAGGACGGGTGAATGCCTTGGGAGCAAAAAAACTGGTTGTTGTTCAGCTGGTGGTGGAAAGAAAGAATTCCACGTCAAAGAACGGCAGGAGCGTCGCTGAAGGATATTTGTAGTGACAAAGTATCCCAAAGATGGCGAAGGGTCTGGGCTCGGGCGAAAATCTGCAGTTGCGGCAAGTGGGTTTGGTTGTTTGGTGCGGCTTCGCCGGTAAGTGACTGAGTCGGGGCCGGGGTCTTTGGACGGCAGTGCAGAGGCTGAATTGGAGGGTCGCAGAAGTACGAGTACCGGGGGTACTTGGGATCGGCGAAGAGGTGATGGAGGGTGTTTAAGTACGCGGAGATACTGGGCCGGTGCTGGTTCCTAGATCGGCGCGTCGCAGTGACAGAAGTTGATGCTCCTCAATAACGAGTTCAGCGTGACTTGAAAAGGGGCGATGCGTGGAATGCCCGCGTGATGTCGAACTTGAGGCTTAATGCGGCCTCAAGGAGTTGATTCGCGATAGAATGAGGTGGCAGTTGTGGTACTTTTCAGAAACTCAGATGATCTGATTCACGAGGAAAAGCTGTTTGCTGTGTGGCGTCTGGACTGGACTGGGCCGTTTTCGGGGGGAGCTGAGGCTGGAGGTGGTGTCTGGAATGTGATGGCCAACAGGGCTGCTTCGAGAAGGCAGATCTCCGTGAGGAATGTTGATGAGGGTTGGTTGGAGAGGAGCGGGTAAGAGACGTTTGAAGAGCGTTGGATGAAGAAGAGAGTTGAGTAGGGAGGATAGAAAGAAGTCAGAGAGGCAAGTCGAGGTAGGTTGGACGCCTTCCACCCTTTTTATGTTGGGACCCTGAGCAAAAGTCTTACCTCCTTCCTCCCCTTGCTCGTTCAGCTTCAGCTCAACCTTGTTGACAGACGGTAGCTTGGGGACCCTCCGAGGTCACGGTGGACACGGATGGAACGGTTGGCAGGTTCCAGGTACCAAACATTGCCATGATGGACTCGTAGGAGCACGGGGTAGAGACGAGTCTAGCACCGACGGTGAGCGCGGACCGTCCTCGTACCGTAATCCTGGTAACCTGGCTGGCAATTGCTTGATTGAGACATCAGGGTGGGCAGCGTGGGTTCCGGGTGGGCATTGCCCCTCGGCACCGCCAGAGCCTGTGTTGCAAGCTGTCCTCCTCCCGCCTGCCGCCCTCGCGCGAGAGACCGTGTGTGCGGGTCGCGGGATGTTCAAGGCTGGCGTGCAGCTTGCCCCAGTGATGATCCAACGTGCTCCAGCATGCCGTCACCTGAGATCCGTAGGATGGATCTCGGATCCTCCCCCAAGGCTCTTGGTGCGGACGGCGCCTGATCCTCTGACTGCCAGATAAGACCCAATGCCCACAACATACATCACCGGTGCCACTTGACGGCAGCGGTTTGGTATGTGTGCGTCTGAATCCAGGGAAAAAACTTTTCGAGCGTGGGTGGTCAGACCATGGATCGCAAGCAGCCTGGCTGGCTGACTGACTGGCTGGCGAGCTGGCTTGCATTCCCGCCTCCTGAGAGCGCCCCCATCCCCTGAGGAGCTGCCGGGTTGGGGGGTGCCACAGGATAATTCCCGAGACACACGGATTCTCCAAATCCAGGCACGCACGCCATCCTTGTCCCTTGGTACCCGAGTACGTACCGTCATGGATGATGGGGTGCAGCGTCCAGGAACGGTGGGTGGAGAGTCATGAAAACAACTGCCAAGCACCCACAGTCTTCCAGAAAACACCAAGCCAAGGGTCCAGCAGCCCCAGAATAAAAAGAAAAGCGAAGGGACACCGTCTTTATCAATCTCTTCTTGGTGTCCGCCATGTCGTTTCCAGAGCCCACATCAAGTGATGGGTTTGCATAGCGCAACCCACCAGCGGCCTGCGGAGGATCTTTGCTTGTGGCTGCAGGTTTTTCTTGTTTCATCGGGAGGCGACAGTAACTCGTGCCCATGGCATTCATGATTGTAAAGGATGCAGAGTTGCCTTCTTGCCTTCGTATCAGGGCCTCGCTGATCCCCGCCCTCGTCCTTTTGTTGTCACAGACAAGGCGATGCCTGCGAGCTTGGGCATCTCTTCTGATGGGACCAACGGGCCGTCTGGGGTAGCTTGCCCGCTCCCGGGCCTGGGGCAACTTTCCCCGGAGCTTGTGGTGCAAGTATCACCGGTCGAAATGCAACTGAGCAAGGACCCAGGCCAGGGACCGCCGCCGCCGTCAGGCCATCTGAGACGACGAGGATCGTGAGGTGCTTGGGTGCGTGTGTGTGTTCGACTGGCTTGGGGCAGCCGAAAGCGGTGGGCCAGGCCATTCCACAGAAGCTTGTCCCGTTGCGCGCGACAAGGGCATCCGCCTTAGCGGCCGGGTTTCGCTTCCTAAATTTGGGGGCATGCCTGCTGCAGCTTCTAGCGCTTCGGCATGCCCCGATGCGACGGTCATGCTCCCAGCGCCAAGGGACTGCCCAGGTTTGCCAGGGTCGCATCCCATGTCAGGGTCCGGGGATCAGCGGTCGAGCTTTGCCACGAGTGGGGGTCGAGATGAGATTTCCTGCCGGCGCCCCGTGTTTGTCGGTCAAGCTAGAATCCCGTTCGTTCGCCCCCGTTGATCACCTCACGCGTAAGATGTGGTCCACGTGTGCAAGCTTGACTGCCGCAAGAGCCGTCCACCGTCCAGAGCGGTGCGAAACGTCTTGTCGTGCATCGCGTTTGCCGACAGGCGGTGGGGGGGAGGGGAAGCGCAGAATTCTTCGAGACGCAGCGGCCTCGGTGCAGGTCACGATCGGGACTGCATGTATGTCATAATGTGTCCCTGGGCCCCGTTGCGTTGCTGGTCGATCCGACTGTTCTCGATGTCACGAGTCCCGAGTATCGAGAACGAATCGACGATTGAGAGCGAACGAACACCCAAGGCAGACCGACGAAGTGCCCATTCGAACGGACCGATCGAGCGCGGATGCAAAGAGATGACTATACAAGAGGAGAAGCACATCGCGGGAATGTCTGTCCTCGTGAGCCACCGTCGGAAGCGCCTTCCCTCTGAGCCCGTCGAGGATGCAGGATCTTGCCTTCCTCATCGAGAAAGGCTACGGGTTTCGCCAGGCTTGGTATTCGGGCAGGAGCAATTCGTCGCGCCTGGCACTGACGCCTGCCCTGACGGTCCGATTCCCCAGCCGCCGCGGGCTCTGAGCTCTGACGAGACCTGACCGCTGCATCCAAAAGGAACTTTCCCATTGCAAACCATCAACAGAATGCTATGACAACTCCAATTCCCCCCTCCCAGAACGGCGGCCGACCTCACGATGCCCGCCCAGCACGGAATCGGAACCCGGGGAAAGCGCCTCCTCAATCCGGTTCTCTCTCCCTCCGATCATGGGATGAGATCGAGTCATCTGACTTGCAAAACGTGTCCATCCCCTGCAACTCATTCTTTGGCGAAATGCGATGCGACGGCTCGCTTCCGCGCCCACGGACTTGCACTCCCTGTCTGTCCCTGGGGAAGGTCCCTGCTGGTGTCCCTCACCGTTTTCCCACCTTTTCGGCTCTGCGCTGGCAGTTCTTGTACGGTGGTTCATGGCCAGGGCTTTTCGGAGCCTGTCGCAGTTCTGTCGCTCGTCTTATTACACGGGCGAGCAGCACTCGTCTTGGAGATGGCCGCGGCGTCCGTTGTCCGCTCCTGGCTTTCCGAGATTGCCACCCGTCCGGCCTGCCACGCTTGCTCGCCTCGAAAACTAGGTCCTGCAACGACTACTGGTGGCGTTCCTAGACACTTTGGCTGACCTGCTGGCTGCCCCAAACATGGGATTCTGAACCAGCCAGGCCACAAGCCCCCCATCTCCCCCAATACCGCACGAGATCCCCTTCTGACAGGTCGCAATTTGACTGTCCAGACTCGCAGCCACCGCCTTGGCCCCTGGAACAAGAGGGGGCACCCCTGGCCCTGACACCATCCGTGGCGTGCTGAGACGGTGCCTGCACCGGCAACCCAGGCCGGTCTCGGCAAAGCATGGACCTGCTCTCTCGAGATGGTGGGCATCCAATATGCATATGCCGTGCTTTGCAGCCAGCACCTGCCGACACTGCAAGCCTGGCGTGACGTTCTACAAATCCTCAATGGTTGTCTTGGCCCAGTCGTTCTCGAGCGAATCCTGATAGAGAGCCGCAGCCTCAATACTGAAGTTCCTCCCGTATTGACTCGATCCCAAGGGGCGCCCCCTCAATATCACCCAGGTCACACAGCTTGGCCCTGACGGTGCTTATCCTCGCTATGGGCAAACTCATCAGGGTCAGCAGACCTCCAGGATTTTCCCCATCCCGCCGTGCGTAATCTCAATCGTATTATTAGGCCTGACAATGGTTCACAGCCCCTGAGCTTCGCCTTGTCAGGAGGAAACGGATGTCTTGACCGTTTTTTAATTTACAACCCCTCCAACCCAACTCCACTCAAGCTTGCTCGCTTCACTCGCCCACCGCCAGAGCTACCCCCTAGCTCTCCACCTCCCGACAAGTCGGCCTCCCCCGCAAGCAGATGTCCATTTATTTTACCATCGTGAGGTGGGTCGTGCCATCTGCCGCATGCTGGTCGCTCCCGCGGAGGGCGCCTAAGCTCCCGCGCTCTGACCGGTCCACATAGTTAATTTTCCCCAAAGTTGCGACACTCCGTTCTGGAGTCGGTGAGCAAGCAGCATGGGGGAGTTCCGGACGGCGTGGGGGTATGCGCTCCTCCTCCTGGGCTTGACCGACAGTTGCGGGTTTCCAGTTTGTCATTTCTCTCAGTTGGATAGGGACCATTTTACGTAGGCCCGAACGGAGCGCTGTAACAGTCGGAGGACGGTACGCCTCCAGATGAGACAACCAGACGTGTCGAATCCAGACATCCACCTTCTTGATAAAGTCAGGAACATGCATACGTACACCATTTTGCGTAGTCATAGTTTCATGCAAAGGCATTGTCGCCCTGAACTATGTACTGTAATGACCTGATAAACTCCACTGACTACCTGGGTCCCTCATGTCGCGGCAGTTCTGTCTAAGGAGGGCCTTTGCATCCCTCGTACGCTCGATCGAGCTGAGAGGAAACACTCCAGCCTCTAACTGAATGAACGCAGATTTTCCGTAACGCCTGGGTATCCCGCAACCCCTCCGGTTCCCTTTCTCGTGCCTCGTGGTTGGTGATACAATCAATTCAAAAGACCTCTCTGAGACCCCCCGAGATTCGTGCACCGTCGCTTTCTCGGCGTCTTCGGGGTCTCGCTCCTGCGCCTTTTGGACTTCTTCCTCTCTCGCGCTCCCTACGCGTCGTCTTGGTCGACCAGATCGAGAATGGTGGACATCAGGTCCCGCTAGAGCGAAATGTCAGTATCCAGTCTTTGTACTCGTTTCCGCTCGCAACTGCACTCACCAGAGCCTCGTTCTTCGTCATGATCTCAGACAGGCGCGGGCGCATCAGTCGGAAAAGCCTCTCGTTGTACCCGCCGCCCTCGCCGCCGCGCTCGTGCTGCTTCAGCAGCTCCTCCTGCGCATGCGTCTTGGGCGCGTTCCGAGCGATGTTCCGCAGAATGAGCGCCGCGCTGAGCGGGATGCCGGCGGGCTGGGGCGGTTTGTTGGCGTTGTCCCGCGTGACGGGTGTCTCCTCGTAGGTGAGCGTCATCATCTTGGCGGGAAGCAGCCACCTCGGCTTGGCTGAGTTGAACGGGTCCTCGGGATCGATGACCTCCCGAGTGAAGAAGTGGTTGTGGGCGTGGGTCATGACGTGGTTGACGAAGGTGCGCGTGTGCATCTTCGTAGGCTTCCTGTAGCGCGTGCAGCCAGCCCAGCGGCAGGTGTACTCCTTCTCGGCGTTCGTCCACTGGCCCTCGTCGCTGGGGGTCTCGTCGAGGTAGGTCTCGAGGATGTACTTGACCAGGCTGTCGGGGTTGGCGAAGAACTCGCCGGACTTCTGGCCGGCCTCGGCCTCCCAGAGACAAGCGCGGAACTCCTTGCCATCGGTGCCGCGGGGGTTGGCCCGAGCCCGGAGGCCCTGGATGATGAACTTCTGCTGCTGCTCGCCGAGCTGTCGGACCTCTGCCTTAGAATGTTTATAAACAGTGGTACTGTTCCGGATGAAATCTGCAGGCGTGATCATCGTCTGCCCTGCTTCCTTAACAGGGCCGGCGAATGCATTGTTGTAGGCCTGCCACGCCGTGATCTGTGTGATGAACGACGCGGCGTCCTGCTCGAAGAAGGATTTGATCCACTGCTGGCACCGATCGGGCTCGTTCATCTGCATGAGCTCGTGGAAGAGCGATTGCGGCATTGCCGGGGGGTCGTTCTGTGGAGGCACTCTATGCTCCGGAGTGATAACGACGTCACGATGAGCTAGCCGGGCCCCGTATGCCAGAAGTCGGACGAGCTGGTTGACGAGATCTTCGGGAACGATGGACCGCAGGAGAGTGTCCACGTTGGTGGTGACAGCGGTGTACTGGTAGAGGAAGTCGAGACAGGCATCCATGAGCTCCTCGTCATTGAGGTAAAGCCATCGCAAGATGTTGTCGAGAACCTTGGGAGGGACGTTGTTTAAGGTGTTAGTCTTGTCCAGCCGCATCGAAATTCGTCCAATGGCACGCAGAGCGCTCAGGATCATCCCGCGATCCTCAGAGAGCACCTGCTCCAGAAGTACCTCGTAGAGAGGATCCTCCGCATCACCGTCCTCCCTGTCCAGGGTCATGTAAGGGGTGACTTGCTCCGAAATCTCGAGAATCAGGTGCTTCAGCTCGACGACGTGATCGCTGTTTGGCAGCCTGAGAACAATGCAGATCATGTCCTTGAGAGGGTTGAACCTCGAGATAAAACCAGCGTTGTCGGGTAGCGTCAGCATGTTGCGGATGGTTAGGGCAGCTTCGTTGATGCAGACGAGTTTGTCTGCGATCTCGGCGGGGAGGATCGAGGAGTAGAACGGCTTGGGCCGGAGGCCATCAATGCGCTCCAAAATATCCGGGTTGCCGTATTCGGCGTCAAGGACGCCAACATCGCTGTCCCTAGAAGGGGGGATCCAACTGATCTCCCACTTCACGTCGTAGAAGAGGCTGCCAACCTGGAGCACCTTCGCCACCAAGCCCTCGGGCAGGTCGTGAAATTGGTCGAAGCGGAACTTGTCGCCTCGCTCAAAAGAAATCTTGACCAGGTGGTGGAGTGCGTAGGCCTGTTCGTCTGGCACGAGGGAGAGCAGCCCCATCAGGCATCGCTGGTAGATGGTGGTTAGATCTTTCCTGCCCACTACTACGAGTTAGTACACCTCTAGGCGCAAGAGCGTGTCCGAGACTTACCGCCGGGTGTGCCGACTGGCAGCGGGGCAGGCATGGCCTGCTGACGAGCAATCTGGCGACGGCGGGCGAACTCGGCCGGGTTGTACATTGGCGTATCCACTGGCCGAACTGGAAGAGCAACAGGGGCCTGAAGAGACCTGGGCAGATAGTTCTCGACGGCCGTCGCCACGTTTTCCATGTTCGGCGGGTTGAAGGAGCTGCTGGGTCCACGCGCCCTGGGTTGACCAAGCGGCGAGGCTCCAGATTGCAGTTGCCCGCTCGATGGCATGCCGTGCTGGTAGGGAGACGAGGTGTTCATGTGGCCTCCAAGACGGTTAACCTGATTCAGGTGGCTCTGCTGAGTGCCCGCCCCGGGGCGGTTCCTCGACGAGCCTGTGTCAGGCTGAAAGATGACACGTTGAGGGGGCGCCTCCCGCAGGCCCCGGGTGGCTCGCACGCTGGTGCCGACTGGAGTGGTATCTGCGCTGGGGCGCTCACGAGAGGGAGTCGCATCGTCGCCACTAGCGGCCGAGTCCTCCCCAAGATGCTTAGCACCTTGGTAATTCTCTCTTGTGCGGGTGAGAAGCCCTCCGCCCTTAGCCGTGGTATCCTCCAAGATGTCCTTAGGAGGTGGCTCCTTGCCGTGAACAGTGCTGATCTCGAATGCGGCGAGATATTTGTAGTACTTTTCTTTCAGGGAGTACGCCGTGGAGGGTATGTTCGAGGCTGGGATGCCGAGAAGGATGCGGAGTCTGCGCCAGAGCAGTTTCTCGTCGCATACCTTGTCGTAGCCGCCATGTTCCATGACAAGCTTGAAAATCTTCAGCAGGTCGACTGATGTGTTGGAGATCTTCGGCTCAGGGTCGAAAGCTGTGCCGCGCTTTTCATGGTAGACGCGGAGCTTGGCGATGAAGTCCTCATACTCGGCGGTGCGGTCGATAGTGTGGAGGGGATATTCCTCGGCCATGTTTACTGCGGCGCATCCAAGGATGCCGGAGTATCTGGTTTCGGAAAGGGAACTGGCGATGAGTACACGTCAGTAAGCAGCAGAGGCGCGGAATGGGAATGGGGAACGTCTCGCTCTTACCAGGGAATTGCGCAGCTCAGCGCAGGGCTTCTTGTGCTTCAGCAGCGTCGTACATGCACGGTAATGATATGCGATGCTCGTCCTAAGGTTGCTGGTGCGGATTGGCGACTGGGTGGGTGGGAACGCCGCCGCGATTGCGGGTTTGATGATGGATGATGATCAGTTGGTGATAGTTTGTTGGAGTTGTCGCGCGCAACAGGCTGGAAATTTGGTCGCGTCGGGTTCACGGGCTTGAATCGAACCAACCCTTGCCCCGGAAAATAATCGGATCTCATTCACTCGTGAGTTCTCCACAAAAGCCAGCCCAGTGAATGGGTCCACTTTTCTTCCGCTGTCACTTGCACCTTCTCCAGATGAACGAGGTACGAATACCTTCCGCCCTTGGATTTGGTAGAGCCGAAAGGAGGAGGACTTTGATTCTTCTTCCAACACAACCCGGCAGCAATGTCGCCTCTATAAACCTTCAGTCCAATACACCGTCAATACACTCATTTTCCCCGCCACCGTGACATCTAGCTCTGCACCATCTCCCAGGCGATATGCTTCATCCAAGACCCCGGCTGCAACTTCGTCCTGCCTGTCCACGACGAATTAACGACTTAGATACCTATCTCAAGGCTTCGGATCGATTGACCAAGTCTATCAGCACCGATGTCTTCCCAACTGTACAGCTTTCAACTTCTCAGCGCTTTCGTCGGCACCAGCGACTCTTCGCAGCAGTCCCAGCGAAACACCTACACGGCCAACGTGACCCTGACCCTCAAGCCCGAACGGCAGCTCGAACATGGCTTCATGTCCAAGCCGCAAGACCCCAACGAGTCCAACTATGTACTACTAATCCATACCGGGCCGCAACAGCTGGTACGACGCCAGGTGGCGAGAGTTTCGATTTCCCAATGCTGACTTGATTCGCAGGTCAGACTCTACCTGGCAGAATTCGTGCAGACCGGCGGGCAACCAATGCCGTATGACCTCGAGCACCGCGAGACAAGAAATGCTATCCGGCTACGATATGAACCCTCCTTTGTCAGTCAACTGCTGACGGCATGCCACGCGCGGACCGCACTGATGTTGGATAGGGCGAACGCTGCCAAGTCGGGGCAGAATTCACCAAGAGGAGCGACTTCGTCCAGGCTGCCCAGCTGTTGGAAAGACTAGGTCTACGATTCCGAGCCCCCGAGAAGGTCAGGGCGTCGAGTCGCGCCCTTGATATTCGGTCCAGTCAGGCCTCGCCCCAGCCGCTCAGCATCTCGCCCCCGGCGTCCTCCCTATCGAATCGACGTGCAGGCTCTGCTCTGTCAATATCACAGCGATCTTGGTCACCCATGCACTGGCCCTCGGCGTCATCACCATCGTCGCAGCCAACGCTTTCCTCGGATCATATGCACGTGAGGAGGCCATTCTCGACCCTCGCGCAACCCCATCCGCGATCAGAGAGCCCTGCGCCGCCGGTCCCGGCGCTTTCACTTCAACCGCAATTTTCGCAAAGCAACCTGTTTATTGCTCAAGATGTTTCTCGCTCGTCTCTTCCCCCAAGTTTCTTTCCGCCGCCATACTCAACGCCAGGTATTGGAGGGTCTCGGCCACTGTTTCTAGATCATGACATCCGGCATAATGAGGCATCTCGGTCCGATGTGGAAGAGCCTTTCCCTTCGCGACAAGATGCTCGAGATGCCCCATCTCATTTCAGGTCCTCTTCGGCGTTCTCGCGCCTGTCTCAGTTGCAGCAGTCACTGTCAGATGATCTGGATAGCATGATGCCTCCCCCACGGCAGTTGCCGTTCGAGCCCAAGAAACCAAAGGTGATACTAACCACCAAGAACGACAAAGTCAAAGACCACGGGCCAGCAGAAATGACCGAACCTAACTCACCCAGCTTGTTAGGGACGGCGCGAGGTACTCGGAGAAGGACGGGTGCCTGGAAGATTTCCACGGAGCACCGCTCTTCGCTTGCGTCACAGACCACAGCTGACGAGCTCCCGACGTATTCTCTCGGGAAGCCAATGGAGAAGACGAACGGAAGTGACAAAACTGACGGCGCATCTTCAATCAGACTATTGGCGTCGAAATCGCCATCCACAACTGTATCGACAACAGCCCCGAGGACGACGCAACGGGGGGTAGCCGAGGAGCCAGTCCGTTGGAGCAAACGATTACGAAACTCTGCTCCAGGAAATACCCTCGCTGACAGAGAAACCCCCGTCGAAGAAATGTCGAAGCCACGAGCAACTCTACAAGATGTCAGAGTACAAATGAATCCTGGAGGCGGGAAGCAGGGGGCTGCTACAGAACCTGCTGGTGATACGATGGACGATGCTACCACGAGTAAACCAGAATCGGATATCAACACAGAGCACACTGACAACAGAACAAAATCTCCTTCGCGGCCGTCTCGTCGTTCACGACGCAAGAAGACTGTGCCCGAGCCTGCCTCAGAACCTGAACACTCCAAGGCAAGCAACCCGACTCACGATGTGGAAACTCAAACACAACAGACAAGGAATTTTGAGGATCACGCCTCCGCTTGCGACATCAGGCCACAAGCGCAAGCTGCAGGTACTCAAACACGTAGCGAGGTTACCGATACAGGTGTGTCTTGCGACCTCCGGCCTTTAACTTGCGACGAGGGCAATCAGACACATCCGGAAGCACGCATCGCGGATGTGAACCACCAGAGTCATCTCCAAAGCTATCATTCCAAAGGAGTTCAGGTGGCAAGCCATTCACGAGATCAAGCCACCACCTGCAGGGTGGATATGTCACAAGCCACGGGCGTCCAAACAAACTTCCCAACTGTGTGGGCGAGTACCCAGACGGATTCACTCGAGGTGTCTTGGGGAACCGATGGAAACGGCGCCTTGTTCACCTCAGCCCTACGGTTAATTGACGACGCGAAAGATTTGGTGCACCGACACCTGGACTCGGATCTGGACCGCATGGAGGCGGGATCGGAGGTTGACTTCGAGCGGTCCGTGGATGAAATGCTACAGACGGTGCAGGATCTGGCCCAGAAGGCGCTGGACGAGCATGGAGATGCATTGTTGGGAATACCGTTCGGCATGATGGCGCGTGATTATCTCAAGACGCGTAAGGTAGCCACTGATCTGTAGAGAATCGGAGCATGGGAGGCACACTTTGACATCACCGTCACCTAGTCGCATCGCATTTCAGAGAGTACATTGGGTAACACTCGCCGTTGGTATTTTCTATTGATGGTACTCGTGATCTTGAGATACCTAGTACATAGGAACCATCCAAGACAACGGGAGAGAAAAGCCACGCCAAGCCGTCCAGAATAACTAACACCTCATGAGCAGTCGGTCACACAAGATCGCGTCTCAATAGGCGGCAGCCACCAGTTTCCGTCCAACTCGAATGATACAGTCATAAACGCCATCGTCATTCCAATTCCCTTCTTCCAATGCGTGCGCGAGAGGGAGACAGAGTCGCTCATCTCGTTCCCACTGCCTTCGGGCTTGTGGAGATGGTGAATCAAGTTGAGAAGTGTACATTCGTTCGCTTGAATGATGGGAAACAGGCTCGAAACACAATGAGGGGTTTGAAATGCCGCTCCTGCGGTCAAAGCTGCACATTGATGTTGGAGTTGTCGACGCCCTGCTTGTCTGAAGGTCGGGTGGTGTTGCTGTTGAGTCCACGTCTCTTCTCATCAACATCGGAGTACTCGGCCCTCAGCTTTCGGATAAAGGCAGGATCTTTGTCATTGTTGAATTCGTCCCCATGGGCGGCCATGAAAGCAGCGCGAATGCATTCGAGAAGATTGGGCTCTTTCTCCTCGACATCACGGTGCTGAGCCCGAATCTTTTGGGCGACCTCGCGGTCTTCGTCGCTATCAGATCTGTCCTAGTCGTCTGTTGCGACAAAGTTGCGAATATTGTCGTCATCCTTGGACTGTGCCACGTCGAGGTCAGGGGACTGAGCTCGCATCATTGGCGTGCAATCAGTATGGTTTTCGTCGGCTGCCTCGTCCATCTCGGCCAACTCGCGGCGCTGACGTTCCCGGTACCGCTTGATGCTGAGGCGGCGTTCCAGTTCCACTGGGGTGGGATCGCGGTCCTTGATCGTGTAGAGAATGATTCGCTTCTTCTTCTTCTTCTGAGGCTTTTCGCCGTTGGCGTCGGTGTCATCGTCGTCCTTCTTGCGCTTCTGGGGGAACTGCGCGGGAGAAGGGTCGGCAAAGGGGCTGAGAGAAGTACTGGCAAGGGGGCTGAGAGAAGGACTGGCAAGGGGATCGCGAGAAGGCCCAGAGCCACCGGCGTCAGAGTTGCTCTCGGAGGCTTCCATGTTCCGATAGGCCCGTTCGAGCCGCTCTCGGCGTCTGCGTAGAACAACCCGATGCTCTGCCAAGATTTCCTGAGCCTCTTCCGAGGTGGGCGTGCTCCTCATGGGATGGCTGTGCCCCATTGTCGATGAGGTGGGACGGCGGCGTGCCTGGGATTCAGGACCGCTGTTGTTACAGGGACTGTTCTGCATGTTCTGCATGTGCTGATGGTGTAGTGTACACGGATGGAATCCGCAATGTCTATAATCCAAAGCACTGTTTGCGGGAGTGAGAACGGCTGTTGATGTGGCTGCTGCTTGGTGATAATGGGGAACGGGCGGATATCTGGGTGAGGGAGGTTTGGGATGGAGAAGATGGAGGCGGCTGACGGACAGGTCGGGGGATCGAGACTTTTATAGAATGATCGCAGCCGCAGGTATTGAGATTCGAATCAACTGACTTACTAGGTGAAGTAAATGTAAATGGCAGTGGCAGTGGTAAATCCTAACCTTAACCTTCCTCGGAGATAGGTCGTGGTGGACATTCAGCTTCGAGGTTGATATCAGAGTTGGGAAAGCGACACCAGAGGCGCATCAATGGACATGAAGGGCCGTATATGGCCAATAGCACGTAGGAAAGGGCATTGTTTGCTCACAATGGCCAGGTGCCGGTCGAGTGACTCTACCAGAGTTTGGCCGGAAGGATGAGCGGGAGGTGAGGTGCCCATCGTGGCGGGAGATGGAAGCCATGTCATTTCCCAATTTGACTTTCACTTCATCTACACATTTCTAGGCACCTACTTCATTCATTCCCATCTCATAATTCATCAACCACTCACTCGGTACCATATTTACTCCATGCAAAATCGCCCGTCCCAACCCCCCACCATGCGCCACATAGAACACGCGTAGAGTTCTCAACCTAGACTCAGAACCTTACCAGGGCAGAAACATATCAAACCTTACTTGCTCTGCTGGCCCCCCGCATTGCCGTCCCCCTTGTCCTCCGGCGAGAAGCTCAGGCTTACACTGTTGACGCAGTGCCTCTCGTCCGTCGGGGTGTCGTACCCCTCGCCCTTGAAGACGTGCCCCAGGTGCCCGCCGCAGTTGGAACACACGATCTCCGTACGGACCATGCCGAATGCACGGTCTTCGTGACGAGTGACGGCGCCGGGGATGCTGTCGAAGTAGGCGGGCCAGCCGCAGCCCGAGCCGAACTTGTGGTTGGCCTTGTAGAGGGGCGCATCGCAGCCGGCGCAGCTGTACACTCCCTCGGTGGGGTAGTGCTTGTCGAATTTGCCCGATCCGGGGCGCTCGGTGCCCTTCTCACGGAGGATGCGGAATTGCTCTGGTGGTGTGTCAGTGGCTGGGCTCTCTTGACTGAAGTGGCCCTCCCCTCAACTTGACTTACCCTTGTTCAGCACGGCGCGCCACTCGTCGTCGGTCCTCTTGTCGGGGTAGGAGGTCATCTTGTCTGAAGAAGAGGAGGAGGAAGTTCCGAACAGCGAGCTGAGGAAGGGGATGGGCATTCCCGCTCTCAGGGGGATGCTACGGTGGTTCAACAGGGCAGGGACGAAGCGGGTCTGGGTCTGCGCTGCTCTGGCGCGGGTGAGGCTCGAGACGGTGTAAAGGATCGTGGATAAGAGAGGTGAGAATCGCATTGATCTTTATTTCGCAGAATCCGAAGGGATGCCTTGATGATGCCGTGGTCTACGGAGGGAGCTACGATTTATATGAGGTCAAGTCGTCGCCGGTCTTCCGAGCTGAGCCCCAACTCATTGAGGCTTGGGGCCGCACTGACGTCGAGACCAGTGGCGGGAGTGACAAATCATTCAAGGTTGCAGCTTGAGGCCTTCCCTCCCTCCCCTCCCTGGGTTTCCCCACTGTAGAAGTGGAGGGCGGTGAATCCCGGCAGAACCCCCAGGAGCAGGGACGTTAAAGTGCCCGGAGTGTCCTGATAGTGGGGCATGATTCAGGTTGTCCTCTGGTGCGCTCCTGGGTGTGGCGCCCCCCAAGTAATTTGGCCGTTTCTCGCCCAAACCTTAGGTAAATGCCTAGGGACCACCACCTGCATCACCTCCTATCCATACCTTACCTCGTCCACCTCGCGCCCTCAAGCTCGCGCCGGCTATTCGTCTCGACTCCGGCTGCGCCTCACATCAGACTCGAAGACGGCAAAGCCTAACCCCCGATTGCTTCTCACCGCCGACACTCCCCGCCCCGTCCAACAGGCCAACATGTCCCGAAGACCTCCTAATCCCGCCGCCGAGCGGGCGGCCCAAAACCAGCAAACCATCAAGAGCCTCCTCAAGCTGGAGGCAAACAAGATTTGTGCTGACTGCAAGAGGAACAAGCGTGAGTTCGCACCCGCCCCATTGGCCTCTCCTCGCCGCCGCCGCCGCCCGCTCACCTGCTGCGACAGATCCCCGCTGGGCTAGCTGGAACCTGGGCGTCTTCGTCTGCATCCGATGTTCGGGCATCCACAGAGGCATGGGCACGCACATCAGCCGAGTCAAGTCCGTCGATCTCGATTCCTGGACCGACGAGCAGCTGCAGAGCATCCTGAGCTGGGGCAACGCCCGCGCGAACAAGTACTGGGAGTCCAAGCTGGCCGCCGGCCACGTGCCCTCCGAGGCCAAGATCGAGAACTTCATCCGCACAAAGTACGAGCTCAAGAGATGGGTTATGGAGGGCCCCATCCCCGACCCTGCCTCCTTGGATGTCGACGGCGACGACGACGTCCCGCTGAGCCTGGTCAAGGAGAAGCACGTCGTCGAGAGGAGGGAGTCTGTGCGCAAGGCATCCGTTGGCCAGTCGGCCGCACCGCGCCAGATCCAGGCGCCCCAGGCCGACCTTATCGGAGGCGACGACATCCCCCAGAGGGCCAGCTCTGCCGGTCCCGTGTCCGCGCAGGTGCCACCCAAGGCGAATCCCGCCCCGCCCAAACAGACGAGCACTAAGGATTCTCTTCTGGGCCTGGATTTCTTCGGCGAGCCTGCCGCGCCTCCCCGGCCGGCCAGCACTACAGGCTCAGGTGTAGGAGCTGCGCCTTCGCGCCCCGATCTCAAGCAGTCCATCCTCTCGCTCTATGCTACCGCTCCTCGGCCGCAAGCTCAACCCCAGCAGAATGCGCAGCCCGCTGGCTCCTTCGGTAGCATGGTCTCTCCTGGCGCTGGTCACCAGCAACAGTCGTCGTTTGGCGGCATGAACGACGCCTTTGGAGGGTTGAGTTTTGGCGGCAGCCCTGCTGCTCAGAAGCCGGCGGCCGCGGACCCCTTCGCGAGCTTTGGCAGCCCCCAGCTCGGAAGCAAGACTTCACCGCAGCCCGCATCAAAGGGCTTCGGTGGCCTGGGTGGTGGCAGCTTCTTTGATGCCAAACCTGCCGCTGCTGCTGCCCCCTCGCATCAAAAGCAACCTTCCAACAGCGGATTCGGTGGGTTCGACTGGTCCACGACGTCTCCTCCCGCACCGGCCGCGGCATCCCCCCCTCCTCAGCCCAAGCCCGCCGCCCAACAGTCCTCCATGGGCGACCTCTTCGACCTTTCAGCGCCCGCACCAAAGCCTGCACCCGCTCCCCAGGCAACATCCCCGCCTCCCGCTGCTTCCACTTCTTCCGTCTTCAACCTCTCTCAGCCAAAGCCGGCGCCAGCTGCTGCAGCTCCCGCCGCCACAGCCGTGCCTTTGGCCAACGCCAACTTCTCAGGCTCTGATGTCTGGGGCTCCAATGCCTGGGCCAACCCCGAACCTGCCGCTGCTGCCGCTGCTCCCGGGCCCGCGAAGCCGAAGGTAGCGACCAATGATGACTTTGGCGGATGGGCCAGCAGCACCGGGGGCGGCCTTGGCGGCTTCTCCGCCAACACCCCTGTTGTTCCCGCGTCCTCTGGCGGCTTGACCACCGCGCCCAAGGTGTCGGCAGATGAGGAGTTTGGCGGCTGGGCCAGCAGCGCCGGGCCCGCCACCAACATTGGCAACAACGCGAAGCCGGCGTCTGGCGGTTTCGGTGGTGGCAGCGATGATCTGTTTTCGAATGTCTGGCAGTAAATATCCCGAGCTACAGACTCGATACGTCGAGCGGATGTAGGAATCGGCATATCATGATTCAGTCTGGGGATGCGGCCAATCGAAGTGGATTCGCGCACCAACGTCAATGGTCAAGCAGATCGAGTCACGATGGCATGTTGATGACGCATCTCTGTGGATGGGGGAACGATAGACGCAAAAACGAGGAATAGAATGATGATGAATTCCATGAAAGCAAGACCCGGAGGTTATCCTGGGTTGGACAGTATAAATATCCTGAACGCCGCGCGTCATGCATGCCGTAAATATCGCCGTCTTACACGCCCCGTCCCTGGTGCCCATGTGGACATGCCGTCTCTTGCCTGTTCGGCGCACAAAATGCGCTTGGTCTATACCGGGCTGGCTCGCCAATACAGCCCCCCTTGTCTCGACACTGCTTCGGCCCAGCCGCGTGCCGTTATTCTTTCTGCCGGTACCGGTGGTGGTCTCTCCGTCGGGTCGTCTGCTCAGAGGAACAGCTTGAGCAGGTAATACAGCACGATGAAGGTCCCGATGATGATGCCGGAGAGCTTCAGGATGGCGACCTTGTTCCCCGACGCGGCCATGCGGCCCATGCGGGTTGCGGAGCCCTGGAGGGAGGTGGACATGGAGGAGAAGGTCTGGGACTGGAAGCGAGGGTCAGCGGGGTGGTACGACGAGAGGAGCGGGGGGATTGGGATCGTACGGTGTTGTCGATGACATCCTGGGCGCGAGCGTTGTCGTAGATGTCGACCGTGACGCCGCGGAGGGCGGAGACCTTGGAATGGAGCTCGTCGAGGCGAGCGTTGTTCTGGCGCTCGCGCTCGTAGGACTCGGACATGGCGGCGGCAGATCGGGAGGCTGTGCGGTTTGTCGCTTGGGGGATGCAGATGGGTATATGCGCGGTGGCTCTACAGATATATCGGGTGTATCGCCGGGTCGCACTCGGATGCAGCAGGTTGGAAGGTCGGACTTGGAAGTCGGGTGCCAGGGGCGAAGAATGACGAGTGACGTTGAGGCGAGGCTGGCGGTTGACGTGGCTCGTGCGGCCAATCGCGCGCTAGATGTGCTTTAGCGTGTAGCTTAAATCCGGAAGCACAGCCACTGAGGCCGCTCGCGGTGCGATTGTGTGGTGTCTTAGACATCGCGGCCGTTTTGAAATGTTCGGGAGGTTCGCTCATCATGCTAGTAGAGGCTAGAGTGTATATATGGCCCTCGGGCAGAGCGTTTGACCGGGGGGCATATCAATATCAGAGACCATGGCGTGACAAGTTGTAATTTGATGGCCCTGGACACCGAGAGACTGGACACTAGAAACAGGCGGTGTTGGGTCCGTTTGGCTTTATGCTTACTACCAGGCGTCGCGTATAGGTGCCTTAAAACCCAAGCATGTGTATGGCTCTTGCGTGGATGGAGGCGCGGCAATAACGCACGTGGCCGGAGAAGCCGGTGGACGGAGTTGGAGATGAGATCATGACGAGTGCGGGCGGACGGTATAAGTATGGATGGCGGCACGATCTGGACACACTTGGACGACCTGCTGCTCTTTGTCAAGTTTTCGAGAGTTCCTAGTAGCCACATCCCTTTGGTCTTCTGTTACGGAGTTTCGGTACATCCTCGTTTGCCTCAAAATTGTGAACATTGGGAAGCTCGGCCAAGGCCCGGATCCTCTTGTCATCCTCCCTCCCCCCAAATCGGATTCCCCCAATCCCCATCGCAGGGGTCCACACTTCTGTGCGGCTTGCCTGTCGGGTCACAGTGTGGTTGTGCTCCCTCCTCCGCCTCCGCCCGCCGACTCACCCCACTACTGATCGGTGCCCGCTCCTTCCCCAGCCTGCCGCTGAGGAGGTATTACGTGGTGCTGCCGCTGCTCGACCCAACCTACAGGACCTGACGTCCACTGCCTCCAACCCGCCGCCCCAGAACTTCTTCCCCTTCTCAACCACCGATCACAAGGCTCGCGATACCTTTCGGACCAACCCCCCCGACCGAGCGACACCACAAGTCCTCCCGCCGGCCCGAAGCTCTGCATCTCCCCTCGCCCAGCATGGGCCTCCACAACCCCCTCCCGTCGTCTATGGCGTGTGAGTTGCCTTCGCTCCCCGACCTTGCCGCGAGCAAACTTCGCGGACCACGACCGAGCTCTGGAATATGCGCTGACTTCCCTCCTCTCCAGCGGAATGCACAAAGTGCGGAAAGATCCTGAACTCCTTCATTGACCCTCGACAGCCTCTGGGTCCCGAGAAGATTATCCCACCCTCCATCCTCGCCAACGCAAAGGTACGTACACTGCGCCCAGCCCAGCACATCTTGGCCGCAATCTCAGCCGGACTTGACAGCGTCGCATATGCTAACATCTCCTGTGCAGGGCCTCGCGATCCTCACCGTCCTCAAGGCCGGCTTCCTTGGCTCCGGCCGTTTCGGCAGCGGCCTCGTTGTCGCCCGCCTTCCCGATGGCAGCTGGTCCGCCCCCAGCGCCATCGCCACAATCGGAGGTGGTTTCGGTGGCCAGATCGGCTTCGAGCTGACCGACTTTGTCTTCATCCTCAACGACGCCTCCGCCGTCAAGACCTTCGCCCAGGCCGGCTCCCTCACCCTCGGCGGCAACGTCTCCATCGCCGCCGGACCCGTCGGCCGAAACGCCGAGGCCGCCGGTGCTGCCTCTCTCAAGGGCGTCGCTGGTATTTTCTCATACTCCAAGACCAAGGGTCTCTTTGCCGGCGTCTCCCTCGAGGGCTCCGGCATCATCGAGCGCCGCGACGCCAACGAGAAGCTCTACGGCACCCGCTACACTGCTGCACAGATCCTCACCGGCAGCATCCGGCCGCCGCCCCAGGCCCAGGCTCTCATGAGCGTCCTCAACTCGCGCGCCTTCTCCGGCATGGGCCGCTCCGCCTCCGTCTCCGACTCCATGTACAACGACAGCCCCGTCTACGACAACAACCACGATGATGTCGTCTGGAACGGCCGCCGCGGCGACGCTATGGGCGAGGGCCAGCGCCGCGAATCCTCCTACGGCGACTCCTTCGGCGGTCCCAAGCGCTCTAGCACCTGGCAGGACGACAACTACGATCGCCCCGGCGGCAGCGGCGGCATCTCCCGCTCCAACACCTTCCAATCCCGCCACGACGACGGGGAGGTCGACGATTTCTTCAGGCGCGACACCTTCGGTTCCCAGAAGTCTGGCCCGGGAAGGCCGTCCGCCCCCAAGCCCAGCTTTGCCCCGAAGCCCTCCCAGCTCAAGTCCAACGAGGCGGTCGCCATGTTCACGTTTGACGCCGACCAGCCTGGTGACCTGGGCTTCAAGAAGGGCGAGGTCGTCACGATTTTGAAGAAGACGGAGAGCACGAATGACTGGTGGTACGTTGCATTCCCCCTCCTACTCCTATCTAACCAAGACTGACCCGAAACTCGTAGGACTGGCCAAGTCGGCACCAGAACCGGCATCTTCCCGGCAAATTACGTCAAGATGAAGGAGTAACCGAGACGGAGAGGACAAGAGGGGAGAATTTTCACGCCCGAGGGACAGCGAGAAAGGGGGGGATATTCCCAATCTGTGCCACACTCGCCTTTTTTGCCTTGCCTTATACACTGGGATACCACGGAGGAATTTCAGGGCGGGACACGCGACACCGCGCTTTTCATACTTTTCACTCATGACGCATGTTACCTGCCTTGGACCTACAGTCTTACACGTTTGAAAGAGAGTCTCGGAGACGCACGGAATGAACGGAAAACCACCGGATTGATTGATGACACTCTACAACTCTGGGGACGATACATGGAATTTTCCTCGCTTGTCTTTGTTTTCACGGGGTTTTGACATTTACAGCTCGGGCATTTTTGACATCCAATGACTTGCGACGAATTCCCCTTCTCAGTCGCCGCATGGGCGCGGCTTGCTTTTATTCTTGCGTGGGGCAGTGTATCCTAGCTTCTGGCGGGTGTTAGACAGGACTCAGGGGTTTTCTATGCATTCATTCACTCACTCGTTGATCGTACCTGCATATCTGAAGCTGCCATGCGGGGCAGCGGGTGATGTTTGACAGTCGGTTGCTGACGGGGGCTGGTTCAGGGGCAAAGTGATCCAGACGGGATGGGACGAAAAGGGGCGCCGTCGGAGGAGGCCGGCGACAGGAACCTCCGACATGGAGGCCACTACGGGGCCCGAAGGGAAAGATTATTATATATTAAAGCTACCCATCACTTTGGATGTATCCTACAGCCGGTAAGGACAGGGCCAGACAGAAATTCCCACACGAATCGAGACACACCAGAAGGACAGGAAGAAGAAGCAGAGCCGCGGCCGTAGATAAATAATGATAAAGGAGAGACGAAAGAAATGAATCAGAAACAAAATGCGACGTCCGCGGACAGGCACCGCGGTGAATTGTGCAGGAAAAGGTCGACGGCGGGTTCGAGTTGCCCGTCCCGCCGCCCGGCCCTCGTCGCGCTGTACTTATATATCCGGCCAGAAACAGACTCGCCCGGGGACAAATGAAACATGGAAAGAATGAAAAGAAAATGAAACATAGAAAAAGCTGAAGAATTCATCCATCTTCGTCGTGTTCGCCAAGTCGTAAGAAGAAAAGGAAGCGTCGGGTCCAGGGCATGTCACCCTCTCGTCTCATCGTAAAGCCTACCAACCGCCGGGACCAGACCGACCTTAACCCTCGCTCATCTCCTCTTCTTCGACAAGCAAAAGCTCAAGTAATAACTCATGTCTTATGAGCGTCGAAGAGAAACCCCGGGAAGGGCATCGTATAAATTGGGAACGTATATTGGTCGGCCGGAGGCTTTGATGTGAGTAGTTGCCTCAATGGTGGCGGGAGCAGGCTCGCTCAGATGTGAGACGGGTCGGCGCTTGGTAACGTCTCTCCCTCATTGGCGAGACATCGAGACTCATTGGTCAGAGGGTTCGGTGTCATAACGTGGGTGGCGGGGGAGAGGCAAGGAGACGCGGAGGATGACCAGGTGCTAAGGCAGAGAGGGAGAGCCTCACATCGCTTGACAGGTCCTAGATCCTCCGGCTCCTTGCCATGAAGCTCCTCTGGGTCGCGATTAGTTGCGTGAGCCGGGGTTTTGTTCCGGAAATGTGAACCTCTGCTCGCTGTCCCCAAGCTCAGAGTCCATGGGGAAAGGCGTGTTGTACTGGAAGGAAGCGGGCGTCTCTTGGGCGTTGGGCATCCCAAGTGCGACTGTGGGTTGTGTGGTGTTTGCCTGCTGGGTCGAGTTCTCGACTGCAAAGGAGTCAAGCAAGGAAAAGTTATGAGGAAGACACTGCTGGTGATCCCGCATGCCGCTTGCTGACGCTGTTGACATGTATCCCTGAGTGAACATGTTGTTTGAAGGGCGGTTGGCGGAGCCTGGAGTCAGGGGCGTGGGCTGGGTGTAAGAGCTCATGTCGGCCGAGGAGGAGGCCAATGCCTGTCGCCGAGGGCCACTGAAAGGCGTTGACAGCGAGGAGGGAAGGGTGCCGAATTGGGCCGCAGACAAGTTGGCCGCCCACTGAGACGACGAGGCTAGAGAAGACGGGTTGCTTTGAAGCTCGCGTTTCGACCTGTGATGTTGATCGATGACCTCTCTCAAAGTTGCCTGAAAGGTCACGCTCATCTTTTCGAGCCTGGCAATCGCAGATTTACCCAGCGTCAGGGGAACCTCCCCCCAATTGTCTGGCGTGATGGCAATGTTCCAGGTGGCGTCCGTGTCGGTAAGCCCCTGAGCAAAGCTCCAAATATTGACGTTGGCTGCATAGCTCGTAGGGGTGAATGTGCCCGCCGATGTTTTGAGTAGAGGCGCGTACACATAGTCCAGGACCTGGAGCCCAATCTTTGCAGCCTCGCCTCGACTCATGTAAGACGTGTTTGATTTGAGATCCACGCAAACAAAGTTGTCTTGGCCGCGGTGTCCGCTACGCGCAACATTGAGAAAAACCCTCGGGTGGCGATGGCGTCGACGTCGCGAGCCTCGCTGCCTCGGGGTCAAACGCCGTGCTATGGAGGCCTGCTGACCCGGGACCAGCAGGCCTCCAGAAGTATAAGGCGAAGAAAAGGAATTGCCGAGGCTATGGGAAGCCGGGTGGCCTTGTTGGACATTCTGGCCCTGCTGGTGGCCCATCATCCCCCCGGCCCCGAAGCCCGGGTCGGCCACACGGGCAGGGTTGAAGCTGTGAGGAAGGGGAGTTTGGTCTGGAAGATGAGGTATATAAGGAACTCCGGAGCCCAGTTGGAAATTAGAGGCTTGAGGTCTTGGAGAGGGTTCCGAGGTCTCCACGATACGAAAACCGAGCTCGCCGTTGAGATTCGGGGGTAATGATGGAGGCTCATCGGCGCCCTCCGGGAACTCCATGGTCAACACCGAGGTAGTTTGCAGCCTAACCCAGCCTGGGACTTAGAGCCACCAGACGGTGTGTACTGCGACGTATGGTGGTTGGGCCGGAGAGGGCGTCGATCCGAATTTGACATTGAGGTTGGTCAATAGTCGAATCCCGGTTGGGTGTTCGGGGAAGGGTCGTTGCCACCTGGTTGCTGAGATGCTCTTAGCGAGCCCATACTATAAGAAAGGAGAACAAGAGAAATGAGGACCAACCGCGCTTTGTGATTGAGCTTGACTGTGGGATTCAGGGTCTTAATATTATGGATGGTTACGATACTGGTCTGCGGGTTTACGGGGGGCACGTTCCCATATGTGTGGGTGGGATCCGTGTTGCGTGCGATCTCTTGAGTACCGACCTTGGGTATGGAGATTCGCGAAGGTGGAAAATATGAGGGGAGTGTCAGGCATAAATCCACTCCCAATGCCAAAGTCCAATATCAAACGTTGCCTCGCTGGCTATGAGGATATTCCACTTAGCCTGAACGCCTCACTCACCTGTTCGCCTCTGGTGCCAGAGAGTGGCATTGTGACTCGGTCTGCGATGGTGCGCGGCCTGCGGCCCAGGCCTCACCTTGAGGCTCTGCTGTGGGCTCCCTCCTTGGAAGTAAGCCGAAGTCCGGATGGGTATGGACCGACAGATCAAGGCGACGGCAGCTGACAGGCGCTTGTATGGGTGGTTGCGCGAGGTCAGGTAGAGGAGCACGTGGCTCTGCCCAAAATGGGCCGCTTGATGCCAGCAGGGGTCAAGGCATTTGGATGAATCCATGATTTCAACGGTTTAGGGCTCTCAACTCACTGTGCCATTGTATTGGTGAGCTGTATGACATGTCGACCAGCGAGCCACGTCGAGCTCAGTTTGTTGTAGAAGGCTGGGGGAGTTGGGAGACTGGGGATTGCCATCAGCAATAGATCAGGCTATGCGGTCTGGGGAAAATCGGCCCAATGCTAAGTACGCCTGCCAAGCAGTCGTCATCGCCATGCTCATGGTGTAGTAAGAGACGCAGGAAGAGCACTTTGCAGACAGGTGGGCGGCACCTCTTGCCCAATACTTATGAGAGAAAGTGCCCTCATGGCACCCGCTCCTGCAACGGCAGCTGCGACAAGAGACGTCGAGGGGCGAGAGCGGCAGCGTCGGCTGAATACAGGGGTTTGGATGTGGTCGTCTCCGCGGATTGGCTCAGGGGGTTCCCTCGCCGGCTCCCTGCATAACGGACCCCAATGAAATTCCAACTTGACAATTGGAATTGGTATTTCAATTTCCGCCAGTAATAATTCCCTTACTGTAAGCCTCACTTTTCCTCGGAAGTGAAGCGTGCAGATCCAGACATGATCATTCCGGGCGGGCTCTCCAGGCCGACATCAGCCGCCCTTATCAACCCGGGTAGGCATCGGTGAAGGGTAATGGATGTAAATAGAGCTCATCGCGACGTTCTACATAAATAATAATTAAGCCATAACCATTCACATCTTGAGCCTCATCTCTTATCCCGATATCAGAGTGTCCCCCTTTACCGCTGTTGCAACACACCGCTATCACCTCCTCAGCCAACTGCAGAACGAACTCCAACATCGTTTCTCTCGAACAAGCTGCTCTAGATGCCTGCCTCATGTACATATTATCCCTACTAGCAATCTCTCAATGAAGCGGCTGACGATTTGATAGCATCCCATGGCACAATGCTGTCAATGCGTCACAACCGCGGGCTCATCGACGTCGCTTGCCAATGCGACAAAGGAGATCCACAAGACAGCGGTCTGCCCGAGAAATAATGGCTGGTACCAGAGTACACCAAGGGCACTCGAAGCAGTTGATGCAAATGTCCAACAAATCAATTCTGCTTTTTGCAACACAACGGTTTCCTTTGTCCCACAGTTCACACCGGGGGACCGACATTATACATCGGCGCCTTCAACACTTGAATCGAGTTTGTTAGTGGGGGAACGACTTTCTTTCTCCAGTGATTCTGCTTCATATTCTACCGAGTCTCTCTCTACCTCTCAAGATTATGTTTCCAGCTCCAGCCACCTGTCGCCAGAGAGCTGGGCGTCGAGCCCGCCTCCCCTGTCTCCTCCCCAACCCACCCGAGCTCAGCCATGCGACTACGCAAACGATCCAATGTCCGTGCGAGCGCTGGTATCGAGCGTCTCGGCACCGCATTTTTTCGATCACACCCGGGCCTCGGAGATTGAGCCTGCTCCTCAACACTCGACAGATTGTCCCCGTGCGAACGGAAAGCTCACAGAAGCTGCGCTTTCCATCCACACGGATGAACTGACTGCAATCGGACCTCAGGAGTTTTGTGATCATCCTTCATGCGCACTGCGAAGACTGTACTCAGACGACAGGTGCAAAGCCATCGAGGCCTTCTGGACTTGGTCCCAAACCCTCCAGGAGTGGGTTCACCGAGATGCGGAGACCGGCACGGCCATGTCATGTCCCAGGGAATTAGACTGAAGGGGGTTGGTTCATTCATTGTTTGGAATATCGCTACGGCAGCATTTGTTCTGTGTTGATTCAATGTAATAGAGATTTTTGCTTTCTATTCTCGAAATACTCCATGGGATTCGAGATTGTGATGTAATACAACAAAAAGGGGACTGTGGCCTTGCATCCGGCCCCGGCCCCACTCGCCCCGTGCCAGCCCGGGCTGACGCTGTACTGCATGTTGAGGACGTGGTCGTCTCCGAGGTGGCCCTGCTGTGGACTGCTCCTTCCTCGTGTCAGATCATTGTGCCGCAAAGACTTTCGTCACGGCAATCATATCTTCCTCACCCAGCCCCTCTTCCTTCGCCTTTGCATACATCTCGGCACAGCAGGACACAATCGGTACTCTCGTCCCGGCAATCTCAGCCGCCTGCTCAACCAACTGCGTACTATTATAACAGTCCTTGACCGAGGCCTGTGCCGACCAGTCCCCCCGCACCATCTTGTCGATTTTCACCTTTGCGTATGCCGACGCCATGGGCCCCGCGTCCACTACCTCCCCAAACGTCGCAGGGTCCAGCCCCTGGGCGCGGGCGAGGTTCATCGACTCGGCGAGGCCCGATGCCATGGCAACCACGTAGCTGTTCACCGTGTACTTCATCTTGAGGCCCGAGCCGATGGGGCCACAGTAGATGGCTTTGGCAGCAAGCGGTTTCACGACGGGGCGTATGAGGTCGCATGCCTGGCGGTCGCCGGCCATCATGGCCACCAGGCGGCCTTGTTCGGCAGGTACTCGGGAGCCGCTGACTGGCATTTCGACGAAGGTGCCACCAGCGTCGTGTACTGCTTTTGCCAGGGACTCGCTGAAGTCAACGGTGACCGAACTGGTGTTGATGAGGGTCTTGCCGCGGAGGGCCCTTTTGAAGTCTTCGTCCAGAATCGACTGGATCGCTGCGCCGTCGAAAAGCATCGTGAAGATAAAGTCGGACTGCTCGACTACTCTGGATGGTGTGTCGCCGATTATTGCACCAGCTTGGCATAGGGCGGGATACCTGGACGAGCTTCGGTTCCATACCATGACAGGAAAGTGGCGGACAAGGTTGAGGGCCATTGGCGTGCCCATGACGCCGACGCCGATGAATCCGACGCGAGCAGGAGTGATGAGTGCCATTTCTGCGATCTGCGGCTCTTAGCTACGTGGTTTAGATGAAGGTGCTCATCTGGAAAATCTTTATTTAAAAGGGACTGTTTGGGGACCCCTAATCAGTACGATGGTCCAACATGCTCGGCTTTTGTCGGAGGGAGCAGAAGACTTGCGGATCACATTAGCACCGCCGAAGGGCGAAATTGACGCTGTTCGGCCCCGTAATAAAACGGATCTCCCCGCCCATCGGACCCGGAAGGTGTATTAAATGCCGATGCCGGTGGTATCATCCATCTTTTTTTGACTACTAGTAAAGCTGGATGGTGACAGCGTAAATGTGGTAGACATCACGTCATAACGAATTCCGCCGCTTGCTCGTCTGATACAGTGATGATAGAGAGCATGGATAGCGAGTGAATCATCGCTGGCATCTAGAAAATATATGCATCTGTAAATTTACATTGGCGATGTCTATCTTATTCGCCTCGCCTCGACCACTGGACATGAGCCTCTCAGGGCGGTGTACTTCTCCTTGGCGGTATACCTGGGGATGCCCACCAACTCCGGGCATGGTGGTTACACGGGGCCTGTCCGAGTCGCACGTGCACTCAGACTTCAAGGAATTAGATCAGTTCCACCGCAAGTGCTCGCTCTGCCGCAGTGAAGATGCAGAACGAAAGCTCTGGCTTCTTCGAAAAAGGAAACTTACATCCCCGAGGGTGCGAGCCCATTCTCGGCTGCCGTCTCGCCAATCCCCACGCTTCGTTTAAACTCTCGAAGCCAGTCGGGGTTGTCCGCCGGTGTCTGGTTCCATGGGTCGTCGCTGCGAAATTCAGTATCAGGTCCAGAGTGTGTTGGCGTCGACTTACTCTTCATACCAGATCCAGCGCGCCTGGTATTGCAGCTCCTCGTCCGTCGGCATGTGAGCGCTCGGGTTCCTGGGAGAGGTTGTGCTGGCGACGAACCGCGAGAGGCCCTTGGCCAGCCGCTTGTAGCAGCTCGCATGGATGACAGATGTCAAGGGGTTCTTTTTCGTGGTGTGACTTGGGGTGAACTCTGACGTTTGAGTGTTCCGCGCGTCGAAGTCTTCGAGGCAGGCCGACAATGCCGGACCCAGTCTATTCCTTGGAGTTGACGAGCTCTCGCACGCAGGTAGATCTGCCCGTTGGCGGAAGGGGGCCAGCCACTTCGTAGAGGCGTGAACGAGACGAGTTAGCATACCCCCAAAGACGCCATAAGTCGCGGGCGACAGCGCCTCCATGCGCTGCACGATCGCAGCAGCTTCATGCTGTAGCTCCGCATCCGAGACATCAACACCGAGAATCTTGGACACGTCGACGTATTGATGCAACTGCATCTCCATATCACAGCCCTCGAAGATACCCTGCTTCCCCCTGATCTTGAGCGCCGTGAACCGCGACCTCGCCGCGCTCTTCATAGGTCGGACACGGGCCTGAGCGGCGATCTCCTCGGATGACATTATCAGGTCGCGGAGCCAGGAAAAACAGACCGGCTCAAGGGGATCATCGTTCACCAGCTCTGCGCTGAATATAACGCAACAGGCTTCGTACTGCAGCTCAGCGTCTGAGGGAGTCCATTCGGTGCCGTTGGTGTTGGAAGGGTGGTGGAGGACGAATTGGTCCAGTTCCAACCGAATCAGGTTGAAAGCGCTGGAGGGCGTCTCCGGGGGGCCTTGATGCGTTGTAAACGGCCAGGGGGAGTCCCTCTCGTAAGGTATTAGATCTAGGAGATGTCAGCCTATCCCATTAGTTAATCCCAGATCTGAGCAGGTTAACCAACAAGGTGCAATTGCGTTTTCAACCATATCCAGCACAGCAGGCTCAAACCCCCAGTCTCCCTGCCAGTCGTCCATCATCTTTCCGTCCCGAAAGTGCTCAGCAAGATGGTCCGCCCGGTCGTTCCAGTCGGCCAGCATCGCGCCACAGAACCCACACCGCGACCGTATGTCCTTGCTCTCGCGCTTCCATGCGTCCATCAGCCACTTGCTAAACCGCGCATTATGCACAAGTCTGAGATGCTGCTGGAGGTGGTCCTTCCTGTAGAACGTCCGGTCTTCGATAGCCCGCTCGGCGCAGGGAAGGTGGTTATGCGATATGACGTGCGCCTGGTCGGGATCGACGAGGCCGCAGTAGACGCACACAGGCTGGAAGGTTTCGGTCACGAAAACAGGGCCGCTGGGGGCGCATATCCACTCCTCGAGGGAGAGATGGAGGGATTTCTCGTGTCGTTGCCAGTTGTGCTTGGTCTTGAAGGTCTCGGTGCAAAAGGTGCATTGGAAAGTGTTCACGGCGACCGATAGCATCTTCCCAGTGTTGTTGCCGTCGAGTACCCGTCTGCGTCTTTTCTTGATGGCACGCCTGAGATTCTGGATCGAGCCAAGGGATGTCCGGGATTCGTTGGACCAGGCTGAAGCAAAGGAGCTGCCACTGGATTGAGATGTGCCAGCGCCACTCGCAGACGAGGGGGAGTAGAGAGACCTTGCAGGGCCAGATGAGGCTCTTCTTGGCGCCGTGGATTCTTCGAGGCCAGACACAGCTTGAGCGATGGCCAAGACGCTGGCGGGCTCGTGGTCGGGGGGCGAGTACTGCCACCTCTCTAGGGGGTTGAGGTGCTCAAAAGGTGCAGGCGACGGGCGACGGCGACGAAGGGCCTCGGCAATATCGAGCGTGCGATCACGAGTTGTCGACGGCCGCAGGACGGTTTTTTGCTTCCATCTCCTTCTGGAGTTGGACATCCAATTGACCACCTGCTGCTTCTGTAGGCCGGTCTGCCGCTGGAGGAGCTCAATATCGGCGGGCGTCGGGTACGGGTGCTCTGCGTTGTTGGACATCCAGGTCTTCAAGACGCGCAATGAAGCTGATGAGAATCTTTGTCCAATCTTGGGAAGCCGAGTGACATTAGCATCGTCCGGTGGTGGAAGGGAGATGTTGATGGGCTCGGAGGGGCTGGGCGGCACAGGGTCGAGGACGTTGCGGACGCAAACGGAGTCCATCATCCCGACTCGATCCGCATTTTTCATATTACTACATGGTCCAGTATTTGGCATGTGCGCAAAGGATGATTCCCAGAGATTTGGGGCCGCAGAGGTCGACTCCTCGAGCGACAGTTGTTGGCCAGAGTCTATGTCGCCGGGATTGGGGTTGAGCCAGGGGCCAGCCCCCCGAGTCTGGACTGACGGTTGTTCGGGCATGGTTGATGATGTATTTGGCTGGATAACACGAAAAGGGCCCCTTTTTAGGGAGAAGATGACATTTGTGCAAGGAAATTGCAAGTGTCCCTTGAAGCGGAGGTTCCGGCTGTTATCAGTCGAAGACGAGTCATAGGTCAAGGCTGATAGAAGTCGTGTCGATTTCGCCCTTGCCCAGAATGGGTCTTCGGCTTCCGGCGATCAGATTGACGAATAGGCGCCCAGCAGCCGTCGACAGTAGTGTGCAACCCGCGCTAGGACGGGGTCGGAGCTGCGGACAGTGGTGACCAACATGCCCAGAAATTGGCCTGCAAGGTGTCTCGGAATGTCTAGCAAAGCGGCAGAGTGGCGGCTGATCATTAACAATCAGTACGTACCCCTCGATTGCAGTTTCGTCGCGTGTTGATGGGAGGTGGCTGTCATGTCCAAGGTCACAGAATCGAAATCAAGGTCGGTTTGAGGTGGTGGTGGTCCACTTAATCGTTTAGGTACTCGTCTATCCTCGTTTCGTTCCCGACGCCCTTTCGTTTGGATCTTGTGGACCTTCGCTCCCGCTGGCGATGCCGGCGTCGGTAATAGGGGTGTGCGAGCTCGGGGCCTTGATTCTAGATCCTTGAGGGGAACTTCAAGCTGGAAAGTTCTCTGGCACCTCGCCTTTTTGGTGCAGCCAGCTTCACTGAACCCTGACCGACCACAAACGGGACTGAGGAGTTGATGGCCACTTCAGCACGAAATCTCAAATCAGTGACGTCTACCTTTGACGCTCAACGGCCAGGTTCTGCTCGATCTCAAGCGCCGAAATGTGTGGCGGTAGAACAGCTCAGCCGGTAGCAATCCGTGTCATGAAAGGCATGCGGTTCTTGATCGGGGTCCTTGACAAAACTACCTCTACTCTGACGGCACCTCCTAATCTATGCTCGTCGCCATCTTGTAATCCCATATCCCGTCAAAACTATTAAGGAGTTCTTTCTGCTCGGAGGTAGTTGTTTGCTCCGGTATCTCGACCCTGTTTATGGGAGTCCATGGCCATTCCGTCGCCGGCGTTCCATTCGTGGACGTTTCCGCTTCCAACTCCGGGACTTGCTGTTCCGCCGGGGTCAAGGTGTTCGGAAGAGCCGCATCTTGCCAGATGCTCTCCGTAGATGCAAGGCACAGATGAAGCAGCTGACGAGCTTTGGTTTTCATGTTTAGGAGGGCCTGGGAAGCCGGCGTCCCCGACTTCGACTGAGTCTCCTCAACCAGTGTTCTGGCCACCATGATCATGGGCCGTAGCAAGTGGACCTCGGGCCCGCGTCCCCGGGCGCCTGTGCTGGCTCGCCGCAAAGATGTTTCGACTGTATGCATGATGCTTGCAATCGTTTTTTCCAGTCTTCCCATTCTGATGTCTTCCCAGAATTCGACGTGGTCGGCCTGAAGGGCAGAATGCTTCGGCCTCAGTTGGTACAGGGCCAGCATAATGCGGTTGAAGGTGAGGTGCAGATTTGTCTGGATAGTCTGGGTGATTCGATCCGAATCAAGATCTGTATGACTCTCCGGATCCAGATTCAGCCCTCCGCTTTGTGCGTCTGTAAACCATTGTGCGATGGCCTGCACCTTCCAGAATGCAGCGTCGTGTATTAGATGTCCCCGCTGGGAAGAGAATGGTGTTGATGTCTTTCCTTTTGCGACGGTTGAACGACACGAAGACATTATCCCAGCCATTTCCTCGCAGAGGGTCTTGGTTCGGAGGAAAATCAGCGCTCTTTGGGTTCGCGTCCAGTATTCAGAGTACAAATCGCCTGGCGATGCAACGGATGCCAAGTCGAAGTCTTCCACACACAGAGATATGTTAGCTGTGGCCTTGAGGTCGAGAGCGGGGTTGTAGATCATTGTAAGATCTTCTAACGAGTAGCGCAGTAAATAGAGCTGCTCTCTCAAGAAAGCACAAGACCATATCCGTCGTTCCAAAGGGCTTCGCGGGGATGCTCGAGAAACATCCGGCGCACGCTGCAGGTTTGTGATCGCAAGTCGTAACCATCCTGCGGCTTCATCCTTATGGCGACGAATGCCGTTGCAATCCGCGCCATATGCAAATAAAAGCAAGACCTGAGTATCACGGATGGTGTCCGACCTCTTGTCAGAGGTCAGGTACTTCTGTAGGTAATGTTCCGTCAGAAATCTGAGAATGGGGACGGCGCCATGCCCCAGAAGGATTTTGATGTACCTCGAGTTCCCTAACGCATAACTCGAATGCCGCGTTTCGACTTTCGTGTCCTTGCTGCCCCAACAGCTCGCAGTCGAGCCAAGGGACGGTTGAGGCCAGGAGCGCATGGTGCAAAATATTGTCCGGCGAATAGAAGGCCCTTCCATCTCGGCAGGCCGAAAAGATCGGGCCTGTTTCCAGAACAGGGACCTCAAAATATACGTGATCCAGGTAAACTCTCGCTATTGCGGTGGCAAGTACGCCGAGGTGACTGGTACATGCCATGGCAGCCGACTCGGGCTCGAGGTGGTATTGATCGTCTGCGAGGAGGCTGGGTTCCCTAGACTCCATTTCTTGTTGGCGTCCGATCGGGGTGGTGGGAGGGAGGCTGATGGGAGCATGGCGAAGGTCATTAATTCATGGGACCGTGTCCCCGTATCCAGTGACAGGCGTTTGGGGGATTCGAGGCTGCTCTGGGCGGCAACATCGACTCCGTCAACTCCGTGTTTACAAGCGGGCTTCTGGTGCAAGGGCGCAGTGTCGAATGTCGGTGTATCATTCCACGGCGGTCGTTGTTGAGTCATGTTGCGCCTTGGCAACAGCCAGCCCTCAACTAGCTCGACGGGCCGGCAGGACGGTGTACGCTGTGAGCATCGGCAGGCATCCAGCTCTGGCCGCGGGCAGACACACGGAGAAGCGCGGCAGCTGAATAGCCGTCCCCACAGGACCGGCGGATACAAAGGCTCAAGGCGGAGGAAGTTCTGATCCTGGCATGATTCTCCCGGAATGAAACGAGAATGGCTAAACCTAGATATACGATCATCGATAGTCGTAGAAGCCGCGGGAAGACGGTGGCACTCTGATCATGTCAAGAGCCTTGCATGCAAGCTCGGGTCGTGCCGTAATACAGGTCGATGAAGAGCCCCCATTTGAGCCAGCCTCCCCCAATAACTCGAGTAAGCCCTGTACATGAGACCTATCAAGTACTACTAGTACATGCGATATAGCATAAAAGTACTACCCCCAGTTTACTAGTACAGTTAGTATGTGCCTGTTTAGTAGTAGTCCCGCCACTTCTCCGCTTCCCCAGCGCGGGGTAGCTGGTGTTGCTTGGGGACGCCTTTCTCCAGACCTCCGATGCCCTTCAGCCGAATCAACCCAAACTTGAACAAACGTGTTTCTCCTAACATTCAGCTGCTGATCCCCGCGATACATCCCCCATCCCAATCTCCATTATACCATTGTACTCCTTCTATCTCTGCTCATCAACGGGCGTACCATGTCAGATACAGCGGACGACTCAGATGGCCAGGAGAGCCGCCGCAAAAGGATCCGGCAGGCTTGCTTGAACTGCAGGTAGGTGACTCGTGGCTACTACTATGGGCGCTTCCTTTTGACGCTGAGTTTTTGATTAGGAGGAAGAAGGTCCGGTGCGGCGGTGAGAAGCCGATCTGCACGTTTTGCAGCCGGCTTTCCCAAACGTGCATCTATGCCGAAGATGGCCGGAGCAACCGGAGGGCATCTTCCACGAATCCAGTCAGTGGCATGGACGACGAGAGTCTTCTTGGTTCTGCGACAGTATTGCCTGCCTCCCTGTCTTGCCATGCGCGACAATCCAAAGAGGTCCAGCATGACCTGGCCAAGAAAGTCGAGGCAATGGATGACCGACTGGCGAGGATGGAAACCGCTCTACAGAGGTACGCAACCCTTCAACGGTGATTTTTCTCTCGTTGATCTGACTGAATATGAATTTCACAGCGTGACAGGTCTGCTGACCTCGATGGCTTCGAGTTCACAAGCGCAAACACCACGGCAATCCTACACAACCTCATCTGATCAAGGTCACAAGTCAGAAGCCCCTCAGCAGGTTGCCCCGGCATCAGCCCCCTTCAACTATTCACCGCCGGTGCACACCCTCCTCTTCGCTGCTGATGTTTACTTTCGCTTTTGTCATAATCAGCCCTACTCTCTCTTCCACGAAGCCACCTTCAGACAACGTCTGGTCAATGGAGAGGTTCCCGACCACCTGGTATGGGCTCTGCTTGCGGCAGCTCGCCGTTTCGCTACCCTCCCGGAGTTGCATCCTCAGTTGCCCGATGATCCATTGGGGCTCGCAAAGCTCTCATGGGAAAATCTCAAGCTGCCCTGGAACGGCGTCAAAGATGACCAGGAGGCGGTCAGCGTCATCCAAACCATTGTGTTGCTTGTCAACACCGAGCACACCTGTAAGAATGGAGAGCGCCTATGGAGTGCTACATCTGACAGCGTTTTTAGCTGGCCAATGCACAGCGGCATATATGAAGCTTGGTTTCGCACTTCGAACAGCCATGCATTCTCGTCTCCATGCCGAGCCTGACGTCGAATTGCCTATTACCTTTCGGGAGGAGCGTAAACGGACTTTCTGGTCGATCTATCTCCAAGACAGGCTCATATCCCTCGCCAGAGAGCGAACGCCGGTTCTGCGAGATGAAATGTGCCGAATCGCTCTCCCATGCTCCGAGGCCGCATTTCGCGAAGGCAGGGTCGAGGATTGTCCGAGGTTGTACCAACTGGTCGGCGACGAGTTGGATGAAGCAGCAGTGGAACGTTGCTGTCCTCTTGCCTTGATCGTAGTCATGGCATCGGCACTCAATCGGGTATCAGAGTATGCTCTCCACGAGAACAGATACTCGGAGCTTGGAGCGCCTTGGTCTCCCTCATCTCCTTACACATCCATATCAGCCTCCCTGCTACAGCTCGAGGTCCATTTCGGTATGGGTGAGCCCTTCGGAGACGCCCTCAAACGCAGGAACTTCGTCGAAGGCGCCACGGACCAGTACGTCACGAGTTCTTTCCTGTACGGCAAGTCCATCTTCCACCTCTCGCATTGTCTTCTTCACCACCCTTTCCTACTGCATAAGCGTCTGCAGCGCATCAAGCAGAAAGCCCCTGCAAGCTTCTCGAAGAATGCCCGGGACACTTGCAGGCTCCACGCGAGAAGTATAACAGGGATGAAGAACTCCAGGAGCCACACGGTTCTGATGTTACCATCTCTGTACGCATATTGCTATATGGTTGCCGGCACAATCCACGCGCTCAACCTGAACGACAATGATAGCGCGGTCCGAGACGACGCCGGTGAACATTTCAAGCTTGCGTCGGATTTTCTGAGTGATCTTGCTCGATACTGGGGTCATGCGGCACTGATGGTGAGTCTTCATTGGCATCAGCCCGTGGAGCGAGACTAACTAAGCTCTTGCAGGCTACGAGACTTGAACGCTTCCGCCAAAAGGTCGAGGGACACGACTTCCTTGTCGACTCCTGGAGAGACCGAGCCCGGGGATCTGAGTTCGACGAAAAGGCGCTGTGGCAAAGCATTGATTACTCCCTTTTATCCACGCCAACCAGGCCCGGAAGCCCTGAGCTGGAGAATCAACCGGGACCCGTGCAAGAAATAGACTTCTCGCCAAGCTATCTCTTTGACTTCCCCCTTCCCGAGTTTGGGAACCTGAACAACTCGGAAGTGGAAGCATACGGGGGCTTCATGCTAACCCCAGACACCATGCATCACTTCCCAGAACTGAGGATTGTCCAAGGCGACATGGAGACCACGGACTAAAGTAGTCCACTCCCGCTCCAGGAAAGCTCCAGGAACAAGGTGTTAAATGCAGATAGTGAGACATAAAATGGAGAATGATTCTGCCGAATTTCATCTACAGCTTCGAAGACGGGCGCTTTTGTTCAGCGACGAGCTTGTCGCCAATCTCGCGCAGAACTTCTTTACGAATCTTACCGGTGCCGGTTACAGGGAACTCCGTGACCACCTCTCCCTTCCCTACCCAGAATGCTCTGCTTGGGGCCTTCTGCCGTGAGAGGGTTTCCCACAGCCATGCTTTTATGTCCCCCAACGAGGGCTTTACATGGCCTGCGCGGAGCTGGAGGAAGGCTGTGACGGCCTCGCCATACTTGATGTCCTTCAAGCCCACGACGCTGGCACCACTGATAGCTGGATGCTGGAGGAGTCTCTCCTCGATTTCGAGTGGGTAGATGTTCTCACCGCCTTTTAACCACACATTGTTAGTTAGCATACCGCTTTTCAACATAACGACAAAATAGGGAACTCGGGGTCGCTCAAAACTGGATGCGTGCAACGTACCTCTGATGATGATGTCCTTGATACGCCCGGTGATGCGCAGGTATCCGTCCTCGTCAATGACCCCTTCGTCACCGGTGTACATCCACCGGGTGCCATGCTCGTCGTGGATCATGACTTCATCTGTTTTCTCGGGGTTTCTGAAGTAGCCCGACTGAAGGAGCCAGCCTGCGACGCAGACCTCGCCGCGGACGCCACGAGGCACAATCTTGTTGTCGACATCAACAATCTTGGCCTTGACGTGAGGGAGTACGCGGCCCACGGTCTCAAGCTTCCTCTCGGGCGTGTCGGAAACCTCCGTCATGAAGCTCGCGGGAGCTGTCTCCGTCATGCCTACACTGGTTTCAGCATCGATGACGGGGGCGAAAGCAAACCACCGCGGGTGCCGCATCCACGGTAGGTCGAAACATACCGTAGGTAATGCCAATATGCTGGTACCCGAGCTTCATCTCGAGCTCAGTG
Organism: Furcasterigmium furcatum; assembly: GCA_001599815.1. Classification (NCBI taxonomy): domain Eukaryota; kingdom Fungi; phylum Ascomycota; class Sordariomycetes; order Glomerellales; family Plectosphaerellaceae; genus Furcasterigmium; species Furcasterigmium furcatum. The sequence continues at coordinate 1,258,077 of BCIA01000007.1, forward strand.
AGCAAGGTCGGAGGCACCTTGGTCCCTGCGGCGATGCCCTTCCGAATGGTCTGCACGCTGCGTCCGGTCTTCTCGAGTTCTTGTAAGACAGCGATGAGCATGGTAGGAACACCATGAAGAACCGTGCATTTCTCCTTGATTATCATATCTACCACGGCAGGTGCTTCGAAATCGCGACGGGCGAAGATGATGGACGATCCATGAGTGAATGATGCCAACAAGCCAGCCACCAGGCCGAAGCAATGGAAGAGCGGAGGCCCGCAGCAGATAACGTCGTTGGGAGTGATCTGCAAGTACTCTCCGATGAAGAAACCATTGTTGGTAATGTTGCTGAACACCAGTTAGCAGATCGGCCTGTGCTGTGCGGCATCCAACCGCATCGATATCCCGTACTGGTGGCTAAGCATGGCTGCCTTGGGAGAGCCTGTCGTTCCGCTGGTGAACTGAATGTTGACGGTGGAGTACGGGTCGACCGAGTCCTCCACGCTCTTCAAGGCAGCAGGGTCGACCGCGTCCCCAAGAGACAACACGTCGTTCCAGGTCATTGGGGGATTCGGTATATCATCCCAGCGGGTCGCGACGATCCGCTTCAGCCCGCCGAGCCGGGGCTTGATATGATCCAGCAGGGGAGCAGTGCGTCTTCGATCAACAACATCCGAGAGAAACAGTACGCTCGGCTCTGTATTTCGGATGGACGTTAGCTGGAGACTTCGAATCCGCCTTTGACCCCGAAGCTTCCTGCTCGGCACGGCTTGCGAACATACCTGTATGCTTCAGCGCACGCTCGCATTCTGGGATCGTATATGTCTTGTTGATGATGACAAGAACGGCACCGATGCGCCCAGCGGCGAAGAAGAGCTCAACAAATCTCTCGTCGTCACCGGAGAGGATAGCGATGCGGTCCCCCTTTGCCACTTCCATGGCAAGCAGACCCCGAGCCACGCGCTTGGACCTCTCGTTGAGCTCCTGATAGCTGAGGCGTGCATTACTCCAGCCAACAATGACGGCATCTTTTGATCCATGCAGCTCTGCTTGCTTATCTGCGAGTTGACCCAAGGTCAAGCTAAAAAGCTTAGGCTTGTTTAGTCCCTGCACTAGGGAGGGCTCCGGGGTGGGCGACTGATCGAGAACGGCTTGCATCGTGATGTGAGTCTCTTGATGGCAGAAACAAATGTCTGGAAGTGTAGATAATGGTACAGAAGGAAAGTCCCAAAGTCGCAGCCACAGGAGGTCTTTATTGATGGCACGGGCATCATGGCCTATGTGCCCGGCCAGGCGTTAGAGTGGTGATCCTGGACGCGGGACGGTGCACCTCCCGCCGCCCGGCAGCACGGCAACATGGACGGAGCAGAATCCCGTGCCATGCCAACACCACTGAACCGCCCGTGGCCCACGACTCAGCTGGTGAAGGTTCGACAGGACATCTACTTGATCAGCTCTTTCCCACCCACATGCTTCGAACTACCTACGAGACAGCCCCTTGGTACGCCTCGTTCTCATTGAAACGTCTCTTTCTCGTCCAGTATCAACTATGCCTTCCGAAGAGCAGACCTCGTCACCACCTGCAACGCGGCACTGTCTGCTATCCCGACCTTCCTCTCACATACTTCTAGTACTTATAAACCGACAGGAGAAGTTGAATAGCTTGACAGTCGAGGCCAGCCACGAGCTCGACTCGGTGTTTCGTTGGTTCGACGACGAGCCAACCCTCCGAGTCGCAATCATCAGCGGTGTCGGCACGGCATTTTGTGCGGGAGCTGACCTCAAAGGTTCGCTTTGCGGCTCCTTTTCCAATTGTTTTCTTCACATTGCTCAGGCTGACGCCCGCCCGCAGAATGGATGTCTAACAACAAGAAGGGCGTGCCCCTGAAGCTCCCCGAAAATGGCTTTGGAGGTCTTTCTTTCCGACATGGAAAGAAACCTGTGATTGCAGCAGTCAACGGCCCTGCCTTGGGAGGAGGGTGCGAGATGGTAGCGAACTGCGATCTCGTCATTGCTTCGGCATCGGCCACGTTTGCCCTGCCGGAGGTAAAGAGAGGCGTTACCCCGTTTGGCGGAGCTCTACCTCGCATGATGATGACGATGGGGAAGCAGCGGGCGACGGAGATGGCTCTCACCGGGCGCGCAGCGACTGCCGCCGAATTCAAGGATGCCGGGATCTGTAACCATGTCGTGGAGGATGGACAAGACGTGGTGGCCAAGGCGGTCGAGATTGCCCGGCTGATTTCTGATAACAGTCCTGATGCAGTCATCATCACCAGGGAGGGATTGAAGCTCGGGTGGGAGGCTCTCGGAGTTGCAGATGCCAGCCGGATTTTCTTTGATGGCTGGAGCAAGCGCATCTACGAAGGACCGAACATGCAGGAAGGGCTCAATGCTTTCGCTGAGAAGCGAGCACCTCGCTGGAGTGACAGCAAGCTCTAGAGACGTTCTCAGACTACAAGGAATCAACCGCCAGGAATCCCCCGCTTTGACTTCGCGTTGGCTACCGCCGCTGCTGACAAGCTCGATCTGTTCCTCAACTGAGTAATCTGGCGTGCGCGCATTTCCATCCTGCAGCCCAGCTCCTGTGGTGTTCGCTCTTCCGGTTCCATCTGTTAGTCTGATGGCCGAGCCCCTTCCCCTCTGTCAACGTCGGATTATGGGCCGTGCAGGGGGCAGAGCGGGGACGGATATGTGGACGGGAGTGAGCCGTGTTGCTAAAGTGACCGTAAAATCGATGTCTGTTCCATTCGTCCGCCGGGAGCATTTTTTGCCTGCCACGCATCTTGAGTTCTCATTGGAACAATATGGCAAGTCCAGGGGCTGGGTTCAGATACCCAACAAGGAAAGTCACCTGGCGGAAGCGTGATGTCCTCCTCTTCAACATCAGCATTGGGTGTGACGAGCCGCATTTCGTACACGTGAGTTCAGCCACCTCTAGAACGATTGCTCTTCCGATATTCTGACTTGGTTCTATCCATAGGAGCTCGATGACAAGTTTAGTCCTTTTCCGACAATCCCATTGAGCCTTGGTACTCCCAGCACATCCCGACTGTCCAAAACGTTAGCCTAACCCTTGCCGACAGTCTTCAAGCTCGACAACCAAGATGTCATCGACTTTTACGCCAGCCAACGATCTACAAGAATCCCGAGAGTTCCGGAGCTGGACCCGAAATTTCTCGTCGATGGAGATCGTACCATCCAGTTCCTCCGGCCGTTACCAGTCAGCTCCGATGGCCGGGACTTTGAGTTTCGTTCTCGAGTTCTTGGGGTCTATGACAAAGGAGATGCGGGCACAGTAGTACGGTCTGAAGACTTGCTCGTTGACGCCTCATCCGACGAAGCGTACGCCCGGATTGTGGGAAGCCTCTTCTACGTTGGACAAGGTAACTGGGGAGGTCCTAGGGGGCCTCCGGCCATAGCATACCCCCCTCCCAGCGACAAAACTCCGGACCTCTCTATAATAATCCGTATTAACGAGCGAAGTGCCCATCTGTACCGGTACGAGCGGATTCAGGTCCTCAATCATCTTGCGCAATCGTTGACAGCCAGTAAGCCTAAACGGAGACTACAATCCTCTCCATGCCACGCCCGAGGTTGGCAAGGAAATGGGATTTGGGGGTATCATCATGCACGGTGTATATCTCTACAACTGCATTGCTCATGAGATCGTCAAACGGCTAGGAAAAGGCATCCCCACGAACATTCGGGAAGTTTCTGCCAGGTTTAAATCAGTCGTTCGGCCTGGCGATGTCATCTTGGTGAATCTGTGGAGGATTTGTGACCGGCAGCACTGGCTGGACAATTGGGAAGAAGTTCGTTGGAATGCCATCAAGAAGGAGGGGGGCGAGGTGTGCCTCTCTGACGGCCGAGCGCTCGTGAGTGCGGAGGGGACAGGGGCCGAAAGTACTGCAAGTAGTAGACTATAGATTTTCAAGTGAATCCGAACAGTCTCCTTCCATTTGTCTGCACAATTAGAACCACCGTTCTGTCTTTGCCAATTCTCGACCCCTCTTCTTACCGTGGACGGTTGATGTTCCGTGCAAACCCCGTGTTCGGGATCCTCGTACCGGGGACAGTGACTCGACGCAAGAATGCGGGGACCACTAGGATGCGCCGAGGGGCTGGAAGATATGCCTGGGGTAAAGCTGGGGACTTGATAAAGGCATCGCCTGTCCACGCACTTGAAAGGAGAATCAAAACCTCAAGCTCCATTTCGAAGAAGCAGATCCTACCTGAACCGCATCTGTTCATTCTCTTCGTCAACAAACATACGGCAATCTGCTCTTTGATTCCCACTACCAACCGTCGCCATGGAGAAGCTTGGCCCTGCATCCTTGACCCATCTTGAAGATGGAGTCAAATCGGACACTGCAACCCCGACAATCGAGGTAAGCTTCTCGGTATTCTCGGTCAGGCTAAATTCAGAAGATTGACCGACCAGGTGGACGAGTCTCAGCAGTTCGATCCGCAGGAAACCAAGCGTCTTCTCCGCAGGATTGACCTCCGGTTGCTGCCCCTTCTGACAGTCCTCTATATCTTGTCGTTTATGGACAGATCCAACATTGGCAATGCTCGAGTCGCCGGCATGAATGACGATTTGGGTCTTACCGGGCCCCAATACAACATGGCACTTACGGTGTTTTTCTTCCCGTATGCTCTCTTTGAGGTGCCGAGTAACATCGTCCTCAAGATAATGAAGCCATCTCATTGGATAGCAATACTCGTAGTAACCTGGGGAACGGTATGTCTTGTGCCACTTGTTTCTTTGGTCAAAGCTGATGTGCTGGCGGCTGGTATAGGTTCTGACCCTCCAAGGTATTGTCAAGACCTACGAGCAGCTGATCGTTACTCGTTTCCTTCTCGGGTTTGCCGAAGCTGGTTTCTTCCCTGCTGCAACTTACCTGTTGACCACATGGTACTGCCGCTGGGAATACCAAACCCGTCTTGCGATTTTCTTTTCTGCAGCCTCGATGGCTGGTAGCTTTTCAGGCCTGCTCGCCTTCGCTATTCAGCACATGGACGGCGTTGCGGGATTAGGCGGATGGCGATGGATCTTCATCTTGGAAGGGATTTTGTAAGTTAACGGCAAACCTCCCGCGTTGCTAGCGACTGGCACGCACGTACCCGTCCGATGCTAATGAAATCAGGACAGTTGCCATCGGCGTCGCAGTCCCGTGGATTCTACCTGACTCCCCATCCGCCGCCAGTTTTCTTTCCCAGGAGGAGAAGGACTTCATTCAGCGCCGACTCAGCCAAGATGGAGGCACAAAATCGGGAGAGGTTGGTACGACCGAACAGTTCCAGTGGGTGTATCTGAAAGAAGCCCTGGCCGACTACAAAATCTATCTTGGTGTTGCCATCTACTGGGGAAACAGGTGAGAACTCCTCCGCTGAACAGGCTGTAGGTGGAATCCACTGGACAATACTGACATTTTCGGCCTAGCATTTGCATTTACGCATTCAGCTTCTCCGCCCCTAACATCATTCGGCAGCTCGGCTACTCGGCGGCTGAGTCACAACTGCTCACTATCCCTATCTTCTTTGTGGGAGCTCTTGCTACCTATGGCCTTGCGAAATTGGCAGACAAGAGACAGAAGAGATGGCCCTTCATCGTACTGCCGTTTAGTATCTCCGCCGTCGGCTTCATAGCCCTCTTGGCTATTCCTCATCCCAAGCTTCCAGGATTGACGTATGCGTTCCTTTTCTGTATACCTGCAGGGCTATACCCGGCAGTCATTGGGTGTATATCTTGGGTGAGCAACAATCTTGCACCCTCGTGGAAGCGTGCTATCGGCATGGCCGTCCTTATGACCTTTGGGAACCTTGGGGGGGCCATCGGCTCAAACATATTCCTCGACGACCAGGCGCCCAGCTACCCCTTGGGATATGGGCTCTCGCTTGGTGTTGTTGCTTTGGGACTTGTCACAGTCTTCGTCTTGCGACATGTCCTCAACCGTCTCAACAAGGCAAGGGACGCGATGACAGAGGAGGAGGTGCGGAACTTGTACACCCGAGGTAAGCTCCCACGCCATGCCGCATCAGTGTCCGAAGGCTGTTCCTGACTTGCCCATATAGATCAGTTGATTGAGATGGGAGACAAGTCGCCTCTCTTCAGATACGTCACTTGAGGGATTCAAATGGGTGATAGCTCTGGGATCCCAAAATGTTTGATTCAAGATTGTAGACTTGCAGTTAAAGGGATGCGGAAATCCTGGGACGCTCTGGTAACGCAATGGTGAACAATTGTCGGGGAGGATCATTTTAGGATACACCGTTCACACCCATAGCAATTCCCATCTGCCGTATTTCCTGTGAGCAACTGCCATGTGAAGCGCCTCTGTTCAGTTCTTGTTGAAATTATCATCATGCTACCCAGGATCGGCCCGTGACGCGGAACATAGCGGGAGCACAACAACCGTTCCCACTCCGGGGAGCCGGGTTGAGAATCTCAGCCGATGCTTCCTCGAGATCAATAAAGTCCGCCTGAAAGGTGTCCTAGCGGCTTTCCATCCAGCCTAACACCTGCTTTGGTTCCCTGACACGGCTTCCGAAAATGGTCACCCAAGCCTCACCACCTCCCTTTGCTGATCCGCTCTGGGTCACCCGTGGCCACAGTGCATACTACAACGACGGGCACGCTCGGTTTAGAAAGGAAGTCAGAGCATATGTCGAAGAATTCATCAGCCCTTTTTGCGAAGAGTGGGAAGCCAAGGGCGAGATTCCCGTCGAGGTCAGTTGCGCATTCGAGTAAACCTCCAGTCCACAAAAGCCGAGTCCTGACTTCTAGGTGTGCAGGTTGTCAAGGAGCATGCTCGACGGGGATACATGGCCGCATCGGTGTTTCCCCTTGCGCCGGAATACCTCGATGGAATCCCGCTCCCAGGAGATGTCCTCCCGACCGAGTGGGATGAGTTCTACGACCTCATCTTGATGGACGAGATCGCCCGGTGCGGATATCTAGGCGTTGTTTTCGGCCTTGCCTGCGGTAACATCATCGGCTTGCCGCCTGTCGTCCGTTTTGGGACTCCTGAGCAGAAAAGGCGATTCCTCCCCGACGTTTTCAGTGGAAAGACGCGCTTTTGCCTTGCCGTCACGGAGCCGGACGCAGGCTCTGACGTTGCTGGTATTACAACAACAGCTGTGCGCCGAGGGGACAAGTACATCGTCAACGGTTCCAAAAAATGGATCACCAACGCCGTCTGGGCCGATTACTGCACCGCTGCAGTTCGGACTGGTGGAGAGGGGCAGGGTGGCATCTCTGCCTTGGTGATCCGTCTGGACTCTCCTGGCGTCACTCGAAAGAGGATCTTCAACTCCGGGGTGTCTTCCAGCGGTATGGATGCAGCCAGCCTTTGGAGATCAGCAGAGGGATCATCACTAATGATACGCAGGCTCGACCTTCATCACGTTCGATGACGTGGAGGTCCCGGTTGAGAACCTCCTCGGACAAGAGGATCAAGGATTCAGAATCATCATGTCGAGTAGGTCCCTTTTCTCGGGCAACATCGGCATAGAGCAACGGCTGACCGATGACTTCAACGTGTAGACTTCAATCACGAGCGCATCTGGCTCTCTTGTACGGCACTTCGCATGGCTCGTGTCTGTGTGGAAGACTCCTTTGAACATGCCGAACGTAGAGAGACATTTGGAAAACCATTGATTTCAAATCAAATCATTCGGTCCAAGTTCGCCTCCGCCGGCAGAGAGATTGAGGCTGCGCACGCCTATCTAGAGCAGTTGGTGCACACCCTTGGCAGCTCACTCCGTCAGACTGGAAGGGAGCCTCCCGGAATCGGGGGTTTGTTGGCAAGCTCCAAGGTGTTATCCTGCCAAGTCTTGGAAAGGGTGACCAGGGAGGCCCAACAGGTCATGGGTGGTGTGGGATACTCTAGGGGTGGTAGGGGAGGGAGGGTCGAGCAGATCAGCCGAGATGTGCGGGTTATGGTCATCGGGGGAGGGAGTGAAGAGATTTTGACCGACTTATCTCTCAACCAGGAGATCAAGGCTTTGAAGGCATCCAGGTTGTAGACTAGAAGAGAAAAGGCTGAACCAAGATTCATTGCTCGAGAGCCTGTCATCTAGATCTGTTATCGTGAGAGACTCATGACGCCATGTCCACCTGAACGAGCCCGGATTTATGTGCACAGATAGATCTTAATGCAAGAGACCAAACCCTTAGGATGCATGTAAAGCAGTCTTCCTCCCTATCTTGGTAAGTTGTGATGATAGAAATGGATCGCAAAATAGCAGCCCAAGGCCATGCGATGTGCAAGAACATTTTCCAACAAGTCTATCAATTCTGTTCTCTACAATCTAGCAAGTCCCTGCTGACTCTCAGCACCTTCGATCTTCTCAAGATTCACCACACTCAAGCAGACACCCAAGACATCCCGCGTATCTCTGGGGTCGATGACCCCGTCGTCAAGGAGATGAGCACTCGTATAGTAAGCCTGACTCTCCTTCTCGACCGAGTTTCTGAACTCGTCAATTCTTGAGCGTCCTTTAGCCGCAGCTGCTTTGGCCGCCTCCGGTCCAGCTTTCTTGGCAGCACTGCCGGCCTGGACAATTTCCATGACGCCTGCAAGCTGGTCCGGACCCATCACACTGCACCGTCCGCATGGCCAGGTAAACATGAACCTGGGCTGGTAGGCTCTCCCACACATGGCATAATTGCCAGCGCCGTATGAAGATCCCAGAATGACCGAGATTTGGGGCACTTTGGAGCAGCTTACCGCTGCAACGAACTGTGCGCCCTTCTTGATGATGGCTGCGCGTTCCGATTTGGAGCCGACCATGAATCCGGTGACGTTGTGAAGGTAAATAATGGGCATGTTCCTGGATTTAAATCAGTATGGACACGGAGAGCTCGCGCACTCGGTGAACTTGGTGGCAGCATCGCACGTACCTCTGGTTGCACAGCCGGATGAACTGAGCGCCCTTGGATGCCTCGTCAGGGTGAATGACGGGGGTCTGGTTTCCAATGATTCCAACGCGGAAGCCTAAATCACTCTGATAAGTAACCCTCTTGCAAATTGGCCGTGCTGCGAAAGCATACCGTGAATCTCGGCCCAGCAAGTGAGCAGATTCTTGCCATACGTGGGCTTGAACACAGCGAGGCGCGAGTCATCAACCAATCTCAGGACCACCTCGCCCATGTCGAAAGGCTTCCTGATATCCGTATTGACAAGAGAAAATATGTCATCGACACCATAACGAGGAGCAAGGGGCGCGGACAAGTGCCGGGGCAATGTTGGAGGTTCCAGAGTTCGCGCCCATTCTCGAGCCTTCCGAATCGCGTCAAACCTGGACGGATCTGTCAGTAGATGTAGCTCACAGCTAGCTTCAAAGAATGCGAACTTACTCGTCCGTCGCAATTTGGTCTGCCAGGCCAGTGATGGTTGCATGCATCTCCGCGCCACCGAGCGTCTCGGCATCAATGACCTCTCCTATGGCCATCTTCACCAGCGGAGGCCCGCCCAAGAACACCTGGGCTTGGTTTTTGACAAAGATGGTGTAATCCGAGAGACCGGGAAGATAAGCGCCTCCAGCCGTGGAAGATCCGAACACCACACTGCACGACGGGATCCCCGTCTGGCTGCGCCGAGACAGGTCGCGGAACATTTCTCCAGCTCGGTGGAACACTCGGAACTGCTGTGGGAGGTATGCCCCCGCCTGGGCAGCCATGGTAAGTATCTCATCAGACTTTCAGGCCGGGGTGGGCAAACTCACAGCTTGTGCAAGGCCTATCACTGGGAGTCGGTTTTCGGTCGCAATCTGGGACACTCGGTTGTGCTTCAGGACTGAGGACAATCAGTCAGCTTATTACTTCGCAATCTTCTCGGCCCTCGGCACGGACTTGTATACTCATTCCATGATCCTCCTTTGATCGAAGGGATGTGGGAGATGACCATAACCGCTTGACCGCTAGAATCGGTCAGATGTCTGGGTTCCTGAGATGAAGGCCGCAAGAAGGACCAGGCGGCGTGTAACAGTTACCTGACTTTTCCGATGCCGGCGACGAGACTAGCACATGGAGTAGAGTCGAGGCCAAAGCCTGCGAAGGGAGCCAATTCCAGGAATGGAGAATCTTGATCCAGGAGCAGCGTGATTCGTTCTCGGGCTGGATGGCAGTGAGCAGGCCAGGTCATTGACGATGAAGAGGGGGGCAGGTGACGAACCTAGAATCTGGCCCCGTTCATGATGCAGACATTTGGATCGATCGTCTCCTTCAGAGCTGGCCCATTTCAAAGACGCTTCGAACTTTTCCAGAACATCTTTCCAGGAGTCTCGATTGTCCTGGAAGAGAGGCTGTCGCAAGTCGAACTTTGTGAGTCCCACGGGAAGCGGCACTACGTCAGGCATCTTAGGGGTTTTGGCGGTTGAACGAGCTGTTTGCGGTGCGAAGTAACAAGTATCACAGGACAGAGTGAAGTGAGATCAGAAGTCCATTGGCCATTTGCAGAGATAATTCAAGCTCTATCACGACCTCGGTTCATGAGCCGTGTGGTGGGTTTGGGTATCCTCGCCCGGCTCAATAGCCGTGCTGCTGAGCCGTGCCTTGTTACCGACCTCGCAGCCCCCTTAGAATGTCACCAGGAACATCAGGGCCGAGGCATTCCCGCCCCCGGGTCTAAAACCGACCTGTTATTCTCGGGGACTTTGTACTTCACGAATCGGGTATGGACTGATGTCTCTGGAGAGCGTCAGGCTACCTGCGGCCGCTCTGTCGATGTTGTCAGTGGAGGCGAAATCCGGGACAAACGGCGCAAACGGGGCTCTTTGATCTTCGGTGTAGTAATTGCAATGAATCCATTCCAATTAGAATCAACGGAGATTATCCAGTGTTCACGACGGGTACAGTCATTCCAGCCTATTCACTCGCGATTCTGCAGCATCATAGCCTCGAAGCCTTCCCCTGATTCAAGTTGTCCCAATCCACAAACCGCTTCCCAGACTGGAACCCCTTGATCCCGACGGCAGATTCCGCGTCGGGCCTCATCATGGCTCCAAAGACTTTCTCAATTGCCTTGTCCTGGTCCGGATGCCCACCATGCTTCCAACCTGCCGAGATGACGGATTTACACATGGTCGACGCGCCGGGAGCGCACCTCGCGAGATCCTTCAACAGCTCTTCCAGGAGATCGTCGAGGCCCGATTGGTCCTTTGCAAGTCCGTGAACTGCTTTGATGACTGCGAGCTCGCTAACGGGAATGGTTCTCCCCGTGAGCATCGCCTCCCTCGTGAGGGCGACGCCCCATTCTCTGATCAGAAACTTGGATATGATGGCCGGACAAAGCCCCAGCTTGACTTCGCTCAGCGTCACCGTGGCGGAGGAGACCGCGAGGCGAATGTCGCAGGCAAACGCGAGCCCGATGCCACCAGCGTAGCAGGGGCCGTTCATGGCCGCGATGGTGACTTGGGGCGCCTCCTCGATGGCCCGGAACAGTTGCGTGAACTTTTGGAATTCCTCCAAAGTCTTGCTGTCGCTCTTCCCGACCGGAGTTGATGACTTGCCCAAGTCCATGCCGGTGCAGAAGAACTTGCCCTCGGCCGTAATGATGATGCGGGATACGGTGTGGTCACGGGCGAGGTTTCGGAACGTGTCGGTCAGTTGAGACACCATGGTCGCCGTCAAGGCATTGCCATTTCGAGGTCGTCGGAGCAATACCTTGACATTGCGTCCTGAACGGTAGATGTCAAGGTCTTTCTCGTGCTGGATGATGTCCCACGCCAAAGAATCTCCAGGTGCCATGGTGGGTTCAACTGTCCCAAGCGTTGACGTTTTCGCTGGAGGATAGAGAATCGCAGATTTCGGCCTTGGCCAACGAAAGAGGCTTGGAAATATTCCCTTGGTGGTGCGAGTTCGCAGAATGCCAGCTCTCAACTCTTGTTGGAGCGGTCCAGCTCTCCATTCCCCCTTAATTACTCTAGTTCTCAGTTGAAGGTGAAAGCCGGGGGTGGGGACGGCCACGGACGGCAATGCTGGCGCGAGCACATTCCCGTGCTGAAGCTTCTCCATTCAAATGACCTCTTGTTGAATGTGGCTATCTGTCTCCGGATCTGAAAATTAAAGGGACCGTTCGAGTAGCCGGCAACTCCCCTCTACTGTAAAATCTCAGTCTCCGTAGTAACCCTCCGCGCCACCATGTCCGCCGCACCATCTTCCGTGCGCGCCCCTTTATGGGTTGCTCAGATTCCTGCCCAAGATGGCCGTCAGATTCGCCGCGTTCTCATCGCAAACCGTGGCGAGATTGCTTGCCGGGTCATCAAAACATGTCGAAGCATGGGCATCACGAGCATCGCCATATATGCCGAAGAGTACGTGGCCCAGGTCAATGTGGACACGGATCATCCAGGGGACGGGCAGACTGACCTGTTTTGATAGGGACGCTGCCTCAAGGCATGTGGCGGATGCCGATGAAGCCATTAGTCTCGGTTCCATGGAACAGACCTTGGGCAACCCGTTCTTGAACATGCGGCTCCTCATCGAGACGGCAGTTCAGGCACGCGCTGATGCTGTACACCCGGGCTACGGCTACCTCAGCGAGAACGCGGACTTTGCCGACGCAGTACGGAAGGCTGGCATCATCTTCATCGGACCGAACGCACGCGCCATGTCTACGCTGGGCGACAAGCGCCAGGCCAAGGAGTACCTCAGCAAGCACGCAACATCGGTGCCGCTGATCCCGGGCTCGACGGGCTCCGGCAAAGGCGTCGACAAGGACAATCTGGAGGAGGTAGCTTCCCAGATAGGCTTCCCGATCATGGTCAAAGCCTCTGCAGGCGGAGGCGGAAAGGGCATGCGCGTCGTCCGCGAGGCCTCGGCACTACTGGACGAGCTCGAGCGTGCTCAGTCCGAGGCTCAGCGCTCCTTCGGCTCCAGCGAGTGCATTCTGGAGAAGTACATCGAGTCCGGGAAGCATGTCGAAGTCCAGATCGTCGGAGACCGCCATGGCAAGGTTGTTTCGTTGTGGGAACGCGACTGTTCGGTGCAAAGACGGCACCAGAAGATCGTCGAGGAGAGCCCCTGCACCTGGCTGACCCAGCAGAAACGAGATGCCATGTGCGCCGTTGCGGTGCAAATCGGAGAGCTCCTCAACTATGAAGGCGCCGGTACGGTCGAGTTCATCGTCGACCTGTCCACCGGAAAGTTCTACTTCCTGGAGGTGAACGCTCGTCTTCAGGTGGAACATCCCATCACTGAAGAATGCACAGGCATCGACATCGTGTCTCTGCAGCTCTTCGTTGCTGCGGGCGGCAGTCTGGCCCAAGTCCCGCACTTGGAAAAGATTCCCCAGAACGGACACAGCATTGAAGTCCGTCTTTGCGCCGAGGACCCGGGCAGGGACTTCTCACCCCAGCATGGTCTCATCCGCCTGTGGAAGCCATCCTCCCCAGCATCACCGAGGGACGTTCGGTTTGAGACCGCCATCAGTACGGGCGCTAGAATCTCCATCTACTTCGACCCGATGATCGCCAAAGTGGTCGTCTGGGCACCGACCCGGTCTCAATGTATCGAGAAGATGGTGAAGACCCTTGCCGACACGGTATGCATCGGCCCATCCACGAATCAGCTCTTCTTGCAAAGCTGCCTATTGCATGAAGAGTTCCAACGCCCCGACTACACGACATCCTTCATACCCACGAATCTCGAGAGACTCTTGGCGAACCCGTACTTGGGTGATCTCGGATTCCCGAAAGAATGGCTCAATGCTGTCCCGGGCCTCTGCCTGAGGGAGTTGCAACGACTCCGCGCTCCGAGTCGGCCGGGAGGTGTCTTCGGGACCATTCGCCCTGCTTTCAGAAACCAGAGATATGACACGGCCGGCGTCCCATGCGACATCATCACTACCTACGACGCCAAGCAAGGTCTTGACATCGATCCTCACGTCTGTCTGTGGAACCTGGGAGCACATGCAGGGTCCTCGGTGTGTGCCGCTCGCGTTTTTCCTCTGCCGACCATCGACGAAAGCAAGAAGAGCGACGGCCCGAACGCGACCACGGCGGCGTACAACCATCTCACATCCCAGATCCGAGCCGGGACTGTGGTAGGCGCAACTCAGCTCAGTGTCAGCATCCAGAACTTCCAATTGCTTCAGGTAAACAAGGAGCACGATCCATCCCTGACGGCCGCACAATTCAGGGTGCTGATCAACAACCAAATCATTGCTGGTTACTTGTCTGTCCCTGACCCTAGGGCTGCCACCTACGAGGCGGACGTGGGAGGCATGGTCAAGCTGCTTCTTCATTTCCCCGCTCTGGGATCTTCGACAGAGTTCCATTCTTACTCGCTGCTTTCTTTCTTCGAGAGCATGCGTCAAGCCGTCGCCGGTGACGCCGGAGGGGACCTGAAGACCATCAAGTCACCAATGCCGTGCAAGGTGCTCCGGGTGCTCAAGAAGAATGGCGACACGGTCAAGAAGGGGGAGATGGTCATGGTTATCGAGAGCATGAAGATGGAAATCACGATTTCTGCTGGGATCGAGGGTGTCTTTGAGACTCAGGCCAAGGAAGGCGAAGCAGTGGACGAGGGTACAGTCTTGTGTGTGATGAAGTAGTGTCATTTTGATAGGTAAGGGACCTTACATTATATTAAATCAACATCCATCCTGCCATCTCCAGATGTACGCTTTTTCACGATTGCATCATTGCTCCAAGCACATTCCAGGCATACCGTGAATATGACCAAGGTCTTCTGCGACAACATCTTGTCGATTCAACGGAGGAGCAGATGCCCTGCGTGTCATAAACCCGGCCAAGAAAAAGAGCCATGATCAGTCCGGGGACTCCGCGGGTGTGATAGCCGTGCCCACTTCCCCGGCCCCGAAGTAGGTAGTCGATGCCGGGCGCCCATACTTAGTACTTGAAGACCTACTTACTTACATCCAGTGTAAGTCGATGAGATTGTGTGCTTTCCCCAGGCATTGCACACCGCCAAAATCCTGATCGATCACTCGACAACATCATTTCACCAACATGGCAAAGCAACAGGTCAGCATTGGGTGCTACAGGTTCGTCACTCGTGCAGCCACACCCCAGGTGCTTGGTGGCCTTTGGCTGACACCTCCCCGTGCAGTGCCTTCTGGGGCGACTCTGCCTCGGCCGTAAAGCAGTTCCTGGATCCCAATGGGCCTGAGCTTGATTATCTAGTCGCAGACTACCTTGCTGGTACGTGACAGGGAGATAGAGATGCCCGGTTCTCGGCGTCCGCTAACCGCCGTGTCGGACAGAGTTGACCATGGGCCTGTTGGCTCGGTTCGGCCGCGGTACGGGCAAAGGGCCGAAGACGAAGAAGAGCTACGTGTCGGAGTTTCTGGACCTGGTAGTCGCTCCTTACCTTGACCTCATTCTCCAGAAAGGCGTCAAGATTGTGACGAACGCGGGTGGGCTTGACCCTGTCGGCCTCAAGGAAGCCATCGAAGAACACCTGAGAAGCCGCGGCCACGGCAACACCCTGAAAGTTGCAGCTGTGTACGGCGACGATATACTGCCACGAAGAGACGAGTTGCAGAAACAGGGAGCTTTCGAAGGGTTCGATCCCCTCAGTGGGGCAGGGTCGAAGGAAGCCGACATCGAGCAGTCGGGCCGCCTCCTCAGTCTGAACGCGTACCTCGGCGCAGAGCCCATCACCGAAGCCCTGAAGCAGGGTGCCGACATCGTGGTCACAGGGAGGTGCGTTGACAGCGCTCTCGTCGCTGGCCCTCTGGCATTCGAGCTCGGCTGGCAGTATGCCACGGATCAAGTCAGTCTCGACAGGCTTGCGAGCGCGTCTCTGGCAGGACACATTATTGAATGTGGCGCTCAGGCCACGGGAGGCAACTTCACCGACTGGAAGTTATCGGCCCTGAGTAACTATGGAGGTTGGTCGAACATGGGCTATCCCATCCTGACTTTCGGTGCCGACAACACCTTCTCGATATCGAAACCGGCACGGACCGGAGGAGTCGTTACATGCAACAGCGTCTGTGAACAGATGCTATACGAGGTTCTTGACCCCGAAAACTACGCTCTTCCGGATGTCGTTCTCGACATGAGCCAGGTCCGCCTGGACCAGGTTGCTCCCGAGGTCGTACAGGTGCGCGGCGCGAAAGGCAAGCCCCCAACCCCTTGGCTCAAGTGCACCGCGGTGGAGCAGCGAGGCTCGAGGATCTTCGTTGATATCCTCGTGCGTGGTGAAGAGGCTGAAAGCAAAGCCAAGACCTTGGGCAAGGCAATCATCGATAGGACAAACGACCTGTCCCGAGACCGATACGCCGAGCGGTTCTCCCCGATTGGTGCGTCCGACTGCGAGATCATCTTGATCGGGAACGACGCCTCGGGCCTTGGTCCATCGGCAAGACGTCAAGAAGCAAAAGAACTTGTCCTCAGAGTGGCAGCTCGTCATGAGAACCGGGAAGTTCTCGACATCTTCAGCAAGGAGGCCGTTTCTTTTCTGACTAACAGTTGTCCGGGCATCTGCTTGTTGGCATCTGGCAGACCCAAGAGCGCCCCCAACTTCATCGCCAGCAGCATCCTTCTCCGCCGAGATCAGGTCTTCCCCATGGTTCAACCTGGGGACCTGGCTCCAAATCAGGCCAGCATACTGACAACTGGAGCCAAAGCCATCGAGGCAGCAGCTACTCGGACGCAGGCAGCCAGCGCAGGCCCCCCGAAGCTGTTTGATGCAGCATCAACCGTGGTCGGGCTCCATGAGGTTGCCGTGGGCCGCTCTGGGGACAAGGGCGACACGGCCAACATTGCTATCATCGCACGCAACCCTTCGTACTACCCCTACATTCTGCAGCAGGTAACCGCCGAAGTCATCTTCTCCCAGTTCAGCCACCTGATTGCTCCGGGAGGAACTGTGACGAGGTTCGAGGTGCCAGGAGTATCCGCGGTCAACTTCGTGCTCACCCGATGCCTCGGCGGCGGCGGGCTGTCGAGCCTGAGATTGGACAGGTCAGTCAAAGCTACTCTAACCCTGGAGCTCACCCCGGGTACTTTTTGGACTTCATAATAACACATGAACCAGACAAGCAAAGTCGTACGCTCAGATAGCCCTGTCGGGCGTGCATCTTTCAGTGCCTCTCAAGGAGCTGTCGCACTCCAGGCTGTGACTCGAAGGTTACAAGGCAGACAAGGACCAGAGACCACTCATGAGTGCGATAGCTTTGTATTGATCCCAAGACATACTCGCAATTGCCTCGAAAATGCACTCCAAGCGTAGCTTCGTGTCCAACTAGACCTTGTAGAAGCAAAATGCGATGTAGAAGCTGGCAGCCTCCTGTTCCTCCGGCGAGACCAGAAGGGGTCCCCCACCGCGCTCCCTCACGCCCATCCTTTCGCTCAAGGGTCCAAGCATAGGATCGTCCTTTTCGCTTTCCCACACGTCAAGGAAAGGCTTCTGGTACTGGAGCTCAAGGTTGAAGTCTTCTGCGAGAGCTCGGAATGCCTCCCAAGGCACCACGTACTCGGGCACCTCCTCGACGGCCTCGTCCAAGAAAAAGCTGTACTTCCAGCCGAAGGCGGGTCGGAAGATGCCATCATCGGGGGTCTGCCCCGGGAAGCGAACCCTGTAGATCGAGTTGCCCCACTCGGCCGTCTGCTCGGCTTCGCCCTCCTCGACCTCTCCGTCCTCCGTCTCTGCCGGCGGCTCGCTGGACGGCTCGCCGTCCTTCTTCTTCTCGGCTTGCTTCGCATTGAATTGGCGTACGCGCTCACCAAGAACGTCCGAGTTGGGAATGCATCCGATGAGACGGCCTCCCTTCTTGAGAGCACCGGCCACGTTCCTCAGCATTGTGCGAGCCTTCTCCTCGCTCTCGAAAGCGTAGTGCATGCAGAACATCATGGTGACGACGTCGAAGCCACGGCGATTGAGTGGGCCAGGATCAAACCCGACCTGCCTGATGACATCGATCTCTTCGATGGACTCGCCGTAACAGTCCTTGACGTGGAACTGCGCGTCGAAGAGGCGCGGTGGAGGACGCCTGTGCCCTCCCCTGCCGCCACGGCCGCCACCACCGCGACTTCCCATCTGGCGATATCGCTCCCTGGCCTGATCGATACTGATGTCGGCAGGGTCAAGGCCGA
This sequence comes from Furcasterigmium furcatum, assembly GCA_001599815.1. Lineage (NCBI taxonomy): Eukaryota > Fungi > Ascomycota > Sordariomycetes > Glomerellales > Plectosphaerellaceae > Furcasterigmium > Furcasterigmium furcatum. The sequence goes on from BCIA01000007.1 coordinate 1,276,131, forward strand.
CGTACAGCTGGATAGACTGAGGCGCCTGCTGCCACTTTCCCAAATCGCCTCCCTTTCCGCAGCCGATGTCGAGGACGAGGAGCTCGTGGCCGTCTCGGGAGCCGGGAGTGTGGTCTTCGTCGGGGGAGAATTTCTGGATGATGCAGCTCTTCACCCAGTTGTTGAAAGAGCGCAGGCCTTTGATCTTACTATCTGTGCGTCTCCAGTCACGGCCTCGCTCGGGGACGCTGTTGTAGTGCTGTGTGACGACGTTGTTGACGCTGCGATGGCGAGCCTCGGCCTCGGCGGCGGCGGCAGCGGCAGCCATGTCGCGTTCTCGGTCAAGAGCTCTTTTCCGGGCAGCTTCGCGTTCAGTCTCGGAGATGCGCGCGCGAGCACCAGGTCGCTTCTGCTTCCGGGGTGCGTCAGAGGGCGAGCCAGCTCGGCGCTTGGCTGGCTGGAGCTCCTTCGCGTTGTAGGGCTGGGGCAATTCGTCGTTGTTCGAGCGGTCGCGGTGGGAAGAAGGGCCGTTTCTCTGGGGCGACTGCGATCGTCTTCGCTTCTTGGGGGAGAGGTTCCTGGCGCTGTAAGGCTGAGGCTGGTCCTCGCCGTCGCGAGGGTCATCCGCCATGATGCGGATGGAGGTTTTCGCTTGGGATAGGCTAGTTTTCGTCTGAGGATAGAGAACAAAATTGGTAAGGTTGGTAGGTCTGGATAAAGTTGCTTGTTGAGTGATACTGGATGGAGGAAGGAGAGACGTGAGTGAAGCTTCGAAGAACCTAACAAAAGAAGCGATGGCAACGGCGACGAGCCGAGAACAATGGTCCCACTTTCCAATTGCCTGGCAGCTTCCTGCAGCTGGCACCTTCCTTCTCGCAATCCGGGCAGGCATTTGGGGCGTGTCTGGCCCAATCTTTAGTTCCACCCCTGCTACGTACCGCGCTGAAGCCTTCCGTCCTTACAGCGGGCTCAGCGAAGCATCTGACCAATCAAACACGCCGTCAAGCTGGCCTTGCTGCTCCGTCTGTCTCCCACTGTGATGCCGATTCGAAGCTCGCAGCTCTCAACGCAATCATCATCGCACACCTCATCACGACTCACGCGACGCCCAAACCCTGCACTTCCGCCTGACAGATCGCCTCTCTTCCAGCAGCTCCCAAGAGATACCTTCAATCAACCACCGACAAGATGGGCTCCGAGCCGCAACACGCCAAATGGCCTCTCCTGCCGCTCTCCCAGCATGTCTTCACCCTCACAAACCCCTACGCCTCCCGGACAGCCCAGCAGGCCGCTGCTAAGGGCCTCCAAGATGCCATCACCGAGAACAAGATGGCTCCTTTCTACAAGTACCTCGCACATCCCCTCGAGGGTATCTTGAACTCCGTCGGCGAGGGTTCCAGTCAGCAGGTCCCCGGCAAGCCGCCCAGCCGCAAGTCGAGCCTCGTCGGCCTCGTCGCCACCAAGTCTCAGAGCGCCATCAGCTTGCCCTGGGATGAGGAACTGTACCAGAAGCTACAGAAGGAGAACGACGAGGAGCTGGCGGGCATCCAGAAAGAGGAGGACGAGGCCGTGGAGCAGGCCGGCGACACAGAGGTCCAGGCTGCAAAGTCCAAGAGGGCCGAGGTCTACGCCAGGGTTGGCGACAAGGTGTGTGCTGTGATGTCTTGATACTGCCAGGAAGCATTCGCTAACATTTGATGCGCAGGACCGGGCAATCGCCGCGTACGAAGACGTCTTCGAGAAGATCGGGATCCTGGGCACCAAGATCGACCTCGTCCTCGCCATCGTCCGCATGGGTCTCTTCTACGGGGATAAGCTCCTCGTGAAGAAGCATGTCGAGCGCGCCAAGACCCTCGTCGAGACCGGCGGTGACTGGGACCGCCGCAACCGCCTCAAGGCCTACGAGGGCCTGCACCTTCTCACGACCCGTTCCTACTCCGCCGCCGCCCCGCTGCTCCTCGACTCCCTGTCCACATTCACCAGCTACGAGCTCTGCACCTACTCCTCGCTCGTGGTGTACTCTGTCCTCGCCGGCTCCGTCTCCCTCAAGCGCGTCGACTTCAAGTCCAAGGTCGTCGACGCCCCCGAGATCAAGGCCATCCTCGGCGATGGCGAGGACAAGCTCCTTGCCCTGAGCGGCGCCCTCAGTGCCGGCCCCGGCGTTGATGCCTCGCCTAACGAGAGCGAGGTCGGCACCGGCGCCAAGAAGACCGTTGTCAACCTGACGACACTGGGCACCAGCACCGAACAGCCCGACGCAGAGATGGCCATCGACTTCTCGCCGCTCGCCCAGCTCGTCAACAGCCTGTACAACGGCAGCTACAAGCACTTCTTCCAGGCCCTCGCCCTTGTGGAGGAGAACTTCCTGTCGCAGGACCGCTACCTCCACGAGCACCGACAGTGGTTCGTCCGCGAGATGCGCCTGCGGGCCTACCAGCAGCTCCTGCAGAGCTACCGCGTCGTGGGCCTCGAGTCCATGGCTGCCGACTTTGGCGTGACTGTGGACTTCCTGGACCGGTATGTTCCATCTTCCAGTCTCATGCATCAAACAAAGCTAACCGATTCACAGCGATCTTGCCCGCTTCATCGCCGCCGGCCGCATCCCTTGCACCATCGACCGCGTCTCCGGCAAGGGCGTCATCGAGACGAACCGCCCCGACGACAAGAACAAGCAGTACCAGGACGTCGTGCGACAAGGCGATCAGCTCATCACCAAGCTGCAAAAGTACGGCCAGGCCGTGCGTTTGAGGGGAAGTGAGAGGGCGTAAACGTTGCAACTTGGGGGAAAGACGGGGCTTGGGAATGGCATGGCGAAGGGGGATGTGACACTATCCGTGTATGATACCGATACCTCACAAGAATAGACGGAGATGGGGGAGTTGAACCGAACCCGTTCACGGCTTGATCATATTTTGACAACTTTTATTCTTTTTTGAGATGTAGCGGAGTAGATTCCCAGATCCATGCACGCAAGCAATGCTATCCATGCAGTCGCGTGTCTATTCAGCAATGCAAACCCCCGTTCACCCAAGGCCATCCAACGACCTGTTGCGTTTTATCCACATCCCATTCCCCGGCGAGTCGCAGCGTCTACCTGAACTCCTCGATGAACTTCCTGTGGAACTCGACGATGCGCCCCGTCCACTCGGTGCCGGGGGCCAGGAACGTGGTGCGGAAGTGCAGCGTGCCCTCCTTCTGACCGAACCCGGAGCCGGGCACGACGCAGACGCCCGTGGCCTCGAGCATGCGGAGGCAGTAGAGCTCGTCGACGGTCCTGCCCTCCTTCTTGGCGGCCTCGACAGCCTTGGCGGGCAGGGTGATGGTGGGGAAGAGGTACATGCTTCCCTGGGGCGGGTCGCACTTGACGCCCTCCATCTGCTCGAAGGCCTTGTGCAGGGCGTTGGCGCGCTCCTTTAGGCCGTTGAGGATGCCGTTGTACTCCTTGTCGTAGAGGGGGAAGCTGGGCTCGCCCTCGCGCGGGGGGTTGACCATGAGCTCGACGAGGCACTGGCCGACGACGGGGGCGCAGAGGGTGATGCTGACGAACTTGTAGATATTCGCCTCGACCTCGGGGTCGAAGCCGACGAGCTCGAAGTAGCCGCCGCGGTGGCCGCACTCGCCGACCATGCCCTTGGAAATGGAGTGTAGGGAGGCGAGCTCGACGTGGTCGTACTTGCCGGGGGAGTCGGCCTGCATGTCGCGGAGGATCTGCTTGAAGGAGTAGAAGCGGCCCTCGAAGACGTTGGTCTGGTAGACCTCGTCGGCGAGGACGACGAGCTCATTCTCGGCGGCGAAGTCGAGGATGGCGCGGATGTTGTCCTTGGGGAGCGAGGCGCCGGTGGGGTTTCCGGGGTTGATGACGACGAGGGCGCGGACGTCGGTGCCGGCGTCCTTGGCCTGCTGGTACGCGGCGCGGATGGTGTCGAGGTCGGTGCCCCAGCCGGCGGCCTCGTCGAGGTAGTAGGGGACGCACCGGGCGTTGAGGACGGACAGGGTCGCGGTATAGAGGGGGTACTGGGGGATCGGAACGAGGACGCCGGACTCGGGGCCGGAGCAGATGACGTGCAGCAGGGTGTTCACGCCGGAGGAGGCGCCGCCGGAGAGGTAGATCTTGGCAGGGTCGGCGGGGTGTCCGTCACGGCCTGTGACTCAGAGTCAGGAAAGTCGAACACCAGGGGAGGGGAGTTAGGGGCTCTCGTACGCTCAATGAACTTGGCAATGCTGTCCTTGATGGCAGGCACGCCGGCGCTGGCACTGTAGGCGCCCACGGAGCCGACCTTGCTCAGAAGCCACCTCGCACGCTCAATGACATCGGTCTGGTAGCCGAGGTGGCTGACGAGGACGTCCTCCTTCTCAAGCAGCTGGGGATTCTCGACCAGACTCAGGACCTGGCGGAAGAAGGTGATAGGCTTCTGGTCGAGCTGCTGGGGGTTGCCGATGTTGGCGGAGATGACCTGGTCGAAGGGCAGGTCCTTGTCGCCCCGGGCGAGCTTGGCTCGGTACTCCTCCGATCGGACGGCGAGCTCGCCTCTCACGGCGTACTTTGCCTCGACGACATGGGGGTTGATGTTGTTGATATTCAACCGCTGCTTGTGACTCGTGGCCGACATGGTCCTGGTCTGTGTGGCGGCGCCGAGGACAGTGAATCTCGTGGTGGTGGTAGGGCGACGAGCAGTAACGACGGAGGCGGCAGTGTTGCTGTTGAATGTTCGGCGAGGCGGGGCAGATCGCGGGGTTGTATCTGGAAATCCTCCAACGTTAACAACCAAGGAATTCTTCTCGGTCCACTTCAAGTCACGGTAGCGGCGGCTGGCGCGCGGGATCCGCTTCCAGACGGCGAAAAAGGGACTAACAAGTACGTAGTAGGTAGCGGATAACGCAAGAGAAAATGGGAGAAGACGGAGGGCTCGCAGCACTAGCAATTGGTGTGTTTTGGGAGAGGCTCAAAGACCAAGGAGGAGGGAGCAAGATAAGAGAGGCCGGGCATATGGAAGGATCATGCGTTGCCGTCCGTCAATCGTGGTGGTGGTGGTCCGTCAAGGCAAAAGCGACATGCCATCATCCTCCGACTCAAGCTCGCGGCTGTGGATGGGATGAGGCCATGCCTAAATACATCAGCGCATATTTGCCGCGGTCAGTCCTGTCGCCTGATGTTGGCAGCAGAGCGGCAGGCGGACAGGCGGGCAACCCACCCCCCAACTTCCCAAGAGGCGTCGAGTCCAGCCCAGTCAGTCAGGGCGTCATCGTCGTGTGTAACGAATTCGTCCCTGGATCTGCTGCTGGATCTGCGGCACATCCCGGGCGTGGTGGGCGTGGGCGTGCTTCGAAAAAGGGTCCGAAACCGGGGCAAGCCGGAAAGCTGTCTCGACATGCCGATGCTTTCCTCTCGGCTCGGGGGCGGCGTCCGGGCGGCCTGTGGCACAAGACTCTCGAGTCCGTCTTACGGCCGTGGGTCTTGTGCCCTGTTGTCCTGACTCATTGGAGTTGCACATCCGCCCTTTGCTGCTCGGCGATGCCCGAGCTCTTCGGGAGTATATCCGTGGGGGCCGTGGACGGTGGACGCTCGAGGGACGAAGGAAGCCAAGACAGGGAATCGCGGGATGATGCTACTTAGCAAATCCGTCTGCATGAGTGACAGCAATAGTGCAGGGCGGCAGGGCAACAAGGTAACCCAATGCGAAACGAGGCTGCTGTGGAGAACTGTCCGCCTGAAGGGCATCGAGTGTCATTTGTAGAACATACCCAGGGGTCTGTGACTGCTCAGCAGCCAGGCCTGGCTGCCGACCGCTCGATCGCATCGCGACCGCAGCGTGGCGCCGAGTGTTCGGCCGGTCGCAAGGGAGGACGTCGACATGGTTCTGGCGGCGGTGGTGATGATGACGACGATGATGACAGATGTGTCGTGAGCTGTCCTCTGCTTCGAGGGGCGAGCTGTTGGGGAGGAATGATGACGGTGTAAGCTGGTCTTCTGGTTGTGCCCTCAGCACCGCCCTCGAACCTCGAAGCAGCCGTTTGAGACGCGGCGTCAGGCGACCGGGTACCAATGGAGATGATGGCAGCGAAGTGATGGTTAGAAAAAAGGCAGACAGACGAGAGGTGTGGTCGCGTCAAGGCGAGACCCTTTCCTCTTAATTGCGACTGGGCTGGGCGTCAGTCATCCCCTCGTCCTCCACTGTCTTGTCTCGTGCCTCACCGACCTGTGTGCCCTGCCCTGGCCGCCCCTCCCGGTCGGGCTGCCTTTGTTGAGAACCCTAGGTAGCTTTCGTGTCCGCGGAAGACACCAGACCGCGCTCTAGACCTTGTCCCTGGGGCTTGACCCGTTTGATAACGGTCGCAGTGATGGGGAAATTCGCTGGACTGCCGCGTGCTGATAAGGATGCTGCTCAATTGGGAGTCCACACCGAGCGAATGCCCTGCAGAAGCGGGGCGAGGGTCTCGTCTTTTGCCTGAACGTGAACAATAGAAAAGACTCGATTCGTGGGATTCCTCGTCGCGGGCCTCGAGCTTGCCAGGGGAGCTCCAGCGTCTCCGGTCGGTCGGTGATTGAGCTTTGTTGAAGCTCCCCCTGTTCAGAGGCGGGGAACCTTCCGCAGCTCTGGAACGGTGGGGTACGTCCTTCCATTACAGCTACCGCCTGCCACCAGCTGCCATCCCCCGGCCCCGGCGCTTCAATCACCCGATGAACCTGTCGCCGATCCCAAAAACTTCCAATTCGCGACCACTGTCCAGACATCTCGTGATCCCACGTCCAGCAGTCGCAACGGCGCCAGATCCTCACAATGGCAAAGAAGAGTACGCCCACTCCCTCCAGGCAATCAATCCCTCCGTAACTGACTGATATTTCCCCCTCCAGCCAAGTCCCGCATCATCACGGTGCGCCTCCTCTCCATGGCCATGACCGGCTACTTCTACACATTCAACCGCGTCCGCGCCGCAACACCCCTCAGCATGCTCAAATACGACCCCATCAGTATGCCACACGCACCTCTAATAACGTTACAAGTTCTCTTCTGACTCACAATCTTCTCAGTCCGGAGAAAGGTCCTCTTCCTCGAGCAGAGGCGCAAGGGAAACAAATGATCGCACCACCCGACGACCGACCGACCCCAAGGCCACATGTATCATAATGACACCAACAACCCGGCGTTTTGTCTTTTTGCATATCCTCTGTAAATCACGGAGGAGGGGGGAGAGAACGGCATTGTACAACAGCACCGACCGCGCGACCTCGTCACCGCCGGCCATAGACGCAGAATCATCTCGATGTGATAGGGCTATATCTGCTTCGAAGCAGCAAAATACCATGGTCCAGCATTCCTCCCACCTCAATTTAGGTACCCCGAAATCCATGCCACGAGAGCTGCGCTAGAAGTATGCGGCAGAATCGAAAGAATATTCCCCAAAATGGTCCCGACATATCCGTGACGAATGACCCTCCGTACCTAGGCCTCCTGGGCGTGCTGCTGTTTATTCGGCGACAGCCTCTTCTGGACTTGGCTGCGTGTTCTTCCGGCATTCGGGCGCTGCCGCTTCCTCTCTCGTTCAATCTGATCCTCCTCCCTAGCACCGCCCTCTGTAGCGGCGCTCTCGAGGCTCTTGCCCCCCCCTTTGCGCTTCGCGCGTTGCCCAACCTCGGTGTGGTTCTTTGGTCCTGCAGGTAACTGCGATTCGTGTGTCTCCGACTTCCAGACCGCTAAAGTTGTCAGCGTGTCCGTGTCCTTTTCCGTAGCCGCCCGGCCGACGAGCATGGTCTTTATGCATTGCACTGCACCCAGACCTCCTGGCCCCTGGTTCTTGGGCTTCCCCTCCACCGGCTTGCTGAAAGCCCTGTGGCCACTCTGGCTGCCCGAGAATGGATCTGCTAGGGCAGGCTGGGACCCTGCCTCTTCGGCATCGCCCAGGGAAGACTGGCTGTCCCCTATTTCTGTGTTCCTGCTGGCCCGAAGGATTGGCTTTTCGGGCGCCATCATGCGTCTATTCATGCGTTCCTTGGCCGGGGCCATCGCTGGAGCTCCAGGCATCTCCCCATCTCGACTTGGTGTTCGAAGAATAACTTGTTTGTCTGCCGGGGCTGTCATCTGGGTGGAAGGCTGACCGACCTCGAACCCCTTGTTTCCTGAGGTCGCTGCCTTGGTGGCCTCATTCGGTGCAACTGCTAGCACTTCAGTTGATCCGTCCCGGCCATGGACCATCAAGTCTTGATAAGCCGTCGCCTGTAGCTTCTCGACTTCCAGTGTTTCACTGACGCACTTCTCCTGAGTGGTAAACAGCACCGTCTGGAGCTCGACCAGAGTTCGGAACAGCATCTCCATCTCCCGGATATCTGCTGTTTCGTCGGCAAGCTTTCTGACATACTTCTGCATCCCATCCAGTTGTTGCATTGTGCGTTCCATGCTCTTGAGGCCGCCCGTTACAGCATTTGCCGATGCCGGCGATGAGCTAGGCGGGCTTCCTTTGAGCCTCTGGGTCAGATTCACGATGCGCTGCTCAGCAACTTGCAGCTGCCGGCGCAGATCAGCCGCTGTGGCAGCTGACGCAGCCTGCAGATGCGATAGTTTGCCCTTCACTTCGCTCAGTTGCTGCAAGGTGTCGTCCCGGGAAACTCTGAGCTCATCAACCTGGACCTGTAGGTCAGGCTGCCCTGGCAGTTGGGGGTCATCCTCTGCTGGATGGCTTGCCTCAGACGCCACTAGCAAAGTGTTCTCCGTCTGCTTCCTCAACTTCATGGTTTCGGCGCTGTGCTTCTCATTTTCGACCCTCATGGCTTCACGAAGCTCTCCCAGCTGCTGATCCTTCTTCTGGCATGTTGTGTGCAGTTGCTCCACGTCCCGTGCCGCCTTCTGTGCCGCCGTGGAGAGCGCTGCATCCATTGTCGCGGCTCTGGCACTCAGAGACTGGATGTCTTCTTCTTGCTGTTCTTTTACAGATAACAGGCGCTGAACCTCTCTGTGTGCTGCATCAAGATCGGTCATCAATTTGGTCTTTTCTTCGGTCACGGCCATGAGCTCGGAGCGCATCTCCGCTTCTCGTTCGCTGTGCGTCTGTTTCATGGTTTTCACTTCGCCTTGGAGAGTCTGGTCGATCCGTTTGACGGTCTCCTCAAGGGACATCTGGGCAGTAGTAGATTCCTGGACGTCTGAACTGAGACTGTCATGATGTCAGCTATGGTGGCCAACACGAGCCACCGCCATGACAACTGGTCGCTTCAATGATGCTCGTGTTCTTGGGACCGATCACGCTCTGAAAAAGGCAGCGAGTGTACTTACGAGTTCAAGGTACCGCTCAGACGGTACTCCAGTTGCCCCAAGAACTGATGATGATCCTCTGGCCAAATCGTCGACGTTTGGAGGAGCGCCAAGATCTCATCAACCCTAGACCAGTGAGCTGATGACTTGGGCAGGACAACCAAGGCTCTTACTTCTCTGGCAGGTCAGAATGTGCCTCCGATTGCTCGTCTCTGTCGGAAGCCTCCTGGGACTTCACAATTGCGGCACTCAGGCGGGACACAATGTCATCAAGGGACTGTTGGTTGGCCTTCTGGGTGTCCAGCTGCTGAAGAAGATTCGCGTTGATTTCTCGAGAGTCGTGCAAACGCCTTTCCAATTCGCCGAATCGACCACGTAGCTCAGCGAGCTCATTCTCTGCTGCCTTGAGTCAGAATCGTACGGACAGGTGTGAGCTCGACCAACCTTGACTTTGTTTCTCGGTCTGTTTCTCACGATTGACCCGGATTGCTTCGTCGAGGGCCATCCTGGTTGCCTCAAGCCTGCGGGAGAGGCTCTCTTCTCTCTCCTGGCATTGTTGATCCATTTCCCGGCAAGCTCTCACAGCTTCCTCGCAATCCTGGTTTGACTGGATTGACACCGCCTGATGCTCCTCCATGATTTCGTTGAGGCGTTCCCGGAACTTGCTGCACCGCTCCGTCAACTCGCCTTTGACATACTCAACAGTTGCTTGAGATGCCTGAAGCTCCTGAGCCATCTGCTGCTCCCGACTCCTCAAGGTGTTTGACTCTGCCTCTGCCACCTCGATGCGCTTTTGGAGGCGGGAAGCCTGGATTTTGAGACCTTCATTCACCTTCTTCATCTTGTCCCACTCCTCGATGGTGGTTTTCAGTTGCTCCTTTCCGCAAGAGATCCTTTCATTGGCCTTAGACTGACTCGCTTCAAGAATCTTACATCGTTCTTCCATCTTTTTCAATTCCTCGCGGAGGTTGTTCTTTTGGGCGTCGATGGCTCGTAGGTTGCCCTTCATTTGCGTTGATGGTGACTCGGATAGATTGGGGCCACGTCTTCGACGAGAGACGTTGGAGATTCGCGAGGCTGGGCGGGTTGAAGAACAATCTGAGCCAGGTACATCTGCCGCGTGATCGTGTGATCTGTGGTGTTCGTGGGACTTGTGATTGTGCCAGTCGTCTTTGGCACGCGAGTTGATGGGCCACTGCCCTGACTCGGGGATCAGACCAGACGCATGATCCATCGTGGCACTCGCATGATGAGGCACAGAATTAGGGCGACGGTGTTGACTACGAGACTCGGCGGTTTCCTTGTTTCCACGTCTGAAATGGCGTGCTCCGTCATCATCGGAGCGCTTGCCCGTGATTTCACCAGGCAATGCCAAGTCTCCAATGGGTGCATGTTGACTGGCCTCACGGTGATTTTCATCATTGGGATGCGAGGCTTTTGATGTGATGCGACGGTGCTCAATGCTGCTTGCTGAGGGCACTGTCGGATGGACATGATGCTGTGCTTCCACACGGCCTGGTGGCCTCCTTCCATGGTCGGCTGCGGGAGGGACCAAGTCGGGGCCTGAATAGGGGCTACTGGTCTCTGGACGTCTCCATTGTGGGCGGCTGTTCGATTCTCGAGTAGCTGCGGGAGCTTCAACTTCTTGGAGGTGGAACATCGATGCCGGTCGACGTCCAGAGAAATGATTGTTGCCGAACTTGGGTGCAGAAGCAAAGGTGTAGGCTTCTTCATCTCCTTGTGACATTTCGTTGGCTTTGGAGAACCGTGTATTCTCTAGACGAAGACGTCCCTCCAGACTGTCTTGAGTTTCCAGAGCCAGGCTCGAGTCGGCGTACTGTGAATCTTCGAGAGCATCGAGGAAGTGTGACTCGATGACCTCGGGTACCGGATGAGAAGCCTCGATTACGGAGGTGTCACCGGTCAGGTCGGGAGACTTGGATGGCGGTTGCTCTCCAGGCTGTTCACCTGTGACTACGACATCATCCGAGACATCGGCTTGCTCCAGGCTTCCCACAGCGGGTGAGCCGCTCGGGCCCGGAGCACCCATAGCGAGGGTTGTAGTCGGGCAAAGAGGACGGCGTCAGGACGGTGGAGGAGGCGTGAAGTTGTCGAGTGTGGTGTGCTCAGATATTGACTGCTCCAGCACCGAGGGAGAGTGTCCAAGAATGGGTCAGGGCCCAGGCAAGTTGAAGCAAAAGAGCCCGAGATGTGTGAGGTGGTCAAACAGCAAGAAATCGGAGCCCCGAGACGGGATGTCTCGATCCATGATGGTGCAGGTCGGTGCTGCCTGCCCGCTGAAAAGTGAAGGTGTGGAGTGGTTTGGATGGCACTTTCCTGCCAGCGGACTCACGTCTTCGGTCATCACTTCCATCTAGGTATTCCCATGGGCAGGGCAGGCGAGAGCTCAGCGGAATGTGCCTGGAGACTCCCAAAAGATAATCCCCACTGCTTCGTGATGACTTCATCACTCCAGATTCTGTCGGGTCCTTGTTTGCGCTTTCTGTTCAGCGTCCGGCCTCCATCCATCCTACCTACTTCACGCCGAAGTATGCAACTTCCCTCTCCTCGCCCAGGAAAAGGAGGTCAGGCCATGCTTCTGGCATACCTTATTCCAGTACGCGACCTGAAGCACCCACCCAGGTTCTCGCTTCATGCACATCCATGGCCACGCGAAGCCCTCGCTCTGGGCTCTTACTCAGCTCTCGTCGAGCATGTACTTATGCTGCTCATACTACCTGGTACGTACCTTGCTGGTAACACTCCTTCCTCACAGTTTCAGCATCCCTTCCGAATGAGGGTAAGTATCATGCCGAGACAGAAAAGAGATGTGATCTAGTAGACGTCTACTTATGAGCCATCTTAACGCTTTCGAATATTGGGAAGAAGCGAGCAGGGAAGATGTGGGGGCCGGCGGGTGATCGAGATCAATCGTTGGCGGGCTGGTTTTCAGTCTCTGACGAGCGTGTAGCCACATATTTCGTCTTGGTCGAAGGGAAGAAGGACATGTATGTGAAACAGGCAGCGTGAGAGAAGACATTGACTCTAAACAGGTCGGTATTCAGGGACCTGCCTGGTCAGACGTCTGAGAGAAGTTGTCATGTTGACGAGCTTCAGTCCACGGAGCAACGCGCGAAACAAAACATTGCTACAGTGAGGGGCTGTGGCATTTGGCCCGTCTTGGACCTCTCATGGCACCGCTAGGATCCGGTAGGCTTGCTCGCCCATCCGCATGTGATTCATCCCTCAACTTGCGTGTCGCGGAAAAGAAAGACGGAGGAAACTCTTTTCTGTCGATCTTGTTGGGTGCCCCAGAAACATTCAGGTGTCGACGCCGTGATGTGCCGTCACACTGAGCGTCGCATCAGTCGCCGTGATGCTAATGCGGTGACGACGGCCACATTCACAGTACACCGCAACGGCGCCTGACCGTCTCGATATATCTCGTGGCCCAAGGAACCCTGGGTGACAATCATGGTCAAAGCCCCGGCGAGCCGCCGACTATGGCCTCCCCCTGACCCCTGATTGGCCCGGCCCTGTGGCACCATTCAGGGGTGCATCACAGATGGCGCCGCACGTCGGCGCTTCGAGCCACCAATTGACGCGCCCTGAGCCTATCTGGACCATCGTGAAGAAACCCGTACCGCCCAATCCTGCACCACGGCTGCGTGCTGCGCAGGGTGACTGCCGGAGGTGACGATGCAAATCCCGTCACAAACGGGGTGTTTCGTCGGCGCAGAGGGGCCCATGATAGGCCGCGGGAAGGGGGGGCGCTGGGGCTGGCGTGCACCTTGGTCCTGGGTTCGGGGCATGGCAGACATTGATATCATGCTGGGCGGGTGGTTTTCTTCGTCCTTTCACATTCAAAACGCAAACGCCTGACGCCGCTTGATGCCGGAGGACGTTGTGTCTGTCGAACTCTACCAGTACAACCTGAACGACCGTCTGTCTCGTCGCCTCTCACTTTGACAGTGAGACGAACACCACTCGCTAAACCACAACACAATACAGCCGACATGGCGACGCCAACGGAGCACGATTTCCCCCTCGCAACACACGAATTTACCCCCGCAGATGGCGTCGGTTCGCCTGACGGAGATGCTGGCACCGTAGACCGTGACTCCTACACCGAGGCCGGTAGTGATGACTCTGGCGGCATGTACTTGCCCCAGGGCGCCCTGATCGCCATCATTGTTGTCGCGGCCGTCATTGCCGTCGTTGGTGGTACGTCTCCCTGCCCCTCTGCCACACACCTCAGGGACCCTGGTACTGACCGACCGTCCCCTCATCAGTGAGCACGGCCATCCTCTTCTACGTCGCTAAGAAGCGCGAGTGGAAGATGCGCGAGAAGTTCCGCCAGTCCGCCCGCAAGGTCGTCAACGCCCTCACGCCTCGCCGTAGCGAGTTCCCGAAGGAGGTCAAGAACTCGGTGCCAAAGGGAAGTAAGAGGGGGATCCGGCTGGACGACGTGCCACCGACGCCGAGGCTGCGCCCCGAGGACGTCGAGAAGGGGCTTGCCGTGCAGATTTCGGCCAAGGGCGGGCATAAGAAGAAGTGGGGGCGGAAATGAGCACCGGCAGGGCAGAGAAGTCGGCGTGGTTTCTTGAGCGAGCATTGCGAGTTCCCGGGTGTCATAGATCGGTCCATGTCTGGTTCAGGTGTCAACAGGTTGCGCCTCTTTGCTGTATCATTATGCTCATTGGGTATCCGGAGTCCTGGCTGAATTAAAGCTTCCTCATCGTGTTCGCACTCGCGCTTCGTCGGTCCCCGAACTTCTTCTTCTCCCGTGGCGAGTCGAACTGCTGCGGCTGGTGTTGCCTCTTCTTCCTGCCTTCGGGCACGAACGAGACCTGTCGCTCGCCCACCACGTCGCCGCGGTTCTTGGACACACGGCCCGTCTTCTGACTCCTGGACCCGAAAGCGGTGTCTTTGGGCCCCCTGCCCCTGGATGATGAGACCGTCATGGTCATTCCAGGCGCCTGAGAAGGCTGGCTGCGAGGCGGTCGAGAGCCCTGGCCATTTGGCACAGGGGCTTGCGGCCGGCTTGAGGAACCAGCCGCGGCGGCATCTGTAGGAGCGGTGTTGGGGTTGAGGGCACGGAACTCGCGGCTGTTCTCGTCGACAGCAAAGGCCTGGTCCATGAACATGCTGGCGAAACGGTCGTCGCCCAGCATGCCGGCTTCTGTGTCGACCTTCTCCCTGTTCTCCTGGCGCTCCAGCAGCTTGTCTGCCAGTCTCTGGTTGACCTTGACCTTCTTCTTGCCTCTGATCCTGCTCTCGCGCTCTTTCTCGACCTTCTCCTTGATGCGCTTTGCCCTCTCCTCTTCCCAGACGTAGGGGTTGGCGATGAGTCGGGCCTGGTCGTAGAGCTTCGAATCGACGAAGTAACCGTGCATGTACGGGCGGAGAAGATTCGTCTTGCCGATGAGATGGGCCAGGCTGAGAGACTTGAGCTCGGGGAGCGTGAGGAACTTGAAGTTGTCGTAAGTTTCTGTGCGGACCTCCTCGGCCATCTCCTCCACCATGTTGTCGAGGAACGAGCACCACTTGGGCGCCGGGCCGAGGCTCGGAATGAAGAACGAGTGTTGCTGCTTGCCTGGAGATGCGGGTCAGCGAGATTCAGCACCAGACAGTAGAGAAGAAACCAACCTTCGTTTGCTGTCAGCAACATGCCCGTGTTCTTGCACCAGGCCACGTCGTTGAGGTCCACCACCGGCTCAACGGACGTGAACGGCTCTCCGTCTTGCTCGTCCCAGATCTTGATGATCCTCTTGTCCGCCGACATGATTTTCTTCTCCTGGGATGCCGTGGTCATATGGATGAGCTTCTTGATCGGGAAGCCGTATCCTTGGTCCTTGGTGAGGAGGGGCACGGGACGACGGAGATCGAAGAGCTGCACCATGCCCGTGGACGAACCTGTCGCCAGCGAAAGACCCGAGTCGTTGAAATCCAGCGCCGTAATACCGCCCTCCTGACCAGAGAGCAATGCGACTCGTGACTTCGATCGAGAGTCCCAGAACTCCACCGTGCCGATCGATGTGCCGAACGCGTTGAGACCATGTGAATGTTCAGCAATGGCTGCCGTGTTGACACTGCCGGCGTTGATGCTCCCCTGCAGACCTGCGCCGGGCTCGTCGCCACCGACATCGATCTGGAACGACTTCATGAACCTTCCAACCTCCAGGTTCAGTCGGAAAACCTCTCCGAAGCCATCCTGGTCTACACCGACGGACGGCACGTACACCTCGGCCGACTGTCGATCGAACACGAGGTCTCGACCGTAACGGGGTATTCTGATGGCATAGTGCATGCCCATCGGGGTATGGAGCTCGACACGTCTGTCGCCTTGCAGCAGGAGAGTCTTGGAGTAATCGGTGGAGAGGAGGGCAAGTTTCTCGGTCAGAGATTCGGTATGGCGGGCAAAGGACAGGCAGAGCTGCGACAGGGTGTGCACATGGATCTGGGGCTTGTATGTGCCCGTGCTGACAGACCACTCTCCATCTTCGCTGACGGCGATGCAGTTGCTCGCCTCTTCGAACTCGAAATCCTGGAGAAGCTCGACTCGGTTTTGGTACTCGGCGTCGTTCTTCAGGGATCGCTTTCTGCGTCGCGCAAGCCAATCCGGAAGCGGCCTTGCTGTTGAAGCACCGGAGATGGTATATACCGGGACTGTCCCGGGGTTGGTGAGCTTCATGGCGGCAGAGGTCCGTTCTTCGCGAGACGGTGCCGGGTGTATTGACAGAAAAGGCTGGGTTCAAGTCGAGACTTCACTTTGGCGGGCAATGGATGGGAAAAAAAATCGCCGATAAGATAAGAACACCGGAGGGTCGGTGAAGGCCCCGCCCGAGCAGGGGTGCTCGCATGTTAGCGGATGTGCTGACCGAGGAGGCGAGTGTCTTACGGGAACACCGAGCCCCTGATTGGCCATGCGACGCCTTCCGTGCAACCTTCCATCTTCAGAGCGTGTCCGCCGCCGGCCGTGGAAGTGTTCAGATCCCTGGGAGTGGGGCGAGTCCCTTGCCCCAGCTCGACTTCCAGGTTCACCTCAGGCCGAGCTGGACTATCACACGGTCAACCTGCACTCCCGTCGAGCTCCGAGCAGACAGCCGCCGCCATTCCGCGCCTTTCCCACGCGCACCGCTCCCAGTATTGAGCCGACACATCATCTCTACAACTATCAGTCCAGCCATACGAAGCAGGACCTGCCTCGACAAGTCCCCGGCCCCGAACCGAAGCCCGGGAATAGCCTGCCGCACCGGCTTATCCTGCGCGCCCGACCCAGCATGCTGAGATGGACTTGAGCATCTTCCAGAACAACTTCAACGTGTACACTACCGGCCTGGACTCGGCGACTCCCAGACAGCACCACGGACTACGCATAAACAGCATATAATCTGCATGTGAAATCCCTCTCGGCGCACCCGCACCAGCAGCCCTGAGGGGTTTCGCGATCGAGGTTCATGTCGCCACACAACCTGTCGCGTACCATTCCACACCGTCGACATGGACATAAGCGACTACGACACTAATATAATATCAATTGTGAGTTCAGCATCATCTCCCGGGTATGGTTTCGGCAGCTGACGGGATATCCCTGCTGCAGAATGGGATCAAGTCAATCGCTTTCCAAGTTTATGAACCCAGCTCCGACCAGTCGCACTCTTTCTCCTCTATCGTTTCCGAGACCGACAACACCCTGCGCGATGACGGCCGAATATTCTACTTTGATACGGTCAGACGAGCCCTCTGGCACTTCTACTTCACCGACAAGGAGGCCGCATCGACTGGGCAGGAAGATGAGGACGGCTGGGGTTCCGAAGTCAACATTGCCGGCGCCAGCCTGGCGCTTGTTGAGCATGGAACCTTTGAGCCGGTCAACCTGTTCAAGGGGAGGGCGCCGGTGCAGGCATCCGCCGCAAATACCCCAACGACGGGGACCTCCAGCAACCCAACACCTGAGCAAGGCCCTCGGAGCGTCACGGCACCATTTCCGCCCGACGCTGACAAAATCGTTTCCCTCTCGACTATGAGCAATAGATCCTCATCCACCACCGTCAAGGATGCGTACGAGCGCTTTGTCACAGCCCTGCTGTCCACGACGTCGACATCGTTCTGCCGAAGGCTGGGTGCAACCCCCCTCAACCATTGCACAGTGCTGCTGGACCCCAAGGCGACACGACACATATCTGCTAGGTACGGTGGCACGAGGGGGTGCGCCGTTCTGGGGACATTCCGAACCTACCTCACGACGACGGGTTCATTGGTTATCGGGCTATCTCTGACATCCAGCGAGGGCATCATCCCGCTCACCGAAGCCCCTGGCTCTGGCCAACCAGCCTTTGCGACCCAGGTGATTGCAGCGCCATTTGGCGTCTTGGGAACCTACCAGGGCCTCTCGACCGGGGCAATGCCGGACAACCTTGGCCAGACCCCTGATACGCGGATATGGCGAGCCAGAGCAGACGACGCGCGGGCTTCGCAATGGCGCGACATGTGCTCAAGTATCTTGCGCGCACGTGGTGTCCCTCCCGAGCTCCTCGAGGACTGTACTTGGATTGCTCTGCAGCTCGCACGTCGGAAGCCCGGCGACCAACTGGCAAACGGCCTGGCAACACCCCTCTCCAGCACGTCGACCGTGATCTCCTGGCCGGCAGCCTTATGTTTTCGCAAAAGAGCCCTGGACTGCGACGTGGAGATCAACGGCGGAGACGAGCGATTGGCATTTTCCCAGGAAACCACTGACATACTGAATGAGGTCAGACAGTGGTTCCTCGCCGGAGGCGAACGAGAAGAGAGCATAACATTACGCCGAAAGGCAAGAGAAACGGCCGCCAACAAGGAGACTCAACCTCCCGTGACTAGCATTCAGCAGCCAACTGGGCAATCTCCAGTGGATCCTCGAAGAGCCGCCAATGCTGCCGCCGCAGGGACAGTCTATCCAACTCCCCCTGATGGGGTGCAGAATCCGACTGCGGCAACCCCGGCGGCCATGCTCGATGCCGGTCTGTCCAGCCCTGGAGGGCCTCCGTCTCTGGCTGTGCCGGCTGAAGCAGACATCCCCATGGGCAACACGAACATCGCTGGCGAGCCTGAACAGCCAGAGCATTGGGAGGCTCCCAGTGGTAAGAGGGAACGGGGTGACTCCTTCAATGACACGGACAATCTATTCGGTGACATGGGTCCCGACATGTTCGGTGGCGATGCAGACATCACCGACGCTGATTTCAGCTTCTTCGATGAGCAACCTGAGGATGGCGATTTAGATCTCTCTGATATGCCAGACTTGGCCATGACGGAGCCTCCTGCTCCAGCAGCTGCTTCTCCTGTGAAAGCGCCGGCACCCAAGCCCCTGAGTCGAGAGAACTCGAAGGAGAAGATGCCGCCACCTAGCTCTCCCGCGTTTGTGAAGCCCGAACCCCGGCACGCAAGAACCATCCAGGCGGAAGAAACAAAGCCGCCAGCAATCTCAGTCAAGCCATCCGGCGCGAAGAGAGATCTGAGCCCATTTGACCCTGACACGGTCTTCAAGAAGGTTCGTGCTTCTCTGAGCCAACCTCAAGCTGCAAATGGCAAGTCGTCCCGCAAAGGCAGCATATACGATAGCGTCGAGTTTGACCCAATCCTCCCACTGGCCAACAAAAAGTACGAGGCTGGCGGTCGATTCGATTGCTCAACGTTGGCGCTACAGTCCGAGGCAAACCAAGGCAAGCCTCCAACGACGGACTACCTCAAGCGCCATGGTAGACAGAATCGCAAGGCCTCGAGGGTGATCGACCCTACCGTTCCTCTGATCCAGTCGTTCTCCGGGGTCTTGGGCATCAGTACTTTTCAAGGAAGTCCTGAGAAGCTGGACGAGGTTCAGTCAGACGCAGACGACATCAGCATGGACTCCGATCTTGACGATACTCCAGAGCTTACTGAGGATCCGGCTTCACCTTTCAAAGGCAGCACAAAGCGATTCAACCATGACGACGACGTGGTTTCGCATGTCACATCGTTGAGAGACGCCGAGTCCGTCGTGGACGAGTCGGATCCGTCACTGGCTTTGGAGCTACCGAGGATCGCGAAAGCCGAAGCCCCGTCCGTGACAGTCACCAAGTTCTTCGACACCCCAGAACCGACGAGCACCGATGTCATTCTCACTGACGAGGAGGTCATTACTGTTGCACAGATTCTCACCGAACAGGCCGTCTTGGGGAATCTTCAATTGTACGGTGCTAGTCTGGGGCAGGTTCAGACGCGACAGGCTGCAGAATCACGTCGGCATCTGGCCGTGCTAGCGCATAGACTTGCAACCGACCTGAGAGACAGCCTGCCCTCTGCCCTCGCCCCTCTCACGCGATGCACTCTCAAGAAGGTCTACGAGGTCGCCGATATACCCCTGTATGCCACCTCCAACCGGCTTCAACCTCGAGTTCCCTCAAGGGAACAGCCTAGCGAGCCGCCCCCCAAGCTCTTTGCGATACCGGTGCCGCACCTAGAGATGAAGCGAATGGACACGAAGCTCTCGATTCTCCCCTCCAGCGTCCCATTCTGGGAAACATTGGGTCTGGGCCCATCGCCAGGGCCCAAAAACATCACCGCTGTCTGCGTTTTCCCAGGCGCCGAAGGCATGGACGACTTTGCTTCTGCCTTCCTCGAGCAAACTCGGCATACCTACGAGTTCCTTAAATTGGGTTCCTTCGACCTGTTGTCGAACGAGACGCACGGAATCACAGGGGGCCTCCTGCCGTGGGACGTCTCGACCTCAATGACACCGCTCAGTGAAGAGGGCCCTTTCAACTTTTCCGTCCTGTACGAGAGGATGCAGAGCTTGAACCAGAGCTTGCTCGCCACGGACGCTTCCAACAAGAACATTGTCGTCTTCTTCGCCTATTCCCCGGCCTACTCAGGATCGATCGTGGAGACATGTTCGGCTTTCCAGCAGCTGTTCGAGATGCACAAGAAGTCATTGGCTGAGAAGAAGAAAAGGCCGTCTAACGAGCTTGTGCTGCAACTCGTTCCCACGCTATCTTTGACCTCGGTACTGGGGCCGTCGTCCACAGATGCGGGAGAGCTCATACGGCTTGCCATCGAGACGTACGACCGATGTACGCTCTTTGGTGGCCCGATGCCTGCTCCTGCGATTGTGCTTGAGCAGACGATGCCCAGGAGTATCGACTTCCGACTCAGTAACACGGGGTCTTCTTCACTCATGCACGAGAATACCTGCATTCACATCGCCTACGCCCAGAGCGTGGACGAGAGGTGGATCACGGCGGCATGGACGGACAACCGCGGCAGCCAGCAAATGACGGCATCTTACAACCTGGGACGAAAAGGCAAGCCGCTCTCCAGCGCACTGAACGACATCATGCACGAAATCTGGGAGACGACACACGACCTTATCTCGCGATGGAAAGTGCACTGGCGAGTTATCATCACCAAGTCGGGCCACATGGACCAGAACGAGATTGATTTCTGGGTAGCCCTGGCGGAGACGGAGTCCGTGGCTACGGTCAGCCTGACGCTGATAGCGGTGGACACGAATCCTTCGCTACAGCTGCTGCCACCGTGTGTCAAGGTTGCCGGGGGGCCTTCTGGATCGCACTACACCGCGCCTGGCTACACAACACCTGTTTCCACGCCACAGCCGTCCACTGTGTCTCCTGATCAGAGCGGTACACCGGCGACGCCGATCAGAGAGGCCAATGCGACAGGCGCGCCAACACCGGGCGCGACGGACAATATTACCGAGCCAGCTGACGGCGAAGCGATTCTCATCGACGTCACGGACCAGACTTGGGGCGTCGTCCTCGCTCATCGCCTGAGCACCTCCAGCTCACCAGGTGATCTCACCTCGGCCCTCGCGAGCGGTTACCTCGTCAAGAGGGGTGGGACGAACGCCGAAGACCCGCCGGTGGTCATGGAGGTCAACATCCTGAGGAACGACGGGAACCCGCGGGCCTGCGAGCAGCTATTACGCGAGATGCTGAGCTACTTCCGCGGGTTGGGCACCTTGGCGCGGGCCAGATCGATCGTGGACAGGGAGACGGATGTGCGGCCGTGGCATGTGGCGGCGGCAGAGAAGGGCGTACAAGCGTTGTATCTACTGATGTGAATACGGGCGGGCATGTGAGTGCTTGCCTGGGGAGTTTTGGGCGGCAGCATTGAGTACGCGGGCATGGTTTGGAGTACAGTCAGGGGCTCTCGTGTGTTGTATCAAGTATATCATCTCGGCGTTGGAGATGGCCAGTGTTCTTCTTGGAATGATACCATCTTTCCCATTATTGATGATGATTCGTTTCTGTGGCAGACCAGCTCCTCCGTTCCGGTAGGCTTGGCGTCCGGAGTGTTTGTATTGGAGGCGGCCGTTTTCATGCCCATACTCGGAGCACAAGGGGAGACCTCACTCTCACTCGGGGGAGGGTTCATTATCAAAAGATTCCAGGTGAATGGTGCTAGGAGAGCGAAGGGAAGCATCGCTACCACTGCCTAATTTACTCCAGCCAATGTGGAAGGAAGCCTGACCCCTGAACCCCTTTCTTGCTGTTCGTGCTCGAAGTCAAACTTATAGCCAAACACTTTCTCGGATCCATACCAGTCACTGTTTGAGTTATTTAGCTTAGTAAGGAAGCCAACGAGATTCTTCTAATAATATTTCCTCGTTCCTCTCGATGCTCTGGAAAGATTTCTTCATTCAACTCCTCTCCACCTCCCGAGACGAACCGCCTACTTCGCGGAACCCTTCTGAGGCCGAGACCGTCCTCCAACCCATGAGGGATATGTGTCATAGACATATTCTTTACTGGTCGACAAAAACGTCGCTTGAAAGAATGATCTACGAATCCCCATCCGGTCCATCTCGAAAGCCCGACAGCTGAGTCCTGCCAGTCTTGGACAAGTGCATGGCTCGTGACGGATCCCCCAGGCGCAGAGACTCCACATCCACGGATGGCTGAAGATGTCGCGACCCGGTGCTAGCGCTCGCCCAGTCTCTCAGAGCGGTGTTCAGGCTTATAGCTAAGGGCCTGTTAATGGTCTTATCCACCAGCCTATGCAAGGTGCTGCCGATGGTAGAGTCTTTTTTTGACTTTTTGGATGTCTGGAGGGCTGTGGTGGTGCTCCCCGGCGGGTGTATTGAAGAGCATCAAATGTTGTCTTGATGGCATGCCGACATCGCGAGACTTACGACAGAGGTGTTCGAACCTGATGACCGCCACATGGATGCGTGTCTAAAACCAATTTTGCCGTGATCCCATACCTTTGTTTAGATGAATGCAAGAAATGTTATCATGTTTCCGCGTCCTATGAGACCATGGTGGCCGCCAACGTCTTCCTGAAAGTTGACGACCTTGGACAGTGCCTCAGAAAGAGTCTCGGACCGGCACAACGACAACAGCAACACCACCACCACGACAACGCGACCATCAAGTAAGCAGCATATCAGAGCTCCACACTTGCACAGCACGCATCTTTGAAAACCGCCGGTCTATGCAAATCTATTCAAATCAGGACAGTTGATGCCCCCGCAAGAGTCTATGGAACATACATGAATCGTCATTACATCGCGAGCCGTTGAAAGCTCGCCTTTTGGTATCCCTTCGCCGCGCTGTCTACCCATCCCTGGAACCCCCAAAGTGACCGCATCTCCTCTAGTTATCCCAGAACCCGGGGAAGAGAAACTCGACCTTCTTCATCGCCTCGGGGTTCCTGCCCTCGGGTTTGGTCATGAACTTGACCGCGCCCTGCGACGCGCCCTCCCACTTCTTCGCGAGCACGAGGTCGCTGTTGTCGAGCTTGGTGAGCTGGTCGAGGACGGCGCCGATGAGGCGCTTGGCGTTCTGCCCGTTGGCCTCCATGTACTTCATGACCATGGCGACGTCTACGTCCTCGAAGCTGTGCCAGCAGTCGTAGTCGGTGGCCATGCAGATCATCTGGTAGGCGATCTCGGCCTCGCGGGCGAGCTTGGCCTCGGGGAGCACGGACATGTTGATGACGCTGCCGCCCCAGGAGCGGTACATGTGGCTCTCGGCGCGGGTGGAGAACTGGGGGCCCTCCATGCAGATGATGGTGCCCTTGTCGTGGAGGACGACGCCTTCGCCGTCCATGTGGGCGGCGCAGGCCTTGACGACCTCGGCGAGGCCGGCATCGAAGGGGTCCGCGAAGCCGACGTGGCCGACGACGCCGCCCTCGAAGAAGGTGAAGGGGCGGATGCCCTTGGTGCGGTCGATCACCTGGTCGGGGACGAGGAAGTCCATGGGCTTGATCTCCTCCTGGAGGGAGCCGACGGCGCTGAAGGCGATGATGGAGCGGACACCAATGTGGCGGAGGGCCGCGATGTTGGCGCGCGCGGGCACCTCATGAGGGGCGTGTTGGTGGAAGTGGCCGTGGCGGGCGAGGAAGGCGATCGGGGTGCCATTGTGCTCGACGATTTGGATCGGGGAGGAGGGGAAGCCCCAGGGAGTCTCGGGGTTCAGGGCAGCAATGGGCGTGAAGCCATCGATCTTGCTGAGGCCGGTGCCGCCGATGACAGCGATATGGACCGGGCCTGGAGGAGGAGAGAGGTCAGCCAGGGGGTTATTTCAGGGGCGATTGCTTGAGGGGACTTACGGTCGAAGGTAGTGGGAAGGGAGGACATGGTTGGAGGCTTGGTGTTTTTTGGCCAACAGAGATAGGGTCGACAGGCGTGGTGATGTCTCACAAATTATCTACAGACGTCGTCTGGAGGGGTTGGCGGGGTATGTGGGGTCGCGATGGTGCAAGCAGCGGACTTTCTCTGCCTTAGTAATCCTTACCCCTGATGAACTTCCACCCCTTACCCCTGAACCTTGACGATTCCAGTATGTACAACACGCCTCGGTATCTGGGAGCATTGAATGGATTTCTGCCGCAGGTGAGCAAGCTTCTGCAGTGAAACCTTGCGTCCTCGGCCATCCTCGCTCCAGCTGTATGTGCATTGCGACTGCTCAGGGAAGGGTCATAGTGCTGGGCCGAGAATTGGCACCTGGAGACACGTCTCACCTTACCAGTACAAGGTAGGCCTATAAAGCGTTGTATGAGTCTGGCAGGCACGCCTTCATGGGATCAAATTATGTAGGATCAACAACTCTTGAACAAGATTATTCCAGAACAAATTTCTGTAGAGCCGCCTTCAGTTCATGACAAACATGCCGCCTTCCAGGGGCCAGGCTCCAAGGAGAGTAGAAAAGCGTTTGTCTGTCTTATCGGAAGTCAACAAAATTAGCTCATGTGTGGATGCACAGGTCAAATAGAGAATTGGAATCTCTTCAGTTAGTATGAATGTTGAATTGGGAAATTCACTTCAACAAACTGAAGGACCAGCCATGTCGACACTGATGTCGGGGTGATGCTGACAAATGCGCCTCGCCAGCCAGGTGGGACCAGGTGGAATTCTCGGCTGGTCGCCACCAAGCGTGGAGCAAACTCACCACCAAAAAGATTCCGACTGCTAGTACAAACGAGCTCCCTCACTTCAACCCTGACGTCCTAACCAGAACCCTTATTCTTACTCGTCTGGTTACATCATTTCATTGCTTTCTCAAGCACCGCATGCTCTGACATTTCCTGCCGACACCCGGTTTTGGGGCTGCCCCTGTCTTGCCACGCGTGGGCTTGCCATTTCTCACAAAGTCATCCACCGCCGTCTCAAGACACTCACCACATCAAAGTCTCTCCTGTGCCTGCCGCAGTCCTCACCTCTCACCATGGCGGCCACAATAGAGATTCCGTACCTACCAGATCCCGGCCCCTCCGATGGGTCTGTGCCGGCAGAGTCCATTGAGGAGCGATGCTTCTCAGGCGCGCTCATCTGCCTCGAGGGCCACTACACAAGCTCGCCTCCCATGGGATCCCTTACTGCCGCGAGGGTATCTTCAATGATAGCCAAGACCCTGGAGAAGACACATACGTTCAAGCATGTCAGGTATGCCGGCCCCAATCCACCAAACGCCTGCACCTTCTGACCCCCGACAGGGACGCACTTAGCAGAAACGTCGCCATCTGGATATGGTTGACCAGGATATTCGGCGCGGCAATCCCGAACCTCACAACGAGATCTGTCGGCCCTCTATCCAGCCTGAATGACCCAGACAAAGGCGTCAGCCCCCAGGAGAGCACCGGTCTCATCGTCAAGAACTACGTCAACCTCAAGGACGACCTCCAGATTCTCAACAAGCTCATGCACATTGCCCGCAACCTGCTGGTGACTACTGAGCCCGAAGTGCCCCAGGACATCTGCGCTGCGGTACATTTCGATCAGATGGTTTACCAGACCATCATTCTCTGCGTCAATGTTACCAGCAAAGGCTACGATGGCGAGATGCTCGACGATTCGTCCAAGTCGAAGCTGAACGAGATCACCGACCTTTGTAAGTTGGCTGCTGCCCGCCCACGCTCGTGACCAACCTCAGCTGACCCGAAGCAAGATAAGAAACTTCTGGTGA
The DNA here is from genome assembly GCA_001599815.1 of Furcasterigmium furcatum. Classification (NCBI taxonomy): domain Eukaryota; kingdom Fungi; phylum Ascomycota; class Sordariomycetes; order Glomerellales; family Plectosphaerellaceae; genus Furcasterigmium; species Furcasterigmium furcatum. Next base: position 1,301,800 of record BCIA01000007.1, read on the forward strand.
CATCGCTTCAGCACGCCCACAATTGGATCGCCAAGAACGACCGCAACAAGATGTCCTTCTGGTACGATGTACTCTTCGACGAAGACGCCCAGCTCGACGACCCGCAAGAAGGCATGGGGGACGGGTCTGGCTTCCGTGTTGATATCGCCAAGACGGAGATCCAGAACTGGCTGGAGCGCAACTCGCGCATGTGTGACGCTGCCCGCAAGCTCCTGACCGACTACTCTCAGAAGCAGTCCCACAGACCTCCTGGAGTGCTCGCTCCGATCGCGCCTCTCGCCTGGAACTGGTACCCCGATGGTCAGGTCAAGGTGAGGGCGGACAACTTCAAAGCGGGCGAGAAGTTCACCCCGAAATGGGAACCCGAAATCACGGATAAATTCGAGCAGGACCGGGCATACGGCAGGGTATCACGCGAAATCGACACATGGTGGATGCGCGCCAGAGATGCCAACTACGACGACTGGGTCGTGCCGATGCCATCAGTGGAGTTTGCCGCTTCGCGGACCGAGCACTGCAAGAACAATCTGCTCAACCGGTATGCCCACGCACTGCATCCCGACGACGAGGAGGACGAAGAGGATGAAGAAGACGAGCGCGAGGTTGTTGAGGTGGAGGAGTCAGACCAGGAGTTGCCGGAAGGCGAGGGCTCCGTGGATGAAGAGTACGCTGAGGATGGCTACGACGACATGCTGGACGAGGACGACGACATTGACGACGACGAATCTTACGGAGAGGGTCCTCTTACCGGCCTTCTGACTGAGATCCCCAACATCCTCGACCCCAAGCAGATCGAGGCCCTGCATATGATCGTCAAGTCTTGTATCCTGGACTCCGCGGGCACAGGGCTCACGCGTGCAGGGGAGAACCTTCAGAAGACGAGGTGTCGGATGTTCCTGGCCCTTGACTGCGGAAAGTCGCTGCTTAGAGAGCTGCTTGTTTTCATCGCCGTCTGGGAGAAGGATGAGCAATCGCTCATTTTCCAGCTTACCTCTCAGCTGGTGGAGGCCATGCACCACTCGTCGCTTGTCTCCTACGCCTGGAACTCGCTCCGCATCCCCAAGGACATCATATCTCCTGCGCAGACAGTTCTCCTTCGACTGGTCAACCAAATGTTCCGCTCCCGGGTGGCGGCCCCACCGCAAGATCCGAAGGACCGGACCCGCGACCTCAAGCTCGTCATGTTCTTCTTCGGGTTCTTCAGGTCTCGCATCGTCCCCGAATGCGTCGCGCTCATGCACCTCCAAGCCCAGATCCGCGAGGACAATGCCGACCCCTCCGAATTCCCCGTCGATACCTGGGACATGGAGCGGGCCAAGGATGGTCTGGCGCAGTACCTCGACCTCCTCACCACAATCTCCGAGATTCAGTACTCGCGGGCCAAGCTCATCGAGTGGGAGGCTGTCTACGACCTCATCACCCTTCTCAACGGCCTCGAGGCTGGCGTCCCGAAGAAGCCCCTCGTCGACAACATCCCCAACCGCAACAACACCGGCAGCGCCAATACCCCCACGGCCGGCCATTCTCCATACCCACCTCCTTCAATCCCGGGCATCGAGCGTCCCTACTCAGCAGCCTCCGACTCCCCTCTCCCGTCCCCTCCCCCGCCTCCTCCCCTATCCGAGCCCGCCCACAAGTTCCCCTGGTCCGGCATCAAAGCCCAGCTCTTCACCATCCTCGCCACCCTCCTCCAGCCGCCCCCAGGCCAGTCTTCCCCGGGCAACCCCGACGTCCAGCTCCAGATGGTCCGGCACAACGGCATCGTCCCCCTCCTCAACTGCTGCGCCTACGACGACCACAACCCCTTCGCCAAGGAGCGCGTCACCATCTGCCTCAAGTGGCTCCTCGATGGCTGCGACGCCGCCAACGCCTTCTTCCGCGAACTCGTCAACCTCGCACCCGCACCGAACCTGCGGCCCCCGCCCGGCGGGAGCGCGTCCAGCACGATCCGCGTCGACGGCATCGCGGGCGAGGTCAAGGTGCAGGTCCGCTCGAACGAGGCTGCGCAGCAGGCCCAGGCCCATGCCCAGGCCCATGCCCAGGCCCAGGGCCAGGGACACGGGATCCAGCTGCCGCACCCGGCGCCGGAGGGCCCCCCGAAGGTGAAGAAGCCGATCATCGACGAGGCGGAGCTGGTGCACCGGCCCGCACATGACCCGTACGGACACGAGGAGGCGAGACGCCTGGAGAAGGGGGATTCGAAACCCCAGGACCGCGAAGAGCACGCGGGGAAGGAGCAGTGGGACGAAGATGATTTCATTTGATCAGGTACTCAGGTGGCAGGGTTTGTGCATCCGGTAGCGAGCTCTTGGGCTATGTTTGAGTGGCGTCTGGCATGTCAGGATAAAGGAATATCACATAGCGAATCGATGTCATGATACGAGCAGGCGAAGAAGAATTAGTCTCGATTACAAAAACACTACGTCTTCGTTCTATCTATTATGCGCGCATGGGCCGCTTGTGTCGATGGGTGGAGTTGGGTATCAAAGAGTCGTGGTTGTCGTTTGAAAGTGAAATGCAAAACAGTATGGTAGATTCCCGGCATGTTACGCCGAGTTCGTGGAGCGTCGCCAGATCATGAACGCCGCTACGCCGGCACAGGCCGTCGCGCCGAGGGCGAGGTAGAGGGAGGACCTGTCTGGCGGGGGCTCCTCGTTGCGCGGGAAGGCCGTGCTGGGATTTGTCGCGGCCTCTGCCAGGGCGATGAAGAGCTCGGTGATGGAGTTCCAGGTGACGGACACGTGGAGGGGAGCGCTCATCATGAGATCCGAGGTGTACTGGTCAGGCTGCTGCTCGCAGCGCTGGGTTGTCTTGTCCCTGTCTGCTTTCAGGGCGGTGTAGATGGCCGGCAGCTCGTCGAGGTGCGGGTAGCGTTGGCGGAGATCGACGATGTGGGTGAAGGAGTCGGGGTCGGAGGAGTCGTATGCGTAGCATATGAGATCGCAGGCGTCGAGCTTGACCTGGTTCTCGAGGATGGCAGGCTCGAGCTCGCCGAGCTCCTCCAGGATGAGGTAGCACTGCCTGCCGCCGGGAAGCTCGACGCTATTGACGGCGCGGCGGGGCTTGATGGATGGCCGGTAGAGTTGGTCGAACGGGCGGTTGAGGAAGGCGTCGAGGAGGGAGGATTTACCAGCGGCGGGCGCGCCGATAACGTAGCAGTGGACGACGTTGCGCTCGACTCGGCCGGGACGTCTTCTCCTCTTGCGGGCCTTGGTCACCTTCAGGGCGGAGGTCGTGGTTTCGCGGGCAGACGGGGGCTCGAAGCCGAGATGGGCGAGGTACTCGAGAGTCGTCTTGGGCTCCATGAAGGTCGTCATGCTCCACTGGGCGAGCCAACCTTGCAACGTGACATAGCCTGCCTCATTCCGGACGGTGGTTGATGGGAATGAAGTCTCCTGCCAGGACTGCGGCAGGCCTGGCGTCGGCGCAAAGAGAGCCTCCAGCTCGTCGTCGTTCAGCCCGCCATCGTTGTCCTTGTCGAAGAGGAGGAACAAATCGACGAAGAATCGGTATCCGGCCGGACTGAGCTCAGCGGAGGCATACTCCGGGACGTCAAACTTGGGGTGCAGGAAGCTGTCTTCCAGACTCAAGCTATCCGTGTAGTGAAACTTTCTCAAGATGATCCATATGGTCTCGTGGCGGCCCTTTTCGGCGTAGAGCTTGTTGAGCTGAAGGAACCCTTCCTGGTCAATGCCTTTCTCGCTCGATGTTCTCGGTGCCGCCTTGGCCACGGATTGCTTGATGTTCTCGAGATCCTCGGGTTGCAGAGACTTGTCGAAGCATTTCGTCTGAAAGTCGTGCATCTCCTGGTCGTTCAGATACCCGTCCTGATCCTTGTCGCAGAGGTAGAAGACCCTCTTGAGCGCTGCCACGCAAGCCGGCTTGAGGTTCCCCTCCTTGTAGTCGAAAAGGGGCGCGATCGGGTGCGTGACGGCCTTCTGGCAGAGGAAGAACACCTCGTTGACGTTGCGGTGTTCCCGTGCGCTGGTCCGGATGCACGAGTCGATCTCACGGAACTCGGCCATGACGGGGAGCATTTCGCCCTCGACGACCTGAGGGGTGTTTCCATCGCCTGTCAGGTCTGACTTGTTGGCGCAAAGGACGACAGGGACATTGACGCCGAGAGAACGGAAATAGGGCATCCAAAAGAGGGCGACGCGCTCATAGCTGTAGTGGTCGGAGTAAACGAGGAGAATGACATTGGACTTTCGGATCTCCTTGCGCAGAGTGGTGCGGTCCTGCGGTCTGGCGGATGTATCGACGATGGAGGTTGTGACATTGTCGGGGGTGCCGAGCTGTGGCGGGATGGTGATTGCAGGGAGGACTGGTTGGATCTTGTTCTGGATGAAGACGTCCTTGACGAGTGAAGCTATCAGGCTGGACTTTCCGGTGCCTTCGTCGCCGCAGACGCAGATTCGTACTGCATTTGGAGAGGAGAGCGTCAGTATGGTGTTGAGAGCGAAGGGTGCACCGGAGCGCGCCCGCCAGAGGTCAGGCCACTGTACCTGAAGCCATTGTTGGGAGGGAGGGAGAGTCGGTCTGGGGCGTTTGAAGCTATCTCGAGGCCATGGCAAGGGGATTATGGAGTTGTTGCCGGGTGCTCTGATGCAGTCCTAGGCGACGACTAGGGTGTATCCTTGGATCAGGCGACGTGACAGCTGCCTGGCGTTGGAAGCAGGTCGGTCAAGACAAGGCTTGGTGATGGTGTCCACGGATCGTGTCGGGCATCGAATCGAAAGATGGGCGCGATATGGTGATCATTTCCATGGATGGCCCCACTTTCCTCCGATTGCTGTGGTCCCACCGAACCTCACTGGACGTGGACGTGGAAGGAAGCTGGGGAGCACGTGGCCAATGAGCGCGAGGTTTCATTGCGTCCGGTTAAAGAAGCGCTGTGCCTCACAACCCTTGGTCCGTGCATTATCGACTGACTCGGTTAAAGGCGCATGGAAGGAGCGAGATGGTGTTCTATGGACTTGAGAAGAACTCACATGTTGTTTGAAAAGTAAGAATCGAAAATCGAAACGTCTGAATGAGAACGGCGAGAAGAGTCCTCTACTGTCCACTCTCGGACTGCAACTCAAGCCACCGTGGCTGGTGACCACTGGAACTCCGCTCTGCGAGGACTCTCACCTGACCGGGGCCTTCATTTACCCCAGCTCGCCCCCGCGGAGCGCGTTTTGCCGTTTTTGGGCTGTGTCAGGGGGCAGGTCTTAGGAGCCGGGAGCACAGTCTGATACACAGTGTAGAACTGTGGCAGTGCACTGTGGGGTTAGCGGGGTCGGACTCGAGGATCCGGATCGCCTCGAGCCAGCTGCCAGTACAGTTGCGATACAATTGTAGCAACTTGCCAGAGAGCTCTCGTAGATCCAGCCGCTTTGAAGCCTGCCTTGAAGACCTAGCTGACCCAACTGACCTCGAAAACCCAACTGATCTCGAAAACCCAACTGACCTCGAAGACCCGACTGACCTCGGACCTCGAAGACATCGCACCACTCACTTTCGCTCACAACAACACCAATTCAACCCCGATTGGAATGAAACTATGGAATTCTGTAGAGAGTAAAACGATTGTGTATCTCTGGCGTTTTGAGTTGATTTGGACCATAATTGCAATTGTTGTGTCGGGTTAAAGACTCGTCCTCCCCTCAACACCAGGCGACCTAGAGCTACCAGATATCCATCGCATCTGCTCTTGATTGGCACTTCCACTCTGCCAGTACACCTTCTCCATCGTTTCTGCTCTCGATAGCACTTCCTCACTGCCAGCACACCTTCTTAAGCGTGTAGCGTATGTCCTGGACAAGTTCGAGAGCTTTGCCGCGGCCCTTGATTGTGTCTTCCTTGATGGCATGCTTGACCCGATCCCAAGTGACGTCGATGCTGTTGAAGCAAGATTCTGGCGCCTCCTGGCTGCCTTCGCGTCGCTGAACTCTGACTGAGCCGATGCGGTACTTGTTAATGGTCTCGGAGAATCCGTCGACGCATCTAAGGATCTCGTCCATGCAGTCTGGCTTCGCGTTGAGGTAGAAGTAGAGACAGCCCAGCATCTGTTTCTGCTCGAAGAGGCACTCCTTTTGGTATCGTCGTATTCCAGCCATGTCCTCAAAAGCGTGGAGGTCGAACATGGCTCCTGCTGTCCGGTCATGTCAGCGTGTGGAGGCACCGAAGACGAAGTGGCTTACCTGTCCCTTGACGGGTTGATTCGGCAGGGGTTCTGCAGGATAGGATGTGATGGGATCTTTGATGTCAAGGTTGGACTTGGAGTTGATAGGATGTTGTGACGGGATGCCAGAGGTCGACGTGTACGTTGGCCGGTACGCCTGTAGGTAGGTAGGTTGGAGAGGTTGTTGTTGATTTTATGGTCAGAAGGATGGATCTGATACTGCAGGAAGTTGTTATGTACTGGATAGGTTGGTTGTTGTTGGAAGGTGTGATGTACCTGGTTGTGGTTGATCAAAACCACCCCAGGGAAGAACCAAAAGGGAGGGCCAGTTGAGCCAGGTACTCTGGTACAATTGTAACGCAATTGTAGGTTTTACAGACTGGCAACTAACTTGATCCAGCTCGTGACATCCCCGAGTCCCTGACCTCACCCTAGAAGCTATCACCACATTCACGACCGATATCCTGACGCCCTTCACAGAGCTGGTCAGTCCCCAAGTCAGTGCCTTAAGTCCTATATCTACTACATGTGCCCTCTGTCATATCCTGTGCCCTTCTCCCTTCAACCCCTGCTGGCTGGCTCTGTTGTAGTCCGTCTGCCTGACGCCCTCAGGCTATATAAACGATCCACCACCAAAAGATTCCTTGCTGATACGAGGATCGCCTCAATAGCCCAGTGGTACTGCACTTGGAGAAAGCCTACTTCTTCAAGTTGTACCAGTAGGCCTGGGAGTTGACTGTTCGAACCGAGTTGAAAGCAAGAGATTCGCCTCTTTTGGGGCAAAATCGCCTCTTCGAGGCACACCTTGGGTTGACTGGCTTTCTTCCATAATAAGCCACTAGGCGTTGGATCTCCTACCTCCATAGTAATCCCTGGCACAACCAGATTCAGTTCTGGTACCAGGTGGTGGATAAACCTCCCGGATCAAGGGAGGCGGGGGGGTCCTCGGTCCTAGTTTTGCTTTTTGGATGGATGGATGATGGGTTGTGAAGTCCGAGATAGCTTCCATGGTGGTGGGTAAGGAAAGGGGCGTCATATCTTGGCAGAATGGTCACATAGGAACAAGGTAAGACCATTATAGCAGCAGAACCGGACGCCATATTCATTTATAACACGAAAAACAAAACTAATCACTGCGCATGAGCTCGTCGACGAAGCTCAAGTCGAGCTCCTCCTCCTCCTCGTGCTCACCAGAGCCCGCCATCTCCCCAAACGACCGAAGACGAAAGCCCGAAGGCTGCTGTTGCTGTTGTTGTTGCTGTTGTTGTTGTTGCTGCTGCGGCTCGGAGAGCCTTTGTTCATGACGGGCCAAGCCCAGCGCCGTGCCGAAGAATTCGAGAGAGGCAGCAACACTGGCCTGTTGCTCCTCGGACATGACTTTGATTTGCTCCTTCACATGCATTAGATCCAGAGGGCCAGTGGATCTAAGCAGCCCAGTCAGGGCAAAGGGAAGGGCAGGCACCGGGGTGCCGGGTGTAGATGGCCGACGGCCAGGTTGGGCGGGCGTCGAGGGAGCGGGTGTCGCGGGCGCCGAACTCGGGCCACCTTGACTAGTAGAAGCTGCTTTACACTGTCAGAGAGGTACAATTGCGATACAACTGTAGCAGTACATACCTGTCCTCAAGGAGCACTTGGCTCCTTGGCTGTTATAAAAACAATTGGCGCAAGCGCCAGAGGTGGTGGTGGTCTGGGCCTCGGGCGGGACGACACACCCAACCCACAGACCGAAGCCCTTGCTGCATTTGTCGCAGCTTTTTCCGACCTCGTCGCCAACTACTTGGACCAGGCAGCGGGGACATTCGTGCTCTTCTTGGTGTTGAATGTTCCCCTGGTCTGTTCATTGACGATGAGGTCACGCCGAACCTCAAGGTCGGCGAGGCGGGAGGCGGCGCCGGCGGACGGTCGCGAATAGCCGGGCAAAACGGACTCTTGTATATAGTCGAGGGCAGCTACACACAACTTATTAGTATAACTGTAAACAACTGTAATAGTGAGTGCTTACTCTTGGGGTCGGGGTCGGGGTCGGGGGCCGGGGTCATGTCGATGTCGTCGTCGTCGCCGAAAAAAAGGGGCTCCTGCTCGGGCTCGGGCTCGGGCTCGGGGGACGGGTCTCGGGGCGCGAAGCGCAGCGCGCGCCTTCTGGGATGGCCAACTATATCCATGTGAGTAGAGATACAACTGTAAGACAATTGTATACTAACGGGGGAGTCCAGACATCTCGTCCTCGGACGAGGGCACGTCGTAGGGGTCGGCGGGCGCCATGGCTGCTGCTGGTGTTGTTGTTGTTGCGAGGTCGATGGAAGATGGGTTGGCTGGATGGGTTACTCTGGTTGCTATACGCGATTTGCCTGTAAAATGGGCAGGCACGGGAATAATAGCTCTCAATACCAGTTTATTGGGACAATTGCAGCACAACTGTAGCCAGGGCAGGGCAGGGCAACAGCGTAAGCTAGATACAGGCATTCCACCGCGATACCTCCACGACAAGCCCCTACTCGTCCAAGGTCTCGGATAGAAACTTGCCAGACGTCAGCATAGACTATACGTCGAATGTATGATGAACTTACCCGACGGGCCTTAACGTCGGACACCGACGTGCCTGAAATCAGGCCAAGGTCGCGGCTCTGCACCACATCCCATACGTAGGTCTCTTCAAAGGTGAAGGGCCCCTCATACAGGCGTTCCTTGAACCCTCTGATGTAGTTGTTATATAGGTCGGGCTCCCGGGCCAGCAGCCTGCGCATGGTTCCGAGGGCCTGCGCAGCGCACTCGACGGCGCGCTCGTGACGCTTGCCAGTGCCGTCGGGCGTGACCAGCATATCGACGCAGTGTCCGAGGCGACCTGCTGTCTGACTGGCGTTCGGGGTGCCGGGGCCGGGGACGATGGCATCTTGTCGGTCGCCGTCTGCGGAGAAGAAGTAGACGGGCATACAGCGGGAGGGAAGGTCTCGGGTTGTGTGTCGGACAGCGTTCTGGTCAAAGCCAGCAAAGTTTAAATCATATAGAAACTACGCGAGGTCAGCAACCAGATAGATGGCAGGGGCAGGAGAACTGACCAGCATGGCCTCCGAGACTGTGGTGTCTGACACCTCACTTTCCTTCTCGCCCTGACCGCGGACGATGAGGCCGAGGCCTCGATCCTGGACGTGAGCCCAGACAGCCCGGAGACCGACGCCCATCTCGCCGCGCGACAGGCTGGTTTTGAGGGCTCGGATGGCATGGTTGTACAGCTGAGGCTCCTCAAAGTTGATGGTCTGCATGCGCAGGAGGGCCAGGCCGTCGGGGACGTATCTGGCGATCCTCGGGGTGTGCCACATGGGGACGAGCCACATGAGGACTTCGGCGAAGGCGTTCACGGCACCGATGATCTCTTCGACGCTGGCCGCCCTATCGAGGGTCCCCCACATGGATGCCGCCGCACTGATGGCCCGAGTAATGGCATCGCTCGCCGACAGTCCCCTCACGCAGCGAGGCGACGTACCGGCGTCGTCGTCGTCGAGGTACAGCAGGTCCCTCGAGGCACGAAGCTGGCCGGGTCCAAACTCCGCGACGTGGCGACAAACACTGTGCTGTGTGTCAGCGCGGCCTTCTCGGGAATCACTGTGCTTACCGCTCGACGATGGTGCTATTGTTGCCATGCGAGACTCCGGTCATCCACTGCTCCAGGGGCAGCGAGTCCTTCATCTCCAGCAACAGCTGGAGCCTGGCCTGGATAAACCTGTGGCTGTCAGTCGCGTCCACGGCGAGGTTGGGGTACTCACGTCCATCTGTAGGGTCCGCACACCTCGCAATTACACCGAACAAAGTCAGGAATAGCGGTCATCTTGAGACAGGAGGATTGTCATGTCAGCCACATTCCGGGCGCGGCCCGACCTGCATCCCTCTTCATAAAAAACCATCAGAGTTGACCATGGAGGAGACAACATCTCCCGCCTGAATCGAGCTTATCAGCTTCAAGGTTGCTTGTGGATCTGGCGCATGCGCAGTTCCGTCGGTGACATGGGTGCGGCGGTGGTGGTGGCCTCACTGGACCGGCAGCCACGATGGCGTCCTGATCTTGAGTGGCCACTGGCAGGTGATCGCCGACGGGCTGATGAAATCTCTGCGTCGACGGGAGCCGGTGCGGCGTGGAGATAGAGAGAGGAGGCCAGGTCTGGGGTGTACGCCCCTCCTGCCAGCATCTCGCTCGGCTGCTTGCATGGCATGGCACGCCACGGCGACACCCATCATCGGATTCTGGTCGCTGCCCATGGTGCCATGTATGGAGGCCGTTGGCAACGCCGCCCTTGATTCCTCCTCCTCACTGTCACCCCCAGAGCAGCTTCAACATGGACTCCAGTCTGCCCGGCTTCGTCCGGTGCCTGTGTGCCGACTGCGCGCCGAAGCGGAGGCTCTTCATCGCCGCCCGCCTGCACCTTCTCGAGTCCATCGACAGGCGTATCAATGTCACCCAGCAGCTCCTGGACGCCAGGATGATCAAGCTCCCTCACGCCCCGAACCCAACTTCCACGACGACGGACAAGGCTGCGTACGTTATCGACGAGCGAGGAGAAGACACCAACTAATGGTATACAACAGGTTCCGCGGGTATATCGCTGAGTGCGGCGCCGACGACCAGGTGCCGATTTCAGGCATGCTCGAGGACGTCGCCGTCCCCTGGCCGGTCTGCGTCGCCGACACCGACAGCTCACAAGCGTACCGCGCCTGTATCGACGCCGTCGCCGCTTTCGAGAAAGCGACCCAGGACATCACGACCAGCGGACAGCTGGCGGCTGCGGCCCGGCCCCTGATGAGGGTAATCGAGGCCAACATCCCTCGGTGTTCTTACGGCTCGGCCGCCGGCGGCGTGGTCGAAGCTATCTACTGGCTCCGAGACCGGTGCGTTACACACGAGTTGCCTGACATGTTCAACGAGTACTTGAAGAGCCTCAAGCGTCGCGTTCGCCGCGGCGAGTTTGTGGTCGACGTTCGCACGATGTGGATCACCGTCCAGACGAGCTTGATACGCCTCATCGAGAAGGGTGATGTCGACGGGCAGTGCCAGACAGGGGGCGTCACGGCCACCGAGGCTATCGCCGTAAGCTCCCATGCCTGTCATAACCTTGGCTGCAATGTTAATCTCTGCTAGTTCACGTACGATCTGAATTTTATCAGCATCGACGAGCAGCCCAGGCCGGCCACCCGCTTCTTTGTCGCCGAGATGGCCAGCAAGGCCAACAGCGTCGAGACATCCTACAGCGACCTATCACTTCGCAAGGTGTTCCTCGAAGAGGATATCAATGATCTTATCAAGGACCCTCACAGCTGGCAGCTTGTCCTCCTCATGCTCAAAAGGCTCCGCAGTCATGCTATCGATAACCAAATCCCCGATACCTACAACGAGGTCCTCCGCGGCGTCAAGCATCAAGTCCTCCTCGGAAAGGGCACGCATAACAATCTGTGGCGCGAGGTCCAATTCCATCACCTCGGCCTCGTCGAGGGGGGTGCCGTCACAAGGGACGAGGCTATCAAGGTAGGACCAGTCACATCCTTGCAGGAATTTGCTGACCTGGCAGTTTCTCTATTGGAGTCCAATGTAAGAGAGCAGTCATCGACATGGATCATCAGGATGAATTTCGGCGTGGCGGCGATGTCACAGAGGGACGCAGGGGGCGCGAAAAGGGGCACGAAAAGGGGTAAAAAACCATCATTGATCCAAAATACAAGCGGGTCCAATCCATCTTAAGAACGCCCTGACATGCAACACCCAACTGAACGTCACCAAGGAAAAGAAACCATCCACCAACAGACAACCAAGCTCCTCAATGACCATCTCAAACCATCAACTCACAGACAGCCTCCGTCCTCAGACCCCTCACCGCCCATCACAGGAGGTTGCCAACATTTCCATGCAGCCTCTCAGCCCGGGCCTGCTCGAGGATGGCAGTAAACCGTCCAAAGTTGGCTCTGCCTGCCTCCAGATGCTGCCTCGAGGTGGTGGAGGCTTCCATCGACTGCTGAATGATTGCCCTGGCCGCGGCCGGGCCCGCCTTGATCGCCGCAATGGATCTATCGAGTTCGATGATGGCTTGGTCGGTGGCGGTGACCTGCTGCTGCAGGGTGGCCACCGTCGTTTCGTGCGCCTCGACTGCGGCCTGGAATCGTGCAATGTCCGCCGACCACGCCGTGAGCACATCGTTCATGCTTGTCTCGTACCGCTCAACCGTGCGTTCAAGATGGTAGATGCGAGCGGTGGCGGCAGCGGCGGCGGCGTTGGGCACAGCTGGCTCTGGGCCTCGGAGGTGACCAACCTGGGTCAGAAACTGCCTTACTGCGGCAAGCGTGGCGTCGATGTCGACCACCCTGTTATTCTGAGGGACCGGGTCGGGCCGGGGAGGGATAGGAGGAGCAGCCGGGGGGATGGCATGAGCCGCCGGGGGGATAACAGGAGCCACCGGGGGGATGGCATGAGCCGCCGGGGGGATAACAGGAGCCGCAGGGGGGATGACAGGAGCCGCCAGGGGCTCAGGCACTCTGGCGGCCTCCTCTTCACGGAAGGCCGCCTCAAGAGCACGCACGATGTCAGTGTACATGGGAGCCTTTCTGTTCGTGGATGAGAGGACAATCTCATGCTCTGACGCAAATTCCTGCAGAGCGGCGATGCGATCGGCCTTGGCCAACTCATCAATATCGGGTTTCCAGGCATCCCGGAAGCGGTGCGAAGTGTTGAGGTCGTAGAGGAGGATTGACGAGACGAGTTCGCCTTTGAGCTTGTCATCATTCAGAATCCGCCGTTCGCGGCACATGAGGCGAAGGTCCGGAACAGTCTTTGTCAGAAGAGTGCTGTCGATCTGGCCAGAAGGGGCGATAGCACCCGGGCCGCCTCCGTAGGTGGTCATAACAAGTGCAGCCATGACAATGGTGGGTATGACGTTCAGCAGAAGAGTAAGAGGAGGTGGGTAGGGAAGGCAGCGTTGGCTGGTACTGTGACGAGGAGTAGGTTTCAATGCTGCGGTGGGAGCAAGAGTGAAGACGAGATGAGGTTGAGTGGTGATCCTCACCGGCGTGGAATCCCCAGGGTATTAACAGGATCGGGCGAGGAGGCCCAGGCTTCATGCAGGGTATTCGTCACGGTCAAAGGAATCGTAGGCAGCATTTGAGACTCTCAGGTTTTAGTTCATTGCAACGCAGAGACATGGCCAGCAGGCACCTGAAATCTTACATGACACCGTGGGCCCCATGCCCTTCCGTCAACCAAAACCTTTGTCTGCCCGGCATCCTCCTCCGCAGTCGTGTCCTCGGGTGCCCTTGTCTGACTCAAGCATCCTTGCAGTGCTTGCAGTCCTCGTCGGTGTCGTTGTTGGCAGTCGAGGTGGTGGCGCCCGAGCCGAAGGTGGCTGACATGAAGGCGTCCAAGACGTCGGCCGTCGAGAGTCTGTTGGCCGAGGTGTCGTTGGCCGTCGAGGTGTCGTTGGCCGTCGAGGTGTCGTTGGCCGTCGAGGTGGTGTTGGCGGCCGAGGTTGACGTGCGACGCGGTTCGGAAAGCTTCAGCTGGGTTCGGGCGAGCTCCATGACAGACTGAAGGCACGAAATCTTGCGTTCAGTCATAGAGACCTCCTTCTGGGCACGAGTGATTTCGACCTCCCACTTGTGGATGGCCGAGCGGAGCAGGTACCGCTGCTTGTCGCACGGAAGCCTTAAGTACTCCGGCTCGAAGATGACATCCGGGCCTCTCATGATGAACAGCCGATGGACATCATCGTAGCGCTCCATAGCCTCAAAGGGGCAGGTTCTCTCGGTTGTGTGGGGCTCGTCGCCTGCCTCGGCCTCGGTGATCTGGGGAGCGTCAGTACATGTCCATTGAGGCTGGCTGTGAAGATGCATGAGCGAGCTTACCACAGCTTGACGGGCACTAGGCTGGTCCGCGGGGCGGGGCGTCGACTCGGTCCACTCGACGAGCGGGATGCCTTGCTTTGGTGTTTCGGTTGAAGGCGGCATTTTGAATCAAGGTGATGATTTGTGAGAGACAGTTTCAAGGCAGACAGAATAGAGAGAGGGAGGATGAAAGGTGAAGTTGAAACCGGACGGCGCAGTTCCTTTCAGCATAGTATTCCAGTCAAAGGCAGCACATTCTCATGTCTTGTATGTCAGGGTCTGTTGGCTGTTGCATGTATCTCTGATGTCATGTCCATGCTGCATGCAGGTGTTGTTTGCTTGACTAATATGCTCAAACAGTAATCCCTGCCAATCGGCTGGCGCAGAGGTCTCGGACATCGTGTCTGTCTCTTGATTGCCTCTGGGGGAGGCAGCAACAGCGGGCAACAACATCTTCAACACGCCCACAGACACACATCTCCAGAACAAGACATATGCGGGCACCTTGGATTGACTCTCTTCTACCACCGGGTATCTTCTAGAACCTTCTATGCCATCTGCCAGTCCCATTGGTGCTTCCTCCATCTCCGGGTTGCCAGCCCATCACATGTCAGCCCCTCAGACAAGCAGGTGGCCAGCCTGACTTGCCTGAAGAGACTGACTGCGTTACACAGCAGCCAAACAGATCCAACTCTCCAATGCCGTGGGTGCAGTCCACCGGGGCGTGCCGCGTAGGGTGTGAGGGACACTGACGGCGTGGGCAGCCGAGCAGTGCTGGTGCTGCACTCTGCCGTCCTGGTGTGTGGAGACGACGCAAATCAAAGGTGCAGTGTGGGGAGCTCCCAATGACGCCAAGAAGAGTGTCGCAGCCGTTCTGGCGGTGTCCGTGGATCTGGAACGACCATGCAGTGTGGGGTGTGTGCCCAGTGTGGTAGTGCAAAGTGTAAGTTGTGCAAGAGTTGTGATGTTGTCCAGAGATGCTCAGCTTGTGCCCAGGCTAGAGGGGAACATCGCCATAGTCAAGGGCAGCAAGCAGGCAGATGACTGGGAGGTGGGATGAAGCAGGCGGCTGCTCAGAGGGTTGCCCAGAGAGTCGTGGAGTTGTTGCTCATTGGGAGTTGTTGCAAGCACCGTTACGCATGGGCTTTTGAGGGGGTTGCTCATGGTGTTGATGGTGCTCAGAGTGTTGCTCGTGGAGCTGGTGAGTTGCCCAGAGAGCTTTGAAGGAGTTGCTCATGGTGTTGATGGTGCTCGGGGTCAGCTTGTGCCAGGCTAGAGGGGAGTGTCACCATAGCAAAGGCAGCAAGCGTCGGGCAGATCACAGGGAGGTGGTGATGGTTCAGGAGGAACACGAGAACAGGCGGGCCAGCGAAGTATGTATAACAGCTGAACGATCCTGTTGCCTGTTGGATTCAAAGCCATGGACGCTTCTAGATGTCTGATGCGATGGAACCCAACAAGAGGGATGTCCTACACCTGTCTTCTATCAATCTCCGAGTACCCAAGGACCCGAGGATGGCGACGACAAAGGAGCCACGACCCTCGATGACCATGACATCAGTAGGCCGCGCCTGCGGTCACCGCAGACTCCACGCCAATACGTCGCGCCATTGGCAATCGTCTTGCCGGAGCTGCTTCAACCTCTTCACCGTGGCCTGGTCGCGGTGGGGCACCGAGCCCGCAGCCGACATGGCGTCGAGGTACTCGTCCCAGAGGACACCGCCGCGGCGTGCCTCGCAGAGCTTGTCGTCGGACGGATCCTGCTGATGCTTCTGGACGAGATGGCTCCAGAACCCATTCATCGTGGCGAAGCCCTGGATGCGGGGGCAGAGGGAGCAGACGAGGTCGGGTCGCGGGATGGCACCCGGGATGGCGCCCAGGGTGAGCTGCCGGCCTGCCTCGTACGTGGGCATGGTCACGGAGGAGGAGCCTAATGTGCTAAATTGCAACGGCAGCGTCGACTCGAGCGTCCGGAACTGGTGGCGCAGGGGGCGAGCGGGTTGCCCCGGTGCAGAGGTCGCCAAGTCGCTGGCACAGAGTACGGCCAGCTGGATGAGGCAACGCTCGTAGGTTGTGAGTGCTGCATGCTGGCCACGACGTCAGTACCCGGACCACACGCCACGGGACCGGGGATCATACCTGAAGAAGACAGGGCGGGTCATGGGAGCCGCAGGCGGCGGCGATAGGCTGGCCGTTGCCCCGAAGCAGCTTTGCGAGGTCGTGACAATCGACGCGGGCCTGGTTTATCTGGGACGACTCGTACGCGATATGGCTCGGGTTGACGCAGAGGGCGTTGTGGCAGAGGTGGGAACCATCCATTCGACTAAAGGGCCCACACTCGATGAAGTTGTCGAGCTCGATGCCTTTGCGCGGCCAGGACTCAGATCGGAACCAGGCGGCGGCGCGAGCAAAGCAGGTAATATGGTCGTCATACTTGAACTGTAGGCGTGTCGAGTTGACAAGGGGGTGCGAGGACGGTGTGACCTTATCCAGAAGGTAGGAAGGCCGAATCGTGGCCCACGCCGCTGGCATGATGACACAGGTGCCGGTGTGGTGTGGCGGCAGGCCCCAGCCGGCCATGAGGGCGCCGGCGCGGCGGTCAAAAGTGTCCTTGGCAGCTTGTGTGAGCCATTGGATGCCCTTCTGCTGCTGTGGAACCTTGCTTGATAGCTTCGTCTTGTAGTCGGGGAGCCTCTGTGCGAAGCGTGACCTGGCGACCCATCTCTGCCCCTGCCCACCATCCTGGAGAAGCTCTGATCCAGAGAGCACAGCGTGGATGGGGGGCAGCAGAGTAGGCAATTGGGATTGGATGAGCTGGCCGGGGACCGGCAGATCATGGAGGGGCGCGGGTCGTGCGATTGGCTGCGATATCTCCGGGCGACGAGCAGGGGCGTGTGCTTGACCCTGGGGAGCCGGGGATGCGTCGCGAGATGTTCCGTAGTGGTGATAGCCCAAGAGGCCTCTGGGCGTACGCTGGTGTTGCGTCTGGAGGTGGCGCTGTAGGTTCCATCGACGTTTGAAAGAGGCGTTGCAGAACTGCCCGCTCGGGAGGGTCTCAGTACACCGGAACTCTGGAGCCATGGTGTTGTCAGTCTCACGGGCAAGTAGGACCAGATCTCTCTCGACACCCTCGTTTTCCAGGGCAGTGCTCGTCACATATAAGCAAAGACCGGCAGTCCAGTTGACAGCTCTTGAACCACTGCTGCGGCCTGCTCCTGCGCCTGCTCCTGCAGCCTGCTCTTGAGGTCTGAGATCTGAACACAGAGACAACACAGGCAGGACAAAGGACATCACCCTCCTGGCTTCGTGTCGGGACGAGCTTCTCCCTCTGCTCTGCATCTGAATTGCGCTTCGTGCCCTCCCAGCAGCTTCCTCCTCGATTTTATTGCATCATACCCGCGACACTCAACCATGAAGAGAGCGCCCACGTCGCCGGTCTCCCCAGGCCACGCAAACACCAGCGGCGTGTCTCGTCACAAGAGGCAGACCACCATGGCAGACGAGACGAAGATCGCGCAGCTCATGCTCGACACTTCGATCCGCGTTTGCGAGGCGAATGGCCTCCAGGTCGTCCCGGCTGGAGCGCCAGACGATGCCAACAATAACCGAGAGCTCGTCCTCCACAACAGAGCGCAGCAGACCCCCAACGACCCCGCGGACGTCCGGGATGCCATCCAGCAGTATCTCGCCGAGACCCAGGTCGGCCCACAGGCAGTCGGAGACTTCCTCGGTCTGGTTGCCGAGCAATACACACAGGCCACGGCACTCCAGCAGGAGCGTGACGCCTTTGATGAGGAGCGAGCCCGTGTGAGGCAGCTGGAAGCGCAGCTCCAACGACGACATCTTCGCCTCGAAGAGAAGGAGGCCCAACTCAAGGACGAGGAGACGCGACTTGGCCAGGTGCTCCTTGACGTCCAGGGACATCAACAACAGGTGTGGCAGTCGGAGAAGGCCCTCAAGCAGTCGCAGGAGGTGGCCCGCAAACAAGAGAGCGACATGCTGGAGAAAGAGGCGGCCATCCAACACGAAGAGACCCAGCTCGGCACCCGCAAGGCGATCTTTAAGGGCAGGGAGACGCGTCTCGCCGACCGAGTCTTGGCCGTTGGGCAGCGAGAGGTGGATGTGAAGAAGCTGGAGCGCGAACTCGCGGCCCGGGCCGATGTTATCGGCCAGCAGGAAACGGATCTCGATAGCCTCCGGAAGCGGCTTGATGAACGCGAGGCGGGGATGACGCAGCAGGCGTCGGAACTCGATTGTCTCCGGCACGCAGCTGATGATCGCGAGAAGACGGTCAGACAGCAAGAGGCGGACCTCGACAGGCGGGAGGTAGACGTCGACAAGAGGGAGGTGGACGTTGACAAGAGGGAGGCGGACGTTGACAAGAGGGAGGCGGACGTCGGAAAGAGGGAGCAAGGGCTGGTTTCCCACGAAGCGGCGGCGGCAGGCCTCAAGCAGCTGCTCCTGGCGCTCGAGCAGAGCATGGTTCAGCTCCAGGAGTATGCTTCGTGGTGTCGCGGATCAAGCGACGAGGCCGAGGCGGTCCTCAAGTCGGGTCGGCAAGCCATTGAACAATTGACAAAGGACGTGGAGGCGATGGGGGAGGCGATGTAGATCTGATGGAGGTTGTGGATGATGTAGTTGGAATTGTGTTGTCGCCTCGCCTTTCCCAGATTCCTGGATGGATTGGACGGGATCCATGTTGTTCATCGCATTAATCTAAATCCGTGACCCTTCAACCAATCACACATGTCAATTCGCGTGCCACCTCCATGCAACTCGGCCGCCTCGAGACCTTCGCCTGCGCCTGGCTGGTTACCCTACACATTACAATTGTAGGTACAATTGTAGCAGCAGGTCCCCAAGGCCATCAACCCAGCACTCTTCACAACTGCCAGCAGGCTGGCGATGGACTCTGACATTGACGACTGGAGATATAGGCAGCTTCAATCGAAGAGGTACATGTTCAGAGGTCAAAGGCATACATATCATCAATCCCATTCATCCAACTGGCTGAATATTAAATCCATCGCGACTCCTCCAAGTGCCCCAGTGCCATTCAGCCACCTCCGGCGACAATCTCCACCAACACTTCCACCTCAAACACTTCCACTCTCTCCCACGGCCACGTCGGCCTCCTCCAGCAACCTAACGCCCGACCAGTGTGATTCCTCATCAGCACTGTCGGAATGATGGACCCAGATGGTCCTGCCGTGAACTGTACCGAAGATGCGCACCGGTGCGCGGTAAGGCGAGAGAACGCCAATTTCCAGGTTGTCCAGACCCCGGCCCCGGCCCCAGACGCCGAGGATGGCAGCCAGCTCGTCAGCAGAGAGGCTGACTCCATCAGTTGCCAGACCCACACCCTGGCTGAGCTCGGCCATCTCGGGGCCCTGTAGGATGGCCCTCAACTCATCAACTGTGGGAGGGGGGATGTTGAGCTGCGCGGCGATGCTGTTACGCAGTGCGTGTAGGCCGCACTGGTGAAGGCGCATCTCAATGACTTCATACCTTTTGGGAATTTGGTCATTCAGGGTCAGATTGTCGACACCGAGGCCGTCGATGGTGTTGTCGATGATGTTGTCGATGGTGTTGTCGATGGAAAGGCCATCGGGAGGAAGAGTGTTTTCGAGGGCAGGGACACCGGTGGTAACTTGCGCAGCACCAAAGCCATCAGCACCGGTGTTGTTAGGGGCAGGGACACCCGTGGGAGCTTCTTGGTGATCAAGAAGTTGTCGGCGAATCGACTCCTGGCGTGCCTGATAGTGTTGTCTGTTTCGTTGGGAAACCAGGTCGCGATAGCGTCTGTTACGCTCTTCCTGGTTCGACATCGTTGCGATGAGGTCTTGTGGATGTCGATGGATTCGGATGAACAAGGGGATCTCTGCTGGACGATGAAAGCTGTGAGCGAGGGAATCTCGACGACAAAGGTTGCTGAGCGAGGGGAGCTCTTCTGGATAGCGAAGTTAGGCTTATAGCAGAAATCCTACTCCCCAGAAGATACGTTCAACAGTATTGAAAAGCGACAGCAGTCCATACAGCAACAACAAACAGGACCAACATGAAATCCACGACCAACCGCAAATACACAATCAACCATAAAGCGCAATCAGGTCAGGCTAGAATTATGCAAGCACTCAGAGCCAGCAGTCGGGATCACGCCATGGAGTGCGAATAGATCTCTCTATAGAAACAAGGGTGACGATGCCAGAGTGGGATGTCCTCTTCCCGAGAGGCTTCAGTTCAGGATCCGCCATCCGCCAGCAGAGATCCGTCGGTGAAGAAGCCCAGAGAGATCTCAAATTGAAGCCGTCTTCATTGGCCGCCGTTGGTCGCCTTACCTGAAGGCGATCTGCTGCTTCCCGTGCCCCTGGGGCCCTCCACTTTGAAGCCCTCAGATTGGCAAACATGTCAAGCTTGCTTCGGTGATAGAGAGATCCAGACCTTGACAAACATGCCTCCCCAACGCCGTCTCCCTAATGACTCCGACACCCTCTCGTCGTTCTAAGTCTCTCGTCTCTCATTCTCTCTCCAGTCACCAAACGATCCAGAATCTTGCCTTCAGCAGAATCCTGCCCTCGTCGGAATCTGCCTTCATCAGCTGCGTTCATCGGAATCTTGCCTTCATCAGCTGTCTTCATCAGAATCTTGCCCATCAGCATCTTGCCTCCCAATAGCTGCCTTTATCAGAATCCTGCTCTCTATCAGCATCTTGCTCTCTTGACGTTGCCCTCTGGCCACCTCTGCCCCTATCTCTCGACATCCCAGTCTCGACATCCCCAGTCCCTCGATATCTCTCGACGTCTCCAGTCTCTCGACATCTGCACTCTCTCACCTCGAAATCTCCAGTCCCTCAATATCCCCATCCCTCGACAACTACAGTATCTCCAGTCTCTCAACCACACTCCCCGCCTCTCGACATCTCCAGTCTCTCTCGACATCTCCAGTCTCTCTCGACATCTCCAGTCTCTCTCGGCATCACCAGTCTCTCTCGACATCGCAGTCCCTCGATATCCCTAGTCTCGCGACAGCTGTAATCCCTTGAGATCTTGACACTTGCAGCCTCTCGACATCCACGCCTCTTGATATCCCTAGTCCCTCGTACCCTTGAACTACACACCTCAAAATGTCTTCTCAGCACGCCACCGCCCAAGCCGTCACCCTGCGCCGACCAAACCTCTTTGCTAATAAGTCAACACTCTACCCCGAGGCTGGTTACTTTATCGCCGTCGAGGTGCCCGTCTTTATCGAAAATCATGGTCGGCTTGAGCGGAGCGATGTGTCCTTGCGTGTTCATTGTAACTTCGCACAGGATGACACCTCTCGCCTCCAAGACTGCCAGGCTCCGGCCCCCCAACGCTTTGCCGGCATTATGGACATAGATGCTGGCTATTTCGGCCAGTCCGTCGATATGGCTTTTCAGGGAGCCCAATGGGCTGACGACACCGCCAGGCACATCTCCCGCATCCATGCGGGTACGCAGGCGACCTCGCTGCGGGCGTGCCACGACGCCATCTTCGCACACAGGGCAAGGCATATCGACCTGGACCTCGAGGCCAGCGACGCGGCCGTGGCATACTACGGCGCCGACCTCTGGCGCCTGTCATCCAGAGTGGTCGGTGCGCCTGACGTCGACGATGCCTCCGAGTGGGATGCCCCGTTGTATGTGGATGACTACGAGGATGGTGCTGTGGATGGCTCTGAGGGTAATGCTGCCCCCGGCGGGGCTGCCCCCGACGCGGACGAAGACAAGGAGAGGAAGACCGTCATTGAGCCTGGACTGTGAGTATCCCATACCGCTCCTCCAGGCCGCCCATATTGACGATCACCTAGACTCCCGCATATCGACTTCCCCGACTGCCTCCCCATCGAAGTGCCCACCGACGACATCGCATGGTCTGCGGCCCCCCTCGAGGCCCTTCTCGAGGCCTACACCACCGGCTCAACCTTTGAGGAAGCATGGAACCAAGCGAAGAAGGCCGCCGAGAAGTCCTCAACTCAGTTCAAGACCTCCCCCATCCCCACCCTCACCCCCTGCCTCCCCCGTCAAGGCCACCACCATGTCTGCACGGAGTGCGCCGACATCGTCAGCTGCATCACGTCTGTGATCCTGGGAGGCCGGGAGACCCGTCGTGTCTGTGCCGCCTGTGATGGTGCCGACGACGCTGACCTGGTTATCCCGGAGACCGCCGCTGACCTGGACGTCCCAGAGATTAATGCTACGCTGCAAGGTGGCAGGCTGCAACGTAAAGTCTGGAAAGCAGTATACCTTGATCTTAAGCACCTCGGCATTACAGGCCTTTCCAAAGAATACATCAGGCGATTCCGAGCGGAGTATATTCGCTCTATCCACGACAGGTTCCTACTTCCGCAAAAATCCCAGGACGGTCCGCAGCGGTTCAAGGATGCATATATTAACCAGGTCGTCAAGATACCACCTCCACATCAAGGTATAGTTTCTCTCCACCCCTTTCTATTATTATAATACTAACCTCTCTTTAGTCCAGCCAAACTTTACCTCAAAGTCAGAGAAACTTCCTCCACATGCCTCCCATCACCCCTGTGGTGCCTCCCTCGACGGCATCCTTCCAGTGGTCCGGAATAACGACCTTAACCTTTTCCCCTCCCCTATCGGGTATCATCTCCCAGACAACTCGGCAATCACATCCTTATCAATCAATCTCTTCAAGAGCAAGCAGCCAGTCATCGTCTTCGCAGCCACCAAGGCATACCTGGATGCGACCACAGAGGACAAGGCTGAACGGGCCTTTAAGGGGCTAGTGAACTGCGGTATGCTACAGTGTGTCTTTTTTCTCGGTCAGAAATCGAAACAAGTCGAGATGGCACACTGGATGGCTCAAGACTCTGACGTGCTGGATTGGATGGCCGCGGCCTACAAGACTGGCCGTGTCCCCGAGGCGGCGCGAGCTCTCACAAAGGCACCAATGAATACGTTTATTCTCCCTCTGGGCCTGGAAACCATATCAGACAACACAATCCGGTCACTTGGAGCTTCTATATGTGACAGGTCTTGTCGTATCTGTTCAGGCCCTAGCTCCGCTCGTATGGGCCGGAAGAGACGCGGCCTCCTCTGCAAGCGAGGTAGACAGCCTGATTGGAGGCACCCTGCCAGCAAGGAGCGACGGCAATGGCTTCTCCGCATTGCGGAGAGGTATGGCTTCCCCGAGGAAGACGAGCACCTCTGGACTATCAAGTCAGGGGACCACACCGTCTTCTACCCATTTGCGCGCTTCTCCAAGAGCCTAATGCAGGACCATTGGACCGAGCTTGTCTGCGAGCTGTGGTTCATAGCCCGTGTGGACAGGATGGATAAATGGTGTAACCGGGAGTTTGAGACCGAAAAGGGCTTCGACGCGACGATCCTGATGTACGTCGCCCAGCATTGCCACATGGCGAGGCTTAAGAAGAGCAAAAGGGAGGGTAATTTTCTCGAGGCCCATGATGGAGGCGGCCTCCCGGTGGTCCCTTGGGGATTGTGTCCGAACAGTGCGTCTTTCGCCCATCGGATAGACCACCACATGCCCATGCTGAGCGGGTATCCGAGCCTCCCTCCGAAGGACCCTGTCAACGACTTCGACCCCGAGAGGTGCAACATCAGTCTTGACACACTCGCTGTTAATTGGATGCTCAGCGACTATAAGCCGCAGTACTGGGATTCTATCCTTGGTCAGTTACAATCTATCCGCAGTCAGTCGGAACACTGGGACCCTCACCCAAGCTTCTGGCAAGAGTACATCTTCCCGCCCGGGGATCTCCTCTCTATCCAGACCCAGAAATCTCCAGGATTATCCCTCGAAGAGAATAAGAGACGACTCCAACACCAAGCATACCAAGCCCAGTACAAGCTCGAAAATAGGGACAAGATCAACGCAGCGCGGCGTGCAGACCGGGCAGCCAACAAAGACGAGATGGACGCAGCGCAGCGTGCACGCCGGGAAGCCAACAACGACAAGATCAACGCAGCGCGGCGTGCACGCCGGGAAGCCAACAAAGACGAGGTCAACAGAAAGAAGCGTGAACGCTATCACCAAAGGAAGCTCCAGGACGCTACTACCAAAGAGGGTCCTAGCCCACTCTCTCAGCCAACACCCACGCAACCACCTCTCCCAGCCGTCGGCCCCCGGATCAGACCCACCCCGAGCAGCGTACAGCTCCCAGCGGGCAACCCGTTTATTATCCCCACCAGCGCAGCGGGTCTCCAGTGTGGGCTCTTCGCCCTTGTCAGAAGCATCCAGGCCCAAGCTCCAGGCCTGCCTCCGCCTACAATCGAGGAGATGCGGGGTGTTATCCAGAGCGACGAGTTCACAGCCAGGAACCTCGGCGTCAACATGGACAACACGTCCAACCTAACCGTCGATCAGGTAGGGGCGGTGCTGGTCCTGTGGGGTGAGAGTCACGGCGTCCAGCTGCAGCTTGGGGTCCTTCAAGATGGTCAGGAGGCTGAGATCCTATTTGAGGAGCAGGGCAGGACTACCATCTGGGTGTACAATGACGGTGCGGAAGACCAGGGCGTTGCAATGTATGGGCACTGGTCAGGGGTTCGGTTTATCCAGGAGACGCCTCCAGCGCCGAACCGGCAGAGCACACGTCAGACCTCGATACTGGGCAACTTGATAAAGGCTGGCGAACCCGTGACTCCTGAGTCCAAGTCTCAACCTCATTTGCAACGGCGCTCCGGATCTCCAAAGGAGATCCGGCGCCAGTATCGAAGCAGGTCTGACGCCTCTGGGTCAGAGTATGCTGAATCCGATTCTGAGTCTCCTGTGACGCGAGGACGGGTTGGGCGAGGGTCTCAAGGTCGAGGGTCTCAAGGTCGAGGTTCGAGGGGTGGGAGTGGTTCTCGCGGATGAGGGTCGAGGGGTAGCGAGGGTCATGAAATACCACGTTGTTCATGAGATATCCTAATCTACAAATCGATGGCTCTGAGATTGAAGTTCCGATCCGGTTGTGAGTTGCAATTGTAACGCAATTGTACCCAGTTGCAACCACCTCGAGGACTCGCCCCCGAGACGTCACGCGCTCAACCCCAATTTTACCACACACTAAGCCTATTTAGGAAGGCGGGGAAGCCTGACTCCCAAAACACCTCCCAAGACACCTCTGCCTAGCTCTCAACACATCCTAAAAGCGGAATAATCGGCTCCGCGGGTAGGGGACATTACGACAACCCCGACCCCCAACGCCTCCACCATCCACAGTGACGGACGCCCGACCAGACTGGAAAGTCCACCACCCGTTGGCCTGTCTCGGGGCACTTCGGTCCCTGCCACCGCGCCTCGACCCCATCCCCAGGCACAATGCACCTGTCTCGCCCGGCCTGGTCTGGGGGGCAGAAGAGCCAATGCTTGGGTGATCGATCCCACCAACGAGGACTCGTGCGCTAGCCCCAGCTCGACCAAGTTCCAGGTTCAAGGCACATCCACCATCGAGCCTCCG
Source organism: Furcasterigmium furcatum (assembly GCA_001599815.1). Lineage (NCBI taxonomy): Eukaryota > Fungi > Ascomycota > Sordariomycetes > Glomerellales > Plectosphaerellaceae > Furcasterigmium > Furcasterigmium furcatum. The sequence continues at coordinate 1,327,274 of BCIA01000007.1, forward strand.
CTGCTCTGCTACGACCTGACAAGAGAACCCCAGGAACCGCTGCGTGCCCAGCCCTCCTCTAGTACAACTCCGTCCTCGCTTCTCCGTCCGCGCCTTGTCATCCGCCGCCTCTCCTCTCCCACAACCTCAAAAGGCGGCTCTGTGACCACAACAGCAGCCTCGTGTACCGCCGAACACATCTCACGTCTCACGACCGATTCCGCCCAGTCTCGCCCCTCCGCCTCGTCGCGCGACCTCTCTCGAAACCCGTCCAGAATCAGCTCGACCTGTCGTCTCCAGGCCCCGTGGAGGTCCCCCTACCTAGCTTCAGTCTCCTCCGACATACCGCCTGCGAGCATTGCTCCTCGGCACACTCGATCTTAACCCCTCGCGACGGGAACACAGCATCTCGGCAGCGATCACGCCTCCGCATCGCTGCCGGTAGCCAGTGCGCGCGCGAGTCTAGTCTTGTGTCGTGCGCCTCCAGGGTCGCCTCGCCTTAGAGCCTCCCGCAACCTGCCCGCCTCTATCTGAGCCCGCATCTCCCAAGGCCCGCCTGCCACTCCGTCGCCCATCATGTTGTGCGTCTCTTATCTCCCATGCTCTCTGGCGAGCACCGATAATGCAGGGCCCTGCGGCGTGCATGCGCTCGCATATCGTCTTATCCAGCACCTACCTGCCTGGCTGAGGTGACGACATGCGCACATGTTCTGCTATACGCTGGACCCTGCGTCCTTATCGGTGCTCGGCCGCTCGAGACCCTCTATTTCTCTCGTCTTCTCTTCTCCTATCTCTACCAAGATACGGTTCAAGGGAATGGCGAGCTGACCATGGCAAATTCTGACTCTAAAGCAGTGTTCTCCCGCCCCCGCCGCGATACCCCCAGGCCGGCCAGTATGTCGGACTCGGCGGTCCTGGCTCGATCCCCATGATCGAGACCAACAATACCCTCACCTTCCCTGAGGGGCCCGAGTACCAATTCCTCGTCGGCGAAGGTGAGACAATGCACACGCGCCCTGCCGAGACACGCAGGAGAACAACCCCGGCTAACCTCATGCCCCTGCCGGGGCGCATCCAGGAACATACGTCCTCAAGGAAGACCTGCACCTCGCGACGCCGCCGCCTCACCCCTCCGAAGCCCCCATCATCAACCCGAACCCTCTCGCAACAAACCCCCAACCCGCGTCCGCCGGCACCAAGGTCTCCGTTGTCAGCATCGAAGCCCGCCCCGCGCCATACTTCTACAAGGGGCCGACGTCTGCGACCTTCTCCCTCAACAACGCCCATTCCAGCATCCAGGAACACCCCAACGAGCGCTACTCGACCGAGGCCGGCCTCAGCAGCGATGGCGGCGGCGGCTCCATCAGCGATGCGCCTCCGACCTCCCTGACCCTCGGGTCCGCCCCGGCCTTTGGAGACGGCAACACCGCCCTCCAGCCCGTCAACACCAAGGACGTCGGCAAGAAGAAGAAGCCCAAGAATAACATGACCAAGAGCAATTCTTCCTTCATTTCCAGAGTCATCGTCAACGAGCACTTGACCAAGAAGCTCACGGACCGCGCACTCGACGGCGTCTTCTTCTTCGCCAACATCAACCGTGCCTTCCAGTGGCTGGATATGGCGGGCACTAAGAAGGCGAGGGTGCGTTGCGCTGGATCTCGAATCATGAGAATATTGTGTGAAGCTGACATGTTTCTAGCCCGAGTACCTGACCAAGATTCTCTTCACCAAAGCACACTGCCTCTGCCACGACGTGAACCACATCACAAAGTCCGCCGGCCACATCGACATCATCATGGGTTTCTCCACAGGCGAGGTTATCTGGTGGGAGCCCATCTCCCAACGATACACGCGTCTTAACAAGAACGTGAGTGAATGGCCTTCAGCGCCATTGATGGAACTCTCAGCTGACAACCTCAGGGCATCATCAATGGCACCCCAGTCTCCCAGATCAAGTGGATCCCCGGTTCTGAGAACCTCTTCCTTGCCTCTCACATGGACGGCTCATTGGTGGTCTATGACAAGGAAAAGGAGGATGCCCCCTTCTCTCCCGAGGAGGACGAAGCTCCGCTTAACGACAGCTCCGTCTCCGGCTCGGAGAAGGAAACCAATGGCCACACGAACGGCAACGGCAACGGCAACGGCAACGGCAACGGCAACGGCAACGGCAACGGCATTGATCACAGGACGAAGCTGCAGATCTACAAGTCGGTCTACTCGAAGAACCAAAAAGTCAACCCCGTGGCGTCGTGGAAGCTGTCCAACCAGCGCATCAATGCCTTCGCCTTCAGCCCGGACAACCGCCACCTGGCTGCCGTGTCAGAGGACGGCACGCTCAGAATCATCGAATACCTCAAGGAGGAGTACAGCGGCCCCTTTGATTACTCGCGGTGTAGTCTCGCTAACCTTTTGCTTCAGGCTCCTTGACCTCTTCCACTCGTACTACGGCGGCCTCATCTCCGTCTGCTGGTCTCCTGATGGCAAGTATGTTCTCACCGGTGGCCAGGACGATCTCATCTCGATCTGGTCTGTTCTCGATTCGGCCATCGTGGCCCGCTGCCACGGCCACCAATCTTGGGTCACATCGGTGGCCTTCGACCCCTGGCGCTGCGACGACAGGAACTACCGCTTCGGCAGCGTGGGTGAGGACTGCAGACTGTGCCTTTGGGATTTCAACGTCGGCATGCTGCACCGTCCCAAGGCTGTAAGTAGATTCATGGTTCCGCGGGCAGTGGCCATTATGAGAATTACGACTCACAGTACACTTCACAGGCTTCCGTCCGTCAGAGAGGGTCTGTCTCCTCGCGCTTCCCCGGCTCGTCGCCCTTACAGCGTATGGAGACGGCTAACACGACTGCTAGTGGCCGGCTTAGGTCCAACTCAGCCCTGTCCACGGGGGACATGGAGGACGACGAGGGCATTGAGCACGCGGTTGAGTCGCGGGCCAGGACGGCCATGCTGCCGCCCGTGATGGTAAGTGCATCCCATACCCGTATGACTCGGCGAGATACTAAGTCCTCCTCAGTCCAAGGTCGTCCACCCCGGCCCCATGTGCTGGCTCGAGTTCACAGAAGACTCGATCATGACGAGTTGCAAGTCTGGTACGTCCTCCTTCCTACTTCCCTTCCTCGAATCCCTCGGCGAGGGACAATAACTAATAACCACAGGCCACATCCGCACCTGGAGCCGACCATCCGACGCCCCCGTCCCAACAAAGGGCGCGACGCAGTAAAAGCACAAGCCATCTCTTCTTCCATTTTTCTGACATATATGGGAGGTCATCTCATGCCATTTTTTCGGAGGATTGCATGTACCAGGGCCCGATATATCGTTCGATATACAAGCGTGGTGTAGCATCCGCAGAAAGCAAGGACAGCGCGCGTTGATCTCGGCGATCATGTGGACGTAAGTAGCAGTGGTGAGTTGGGGCGTGGGAGTTGTACATAGGCGCTTCTTTCCTGTTAATACTGCGCGTGTGGTACCGGAAAACAGCACTGGGAATTCCCGGTTTCGACATGTGCCCTCTCTGAGAATTCGCCTCGGCGGCCGTCGGCGTGTCTTTCCATGTTTGTGGTGTCGAGTCGTCTGCGCGGCGCAGCATAACACTACAACGGACGGTGACATACTCGCATGGCATCATTCTCGGCGGGTAAGCTCTCCTTGCCCCTCCGGTGCCTGGCTCGTCTCTCATCCCAGGCCAGCCTCCCCGGGCTTAGAGATCTGTAGATCTCATGGACAAGACAAGGACCGAGCCCGTCTCCGTCTTGGCAAGATCTCGCGATGAACTGACCAGGCAGCGTTAGTCGTATCATCCCTGGCTGCCGGCAGCATTCTGGCATTTGATGGAGGGGCGTACGATTAGCACTGCCAACGACGCAACGTCCTCCTCAGATTTGGGAATGACGCAAGGTCCAACCATCGAGGCACGGTCAGGACTCGAGGTGCCCTGCAGCATGTGACGACGACCCGTGGATGACGCTGCGTAGACAACATGACCGCGCAGCCGCAGCATGTGGACGCGATGCCATCAGTCAGTCGGCAGAGCCATGGTCCGCGTGATCAGCCATTCAGAGGACTCTATGCATTGTGATGGGAAATCACCTGATCTCCAACGGTCTCAGCGAAGAAGAATCGGAAGGTCAGTGACATGCTTCACATCTCACGATCGGTGGTCTGAGCTTCAGCTGCCCACATGGAGATTTGAAGAACCCCCACCCCTGATGAAGCAGTCGGACCCCCTACGCTGTAAGCCCAAGTCAAGCTTTCTTGACCACCTGCTCACACTTGGAGAGGCACCAGACACCAGATGTCACTAACCCGACGTCCTCCCACTCTGGTAGTGGCGTGAATCCCGGCCGAAGGCTGGCCATAGCCCGAATACCCGAGGTTGCATTAGTCTCGGCAGTCAACGGGAGCTGTGAGCGCCTTGCCCACGATGTACTGACTTAGAACGGAGGGGCGTGGTTGCAGACAGCAAGCCAAGGCCTAACTTGTTTGAGCAAGCAATTTCGAGCAAGCCTTTCGAGCAAGCCTTTCGAGCATCTCAGTCGTCGGAGGAGTCTCGGTGAAGCCTTCTTATCCCGAGACGGAGTGGTGCCATACACCTGGCGCATGTCACGACTTCCTTGACCCTGGGCTTACCGCTCGGGAGAAGATGGGCTCGCCCGAGGATCGTGCTTCGATAACGCCAACAAGCACCTCATGCGGTCCAGTCCAGGCTGGACGATTACAAGAGGCAGTAATAGCCGCTGCTCACTCAAGAATTCCTGCGCGGCCTCGGGGGAAAGCCGCCGAGGCGGTAGCACATGTCAGCTGTAGCAAAGCTCGAAAACCATGGACCCCCCGCCCACAGGGCTGAGTGGCTCCAAATATCTCAAGATACGCGCGACTCGTCACCGTCGGTCACGGGCAACGCGGCAAAAAAATCTCTTTGTCCGGGTCGGTCAGAGATAAGGTTGTTCGATGACCCCCATCGAGTGGGTGGATATTCATCGACTTTCAAGCCTTCACCGCTGGGGCGCTCGGGAGGACACGGGAATGCACCGGAAACTAGACCGGCCGAAGAACCCACCAGGCCCAGTGCTGTGGGTTCGGTGATTTATCAAGACGCCGTGGGTCTATCAGGAACGTCTGTATCGCGGTGCCAAGTCTGCATGATCCTCCGTCAAGCAGGCCCGTGGAGCTTGCACGATCCGTATCATGCGATGAGGACCGGGCTCATGGCTTGACTGGCGCAAGATCGACCAGATATTGGAGATGCTCCCGCCGGTGATGTCAACAGCTGGCCGGCACGCTGCTCCGCATGGTCGCGTATCAAGTCTGACGAACAACCTGACTCGGCCTGGCATACGAGTTGAGATTGCTGCGTCGACATTGAAGTCTGATACACCCAATCTGTGGATATCAAAGTCGGTGAGGCGCCGGTGGACTATCGCCGGCATCCACTTAGAGCCTCATGGTGACAGAACGTGGCAGCAGGCTAGTGACAAGTGGCTGGCTGCGGGTTTCGAGCCTCTTAATGGCGCATTTGATATCAGGCGTCCGTGAAGATGATTGGGAGCGCTGATTGAGCCTCATGATCCCGGCCCTGCGTATTGGCGGATTGTGGTGATGATGGTGACTCAGGAGTCAGGAGCGTTCCACATGTGGATATCGATGCGCGGCAAGCTAGTGTAGCAGCCGGTTTTCTGTTGCATTGTGTGTGGATGTGTGTATCTATTCCGCGAGCAAAAGATATCGACGGAACCTTTGCGGAGCACCATGACGAGCCTTGGCAATCAATCTTCGTTGCAGGCGGCGACGGAGCCATGGTTGGACAAGGGGATGGATGCTCTCAGACGGAGCTCAGACCAAGTTCCTGCATTGGGCCACACCGAAGAACATCGACGCCCGGGCCGCTGGTCCTTGCTGTATGCGCCCGAGGAGGCCTAGATCGCCTGGCCCTGCATCGCTAAGGCACGCAATATATTTACAGACCCGGCCCGTCGGGCTGAGCGACAGCTGAGTCCTGGACGACGGACTGGCGCCGAACTGAGTCGTCCAGGGTGATGTGATGGCGGCGCACAGCCCCGTGCAGGTGCCAGGTGAGGTTGCAGGTCTCATGAATTGCTTGGCGATGGTGTCGCTGCAGATCTGGTGACCAACAAGATGTGAGGAACCAAAGACAGACGCGCTTCTCTCGTGATATGTATGGGGGTTCAAATGGTTGAGAGGGCCGGCGCTCGAGTCGCTACGCCGCCTGGGCGCGGCATCCCAACTGTCGGCGCCGTCGTGACAGTCCCGTTTGGGCAACCTCTGGCGCAAGACGCAGCGTCGCGCGGGTTGAAAAGGACAGCATCTCTTGTTGGAACGAATCACGGGCATCTCCTGGCACATTGAGTGTCAGGAGAGGCCGCTGGGCAACGGCAGCACGGGATGGAATGCCTCCAACCGTCGTGGTTGGGCGCCACAAGAACGGAAGATCGGACTCCCCCATCGGTGGTAGGTACAGCAAGTAGGTACACGTATGTATTCCAATGGCTGATGACTGGTGTTTGTGATAGAGGCGGCAGTGTTGGCATGGGGGTGGTGAAGGGGGAGGGATGACAATGATGGCTCACATGTGATGGGGCTGGATGTGGTTGATGTTCTGGCCTCTGGAATCATCATACCTACCTAGGTATGGTCAGGTAGGTAAGAAGGTCCTGCCAGTTTCACAAGCCGAGCGGCTTCCCAGAGTTCGACAGGTAGCCGCCGTGGTTGACAGCTGAGGATGGAAGGAGGAACTCCTGGATGACCCCGAGAGCGGAAGGCGTGACACAGCTCCGAGTGTAGAAGGTGAGGCGTGCCTTCCTTCCCGGCCTGCTGGATAAATTCAATCCCACGCCGCCCACCGCTGCTTGTACCTAATACACTGAGTCCTAGCGCCTCTGATTCGGCGCCGGAGCGGGCTTCGGGTTTCACGCCGCTCAGAGCCCTGCACGTTGGAAGGAGCCACTAAGGCTGGCCAAGACAAGCACACCTCGCTCATGGAAACATCTCCCGCCGAGAAGCGGCAATTCCGTCGCAACCTGATTCAGCTTCTCGCCCAAGCCCAAGCACTGAATCATGTCCCTCGCCGCCTCGCGGCCAACCGCTCGCTCGTCGGCCTCAACACCTCAGTGCCCAATGTCCTCCACGAGTAATTGCGTGGGTAATCTGCTGCACAGCCTGTCGCCACGTCGTCAGCTCCCGATCATTCCGCCAAGATGCCTTGACAGATATGGATCCCGATCTCTGGTCCGCTCTTCAGCACACGACGGGTGGCTGGGCCGAGCGTTTTAACCGTGGACAGCTCTTGGGACGGGACCTTCCAGAAGGCTACAGGGCCCACCGGCGGGCGCACGTCCTCACCTCAGCACAGCAAGCACGACATGGACAAGGTCCGGACACGACGCGCAGCAATCAGCTACTTGGATCGACCGCCTGCATGCTATCCAGAGCACGCCCCGTCCGCCCGTCTCTGCGATAAGGAGCACCGATGTCCATATGTACTTATGTTCCGTCGGACTGATTGGTGACCCCCGTCGCTGAGACGAGACGCGCAAGTCTGTACCTGCTACATACCGGAACAAGATTTTGTCCTGTGAGCACCTGCGTGGAATGACACGCGCATCGAGGCAGAGCGGAGCGAGACGGGCAAAATGGCATCATCCAGCGAGCCCACTTCTTTTTTACGACAGTCGATCGGCCTGGATACAGGCTGAGCAGCTCCATCAACGTCGTCAGACTGGGCCGGAAGCAACCCTCAGCCCACGGAATATTTGCCTGAAAGTGAATTGCGACAGAACGTGGACTGCAGCAGCCCTCAGAACGCATGCTCCAAACAAGCAAAAGGAAAATGGCCCAGAGAAAAGTTTCCTAGAGGCTGGAGGCGAGGAAAGAAAAAAGCTCGTCATATCGGGCTTATCTCCTAGCACCTTGGCCTAATCAGTTCCACGAGTACGAAAGGCCGCCACAGCCCCCAGGAGCGCATCGCTGTTTCCGGCGTATCCTTGCTACCGAAACGGCACCCGGCCGGCCGCCCCCTGGTGTTGCTTCATCAACACCAAAGACGGATTCACGGGTGAAAGCCGCAGTGAAGAGGCAGTCAAAAAGATTCTCGGAATCCCTCCGTGGGCTTCCAGGGGGCCTGTCGGTGTTTGTTGCCCGTATCTGCCTCTTCTTTCATCCCAAACCAGGGTTTCTTTTGGGCCCGGAGACCCTCAGAAAGACACCCCCTTTTGCCTTGGTACCCGTGCAAGGTGTACACCCACCAGGCTTGACATTCCATCCCACCTCTCCCCCCCGGTTGCATCACACCCCCCTTGTCACCCATCCCACCTTCTCTGCACACCCCCCACCACCATGTCCGCCGATTGCGAATTCGATGTCAGGGACGACCCTGAGGAAAAGGAACGGCGCGATGGCCAGGCTCGCCCCACCAAAGTCGGCAAGAACGTGGGACAATGACCGCAGATGGACCAAGTTTGTCGTCGCCCGTTCTATGACCGGAGAAAATCCAGGTTAGCCGTAGAAGGAGAAGTAGGTAGCGTGGAAGCCGAATAAATAGTCCTGGCCCTCCAGACCTGCCCCATTGACGAGGTTTCGCTCCGTTCTGCGATCTCCCGTATACCCCTCCACCCTTTTTGGTGTTACCTTCCCTCAGCGCAGCGTGACACTGGCTCCCCATCATTATGCCGTCCTTCAAACCATTCTCGCAGGTGACGGGCCGGAGCAACGTCTCCCTCTTCGAGATTCGGTAGGTCTCCTCTCCCCGTCCCCCTGCCTGCTGCTGCCCGCCATACCCGATCTCACGCTGACCTCGTCGGCGACAGTCTCGATAACGACTTTATCGTCTTCCGCGGTTCCGATCACGAATCTGCCGGCCAGACCCTCAGGGGCTCCGTCGTGTTATGCTTGTCCTCGCCCCTCAAGGTGGAAGACGTCCATCTTAGGCTCACCGGCGAGCAGCGCTTCACGTAAGTGGCCGCAACTGTGCGATGTGCCCAGCAATCAAAATTCCTGACGGCTCCTGGCTGTACAAGAAGAGACGACAGCATCCACAGAATACTGACCCATCCCTCTAGTTGGGATGTTTCCAAAGCCGCAACCAGCGGTCTCACAAGCTCGAAGGTCGACAAGCATGTCGAGCTTCTCAGGCACCGATGGAAGCCCTTCGTCAAGGGAAACAACGGCGAGAAGATGGTGCTCGAGGCCGGCAACTACGAATGGCCATTTTCCATCGAACTGCCCGGCGACACCTGCGAGAGCATCGAAGGCATTCCTGAGGCGAGCATCATCTACAGGCTCAAGGCTACGATTGCGAGGGGCAAGTTATCCCACGACATTACCTCCTATAAGCCTCTCCGCGTCGTCCGGACCCTCGATCCCTCCGCCCTCGAGTTCCTGCACGCCATGAGCGTCGAAAACATCTGGCCGAACAAAGTCGATTATTCCATCATCATTCCCCAAAAGGCCGTCATCTTCGGATCTTCCATCCCCCTCGAGATGCGATTTACACCTCTCCTGAAGGGCCTCGAAATGGGCGACATCACCGTCAAGCTGCTCGAGATCCGCGAGTGCATGACCATGGGCATGCCGACACGAGAGCATAAACAGGAGCGCGAGGTCTCCAACTGGTCCTTCGGAGTGTCGAGGGAGGAGCACTGGTCCGACATGATCGGCGAGACAGGCCAGGACGGCTGGACCGTGAATCAGAAGCTCGACCTGCCCAAGCGCCTGAAGCAGTGTGTTCAGGATGTCAACCATCACGGCATCAAGATCAGGCACAAGCTGAAGCTGGTCGTGGCTCTTAAGAACCCCGACGGCCACGTTAGCGAGGTGAGTTTGTTTCCCTGCCCTCCCTTTGAGGAGGTGCCCCGTGTCTGGCAATCACTAACAACCCCGATCAACAGCTGCGCGCAACTCTGCCGGTCTCCATCTTCATCTCGCCGAACATGCCCATCGATGAGAGCGGAAACATCGTCGAGAGCGCGACTGCTTCGGGCGCATCCCCGGCTGATGCAACCACAATCGCGCCACCAGGCTACGGCGAGCACGTCCTGGACCAACTCTTTGAGGATGTCGATAACAGCGGCTTCCAAACGCCCGGCATCGTTTCCGGCATGAACAGTCCCTTCTACGCGCAGTCTCGCGCTGGTTCGACAGAGAACCTCGCAGCCCTCGGCATGACAAGCGCAACCACTGGCGTTCCCCCCGCCGCTCTGTCCTCGCGCCTCGCGAACGTTTCGCTCGACTCAGCGGACCGCCTCTCCACTGCTCTCCACGGCGACTCCAATCCCCCGACGAGCCACCCATCTCAACCCGCCTCAACCCCGCTCACGCGCCAGAACTCGGCGGAGGAGGGCCGCGCCTCCGACTCAACGACGCCGAACCATCCGCATCACCAGAGTCTTCGCTCCGGCCGCGTTTCTCCCGAGCACGTCGAATCCATCGACCTCGCCGCTCTCAGCAAGGTCCCATCCTACTCGACGGCGATCCGCACTCCAGCTCGGTCGCGGTCTCATACGAACGAGGCCCTTCCCGATTACCGTGCTGCCATGTCCGCTCCAACGACACCCCTCATTAGCGAAAGCACCACCGTCGACCCCCTCAGCGTGATCCACGAGGGTCAGGTACAGGAGGCGCGCCAGCCGAGGACGGTCCCCAGCTCCCCGTCTGGAAGCCCCCCGCGCACTTTCAGCGGTCTTGCTCGCTCCCCCCGCACCGGAGGCGTATTGCAACAGATGCAAGGCCAAGATGAGCGGCGCCTCCATCTCATCCAAGCCCGCGATCGGATTTACTAGGCACGAATACCCCGCCCAACATCGGCCTCTGGGTCGCGGCGTGCCGGCACACAGGACGGCACGCAGGAGGTCCCTCAAGGGGGCAACGAGCGATCCCCCTATTTCTCTCACCCACCATGGATTTTCAAAAGTATTATACGACAGAGGTCTTCTGAACTTTTATGGCTTTCAGTACACACACAGCATCGGCATGGCATGGCATGGCATTGGCATGATACGGCGTTTCTGGCGGTCTTTTTTTTTTCTTTTATCTTTACTACTTGATCGGATACCTATCCCTGCGTCGCCGCGGATGCGGCCGCAGGACGGCAGAGAGAGTTCGCAGCAGGTGATACTGCTGGCGACTTTCTTCTCACTCATCTCACATTTTGTTTCGGCCATGCACATTCTCTCTTTTCAATAGAAGACACGGGCCGTAAGGCAGTCGTTCCCCTCTCGCAGGTTTACTCTGGGTTGGCTCACTTTGGCTTGGATATGATGGACCTGTATGACACATTCGATGGCTCTTGACGAGCTGATGGGCAATGAATATATTTCTCATACTCACACACATGAAAGGGATTGTCTAAACATGCCTTTGTTTCTAGATGGTGATCTTTGTCTGGTTGTGAAACCAATCCTCGGGTCCCTGGGTGTCATCAACTTCAGGTGGCGGAATATGTTCGCCATGGAGGGATGACACGGGCTGCTTAAAGTCGTCGCTCTGATCGATGGGAATGCAACAGATGCGCAGGCGAGAGTCTCTGGCTCCTCGGAGAACACAGAGGGACGGATGAGTGTTGGCGGTCCGGGCAGGCAGCAGATCGCCTTCGGTCGTGGACAGCCTCCCGAGGGAACCCTAGGGTCCGAGAATTTTCGGTCTCCAGCGGCACAGTTCCTGAGGATGGACTGACTTGGTCTTTGGGACATGGAGCTAGCTACCTAGTATGACGAGAAGCCTGGCGGAGGCCTGGCACGACCTACTAGCAAAAACTAAGGAAGTAAAGCATGATCATCTCAGGCGAATCTGGGCAGAATTTGAGGAGAGGTTCAGAAAGACAGTAGGAGCACCGAAGGGAGGTTGGCAGCTCTCGTGGTTTGCGGCATGAGGATGGCTAACATGGAATCTGGAGGGTCCAGACCACCATCAGCAGCACCTTAAGGTATCTTAACCCGGATTTCCAGACGGGAGGGAAAGAAGAAAGGACCCCTCGCTTCCATGTCCCCGACGGCGATAGAAACAGTGACGTCATGTGCATATCAAGTCTGCCGGTGTCCAACGACGGGCTAGTCTAGCGTGTTTGCAAGATTCCGTGGCGCCAGTCGACTACCGATGATAGCGCTGTAGGTTTCAGGGTGTGCAACGGTCGTCTGAGCAGTCCACGGGACCGGTGACCTGATTGGGGGGGATGAGACATCTGTTGAGGGGTGCGATGGACTGAGGCCGCGGTTTGAGAGCAGAGGTGGAAGATGCGACGAAGAATTCAGGACTTGAGGCCGTCGTGGTGGTGACAGTGGTGACATCCAAAGCAGAAGAACCAAATCGGACCAAGGCTTTTACAGGGTCCTTGCTCTGTGGAGTTCCCGCCGGAGATCGACCCGCCTGCTGCGCATGCCCCACTCTCAGGTGGGAGTGATGCTCAAAAGGGGTGGGGAGCGTCATTGGGAAATTGAGCTCCCTCGCGACATCCCTGCCAGACTCGCTCCCAGACTCGGGCTCGCTCTTAAACGCGGGACTGTCCACCCCTCTTCGTCTTGGACCCTGATTCTCCCTCCCGGCCATCCCGAATCGCGCTTTCTCAGTTTGCTTAAATCCCAACATAGACGGCGTTCTGCGCAGAGTCCCTCCCCTCTCGATACCCAACACATCTCCGACCACGACCAAGATGAGCGTCACCTCTCCCACCACCGAGCTCCCTTCAAGGGCGGCCACCATGATGACCACCTCGAGCCTCACCAGCGATGGTGGCGTGACTGAGATCGACCCTTCCAGCGTACGGCCTACCTTGCCCCCCAGTGGACTGTTGTTATGTATGCGTGCGCCAAGCTAACATCCTCCCTCCCAGACTGCCGGTCTCCTCGCCGAGCGCCTCCAGGCATGGAAGCACGCCGTCGGCTACCTCGAAGACTACATGGGCGCCATGGAGAAGATTCACAAGGCCCAGGCCAAGGAATATGAGCGCGCACTGAAAGTCATCTCCCACCCTCTCAAGGAGGGCCACCACTTCGACCAGAGCCTCGGAGGCATCGCCGGCTACTTCGAGAACATGCGCTCCAACACCCAGGCCCTCATCAACACCAACATCGAGACCGAGAAGAGCATCAAGGGCTCCGTCCTCCCCGTACTCGACCGTCTGCACAAGGAGATCAAGGCCAAGAGCAAGGAGCTCTCCGGAGGCGTCGAGAAGTCGGCAAAGGAGGTCGACAAGGCCCGCAACAACACCCAGAAGCACATCGAGTTGCTCGGCCAGCACACCGCCTCCTTCGAGTCCACCGGCGGCAGGCTCGCCGGCGCCGATGATCCTTACGTCCTCAACCGTGGCGTCATCCACCGCCTTCACAAGCAGGTCCTCGAGGAGAACAACAACCGCAACGACCTCATCGCCGTCCAGACCAACTTCCAGTCCTTCGAGGCCCACGTCATCGACGTCATCCAGCAAGCCATGGAGGCCTTCACGCAGCTGGCTGGCGGCCAGGGCGAGAAGACCCGCGCTCTGCACAACGACATGCTCCAGGCCATCCAGCGCGTCCCTCCCGAGTTCGAGTGGAACGGCTTCACCCAGCGCTCCGCCGACCGCCTCATCAACCCCAACGAATCTCCCAGGGCTGTCGACGACATCATCTTCCCCAACATGAACCATCCATCCACCAAGGCCTTGATCGAGGGCTCCCTGGAGCGCAAGTCGCGCAACAAGCTGTCCTGGGGCTACTCGACCGGATACTACGTCGTCACCCCCTCCAAGTTCCTCCACGAGTTCAAGGACTCCGACAACGCCCGTAACGACCCCAAGCCCGAGCTTTCCATCTACCTACCCGAGGCCGTCATCGGCACTCCTTCTGGGGACAGGTTCAATGTCAAGGGCAAGGACAAGGCCAAGTCGATGAGCGCGAAGCTGACCGGCTCTGCTGAGCTGTCCTTCAAGGCGCACACCCCTGCCGATGCTCAGAAGTGGTTCCAGATCATCAGTGGCGTCGCTGGTGCTACCGGCCCGGCCTCTGAGACGTCCGCACCTGCTTCTCCCGTCGTTGAGCAGGGCGGGAAGTTCTCGACTCCCACGTCGCCCGTATCGCCCGCCGGGACGCCCCCTGCGCTTGGCGATCACAAGGCACAGGAGGCCGGCCTCATAGGCGACACACCTGCGGCCCCTGCTGCGGCATCTCCCACTGATGTCAAGCAATGACCTTGATCATTGACAGGAAGCGATTCATCCATCTCCCAGGGCAAAAGTGAGGCGGGCCGGGCCGGGCCCGGCTCGGCTCGCTACGTCACTACTTAATATGAGGGTGCCTTTCAGCTCAACCCCAAAATGAGGCTGGCTTATTTGGCCGCTCCGAGCACACTGTTCTTCTCAGTTGCGGGAGGTTGTGAGGATGCATGGCCAAAGGTTCAGCATTTCTCTTCCATGTTTGTTTGTCGACGATGTATAGCAACAAAACGGCGAGTTCGGCTTCTTGCCAGTAATGTCTAAGCAGAAATAATACCATATTTACGACCGATTGGGTTTCTTGCGCCGGCTTCCCCGGAAGAGGCGATGTCTTCCATTGCATATCAAGGCGAACGTCAAGCTAAGTGCCGACAGCACATGTCGAATTTTCTCCGAACCAGGTCGAGCCGGGCGTCGCTGACCTGGAGTATGGTAACACTCAGGTAAGGCAACCAGCCTAGTGGCGTTGCGGACGATGGGCGAGGGGGTCTCGCTACTGGACTAGAGCCTTTTCTTTTTCACCGATGGCTGACCGAGGTGCGCTTGGCAGGTATGAGAAGACACGGACGGGCGGCATCAAGGCAGACAGCTCGTTTGTGTGGTTGAGCGGCTCAACGGGACAACCTCGACGCCCATCTGCACTGTCGATTTAAGGCTTCGACCTCGAGTAATGAATCCATCCCCCGGGGCCCTCAAGGCAGGATCTGCCGCCAATCTTTGAGAATCTGGCGTTACAAGGGACGTCGTGCTGCGATGGATTTTGCCAAGGACATTGGTCATCGCTGGCCACACCGAAGAGCGACCGTGGTTGAACCCCGTGGCACAATAAGAGAGCCGACGCCTACCAACGCAAGAACCACCACTTGGGACTCTCAGAATGTGAGGGCCGTTTAGTCCGCCTCACTGGTTGCCTTAAATGCAGAGACATGGGGCCCCAAGCCGACACACAGCCTCAATCCGAGAGCCTCGTCCGCGGGTCCTGGGCGAGCGGAGATCAGGCTGCGGGAGAGCCGTCGAGATGATAACGAGACCTGTCCGCTAATCTGTTTCTGGAACTTACTCCTCCTCTCAGCTCAATCATCCGATATCTTTGTCTTTGAGAGACCTGGTAGCCCGAGTTATTGTCCCCTTCCCAATCGGCGGTCGTTTGCTGCCTCCCCGGCGGCGGTGCCAACATGCGCCGGCCATGGGAGAAACACAAGGCGGAGATGGTCAGGCTCTACATCGACGAGAGCAAGAAGCTGGACGACGTGATGTCTATTATGCAGGAGATGTTCAACTTTAAGGCTTCGTGAGTTTAGAGGGATACATACTTGTGACGATTCAATCCACTGACCTTGTCGACAGAAAGCGGGCATATCGGTTCCATTTCGACCATTGGGGTATCGAGAAGTATAACTGCAAGAAGAGGAACGAGCGGAAGATCCGGCGGAAGCAGCCTCTTCCTAGCCCTCCCCTGACATCTTCCCCTTCGCAATCCTCTTCCATGACCACCAGCCGAGGCTCGAGACAGGGGTATGCGAACGAGACATTCGACTTCTCCCAGCACAGCCAAGACTACTTCCACGATAGCTTTGCTATCCAGTCCCTCCCGCAGAACACGGGGCTGGCATTCCCTGAGTTTGTCTCCTCCGTCTGTCTACCTTTGAGATTGGGTCTCTGACTCCGAAACCACTCAGCATGTCCTATTCCCCTGTTCTTAACGATGCTCCCACGCAAACCATGCCCGGACTTTCGACTATAACCTTGGGGCATCGGCCGCCTCCTACACCGGAGCCCGAAGGGGCCCCTCAGCTTGAACAGATAATCACAAACCGCGGGATGCTACCCCTGGGACCCAAAGGCCCCTTGGCAACCCCTCACTACTCTCTTCTCCCCGAAGCCATACGCCGCCAGGACCCTCAGCAGGTGCGAGAGCTCGTTCACTATGGCGTGCGGCTGGACGTCGCCGACGACCATGGATCTTACCCCCTCCACAACGCCGTTACGCTCTCCGAGCCCCGGATCACTCGCATTCTCCTGGATGCTGGTGCCGACCCAAACGCCCCAGACCGCCACGGACGCACTCCCCTGTTCCTGGCCACGATCAGTTCCCTCAAGATGCTCCTAGAACGTGAATACCCTCCCAATCTCTGCCACAGGGACGACTTTGGCGAGACCGTCCTTCACTCGCTTCTCCAGGACCAGTTCTGGTACACGGATCCGTTCCGGAGAGAGGCCGTGAAGTGCCTCCTGGGCCACTTGAGAGACCCTGCAGCAGCCGTCCTCAACACGCCCAACTCTCGAGGACTGACACCTTTCCACGTGGCCGTGAGCTGCAGCGGCGCCGGCTTCACCCCTGCGCTGATTGAGCCCCTGGCCTGGATGCTCGCCCGGAACCCGGACGTGAGGATCCCGATCCCGGGGAGCAATCTGCCACTCTGCGTGCTCGTCGAGAAGCTCCAGGCCTTCCGCGAGGTCCAGCCCGGCTCCAAGGACCCGATGGGCCCTGGCGAGTGGGAGGCCCTGCATGCCCTCCTCCTCCGGTTCCTGGACCTCTCGCCCCCGAGGATGTATCCGGCCCGCGTGCTGCGTGCCCTCCTCTCCCCGGGCCTCCTGTTCCTCTCTGTTAGTCGCTTGTGGGAGTTCGTGCAGAGGTTGTTCCGCCAGGGCATTGCTGATGTTTCGTCGCCGGATGAGCAGGGCCGCACGGCGCTGCTGGATGTTTTGGGGGTTGGGCATGCTGCTGTCGCTGCGCAGGGGGCGGTGGTAGAGGAGCGGGTGACGACTTTGGTGAAGGGGTTGTTTGCGGGGACGAGCGGGCATGCGTTGGGCTTGAGAGACAGGCAGGGACGGGTTGCTTGGGACGTTTACGCTAGCAGATGGAGCGGGCATAGAGAGGTATTGGGCATGCTTGCGGCGAAGAGAGCCGAGGTCGGGGCAGACACGAGGGAGTGGGAGGATATATGGGGAGGGGAGATGAAGGTCTCGAGGGTCGTGGGATGGGGAGGGGGAGGGCGGCCTCGGATGTCATGCGTGTTGGACTGGTCTGATCAGGGGCTGCTGGCGGACAACAACAAGTCCACTGTGAAGCAGGAGTTTTGACGACAACAGGCAGTGTTTTTCAGCACGGGGAGTACCGGACCCGTTTTCAGGGCACGACACGACTGACGACTGATGATGCGGGCAGCGGTCATGCTGTGCCTGGATTTTCTTGGATATATGGGTTTTATTATTACAGATACGACGCGGGGAACAGTACGCCAGCTTCAATCTTGTGGATAGGATATATCAGGGCTGTATTTCACCTTGGGATGGATTCAATGAGACTTGTTTTCAATACCGAGACTCTTCTTTCTTGGAAGAGCATTTTGACGTGCATGACTGACATATCGTCCCGGCCTATGCCTCATTCTGAACCAGGAAGCTGGAAGCTACTCTTTGGCGGCTCGTGAAAGACGTCTGGTGCAGCCTTGAGCATTGTCGAAGGGCAAATTCACTATTACCATAAAGTAAGGTACACATCACTCCCTGAGGCTTTCATGGTTGCTGAGTCGCAAGCTGCGGTGCTTGGGTCCTGGAGTGTGTCGTTCCCTGTTGCCCAGCCGAGTTCTGCGACTTGACATCTTCACCTCCCTCGTCGTCGCGAACCGTCCACACCACCCCAACTCCCCTCTTCGCTTTTAAAACGACCTGTTCGGCCTTTTCGACTCCCACTCCGTCCACCCAGAGCCCACGATGCAAATCAAGTGGCGCTTCGAAGACCTGACCGCCGCGGAAAGGCGGATATGCGATGATCTGATCGATGAGCTCAGCGTCGTGTTCGGCCAGGACTGGATGACACTTGACAGAACGCGACCTCCCTTCTGGGAGCGGGTGTTCTCGTACTGGAATACGGCCATGTACATCGAGAAACCTCGCGCCTCGCCCTGGCCCAGGCGCGTGGCTAGGCTTCTGGCGAAAGTCGGCACCCTCAAGGTAGACTGCCCGACGCCTGTCAACAAGACGGAGAATACGATGGAACCCTCCACCACCCCACCGGAACGCCGAGCCGGAGCGCCTGTTTACATGATTCCGATTCTCGATCCTGATACTGCCCAGTTCACCCTCGTCATGCTCGATGGGAAATGCCGCCGAATTCCTGCGCACAATTACCGGTTCGACGCCTACATGAGTCCCGCTCAGGCCACTGTGTTGGCTACTTCGGCTTGGAACGATCATGAGATGGAGCGGATCGGCGAATTCAACTGGGAGCGGGCTCTGTACTGGGCAAGGAGACGCCTGGTGCGCAGGTTGGCTAGGTAGGAGGTGGAACGCGGCCTGTACGACGCAGACTTGCTCCCCACGGTCGCTCAGGGTGAGGCAGAAGATTTCTCTGTCTTGCTCCAGTATCGTCCCGTCGAGTGGGAATCGATGACTGAGATCGCGGTGGCCATTGCAGCTCTCATGGCCGAACTTGATGGTCACTGAGCGAAGACGGGCCGGCATGGTCTCGGCAGCATATCAACGGGACAGCAGAGCAGGATACGATATCGGGCTTGGATGGAACTGGGTCAAGGATTCAGTTGACAGAACTGGGAGCACGCCCATCAGCCTTCATCAAGTTGGGCCCGAATGACAATCAACAGTCTGCAGGTGGTTCGCGATGTCTCCAGCCTCGGAGAATTGAAATGGAATCTTCTTCGCACAATGGTATTGATGAGCTCTTGTGATGTATTAACATAGATCGTTCATTTCGAGCTGATCGATCCCTCGACAAGCTGCAAGTTCTTTGGGACTACAGTGTCTGGATTATCGAGGTGGATGTTCAAGGTGCGTGATGCGGACTGCCTTCAGTCACTGAATCTATCAGCCGAGTCCCAGCCAGCTCATTCTGCTTGAGCCTGACCCCTGACAGCCGGTAGCGACCGCACCGCGCTCACGCCGCCCTTGGCGATCAGGGGAAGATCCTGCTGGACAAGCATGAACCTGGCTCCCAGGACGTTGATCATCCAGTCGTGGATTTCCGGGTCGTCGTAGACTCCAGCCACGCCAAAGACCTTTCCCGCATCGCGGCACGCCCGGCTGACCTTCTCGAGAGCCGAGCGGTAGCCTTGGTGCTTCCACTGCCCGCCGATGCCCATGTCGATGGTCAGATCGTTCGACCCGATCAGCAGCACGTCAACGCCCGCGACGCCGGCAATCTCGTCTGCGCGTCTGACGGCCTCGCCGCTCTCGATCATGACGATGACGCTGGAGCCCGACTTGTTCCCGAACTCGATGGTCGCGTCGAGCGGCGTGCTTCGCATGCCGAACAGCGGCATCTGGCCGGTCATGGAGCGGCACCCGAGAGGCGGGTACTTGCTGATATTCACTGCGGCCTCGGCCTCGTCTGCACCAGGGTCAGTCAGTAGGTTCATCCGGCTCGATTCTCGTGTGTATGTACGCACCTTTGTTCTGGATATGGGGGAACACCACTCCCATGGCGCCGCCGTCGAGCACCCTCTGCACGAAGCCGTTGCCGCACTGATGAGGGACACGTACGAACGGCGTGATGCCGACGAGGTGCCCGACGTGGCACAGGTTGCTCGCCTCCGCCAGTGACAGCCACCCATGCTCCAGGTCGATGAAGAGAGAGTCGAAGCCTGCGTTACGCGCGACCTGCACGACCTGGGCGTTGGGCGTGATCTTGATACCGAAGGCCTTGCACACCTGGTTGGAGGCGACGCATGTCTCCAGGCTGTTGGCGTAGTTGCTCGGTGCGTTGTTCTGTGAGATGGACCCCATTATGATGATGATTATGCTGATGCTGATGCTGACGTTCGGCCCCTTGCGCGATTCACTTGGGATGCCCGCGCTCCGGCAGTGTGGTCCGCATGCGGGCTCTGCTATTTATCATGTCCTCGTTGCATACGTGCGGGATCGGCAACCCCTCAGGAGAACTGCTCGCATGATCGCGTTTGCCGAAGGGGCCACACATAAGCACCATACAACTCCGAGTGTTCGTTCTCGGGGGATGGCTCGGGGTCGTTCTCCGGGGTGGGTCTGCCCCTCGGCGTCAGGGGCCGAGACGCATCGGGGGGACGCCGGAGCCACGGAATGGAAAGAAACATCTCTCCAGTCGAATAACTCTTACGGGTATTTGTGCAGTATATTATTATTCCTCCTGTTTCCCATCTCACACACATGCTGACCCCAGCAAAACATCCACACAACAAATCAAGAGCCCACAGCCTCATCTCATCTTCCCAGCATGTTCCTCGATCAGGTTCAGCCCGGCGCTGCCGATGTCATGTACCGCCTCAAGGTCGAGGCTGATGCCGATAGCCACCCGAACAAGGTCGACCTCGGAGTTGGAATCTACCGTAACGAAGCCGGTGTCTACCATGAGCTCAGCGCAGTAAAGCTGGTCCGTATCCCCTCCCCTTGCCGCCTCTCTGCCATTGTAGCGTCAACTGACACCGCCGAATATAGGCAAAGGACCAACTCGCCATCACAAACCCCACTCACGATGTATGCATTATTCACAGCCTTGAATGGAGTGGCGGCTAATGATACGTAGTATGAAGTTACCACCGGCAACGAGGACTATCTCCGCTTAGCGGCCAGGCTTGTCTTTGGGGAGGACTCGGCAACTCTGAAATCAGGCCAAGTGCGCACCACCCCTACCCTAGGCATTCTTTGGGTCACAAAGGCCACAGCGGCTAATTCCAGATCAGGTGGCCTCGGTGCAAACCATCTCTGGTACAGGCTCTATTCACATTGGGCTCATGTTTCTCAGGCATTCTGTTCCCGGGATGAGCAGGACCGTGTATCTCGGGACGCCTGCATGGGGCAACTACCAGCCCATGTGCAGTCTCGTGGGGCTCGATCTGAAAACATACCGTCACTATGAACCGACGACGGGCCAGGTTGATTGGAAGAGTGTTCTGAGCGCCGTCCTCAGCGCTCCTCCGGGAAGCATCTTCATCCTGCAGGCATGCTGCCACAACCCAACGGCCGCGGACTTCACAAAGGCGCAGTGGAAGACTCTGGCACAGGAGATGACGGCGCGTCGCCTTTTTCCGCTATTCGACATTGCCTACCACGGGCTGGGCAACGGCCTCGATGAGGATATCTTCTGCGTCCGTCACTTCGCCGAGATGGGCTCTGAGATGATTGTCTGCCAGTCTTTCTCCAAGAACTTCGGCCTCTACGGTGAGCGAGTGGGCGCTCTGCATGTCGTCTGCCCCCCACAGATCACGCCGGCAGTCCACGACCAGCTTCGCTTCCTCATTCGGTCAGAATTCAGTTCGTCCCCCGCCTTCGGCGCCAGGATCGTGACGACGGTGCTATCCGATCCCGTGAGGGAGCGTCTATGGTACGAACAGGCCCAGTATCATCACCAGCCCCCTCGAAAGCAAACCTCGGAAGCTAACGCGTAAGATTTAGGCGGGAGGAACTTGTAGGCCTGGTTCAGCGGCTGCATGGTCTCAGACAGAAGCTATTCTCACTGTTAACCGATGTTTACAAGGTAAGGAGTAAGCCCTGCCACAAATGACATGGGCTGATCTGTCTAACAACACAGACGCCTGGCGCTTGGTCTGTTCTCACGAGTGGAACAGGGTTGTTCTGGTACGTCTTGCCGTCCCAGGGACTTACTTGTCACTTTTGCCGGTCTAACACGAGCTCACTGAATCGGTAGTCTTCTTCCACTTTCCGCGGAGGAATGTCGTGCGCTTCAGTCGAAGTTCCACATCTATGTGGTCCCCAACGGCCGCATCACGATCCCCGGCCTGAACGAGAAGAACCTGGACTACGTAGCCAGGAGTATTGACGCCGTGGTCAGGTCATCGCAAGAGCTGGGTCGGTCCAAATTTTAGGCATTCGCTTTGTATTTCTGCTCCTTCAGACGATGATCGCAGAGGAGAGGGCCCAATAGACAGATATTTTTTTTAAAATACCAATTTCGCATCACTCACGTCCTATTCTGTGAGCGCCAACTTGAGCTCCACGCTACACAGCCCCTCTGACGGTTCTGTGGAGCTGAAGGGACTTCCTTCGGGGCTTTACGCCGCTTGGAGCTTCCGGACAACCTATTTGACCCCGCCCCGAACTCGTCTTCGGCTTCCGGGTAGGTCGGGGATTGTTCCCGTGCTCGCCACCAGCCCTCAAAATAATCGGCTCACACGATATGCGCCCGACGTCGGAATCGGCATCCGCCTTCAGCTGGCTCATGCGCCACCCTAGGGCTGCAACGAAGTTCTGGCCGTCCTTGTACTTATGTTCAGCCAACCGGTGACAGCAACCCACTGCTTGTGTCGGCACAAGACCGAACGGACTGCTTCTACCACCGGGACCCTCCGTAACTACTCCAACTACAGACGCACCTCAAACAAACCCTCACAATGTCTTATATCGTCCTTGGCGCCGGCGTGGTGGGGTTGACAACAGCCCTGGAACTGAAACAGCGTCTTCCATCTGCGAATGTCACCATCATCGCACGAGATTTCCCTGGCGACTCCAATCCGCAGTATGCCTCAGCCTGGGCGGGTGCGAACTGGATCTCCAACGCCACCGACAACGGCTCGCAGGAAGAGTGGGATCGGGTCACGTATCTCAGGTTCCAAGAGCTTGCGCGGACTCACCCAGAATGTGGCATCGAGGCGATGGACCTGAGGGGCTTCTTCGACAACGATATCTCCAAGGTCGGTATTCTGAGCAAGGGTACTAACAAGATCTGGTATGATGATCTCGTAGGGGGAATTCGTCATATTGGAAAGGAAAACCTGCCGCAGGGTGCCGTGTTTGGATTCGATGTTCCGACTTTTGTTGTCAACGTCCAGAAGTATCTGCCGTGGTATGTAGCGCAGCCCCTCCCCCTGCTCCTAGAGTTCGAGATCCATACTGATTGCCGGGCTCAAGGCTCCAAGCCGAAACTACGAGGCTGGGCATCCCTATGCTGAGGGCCATTGTAGATGATCTCGCCGATATCCCGAAGCGATTCCCGGGTGTATCTGCCATCTTCAACTGCACCGGGCTTGGGGCATTGACATTGCGGGGAGTCGAGGATCGAAATGTATACCCAGCAAAGGTTTGTGGCTTTCCACGTGTATCTTTGTACTTGGGTCATCGCCGTGTTAACACATGTGACTCTCGAACAGGGCCAGGTGTACCTGGTGGAAGCGCCGCCTGGTGGCATCTCAAGAATGTACTTCCGGTCGGGCCAACGACTCGCAACTGACAACACGCATGTCTTCCCCCGTGGGAAGGATGGCGGCGTAATTCTGGGCGGCTGTCGCATTGACCGGACGTGGGATGACAGCTTCGATCCGGAGATTGGGGAGAGCATCAAACGGCGTTGCTGTGCCCTGGTCCCCGAGCTTGGGAAGCCCGAGGACCTGAAGATCATCAAGCAAGGCGTGGGTTTTAGGCGTAAGTCTTTCCCCTCTTCGCTACGAGAAGGATAACAGGCTGATTTCTTGCAACATCCAGCGTACAGGATAGGGGGCGCCAGGATCGAGAAGGAGAGAAAGTACGGCACCACCATCGTCCATAATTACGGTGCTGGTGGCGCAGGCTACCAAGCTTCCTGGTAAGTGGCGACACCTCTCCGGGCTGGGGGCCTTGTTCAAACGTGCGATGCTAAACATTGGATGATGAATCGATAGGGGAATGGCCAAGGCGGCAGTGGACTTGCTTCTGACAAATTCCAAGCTCTGATGGAGGAAATGAAAACATGCAAGGCAAGGTATAGGAAGAGAATGGGTGTGGGAACTGGATCCTGTACTTTCTTTGCTTGTCTTTAGTCATTGCCAGTAGGTAAGGTATGGTTACTTGGAGCTGCGAGTTCCATCAATCACTATCATTCCCGATTTATCGTGATCAGCCACTGGGTCCTCACCCGCCTTTCATGTGACTTCTTGCCTCAGTAGTACCCAGAACTCATGTACCAAGGTTGGACGCTTCTCGGGATGACCCTCCAACGAAAATACCGAGGGGAAACTTGCTTGCAGGAGAGACCGAATATTACACGAAGTGTTGTTTTTGAAGAGGTCAAAAACAAGAATAACTGGCTCGTGGGACTCAAACCAGGAGTCCCCACGTTCCCCCATGAGAATGAATCTCAAAGTCTCGGGGATAGTTGCCGGTGGGCGGCGAATGTCTCCGTGAGCCCCGGCCTCGCACGCCGTAGTGTCGATGGATTGGCCTAGTGTGGGCAACCGCCAAAGTTTCTCTCCCATTATCCAGCGCCCCAGGCAGACTTATCTCGGTGGTTTGGCCCGGTATCTCCCCAGATTAGATACCCCGCAAATAGTCCTCTTGGGGCCGTGGAGAAATGTTCAACTGTCGGGGCTCTGACTTCTGACTTGAGACACATATGACTCGGGAGCAGAGACCATTCTCGGCATGCGGTATAAATATCCACGGATCCTCGAAAGACAGCGCCTATGCTTTCTTCCCATGGCATTCTTACACCTCGAGTCTGGGTCTCCAACATACTTTGCCCCCCTTTTTCGTCATTGAACCCACAGCACGACATGGCAGACACCATGGCCGACGAGAAGGCGCTGAGCCAGCTGGATACCGCAGACTCAAAGGCGGAGGGTACACAGTACGAAATGGCCGACAACGAGCTACGCCGCGAGTTCAAGCCAAGACAAGTCTTCATGTTCTCCATTGCATGTGCTATCGGCACAGGACTCGTCATAGGATCTGGAGGTGCTCTATCCAGAGGCGGTCCCGGGAGTCTCCTGATATCCTACCTTGCCGTCGGCGCCGCAGTCTTCTTTGTCATGACTGGCCTGGGTGAGATGGCTGCCTTTCTTCCGATGAGCAAGGGTTTCGGCGGTTATGCCACGCGCTTCGTTGATCCTGCCTTTGGGTAAGTTGAAGGCCGACCTCCTCACACATGGATGTCCAGGGACTGAACGGCTGGTGACAGATTCGCGACTGGCTGGAACTACTTCTTTAAGTATTGTATCGCCACCCCGACGAACCTCACTGCGGCCGGCCTTGTTATACAATACTGGAGACCCGACCTAAATGTGGCTATATGGGTTGCTGTATTCGGCTGCGCAGTCATCTGTGTCAACGTAAGCAATCCCGCCCTGTGCTTCGTGGATACCTATACTAAGGATGCGTGATACACAGCTCTTCCACGTCAGCAAATTTGGGGAGACCGAGTTCTGGCTCGGTATGATCAAGGTCCTCGTCATGACCACCATGATCATCACCTGTCTCGTCTCGGCACTTGGAGGAGGCCCGAACGGGAACCGTACTGGCTTTGCCTATTGGACGAACCCTGGAGCTTTTGCCTCGTATCTTATCCCTGATAGCGCCGTTGGTCGGTTCTTGGGATGGTGGGCATGTATGTGCCAGGCCTGCTTTGCCTTCACTGGAACAGAGGTCGTTGGAATGGTACGTGACAGGACCTGCTGGCCGCCCCGATTCCGAGAAGGGAGGCCGATGAATTCTCCCGCTGACGCGAAGCTTCCCAACAGACCTTTGGCGAGACTCCGAACCCCCGCAAGAACATTCCTCGGGCCGTGAAGCAGACCTTCTGGAGGATTGCCTGCTTCTATATCATCGGCGTTCTTGTTCTTGGCATGGCAGTCCCATACGATAATGAACAGCTGATTGGTGCTACCAAGCAAAAGACCAGCGCAGGTCAGTTTCCCTACAACCAGGCGCGGCTCGATTCAAGAGCCTGTGTGCCTTTAGTCCGGGTGAAGGTAGCTGATAGAATTGCCACAGCTGCGTCTCCTTTCGTCGTTGCCGCCACACTGGCGGGCATCAAGATCTTCCCCGATATCATCAACGCTTCCCTGCTAGTTTTCACCCTCAGCGCCTCAAGTTCAGGTGAGCTTTGCAGTATTATTGATAGAAGTACAGCATCTGACGGTCTGTAGATATTTACTGCGCTTCTCGATCTTTGTACGGTCTTGCAAAGGACGGTCAAGCACCGAAAATCTTCGCCAAAACTCTGGCCAGCGGAAGCCCCATTTGGGCCGTCGGGATCTCGGCCGCTTTTGTTCTGTTGGCATTCATGAATGCCAGTAGGTCTTCGTCAAGCGTGTTTCAGTACTTCGTCAACCTCGTCACCATCTTCGCGGTCCTCAACTGGCTCGCCATTTCCGTGTCTCACATCTCCTTCCGTCGGGCTCTGAAAGCACAGGACATCGAGCTGAAGAGCCTTCCGTACGTGGGATTCTTTCAGCCGTACGGGTCGTACTACGCTATTCTTATCTCGTGTCTCGTCATTCTGTTCAGCGGTAAGTCTGCGAAACATCGAACTCGATTCCAAGCCGCTGCTGACGTATCGATAATCTTCAGGCTATGATGCTTTCATCCCCCACTTCAAAGCAGATACTTTCGTCCTCAAGTACCTAGGAACCCTGATTTTCATCTTCAATGTTGTTTTGTGGAAGATTTTGAAGCGTACAAAGCGCATCAAGGCCACTGAAGTGGACCTCATCACTGGTAGGAGAGAGTGGGAAGAGATGGAGAGCACCGGGGATCAGCGCTGGCAGGAGGGCTTCTGGAAGAGAGCGTTGAGTAAGCTTAACCGTCGGGGCTGAAGGGCTCAGACCTGTAACCGCTTCTAGGAAATGATTCAAGTCTACTTTATGACATAATGCTGTACCCTTGGAGAGTATGTGAGGTCGGATGGTAATACCTAGTTCGATTATTTAGGATCCCAGTCCAAAATTGACAAGGTAATTCGGCCCCGAAGCATCTAAACTTATGCTCAAACTTTGCAAAACCTAACATCCCAGACTAAATGGAATTATTGAAGAAGCCTTGGAAGTGCCGTTGCCCATCGTCAGCGTCCTGACCGCCTGGGTTCCACTCGGTAAAGACTCCTTCATTGAACTCTCCGAGTGGCTGCCAAAGGTCTGAAATGTCATGCCAAAGGGCATTTGGCAACACAGTTTGCTGGATGCCCGCGAGTTCGATCCCGGCCATTCCAAGTCCCCCCTCTGCCTGGCTAATACCGTAGTTAAACCATTGTGGACCGTCCACGCCGAAATCGGCACCGCCTTCGTGGTGATTTGCACTGGGCTGTTGCGTAGTTTCCGCCCCGGAATTGCTGTTCTCTGGTGGTTGGCCATCAGAAGGCTCCTCTCGACTCTCGGGTGGACGGGAGGGACGTGGCATCGCCCGCTGCTCCTGAATGTATGGCTTGAAGAGCTCCCACACCTCCCGCACCTCCCCAAGACGCTGTACGGCATAGTGACTTTTGTTGTTGGCCAGATATTGTAGTATTTCGAGGGCCTCGTCCAGTCCCGGCGACGGATCGATTGGATGCTCGTCGTTACAAGCAGAGTCGAAGAGAGCGGTGAGAACCATGACAAAGGCGGCGGAAAAGGTGGCATCGCAGTCGAAAAAGCCGAAGATAGCTGGACAAGCATTCAAGGTTAATAGGAGAAGCCATGGCGTGCGGACGCTCGGGCGAGCCGGAGGGCGTCCTCACCTAACATCTTTCTTTCCTTCAGGGCCACGACCACGTTCAGCAGCCGCCGCGCTGCTTCTGAACATATCCGTGATAGCTTGCCCAGCGAAGACGCAAAGAGGGACTCTCCGCTCGGCAGACTGCCGTTGAGGATAAGCTGAGCAACATGAAGCATGATCGGCCGAATAGTGAGAAGGGTTGCCTGCCACATTTGCCCCCGTCAGTAAATCCGATGATGAGCAGTTGAATCACAGCGTGTTCACACTTGCCTGTAGCAACATGATCTGGAGAGATGCTGAAGTCCGGACGAGTAGCTCGGGCCCAGGAGAGCGGATGTCGATGGAGAGCTCGGATGGAATCTCCTTGGACACAGCGTATAGACTGTGTATGATCTCCTGGACTTTGGAAACAAAGTCGTCCTCAGTTCGATCTCTGGCTCCGTAGAGGACTGGTCGTTCTTATCAGCCATTGCGACCTCCAGGCGTGAAAGAAGGAATTCCCTTACCCCCAAGAATCCTGCCCGTAATCTGCGCAATCTTCTTATTCAGACGGAGCGGCGCCGCTGGCCCGAAACCGGGGGAGTCAGCAGGCGGTTCCAGGTCAATCGATTCGTCAGATATGCCACAAGGGTTGCCCGTCGCTGCGGCCAAGCGTCTGCGAGAGAGAAACCGTCAGTTCTATGAGCGCCGGGGGGGGGGGGGGGGGGGGGGGGGGGGGGGGGAGGGGGCTGCAGCCATCCTACACCTCTGATGCGCTGCTCTGCACCGGTGCCGGCACCATACACGTACCGTTCCTGCATGTAGACCGTCCACCAGAGCCTGTTAAGGTGTACTCGTTCTGACGATGGCAGATGTTGCACACCATTCTTTCTATGAAACCCGTGTGCTATGGCCAGACGAAGGGCCGTACTAATCTATTGAATATGAGTGAATGACGGTAAAACAGAAAGAGTACGACAATGATCAGCACTCACATAGACGTACGCTTCACCCTGCCGATCGACATTCTGGAGGTATAAAGCCACGAGTGCCAGAGTCTCCACAGCCAGGCTTCCGTGCGAGTATTGCTCGCTGAGGCTCGGAAGATTCCTGAGTGCGAATTCGAATAGCCCGCCTCCAGGTACATCATCCGTCACAGGGCCAGCCTCGAAATCCCCGGGGAACAGATGCCCCAGGGCGAATACGACCAGCATCTGCAAGAACCACGGGGTTTTGGTACGGGCAAGATCATCCTGGTTGCGGTAGAAGTCGTCCATACGGTCGAAGAAGACCCGAGAATCGAAGTGATTCTGTGTCTGTCCAACGTAAAACTGAACCATGTCGACGAGATGTCGTGCCTCTGCTTGGTTGGGTATCCTTGGAAGCGGCTGGCTGCAATGCCGGACTGCTGGGTTGGGGGACGACATGTGATTGTCCTGTCTCCGAGCACTGCCGCCTTGCCCTTCACGACGGGGGCGTAGCAAGTCGAAAACCCTGGAACCAAAGTTGTTGCTGGAGCTCAGGGCCGCATCGGCTGGTATGGCTGCTGCGTGTCAGTACTCGCCGCGTCGTCGTAGATTTGGAAGATGTGAACCGACCAGACGCTGGAGACGTGTCCGCAACTGCATCATCTCCTGGTGCAATGCCCGCGGGTGACATCGACACTGAGTTGCCTGCGACGGCTGCCCGGGATTGGCGGTCGGAGGCGCCTGGAGTCGGAACGCCATAGTTGGCAGCGCAACGCGGCGGGACGGCGTCTATCTCGCCTGGGGACTGGGATGGACCACGAGAAGCCCGTTGCCCTCTTGCAGAAGATTCTGCATGTGGCTCTGCGCTTCTGAGCCGGGCCCCTGAGACCTGTCAGTGATCGTTGCGACGAGAGGCTTAGACACATACTCAGACCAGTTGGGCTGCCCTCATCCACATGCTGAGCTCTCTCGTATCGGGCCAATCGGTCCTCGAGGTCTTGTATCTTTCTGCGTAGTGTTAGAGCAGCAAAAATACGCGACCAGGCAGGGGGGATTGCAGGAAGAGCACAGGGGCTTTGGTAGAGTACTGACTGCACGGAGTAGAGTCGGCGCTGGCCAGGGTCAAGCTTGTTACAGTCAATGTTGCGTTTGGTGCAATATTCGCAAGGAACTGTGCCGGAGCACTTGATTTTCTTTCGACGGCAAGTCAGACACCTAGTACGTGGCTGATGTCAGTACCGCGAGCTGTTTGAAGGCGAGGGTACATATGGGGTCAAGCACGGGGCGCGGCGCAAAGCCGGGAGACTTGCGCTGAGGACGACTTGTTCTTGTCTGATGTGGACCTCATTGTGCATGAGCCGGTCTTGGGCTCGACCAGGGCATGGTAAGAGCCGGGAGTGAATCGTCAATAGAGAGGTCCGGGAGTAAAGGAGGAAAAGTTGCTGTCTCGGGGTGTTCCGCCGAAAGTATATGTGTGAGTGTGGAGTTGAGTCGTCTGTAGTGTCGGCATTTGAGCCCGACACTTGCTTGACTTCGGCGACTCGCCCCGGGCCGAGTCAGTACTTGTACCAGCTCATGTGCCGGCCAGTTTCAACGGATGCAGAGTTATGGCAACTCGCAGGAGGTCAAGCTTCCGCAACGCGGCTGGCTACGGCCCATGGAGCGAATTTGGGTCTCAATGCTCTTGTCCACGTCAATCATTGACACCCATGGATGGCTTCAACTTGTCTCGCAACGTCGTCAGTACCCGGCAGGGTACCATCCATAGTCTTTCCGTTTTCTTAGCCCTTCTGACGGGCTACTCAGCCGTGGACGAGTTGCCACGACGAACCGCCCAGCGATGAAGAAGAAGCGGCAGAAACGGAAAAGTTGCTCGTGAAGGAGAGAGCGCGTGTGAATTGGCTTCAGGTGCTTGGCCGGCGATGACGCAGTGCCGGCTAGACTCCAACAAGCAACTCTTATGAGATCCTTTGTCAACTTACACCCCCAGACCGCTGGTGACAGTGTTCTAAATATTACGGAGGGATGTATCCAGGCCCAACCATGGATGCCTCCTGGCATTTGCCAACCTGAGGCATCACGTGATTAATGGCCCTTACTTACCTAAGCGATAGGAAGGAGCGTGGAGCTTCGGCAGAAAAGCGGCGCCTCCAAAAGAGTGGGGCGCCTACTTATTTGTTAGCTTTTTGAGATCGCAACAAAATTTCCAACCTTCTTCTTCTCCCATCCTCTCCCAACTTGGGAATCCCAACCCCCAAAGCTCGACGCAACGAGTCGGTCAAGTAAGTCAATTGCTTCTTCTTCTTCTGCACATTGCTTCCCTCCTCTGCTTCCTGATGACAACCCAAACCGAAAATTCAAACTAGAGTCTTTGACCTCAAGGAATGAAAACTCAGTTTTAGCACGTCAGTCTGATCTGGCAGCTTCAACACCCGTTTCTCTTCGATTTGCATGCGCGCAAGCTCGACAGAAGGCTGACCAAAGCTCTAGGTGACCGAGGGGTCCATCCCGTTCCGATTCAGGCGCGAATTTTGCTCTGATCGTCGCGTCCGCCGCCCAGCTGGTGCCCATCACCAGGTAAGCTTCTATTTCGTGCCTCCAATCCTCCCTCCCTCCGCCCCCGAACCTGATGATCAATTTATCATACTTCGTATGTTGGAATTACCGACTGAACGTCATTGAAGATAAAAATGGCTGTTTCTGATTGTTCACCCACTGCTCTTGCTCGTCTCGCAATCTCTCGTTTCGATCAAGTTGCTAACATACACTCTAGCTTCCAGTCGACAAGGTACATACCAACACTCCCTCCTCTCGTCAACGCCTCGTCGGGGTCGATCTACATGATGAAATGGCACTGGGCTCCGAGAGTACTCCAAAGGGGGCTCTAGCATGAGCGACAAGCCACTTTGCGGCAGGCCTAGAAAACCTCGCCCACTGATTCTCGACGTCCTTGACGCGGCGTTGTGGAGGTGCATTGCGGAGCAACAAATGCTGACCCGGCATCTCCAGTGTCGAATGTGCTTCCAAGCTCCCTCCGAGACTGATATGTTCGCATCCAGCTCGTTTGCTTTTGGTAAGGTTCAGCCCTCTTTTTCTTCCGTCTTGCTTTGTGATGAACACAGATGACGAGTCTGATTCGGATCTTCCGATGCAGAAACATTTTTACCTACCATTCATGCATTTCCTGATATAGCACCTCTTCTCCCTGTTTCCTGCTGCTCTGGTCTGGATGCCGGCTAACAACTTCTCAAGATGTCTCGCCTCTTCGCCCGCCCTGCAACAGGTGTGCTATTGTGCATGACCCGAGACTGTAAGTCGAGATTTTTTTTCTGCAACATCACCAGGCTCCCGCCACCCCGTTCCAATGATGAACGTAAAAACAAATAGACAAGCATATGTCAGAGCCTAACGGCAGGGCTGACAACGTTTTTAACCCACTGATTCCACACCTCTCTTCGTCACTGTCGCGTGCCCATTCAGACCCCGACTGACTCGAGACAGAACCACAGGAATCGCGTTCATCCCTCGCCAGTACACTTCATCACATCTTGGAGCCAGGTTAGTCGCATCCACCTCTGTTCCTTCATCCCTCCCCGCCCCAAGCCTATATGATGATCCCAATATTATCACGACGGTCTCCATAGCTCATGGCATTGATGAGACAGCCCTTGACAAGGCACCCGTACTGAAAATGGCTTTTCCCCCCTTTTTCTCGTTTTCTCGTGGTACGGAAGAAGCAAGCTGCTAACCAGCTTTCAGCTCTTATTGTGTTGATGTGTCCAAGATTGCTCAGCTAGGACGAGTTCTGCTTCGAGCAGCGGTAGCCACGTAGTCAGCGTGATCCCAACATGGGACGCGATACAATACAAAATATTTTGAGAAACATTATGCCGTCCCGTGTGACACTGTCTGCTACCTGTTCATCCCATCGCCGTGAAGTACATCCTGAAGTGCATGTGAAATCTGAGTGGTATTCTAGGACTGAAGAATATTCGTCTATCCAAGGGGTATCAACAAGAAAAAAACCTGTAATCCAAACCCACCCAACGCCCCATTGTAATGCCCGCCGCCGTCATTATTTTCACACTTCCATGATCATTATAGCCGCTCGTAGGACGACCACACGAGGACGGCGATGGCGGTGAAGAGCGCCAAAAAGCTTCCCCTTCCATCCTTGGACGGACCGCCGCTGCCATTATCCGGCGTCGATGTCGCCGTGTACACCCCCGTCAAGTCAGCAGAGGTTGACGATGATGTGGATCTGACAGGCTCGGTAGCCTGTGTGTTGTCGCTCCTGGACGACGATGTCGACAAGCGCGTCGCCAGCGGCCAGTCGCTCGACGCGTCGTACAGCACGCCGTTGATGATGACGCCTTCGCCATCCTTCAGCCTCTGCTTCTGCTGGTCGTTGCACGTCATGGCCGCATCCCGTACCCAGCACGTGGACCCGCGGAGGTCAGGTAGATCGTCCTCGTGCGCGGCCGTGTCATCGCCCTCGCTCGCAAAATTGGACAGGTCCACCTTGTCTCCAGTGGAAATAGCCGTGCCCAGGACAATGCGTGCGAAGACCTGAAATGCCGTCTCTGGCTGGTACGCCGGCACCGAGTGACCGGCTTGGTAGATGCGGCTGAAGGAGAGATTGCCGTACTGGCGGACGACTCCGCCGATGTAGGAATCGTTGACGATGATGGGAGCATAGCCAGCGTCCCGAAACCGGCCACCGTACAAATCGGGACTCTGCCAGGCGATGGCCTCGGCAACCGCCTCGCCACCCATCCAATTGCAGATATAGTCTCGGTCTCCATAGAGGAGAGCGACACGGACACCCGCCTCTAGCAACGTACCGATACGGGGTAAGATCGGTCCGCGGACGTAGTCACCCGTCTCGAGGAATGCGCGCTGCACAACGCGGCTGATCGATGTGTAGTTCGTGACGGCGCCGATGGCTTGCTGAACCTCGGGAACGTTGAGGTACTCCAAGTAGGTGCTGGGAGGGAAAGAGTCCGGGCCCCTTCGACCAATGTCGTAGAAGCTGCGGCCAGACTCGGAAAAGGGCTCCAACGCGTCGTGGAAGCATTCGTTGTATGCATGTGCGCATTGGGAGTTAACAATGTTGACGGAGCCCGTGTTTTCGTGATCGTAGACGCTCTGCGCCGTGCGACAGCGGCTGATGAGCGCGAGACAGCCATTCTCGGCGTAGAGAGAAGCATTCGCCAGCTGGGCTCGAACAGAGCTCAGTCCCTGGAGACCGTACGTGTTGCCGATAGCATACGCAGGGTAGAATGGCATCTGCACCGCGTCGTCGACGCACCCATTCACGATGCCAAGGGAAGCCAGGTGTATCTCGAGGGTCGAATTGAGCAGTCGGGTGTTATTCTGCCGCATTTTGTTTTGCCGGGCCCAGACATCCATGAAGACGGGGCCGTACTTCCCGCCGTAGCTCTCAGCGAACAAGTTGACTCCGAGGGAGCTGGTGTTGGGCGGGCTGTACTCCGGGAAGTGGGCGAGGAAGCCCTGGAGAAGGTGCCAGACGGCTGTGGCGGCTTGGTCGGTAGTGTTGGCGGTGTTGGTGATATTATTAGAGCTGAACGTCCCGTTGAGGAAAGTGTAGGGGGGCTGTCCACTGGGGACTGGCTGGGGAGGGCGTATCTCGGTGTTGTTCAGGAAGTCGATGGAGCCATTCGTGGGCGTGTCGTAGGAGAAGCCGACCTGGTTGGGCTGGCAAGATAATGGTCAGCGGCGCGCGTCCAAGTCGGTGGAGAAAGAGGGACAACCCACCTGGTCGATGAAGAGCATGTTGGAGGCGCGATCCCAGCCCCATTCGTTGACGAGTGTCTCGTACTCGTCGAGACCCTTCTCGACAACGTCACAGGGGCCGACGCCACCGAACATGCCAAACAAAGAGCTCGCGCCAGGGCCGCCGTTGAGCCATATTGTCAGGAGGTCGGACTGCTGTCGCGCCTCAACGAACCAGAAGAAGAGGTTTGTCGGGTAGTCGCCGGGCACGTTGACCCAGCCAGTGTACTGCTTCTGGGTTTTGAAGGCCGTCTTGCATGTGCCGTCGGGGACCTTGTAGCTGATGGTGACGTTGTCATTGATTGGCGACCGGACTGTGGTCAGATTGACCTCCGAGGAGGGGTATTGCGCGGCGACAAGGCCCGGCGATGTCAAGGCTGCGAAGATGCAGAAGAGGTTTCTGTATCGATGCATTGTTGTCGGCCCGCCGTCATGGTGGCACGGCATTCCTCCGAGCTGTCGGGATCAGGGTGGTTGGTCTAAGACATTGGCGACGATGTTGCGGGAGACAAGGAGGAGCATGCGCCGAGAACGCGGGGAGAGAGACACGATGACAGGATTTTGTTGTGGAAGGGCGGGAGTCTTGACCTCGTATCCCCGAGGCTCGCGGAAAGTCAGCCTTGATGTCTTGGCAGACGTCGCACTGCAGGAGGAGTCAGGACCTCCCGTCAGGAGCTTTGAACCTCCACTGCCGTCCGAGGGGCACCGCACTCCACTGCAAAAGTGCCTCCTTAGTGGGCGGGGGCACCAACCGTCAGGCACCATGGGCCCTAAGGTTCGGATGAAACGGGGCTAGCGGCGCCCTGAGCGGGCCGCTAGTGCAAACTGTTTCCCCTGGCCGACTTTGTAAGCATGGATCTCAAAGTCCCGTCCGTTCTATTCTCGTCGTCGAAGAACACCAGCCATCTAACCTCACCTCATCATCGCTATTAGCCCACACAATACTCGTACAGGGCGATCTCCATGCCATATAGTGACACATGCTTATCCGAGCCTCACCTTTGGCCACATCTTCAAACACTCCCTCAGGTCATGGCTCAACAAAGCCTCAACCGGCGGCCCCATTCCTCCGGCGCTGTTCCCATCGCCAATTGACCCAATCACCGCAGCTACAAGGCTCGCCATGGCCAGCGCAGCAGCGGGCGAAATGGCCTCCGTTTCTGTCCCGTCCTCCTCGCCGTGATTGCCGCTTTGCATAAGCGCCTCGAGGTCCTCGCGGCGCATGCCGCCCTTGTCGGACCACTGCTTCCAGTTGTCCAGAGCTGAGATAACAGCAAGCGCCAGGGAGCTATCAAGAACGAGAGCATGCAGCAAGGGGCCGAGATGGGGCTTAACGACGGTCATGATCGGGTTGGCGCTGAAGCTGCCCGGCCTGATGCGCGGCATGGCCGCAGGCTCAAGCGTATCAGGCCCCTTCGAGGAATCGGATCCGGAGATGGTGAACAGCCGAGACGTCCTTTCGTTCTGCTGAAGCCATCGCAGGGCATGGGGCGCGAACTGTGCCGGCGACCATTTCGACGAGTGAATGGCGTCGAGGCGCTGGGCTTCCTTGGCCTGCACGGAAGCACGCATCGCTTCTCTGTCTGTTGTCCAGCGTCAGTCTTCTGGCTGATGTCGTTCTCAAGATGGGCAACTCACGGTCTTCCAGCCGCTGCATGCCCTCCCGCTGCATCCTTTCTCGCACCGCGCGCTGTCGATCCTCGGGCTTCATCCGAGACTCCTTTTCCATCTCGTAACGCTGCTCCCTCAGCCTCTTGTTCAGAAGCTCCACGCTCCTCAGGCCATTATCATCGCTGCTCGCCGTGGATCGCCACTCAGGGGTGACGGACGAGTCGACAAGGCCCAGCATCTCGAGAACACCGCACGGGAGGGAGTCTTTCCTGCAGAAGCTCACGACAGGCTCGGGGATGCGGTAGCTCCAGAGCACGGTGCCGGGTGTGGTTCCGTAAGCGGTGGCCGCGGAGGCGAACCAGGTGCCAGCGGTAGTCCCGGGATAACTGATTAAGTGATTGATAGAAATCCCTTCAACGTAGGGTGGCGGGAGGTCTTCCTCGTAGGAGGGCGCGCTATCAAGACCCAGGGTTTGCGTGGAAGTAGATGGACCGCCGGAAGGGCCGGCGGTGCTCGCTTCATACGTGCTCTCATGGTGAGCTGTGACGAGGCCTTGATCTGAAATCTTGCAGACAATGGCTACCGAGGTAGGGGCTTCGGATGTCTCTGCCGCTGTAGCAGCCGGGGCCTTGCTGGATGTTGCCGTTGCCTTGACATCGTCAACGGACGGCGGGGGCTTCGTCTTGCCTTGGTCATGCCCGGGAACCGCATCATGCCCGGCCGTACCACCGGCAGTAGAGACGGGCAAGCGAACCCAGTACGGCGGCAGAGAGGTGTGGTCCCTCGTCGTCCACTCACTGGACCACGTAACTGAAAGACTCAGATGGCCGTCGGAATCATCCAAAGGCGCAATCGTCAGGGCCTTGCCATTACCCACGGGGCTGCGCATCAGACAGCAACCGACCGGAGTCCAGAGTCCCGCACTCCGAAGTAATGTCCATCCTCTCGGATCAGGGATGGCGCCGAGGTCGAGCAGATAGCAGACCAGGTCTTCGAGATCGACTTCGCACTGCGGCTGGCGGAGCTGGTCGGAGTACTCGATGCGCTGTGTTCGCACGCCGACGGCGGTTGTCCGCCAGTTGAAGACGGTCCACGAGCCGCCGGGAACGGCGCTCGGGTGTGGCGACAGCGACCAGTACGCGGAGCGAGAGGTCGAGGGGTGAGAGCGGTGATGCGGAGTGACGGCGTACCGAGGAAGGTCAACTTCGATGGTCCGGTTCACGATGTCCGACCGAGTGAGGGCCGTGAGACGGGCAGAGCGGAGGATACGGCGGATGCGGGAGAGAGCAGCCACAGTGACCACCGTGTTATAGAGGATTGGGAGAACGCCGAGGACGGCGAGGGGTACACCGATGTAGGTGATGATGTCGGAGGCGGAGTTGTGGTCGTCGGCCATCTTGATGTCGACAAGTGAAGATGAACGGGGAGCTCGGTGGTTGTTGTCCGATCTGGGTGCCGATCTTCTGAGCCTCTACCAAGAGGTCTTTGCACTCAAGCCAACCACAATCCAGTCGATGGGGTTCCTTTTCAGACAGACTTCATGTTGCTGTCGACATCCCTCGGTCATCAAGAAGTAAGGTAGCGGAGATGGAAATGTGAGGTTCTCGCGACCCCTGAACTAATCCGAGGGTACGCCTCAGCCGCACCCATGGCGCGCCGGGCTAACCCAATAGAGACCAGCCACAGGCTTGATTTTCTCTCATGATTGACGATCGTTCTTCAGTCATCGGTCTTCCTTCCCCGGACCTCGAAGAGGAGGTGAGGTTTTTCATTCTGGAATGGGGGAAGAGTCCTTTACCCGAATAGGAAGAGCCCAGCGGAGTATCGCCACAGTTGTGGTGTGGTGGTGGTCTTGGGCCGGGGATTGCGGGTGTGCACGCTGCATCATCCTGCCACTGGGAAGAGAAAGGACAAGATCGATAATCAACGCGACAACAATCAAGGCAAGCCGCAAGACAATCAAATTACTCTCATCCGAATCTCACCAAATGAGTCACCGGTGAGTTTGAAGATCCCCTGCTCAAGTCTCGTGGACTCGTGGTTTACTCAGCGAGGATGACGGCGTGCGAAACTCCAGCCAAAAACTGAGCATTCATTCACGCTGAAGATCTCCATCCCCAGATGCTGTCAGACTGTCAGATACGGAGTTGTCGGCCGGGCTTAGCTTAACAGCGAATGGCGCTTGCCACCCTCAGTCCGACTTCAGTATGTAGCGGTTTGTATGTATGGCAGGAGACTCAGAAATCATTCCATGTAACTATTTAAAGAGACTGGAAGCCATCCTCTCGTCTCACTTGAAGCGCAACGAACATCCCAATACAAGCATTCAATCACTCACCAATACCATTACGATGGCTCCAGTCACTTTCTACCTCGTTTCTCTCAACTCTGAGGCCGCCACCGATGGCTTCATCTCAGTCCTGAAGGGACTCCCGCCCACCGAGAGACCCCTATGGGTCGCCGCCTGTCAACACTGGATCCACGAGCCGCACTTCTCGGTAGAAGCCCTGGCGGGATCGGGCGACACCCTGAAAGACTGGAACTATCTTATTGTCTTCGAGGGAAGTCCTGGGCTTCCTGCCGCCGTCGACCCGCACGTGTCATCGACGTGGTCCATCACCGCCGAGGTTCAAGATGACATGATCAGCACTCTTTCTGAGCGTAAGGCCGCCATGGCATCCGGAACCCCTCCGGGTTTGCCAGACGGCTGGTCCGCCAGCAACCACGATGGCATCGACTCTGCCGCGACCGTCGACGGTGTTGAGATATCTCTCCATACGACATCCCGCCCCTTCAAGGGCGACGATGCCAGCGCCCAGCCTCTGAAGACCATCATCAGGGACCTGGGCATCACTCGCCCCGGCCCTGTGGTAATGCTCAACCTGTTGGCGTACTTGCCTGACCAGCGACCGCAGTACTTTAAGTACATGGCGGCGTTCCAGGAGACTATAGGACCCAAGCACGGAGGGCAGCCGCTACTCCTGGGACTGGGCGTCTCGGATTGGAGCTCACGGGAGGCAGAGAACGACGGGGGTGGCTGGGAGGACATGGCACTGATCTGGTACCCCTCGGTCTGGCATTTTGGTATGCTGCTCGATGATCCGGTCTATGCCGACCTGGATCGGCGGTACAAGGGAGGGGTTCTGAAGGACAACCCGATCATCTGCTGCAGCGAGATTGACCTCTATTAGGAAGCGAGGCGAGCACTGCGGGATGGGTATGGGAGTGTCCATAGGTAGTTGAATCACTAGGAGGCTTGGTATCTTAACAGTCCATAACAGAGCCAAGTCTAAGGGGTCTCGCCCAGACTTTCCAACTCCGACCGTTTTCTGACCCTCATGTATGCCTTGTGTGCCAAACCATGCCGGCCTGGGGGCCAAGGCGGCTGCCGCTCCCCTGAGCGGCATGTGCAGCGGAACTGATTCCATGTCTCTGACAGCGTGCCGCCGAGCCAAGCTCACGAAAGTCTCAGGAGAGGGAGCCTCAATCCGCGGATAGCCCGTCAACCAGTGTAGACAGCCTGGGTTTCTGCAACCTCCCTTCTGCCAAGTGTGGTTAAATGCTGACAATGACGCATTCGACTCCATACATCTCACACGATATCAGCAAGAGGGCTGCCGTCGACTTCGGAGGGGGTGCATACACCTGCGAATACAGGTGTAAGCAGACCGCGCCTTGATATAAATATTAGAACTGCCCTGCATTCCCTGACTCTGCTGAGGTGACCGTCCTTGTGATCCATTATGTTGTACATATCTGGCGGTCAAATGGCTTCTGCACTGAAGACATGCGTGACGGTTCTCGCCCTGGCGGCCTCCGTTGCCGCCATAACCACCAAGCAGTTCACTGCAACCGACGGCACGACGTACACGTATGATTATGAGCCCTCGAAAAACAGCTTCCCTACAGTCCTGTTCATCCATGGATTTCCGTCAACACGCAGTGACTGGGACCACCAGACACATGCACTCTCAGAGGCAGGCTTCGGCATCATCGCTCCCGACACCCTGGGGTCTGGTGAGAGCGACAAGCCGGCCGAATTGGCCGCGTACCGGTCAAAGAGACAGGCGAACCACCTGGCCGAGCTCCTTGATCATGAAGATCTTGACCAGGTCCTCGGTGTTGGGCACGACTGGGGCAGCGATCTCCTCTCAAGGACCTACGTCTGGCATCCGCATCGGTTCTACAAGCTGGCCTTCCTGTCCGTCGGATATGTGCCCCCCGGCATCCCCATCGACCTTGACGCCATTAATGCGGAGAGTCTTGAATCGTTGGGATACGCCCGGTATGGGTACTGGTACTTCTTCTACTCGTTTGATGCGGGACAATTGATAAGCGAACATGTAAGTGCTCTGTCGTCTCGGGGATTTGCTCTGAGTCTCTGACCTCTGTAGCTCGAGTCCTTCTACCATTCCCTCTATGCCGCGAACAACACAGCTGTGGCCTGGGACTTCGCCCACATTGGCGCTCTTCGCCCGTGGCGTCTGGGCGACACCGTGACTTCGCTCTCGAAATGGGACACCCAGGAGCACAAGGACGCTTGGATGAGCTCTTTCAGCCAGCCGGATGCCCCTGAAGCGGCCCTATCCCCTTACAAGCGCAGCCTTGCCGGAGGGGACGTCCTGGACGAGGCGGAATTGGGGCCTGACGATATCACCATTAAGGTCCCTGTATTAATCATCGGTTCCATCGACGACATGCTCACGCCTGGAGAGAACATGGCAAGCTCGACGGAGCCATTCGCGCTCAATGTAATGGAGGAACACCAGCTTGGAGGAGGCCACTGGATCATGATGGAGAATGCAGAGGAAGTGAGCTCGATCCTGATTGATTTCGCGAGGTTCAAGAGCAACGACGCGTGTCTTGGTTAAGCTCTTGAGCATCTCTTACTTGATACTGGGCAGACGGCGCAACTTCCCTCTTCCTGGCGGCGGAAAATGGGACTTCTCAATGACCCGCCAGCGGCTACTGGTCATCGTTCGGGATACCCCTTTTTTGCTCCACATCTCAGACTCTCATTCATCTCATTCATCATTATCATTCATCGCTTCCTTGTCCTCGCCCGTCCTGGAGATAGTCGTAATGGAACGAACAATCGCATTGTGGCCGGTGACAAAGGACTGCCCGGCGCTGCGGTGGGCTACAACGTGGTACCACCTGCCGTGCCAGTCGGACATATAACACCCTAGCTGGATCCCGTGAGGAGCGTGGGCTTGTACACGGCGAAAGGAGGGCCCACGCGATCCAGAATCTGGAACTCTCGCGGCTTGATGAACATCGGCTCCGTGACGGCGAAGTACTCCTTGTAATACTCCTTCTGAATTTGTGTCTCAAAGAGCCACTCCTTGGTCGCTTGCCTGAGATGAATGTTAGACTGAGGCACATGACGAGGAGTGGGAAAAGGCGCACCAGTTCTCAACCCATGAAATCTTGCCGGGGTCGTCGGGAGATCGGAAAATCTCGAAGGATAGGAGTTCCGGCTCGGCGACGCAGGCATCGAAGACGGGCTTCATAGCAGTGAAGAAGGCATCGACATTCGAAGGGTCGATATAAATCGAAACCTGGAGACAGATACCGTGGGAGGTAGACATGTTGATTCACTTCTTGCCAAAGAAATGCTGAAGAAGGGTGAGAAAGATGGGGGCTGCTATGAGCATGAACGGGCATGCGACGGGGTACTTTTATCCATCTTTCATGCCGTGTATTTGTCACCCTCAGCCCGTCCATGATGTCGGGCGGCACTTACCAATGTAGTACTACCAGTATTTCCCATGCCGGAATTACTAATGTGAGATAGACAGAAGCTCCGAGTATTGCGATCCACTATTTCAGCCCAATGCAAAATACGAGTATTAGTACGCAAGAAGAAGGTTAAGGACAGTGCCAGTCCAGTTGAGCCGAATGCTAATTCCGGTGGTGTCTCGAACGAACCCGCGTATGTCGTGGAGGTGTGCCCCGCGCCTCTGACGTAGTATCCGAAGAACTTGGAAGAATCTCCCGAAGAAAGAAATAGCCGAAGCGATAAGGTTAGGCACAGCGAGTCGGGCCCTCTTCTACATTTGATCGAGACCTCTGAGGAAATCCTCGGGCCGCGCCCGCCTCGCAAGTGTGCAGATGGAAGAGGCTTGCTTGCGCTTGGGCCAGGTCGAGATGTGAGGAGATTGGAGATGCCTAAAATGAGCACGTGATCTGGCGTACCGGGGGCGTCGAAAGGCGCTGATGACTTCACGAAAGACGCGTGACCCAGCTGCTCCATGTTCTCACTCACCCAACGCTCATCTCATTCACGCCAATCGACATCAACATCATGCCCGAAATTGCCGAAGGTAAGCCTTCAGAAGCCAATTGACAGATGACAAGACTAAGACACCTTCAGTCGCCCGCTGCGTGCATTTCCTGCGACTTCACCTTCAGGGGAAGAAGATCGCCAAGGTGGTGGCCCCCGATGACAACAAGGTCTTCGGAGCAGTAGGCTGCACCGGCCCGGCCTTTGAAAAGGCCCTCAAGGGTCGTACCGTGGTCTCAGTAGGCAGCCAGGGTAAATATTTCTGGTAAGTCCAAGACCACCTCTCCCGAGACATTGCTGACTCGTCC
This sequence comes from Furcasterigmium furcatum, assembly GCA_001599815.1. NCBI lineage: Eukaryota > Fungi > Ascomycota > Sordariomycetes > Glomerellales > Plectosphaerellaceae > Furcasterigmium > Furcasterigmium furcatum. Next base: position 1,369,802 of record BCIA01000007.1, read on the forward strand.
CAGGATCACATTTGACAAGCCACCGCATCCCGTGATGCATCTGGGAATGACAGGTGAGATCCTTGCCCTTGATTTTGATCCATAGGCTCACACAATCCTCAGGCTGGGTCCATATCAGAGGGGACAAGACAGCGTACACCAACTACTACAAGAAGATGAAAGCCGACGAGGCCGACATGTGGCCGCCCAAGTACTGGAAGTTCCAGCTCGAAACCGAAGGCACCCCAAAGGTCGAAGTGGCATTCACGGACCCCCGCCGCTTCGGCCGCGTCCGGCTCGTCGACTGCCCGGGCGAGGACATCAGGAAGCACACGCCCCTCAAGGAGAACGGGCCCGACCCCGTCAACGATCTCGACGTCTTCACCGAGGCCTACCTCAGCAGCAAGATGAAGGCGCGGCACGTTCCCATCAAGGCCCTCCTGCTCGACCAGGGCCACATCAGCGGCATCGGTAACTGGGTCGCCGACGAGGTGCTGTACCAGTCCAAGGCGCACCCGGAGCAGTACTGCGACGACTTCCACGACGACGAGATCAAGCGCATCTACGAGGCCATCCGCTACGTGTGCCAGACCGCCGTCGACAAGCTGGGAGACTCGGACGAGTTCCCCGCGGACTGGCTGTTCAATCACCGCTGGGGCAAGGGTGACTCGAAGAAGGGCGGTGCTGCGCTACCCAACGGCGAGAAGCTGGCGTTCATCACTGTCGGTGGCAGGACGAGCTGCTACGCTCCCGAGAGGCAGAAGAAGACCGGCCGGGTGGTGCCGTCGGCCAAGGAGGAGCCGATCGATGTGAAGAAGGAGAAGGGCTCGACGCCGGCGAAGGGCAAATCCAAGGGCCGGAAGGCGAAGGACGCAGGGCTCGACGAGGAGCCACCTGCCAAGAAGAAGCGGGCGGCGAAGGATGTCGATGGGACGAAGCCCAAGGCCGCGCCAAAGGTCAAGAAGGAGGAGGAGGCGGAAACCGCGGAGCCGGTGGAGAATGGCGCAGGGCGACGGCGGTCGACAAGGCTCAAGAAGTAGGTGTCCCCATTCATATTCGGTAGCATTGATCCCACTATACACTTTGATTTTCGTTCATGGCTCCGACTCGACCTCGGGAGGGAACGTCCCAAACATGGCCATCAAGTGCTCCGTCTCGGCAGGGGTCAGCTTCTTCTTATCCTTCACAACCTGTCCCAGCATCCTGAAATCTGCCGGTCCGTCAGCCATGCCACGTCACCGCCGAGGGATGAGCACTCACAATCAATGTAGTATCCCGGGGTGCTCGTCATGAAGAACTCGGCCGGCTCCGTCTCGGACGCGTTCGCGAATGTATGCACAGCGCGGGGCGGGACGACCATCAACTCGCCGGCCTTGAGGTCCGTGTTCCCGTCGGGAGTGATGAAGCGCACCGTCCCGCGGGTAATGAAGAAACACTCGTCGTGGAAGCGGTGCCAGTGCATGGGCGGGCCCGAGACACCGGGCGGGATCTCGAGCGTGGCGCACCCGATGCGGTTGTCCGTGTTGCTGCCGTCCTCAAAGACGTAGCCCGTCATGGGGCCGATGGGGATGACCTCGGCGGTCTCCTTCTTGTAGGCGTGGACTGGGACGGGGCCGCGGAGGGGCATTGTGGCGGTTTATGGGAGGTATGTATAAGTCAGGGGCCGGGAAGATGAGTTGGGCCGATGGAACTTCTGAGATGCTTGGCTGGATTGGGGATGGGTGGTTTATCATCTCGGGGATTGGTGCTGGGGCCTTCTGCCGGCGGACATTGAAACGCGGCGTCCGATGGGGATGGATGGACGGCCACCACATCCGCTGTTCGGTCCCGACACTGGACGATGTCACGGACCACCACCGGAGGTGCCCTAGAGCGGCATTGCAATTCGTCAACACGATGCAGAGATGGAGCTGAGAGCGTGGCTGAGAGGTAAATTCTGGCAACCCCAAGCCCTTGTCATCCAACCACCCAGACATGATAGTATGCGTCCCTCAAAGAACGCCTGATAGTAAATACAGGTACCCTAAAAGTTACCCTTCTCCTCCGATCCAAGATGCCCCGGCGCTATGCGTCCAGCGACGATGCGAGTCTAATAACCTGAGTTGCCCAAATCTAACATGGTCGTAAATCGTGGTAACAGATGCGAGAGAGCGCCAATAAAGATCGAGCTTGCTGTAAATAGAAAACGGTATGGGGTATCCGAGAAGCCTGAAAGCGAGGAATGCGCTGGGGTATAAGAAAAACACGAGATGGTTTTAATAGAGTGGGAGAACGAAGAAATGGTTGCGACCGAGACGCCGAAGTCAAGGGGAAGGAGAAGCAGCTAACCCTCCATGGCGACTTGGAAACCGACGGAGTATCGGTAGTCCTGGCTGTCCCATCGGACGGGAATCATGGTGAGGAGATTGGTGAACGGGGTGCCGTCTTTGTGGAAGTTTGTGACCTCGAGGGCGATCTCATTGTTGTCCCGGACGGCGTGGCGCATCTTCTTGACGGTCTTGTCGTCGACGTACTTCCGGGTCGACCTGGGTCGGACCTTGCCGCCCGGGGCTTGGAGGAAGCGGCAGTTCTTGCCCATGATCTCGGCGTTGGAGTACCCGGTGAGCATCGTGAAGGCGTCCGAGGCATAGACGATGGGAGTATCGGGCAGGGTGAGGTCGCAGAGGAGGAGGGCGACGGAACAGTCGATGGCTCCCAGCTGAACCTTTGGGTTGGGGCGAGTTGCCACGCGGAGCTGGGATCTGTTAGTCTTGGAGGGTCATGAGTGGTGCAGGTAGTGTCAGTCAACTTACGAGAATGCTCATCATGTCAAAACCGGAAGGGCAGTAGAGTCCAGGGTAGATCATGGGGTCTTCATTCTGCGAAGGTTGTCGCCAAGAGATCATGCCGTCTTGACCCTCTTGAGATTCCTCCGGATATTGAAACTGTGGCGTGGTTAGCAATCCGTAGCACCCCTGTCTTCTGAATGCTTGGAGAGCCGACATACATCTAGGGCGCAAGACTCCCATGGATTCATCGCGGAGGATTGAGTTCTGCGAGTGCGAAAAGAAAGAACTGGTGTAATCGCGGGGATTGCAGGTCGAGGCACAGTAGGCAGTTGAGATTTGATATTGGCGGACATGGTGGAGGACGTTGATGAGGCGGTAGCTCGGTCGAGTGTTGATATAGACAGAAGCGCCTATGACTGGGTGTAACCCGAAAGCGACATAGGGTACCGGGTTGTCTGTATGCCGAGCTGCAGGTTGTGGCCCGCGCTGGTTGTGTGTGACTGGGAGAGGTCGAGGTTGCAGCTGGGAGGCAGACAGGGGCTGAAGTCGATGTGCAGGGCTAAAAGTGATGTGTCGGGTCTGTGTGTGGTGCCAGCAGGGGCAGGCGTCGATGGCGACCTGCAGTCCAAGTTCTCTTTGTCTGTGGTGTTGTTGATGCGGTTCGGGTCGAGGCTCAGAGCGAGATAGAGTTGCGGGTGTTGCCTTAGTAGTGTTATTTGAACCTGGGGGATCACGACAAGATCAGTTGTCAAGAAGCGATGCGAGTGCTAATAAAAGAGAAAGTCGATGCAAAGGAGTCGGTTGCCTGACCGTGACGGTGAAGGACCGAAAAGGCTGGGCGCGAAGGGTTGGGGCGTGTCATGCTGCCGGCCCAGCAAAGTTGGCAGCTTATTGTTGGCCTGATCGCAGGGAGATGATGTAGCCGCGGTGATCGGAGGGGCCATCGCAGTGTGGATAAAAGGAGGCGACTTAGATCTGACGTGCCAACATGGAACGGTGCTAGGCCGAACCGCACTCCTCACTGATGAGTGGCCGGCCCCGAGCAGCGCAACCAGCGAGACATGCCATGGTGATGATGACTCCCTGTCGTCGCATGTACAACAACGCACTCATGGCCGGGGTCCAACCGTTCCTGGATTGAGAAATCCAGAGCAACGTCGATCGTCAGCGGGAACGGGCGATGGAGAGGTCGAGAGCGGTGGTGGAATGACCGGGCAAGACCATCGATGGTCCCGGAGGCGGAGGGCAACTCCGCACAGACGACGCGGCCATGCGGTAGAGCTGCTGACCTCGCAGTAACAAAGACCATGCAGGGAGCATGGCAAAGTGTGGTAGGGGACTGCAAGACCGACAAACGAGGGGGCGGTTGATGGTCAGGGGTCCAGCGGAGGGGACGCCGATCGATGTCGATGGGCAGAAAAAGGACTATGGCGCCGCGATCTTGACGAAGGGTCCCGCCATCGAGCAGATCGGGCGAGCGCCAACGCACCAACCACGACCCACCTCCGGGCCCTCTCAGCGGCAGGGTGGAGCCGTTGGAAACCCGATTAGTGACGGCCAGAAACTCGATTTGATGACGGAAACTCGATGCCTCCAGACCGGCCTCCTCCTGGCCCATCGAAGAATCGCATTCGGTCCAGCCCCTTCTAGCTTCTGTAACACACGATAGATGGAGATGGGCTCATGCCCGCATCATCGGACACAACCCAGGTGGAGGCTCAGCGCCTCTCGACGCCCCTCAACTCCTGTTGCTGTGATCGCCAGGGCATAATCAGTTTATTCGTGACGGAGATCGAGAAAGACTCGTGGTCTTGCCGGGTGCCTGTCGCACGGACACTCAAAGCCACGGGGCCAGGGCCGGGGCGGCCAGCAAGGGCGTCCGGATGTAGCCGTGTTGGCATGTTTGGGTTTCTGATCAAGATCGGGACATCTGACGGGAGGAAAGTGATAGGAGTTCCATTGATGAATGCAGTGACGGAGCCCGATGGCAGCTCGCACAGCCACAGCAGAGGTGCCAGCCACACTTCTAACCCCACCTCACCACCACTCAAGGAACTGAAGGCTCCACTGCATTTTCCACTCAACGCGATGCGACGCGTCTTCCTCCAAACTTGAACTGCCATCCCCAAGCCGAACACAACGTAAATATTCCCCAGTTGCATTGCATCTGAAACCGATCGACACACGTGAACTACACCTTTGACATCAATCGCCTTTCTCTACCAGTCAAATCGAACTATCCACCCCCGATTGCCAACATCCTGACCTGGTTTCCGCCATCACCAGTTCCAGCCCTGCGCACCCCCAATAACCAGAATCTCCATCAGGCACATCCTCCACTGCCCCGATGCCGATGCTCAGCGCCCGCTCCCGCCGGGCAGGTACAGCCGCCACAGCAACAGGCTCAGGGGAAGCCGCCGCCGCGTCCACTGAACTCCCGCCCTACGAACCACTCGCGTGCGCCCTGTCCGATGAAGCCAAGCGTGCCCTCATCGCCCTCGCCAACGGCCGCGACTCCCGCCGCTACGAGGACCACATCAAGAAGTCCGTGAACCACCTCGGCAGGAACGTCGCGGCCGTCAACGACCGCCTCCTCGAACGGCAGGGCGAGCTCGAAGCATACGTCGAGAAGCGGACGTCCAAGGGCAGCACCGACAAGACCCACCGCGAGGAACAGCTGGAGAAGTGGCTCCCGAAGCTCGACAGCGAGGTCACATCGCTCTCACTGAGTTCGGAAACCGCCATGCGCGACCTGGTAGACAGGCTGGCCCGCGTGCAGGATGAGAAGGAGGCCACGGCTGCCATGGCGCAGTACTTCGACCAGCTGCCATCCAGGAAGCGACCACCACGGAGGCGGCAGACGGACGCAGACGGCGCGGAAGAAAACGGCGACGCGGAGGAGCCGGAAGACCTGCCGCCGCCGGATCGGGACCCGATGTCCGTCTTGGAGGAGGAGATCGCCGCCAAAACGGCGAGGTACGAGGAGATGGACCACTACACGCGCTACGCCCTGAACAACGACTATGCCGGGTTCAGAAAGCTGTGGCACGACGCCAGGTTTGGCTCCCAGGAGGTGCCCCTGCCCGATCCGTCCCACTGGATCGACGGGGACGGCAACCCGGTGCTGGTCGAGCAGAGGAGGAACGGGGAGCCCATCGCTAAGGACGAGGACGACGTTATTCTCGAAGCCGAGCACCAGAGCTACGTCTGCGGCCTGTCGATGCAGCAGATTACTGAGCCGTACAGCAACCGCCAATGCCACCACGTGTTCCAGAAGGATGTCATCATCGGCTGGCTGAATGAGCCGGGCTACAGGGGTCGTCCGAGGGAGTGTCCTAACCCTGGTTGTGACAAGGTACGTCCGAACTTTCTATGGTGGGTGGTTGTGCCGAGCTGACGCCCTGCTAGTCGTTCAAGCTGTCCGACTTTTACGTCGACGAACTGGTCGTGCGCAAGGTGCAGCGCACCAGGAAACGCGAGGCGGAGGAGGAAGCCAGCGAGCAGGGTGATGCCGTTGACGATGACGACGACGAGGACGTGGACATGGGCCCTCGTCAGTCGGTAGGTGTCAAGTCCGAGCGGAAGAGGAGAGCGGTGGAGAAGATTGAGGACGATGAGGATGACGCAGCGTAGTAGAAGACTCTCGGAGGCGGATACCATGGAGTTGGTGGGATTGCATTTAGGGAGATACCCAACACAGCGGAGATGCTGGCAGCGAAATGTCGATGAATGATCACAGCACAGGCCGGGTCTGACCATGTGCGGGACACAACCTTTCAGCTCCGTGATGTGGTATTGAGAAACGTATAGTATTTGCGCCGTGTACTTGTACATTGAAGCCGCTTGCTATGCCTAGATCCTCCAAATAAATAGGTACGGATTCCCGAAGTCTATGCAATCCCATCCGAACACCACGCCAGCCTTTTCGGGCCACAGGCCTACGCGCCCTCTGCCAGAGCGGCAGCTAATGCCACGCCTGCTCCCAGGATGGAGCTCTCCTTCGCCGGCACAAGATCAAGCCCGATATTTTTGCCTCCTGACGACGTTGCTGCCACAAGCTGGTCGATCAAGCCCTGGCACATGTCTCTGTACCCGGGATAGCTCTCCACTACGCTGCCGTTATAAGCGACCATGGTCCGCTCGAGGGCGACCTCTGCGTTCGCTGCCGCGGTACGCTCCGCAGTTGCGGCGTGGGCAGAGTCCATCACCTCCATGGCCTCGCGCACGCCTTCAAGGCGAAGTTCCCAGATCGCATGCAGGGAGGCGGCCACGATGGATGCGGAGCGGTGGGAGACGGCGGTGGTGACGGAGCGGAGTACTGCCAAGTCTGCGGGCGTGGGTTTGTGAGGAGAGGGGTGCCGGGTGGTGAATGTCTCGATGGACTTTTCAAAGTCAGGGGAAGGGTCCCTGGAGAGGTCAGTATACATGGGACAGCGATGGGACGAGTGAGATTAGCGTACCCTTGAATTATGGAAAGCGTCTCAGTCGTCAACGCGTATGGGGAGAGGAGGCTCTCAGGCACGATACCGCCGAAGAGCCCTGTTGTCTCGATGGCTTCCAGGATGATGAAGCGTGCGATCTCGCCCAAGTAGAAGCCGCTGACCATGTGCTCGAGCGGTTGGAAGTCTGGCCTCGGATGACCCTTCTTCAGCAAAGCGTCCCAACGCGTGATGGACAGAATGTCGTGTCCGAACATGCCCAGCTCCGTGTTCACGATGACGCTGTGGGCCTGTTCATACCACTCGTCTGGCCTGTTGCCGAACTTGGATACGCCGATGAGCGGTACAGGGAGGTATGCGGCGATGTTGGTCCCCGTGCCTAGGATGAGGCCGAAGCGAGTTGCAGGGTGCGTGTAAGCACATGACATGAGCGTCGCGTTGCCGTCGTTGAGGATCACGCGGAGCTCGGCCGCCAGACCAGCACGTCCGCAGGCTGCCTCAACAACATCGCCGAGGTCCTGGCCTTCTAGGCCGACAGCAGCCTGGAAGCCCTTGCCCATACCCTGTACCCGTCCTCCGCGGAGCGATGTTTGTCTGATATCACGTCAGTCATGCTTCACTACGCGGGTGTGAGGTGCCCATACTCGATCGGAAAACTCCACGCCATCGACATGGGTAAAGCGCCGTCCACCGAATCTCGACGCCCTTCCCTCTCCTTCTCCAACGTCTCGACGATCCTGGCGGCCATCCAGTCGAAGAACGCCACGCCCTCGAGCTGCTTCACCTCGACCCCGATGGGGTATGACTTGATCCGTACGATCTCGCTCTCACTCCCCGTGCCTCGCTCCCCCGACCCGCGAAGTTCCACAAGCGCAACCCGAAGCGTGGAACCGCCGACGTCGAGGGCGAGGTAGCGGCCCCTCTCGCGGCCGCTCGGGAGCTGGTGGTTGTATGAAGGCAGCATGCACTCCGGCTTGGCCTGCAACGCCCTCCGGAACTGCGCTTTCAGGTCGCCTGACAGTCGCAACAGCCCATCACGGGCCAGGGGGGTCAAAACGAGCTCCTCGACTTCTCTGACGAAGTCCTGGGGCGTCCGTCGCCATCGGGCTGCGTGAGGTACTGTGGTGGCCCTGCCGTCGGCGACTTTCACCGGCGGGACGTGCTTGGCATTTGGTGACGGGTCGACCCAGAAGGCGAGGAAGGCCAGTATCATGGACTTGCCGCGCAGCAGCTGCTTGACGATGGCGGAGAGGAGGGACTGTCTAAAGGTCGTCATGGCAGAAACGAGCGGCTGCTTGACATGTGTGCGAGGCTGGCAGGGGATAATAGTATGATGGTGAAGGGGTGCGGGCAGGTCGCGTGGACATCTATGCTGCGAGGAGCTGTACAGTAAATAGGGCCGGGATACGAGGCATACGGGCTGCCAAGGGGAGGGTATTTGGGCAATGTGAGCGGCGAAGCTTGTGGAGCGCTACCACGGTGCTGAACGAGCGGTCTCAGGGAGATGGCGAGATCGAAAAAAAGTCTCCACGAGGTGTGAAGATGTGAGCAGGACGACAGAACAGCTCAAGGTGCCGTGTCGTGTGCGGTCCGGGTTGTGGTGAGAGGGGCGGAGGAGCACTACGCGCACGTATGGAACCTGCCGGTGCACTGCCGTCGGGCCGTCCGTCACCTCAGCTTTCGATGTCAGGGTCGGTTGATGTGGTATCTCCCGTTGCAGCAGCAGTGGCAGATCTACGACGGATTAGGGAGGATGTCCCAGGCCAGGCAGGGTGAAGCAGCAGTCGGTGATGGGTGCAACGGACCAATGATGGGGCAAGTTGCAGATGCCAGAATCAAGCAAACGGGGAGGTTCCCCAGAACGGAGACTATCCGGGTCCTTGGACAAGGTCGAGTCTCCCTGTGCTCGGCCTTGGTCTATGGGGCAGAAGACAACGTCGTACAAGGGATGGAGTAGCAGCGTGGACCGGCAGACAGTAGTACGTCTATGTTGAGGCTGACGGTCCACTTGCGGCGAAGACACAACGCTGGGTTTGGCCGAGAGGAGACAGACGTCGCCGTGCACAATAAACCGGAGAGATGGAACAGACAAGAGACGGTGGTGACGGTGACAGATCGGGAGAGGCGTGGTCACTGTGAAGTGAAGAGACACGAGGGAATGTCCCACGGCGAGCATCCCTCTCTCGTGCTGGACCGTCTCTTGTCGATCCCTTCTGCTGACGTGGGAAGTATCCCTTACCGGTGGTCCTCGGGTGCCGCTGGTCAGGTACTATTGTTGTTGAAGGGAGAGACGGCCCCAGTTCAAGTAACGTTGCCTTGGAGTGGCGACGGAGAATTGTTACCGTCACGCACCTTGACCTGCGCCGGCCGGTTAATGGCCGGGTTATCTAACAGCCTTCGCGCCAGCCCATGCAATGTTCCGTCGCACACTTGGTCCGTGCTTTTCCCCATCTCCCAACTCTCAACCTCCCTCCATCATGAGCCGCGCTTCCACTTACACGCCATGCGGCGCCCGGTTCGATGACCTCTACCAGGCTCTTTCTTGTCTCGGTGGCTCCCGGAGTGCCCGGATAACCCCGATGTCAAACCTCACAAGTGTCAATTAGTGCAACCCGTTGGTCGACAGTGCCTTGACTCTCCAGGGATGGCGAGATGTTCATGGGGTCTGCCTGGCCCCATTGTCGAGAGGATACCGCATGGATGGGGCATCAAGTACCTCTTCACGCAAGTCTCGGCAGTTGGATCTCCTGAGGGTCACCCACCTCGAGCCTCAAGGCATCACCTCATCGGCGGCGCTCCCGAATCCAGACTCTCCGAAGAGACAGCTGCCTGTCACAGTGCCCGCCCACGTGGCCCAACCGGCCGCCATACTCATCCTAGCGCCTCCTGATCCTCTAGCAACGTTGAAGCCTCCGGGTACAAAGCCTATTCGCCCCTACGATCTTGATCCAGACTGGTGGGACTGGCCTTCCGCGTCCCCCAGAACCATGAGTCGGGCAGCCGTCACGTTCCATGTGCCCACGCACCTGGTACCGATCACAACCTATCAGGCCTTGTAGATACCCTAGAGGATGGATCTGGGTACCCTTCAAGATCGAAGCGGCGTCTCGGCCGTGATGTCACTCAGCGACCTTGAGGATTCCCGAAAGGGCAATGACCGGGAGACTTTGACTGGTAGTGGCGCCGAAGCTCACTCGCGAACCCTCCATCTCCTTCTACGGTGGGCATCATAGTGACCCCGGACATCGGGCCGGAGGACTCTCTGGACTCTACCCGGCACCCCCGTGGCTTCTAATAAGGTGGAAGGGTGCCCCGTTCGTGGTGTGTTTGCTGTCTTTCCTCCCTTTCCATAGATCTGATCCCCTAGACCCAAAACATTTTTATCAAAATATCTTCCCCTGATCTACATTCTGTTTTCGGACACATCGATATTCATCTTACACCTCACACTAGTACACATCTGTATAAGTCACCACTTCAGTCAGTCACCATGAGGCTCATCATCCGTGACGATGCCGAGGCGTCTGCTGCCCATGTCGCCAACTACATCGTCCACCGCATCAAGGACTTCAGCCCTACTGCGGACAGGCCCTTTATCCTAGGCCTCCCGACAGGCAGCAGCCCCATGGGAGTGTATCAGAAGCTGGTCGAGATATACAAGGCTGGCGAGGTATGTCTTTCACCTGCAGACTGGCTATCACTCTGGCAGGAATACTGACTTCACCATAGATCTCGTTTGAGAATGTCGTGACCTTCAACATGGTAAGCAGTGATATACCCTCGCCTCCACCAATGTTTCATCCTCGCATCCATAATAACCTCTCATTCCCAGGACGAATACGTCGGGATCCCTCGCGACCACCCCCAGAGCTACCACACCTTCATGTGGCGCCATCTCTTTTCCCACATCAACATCCCTCCTCAAAACGTCCACATCCTCAACGGCAACGCCCCCGATCTCGAAGCCGAGTGCGCCACTTTCGAGGCCTCCATTGTCGCTGCCGGCGGTATCGACCTCTTCCTCGCCGGCATCGGCGCCGACGGGCACATCGCCTTCAATGAGCCAGGGTCCTCTCTGGCCTCACGCACTCGTGTCAAGACCCTCGCCTACGACACGGTCCTCGACAATGCTCGCTTCTTTGGCGACGACATCTCCAAGGTCCCCCGACTGGCGCTGACCGTGGGCGTACAGACCGTCCTCGACGCGCGGGAGGTCGTCGCCATCATCATCGGGGCGCGCAAGTCCATGGCGCTGCAGAAATGCATCGAGGGCGGCGTGAACCACATGTGGACTCTGTCGAGTCTCCAGCTTCATCGTCATGCTATGATTGTCGCCGATGAGGACGCCACACTTGAGTTGCAAGTGAAGACGGTCAAGGTGAGCCCCCTTCGCCCCCCGGCCACGACCCTCATACAAGCAGCTAATGAGAATCGCAGTACTTCAAATCCATCGAAAAGGTCGCCTTGGAACAGGGCTTCGAGCAGACCCTCCCCGTCGCCCTTCGGAGCGGTCCCAGCTCTCCCGTGGACCAGAAGATCGTTCCTCTGAGCCCTCCCTCAGCTGCGGTCATCATCGATGAGGCTCAGTCGCCCACGAGCCCGATCGTGCACCCGCAGCCGGTGACCCCGTCTCTTCTTCGCGCCAATGGGCCTGCCGTCACAGACCCGACGCTGCGCTCCGTCTCCCCAGACCTGGTGCCCGACCGCATGGCATCTCGCATCCCAGACCCGACCCTGGCGAGGCGCCTGACGCCGAACCCTGAGCAGCAGATGTACATGCGTACCAACGCTGTGGGGGCTTGAGAGGTAAATATTTGGGACAGCGCATTATCGGGTTGGTTTTGTATAGGTTTGAGAAGCTTAGATCGGATCATGGCATACCAGACTGCTCAGAACTCTTGGAGGATGCTGGGAGTAACAGAATGGAAGCGGTTGCTGGAATAGGGGCACATGTACCACACTCGCTCGGAAGCATTGATCAGCAAAGTACAGTAAGAACCATGGGCTGATTAGAGGCGCATTTTGGTATGATTAAGGATGTGTTTAGTTTTAAGAGATACCCCTGCAGCATCGAGAATCGTGTCAGATCTGTTCTTTTGAAGATGTACGTGTGTGCATTGTGGTCATGAGCATGGCGCATAAAGTTTGATGAGAGAGAAAGCAGTCAAAATTGGGTATACAACCTACCTAAGCTCCCATCCACACGCCATATCGCCAAAGGCATGAGCTCGCTCAACCACCATGGTCCCGAAAGGAGGATATAATACAGCTGGCCCGATGCAGGGCGCCGCCATCAACAATACGCCTAGTCTTCAACTTCCCAGAACATTCTTCCTTCGGCCCTTCATGATGCTACTATGTCTCCGCCGTGAAATACCTCTTCATCTTGTTCTTCAGCTGCTGCGCCTTGATCTCCGACGGCATGTTGGTGTGATGCACCACGTGCGGCCGATACACTGCTTCGACTGGCGGCATCCTGCGGAAGGTGTTAATCTCAATCCGAAGCCAGGAAGGGTTTCAGGAGTCCTACCAGTCATCGATGCTGAGAGGGAAATACTCATAGAGCATATCCTCGTCATCCTTCGGGCTCTGGCTCGATGTTGGGCCTGCGACGGCAGCCGTTTTCGCGAAGCGAGGGCTCTGCAACTCAGCACTCGACCGATTTGGGCTCCTCTCATCTTCTGAGAGGGAGAGGTTGATCGGCCCCGAGACCATTGTTCGGGGAGCATTGGCGGCCAGTGGCACGCCGGCTAGTTTCTGCGTGCCGCGCCCAGCATCTGCAGCGGACCAGGCAGGGACAGGTGGTCGCGATATGTTTGGCGACATGGCCACCCTTTTCGCGGGAGGCAGGCCGGTATTCGTCTCTCGAAAGGAAGCCTGAGGAGCTGGCCACGTTGTGGCCTGCTGTTATCGTTAGCACTCATGCTGTACCGCGACATGTATGGGCCGTACCTGGGCGTTGCCCACAGAATTGAACCGCTGTAGCTGTCCCGGCTGCCCGTTCTGCTCCTTCACTTCCTTCTGCTGCGTCGAGGCGTCCGAATTGCTCCTCTTCTCAAGCCGCTTGTCTCCCGCAAGGGGGATATCTTTCTTGCTGTCGAAGTTCCGAGGACTCCGTCCACGGACGATCACCGGACTGGACTTGATCTCCGCGACCGAGACCCAGTCGCTCGTCTGCGATCTGGCCAGCAGGTTGATCTGTACGGAATAGTGCTGCTGGAGGCCCTTCCGCCTGCCGTTGTTGGCCGTGGCGTGCTTGAACTGCAGCCGCTTCCACGCAATTCCGATTGACACACGACTCCCGTCCAGCTCGTGCCCGCTCTCCGTGTCCAGTGGCAAGTTGGCTGGTGCGGCGCTGGCCTTGAACTCCTCGCCTGGTGCCGCGATGCCGCTCTTCCACGGGATGGATATGATCTCCGTCGGCTTGCCCTCGATGGACTCCACGGCGCTGATGGAGGCTGACAGCTCGTACACCGGCATCTGATTGCCCTGATCGTCAATGACCTGGGAAATGTGCCGCGGTAGCGTGATCTCCCCCAGACACTGCCACAGATTACGACGGTAGCAGGTCAACTCCAGCGGTCGGCCCGTGTTGTCGCCGCCGAAGACATCCTCTGCCACGAAGAACATGCCGCGCAGTTCGGCCGTCATGAACGAAAGGTCGACCTGCCGCCCGGACTCGTCGAGTAGCGTCGCCTTTGGTATCGGTGCGCTGAAACCCAGAAGCTTGTTATCGAGCTCTTGCGACGGTGATTCCTGATTCGGGTCTTCCGTCGGTTGCTGGGCCTCGTACTGTCGCCCAGACATGGAGAAGGGGTCCTCGAAGCCGGCGGAGAAGTCCTGGAAGTCGTAGGTCGGGGTGTAGGGCAGGCCGGGGAATGCGCTCGTCACGTTGTCCCTGCGGCGGCGAGCTGTGTTAGCACGCGCGTGCGGCCATCGATCAATGCGCACCACTCACATGAGGGCATCGTCGAAAATGGAGGTGTCCATGCCGTCGACCATGCCTGGCGTTAGCTCCATGGTGTCGCCGGGGGTCGCGGACGACATGGGCTGCATCGGGTTGAAGGCGTCCATCGCATCGTCTGGCCAGTGAGCCGAGGCGACGGTTGACTGGCGACGGGGCGAACCCGTGGAGGTGAGGATGGGCTGTCGCAAGCTCCCGGGCTATGTCGTCGAAGTGCTTGGGTTATGGCGCTGTCGTCTCGTTTCGTATGTCTGCTCTCGCCGAGCTCATGTCGCCGGCGTTCGTTTGGGTGTCTCCAGGTTTCGGGGAGCGAGGCTGGACTTGACTGGTCCAAGAATAGGAGAGGGGAAGTCGAGGCATCAAGGCGACGGGACGGGAGGTTTCCCCGGGCGCAACATCGGCCAAAAGCTGGTGTGGAGGACCTGGGATGCCCCTATCAGTCATGAAATAAGGCCTGATTGGCTGCACTCGCCCCCTCAAGGTCAGGAGCCGGGGGCGTTAGCTTCGGCGCAACGCCCACTGTAGCCCGCCACTGCGGGGTGCGACGCATCCACTCATTTCGGCGGCCTGGCACTCATGATGGATGCATGTGGTACGACACGACAAGGAACACCCAAACTCAACAGGATCTCTCTGGAGTACTGGAATGGCTAAAAGCTACCTAGCTATGTATGTGTAGGCTAGAGACAGGAGAAACTTGGATCTGCAAGTTCAAGATGCAAGATAAATTGGGTGAATTACCTGTACCCGAACAGGGCTGGCTGGCATGGCTTAAGCCACAAGCAACGGTGTTCTTGATAAGGCCGACAGTAGTCCACGCCTCCATACTACCGTGTTCTTGTTTCATTGCCATCCGCTGGCCCGTGTTTTGTACAAGTAGCACGAATACCGATCGTCTCGGGCAGATGGCTGCCCTGGAGTGCAGAACATGCCAAACTAGGTATGGTGGATGATGATAAACGCCATTCTCTAATAACTCTAGGTTCAAAGGTATCTTAAATCAAGTAGGCCGATGTACTCCATCTAAAATGCCAATCTGTCTTGTGTTACACCACTTGTAGTCTGCTGTCCGCTGCCCATCCGTATCCATGGGTCTCACAACCGGATCTGCCACGGAGCTCAAGAAAAGTCTAAGCAGAAATCGGACTCTCGTACCCATCCCGGCAATGAACTCTGGTGCCAAACTTCCAAACCTCGTCTATCACCACCTGGGTGGCCCCTTCGTCTGTGACCTCCGAGAGTATGACTAGATCTGCGTCCGCTCCCGCGTCCAGGGTTCCCTTCTGGGCCCCCATCTCAAGCATCGCCGCCGGCGTGGCAGTGACGGACTTGAGGGCCTTGGGAACCGAGGTCCCCGACCATTTGAGGAAGTTGTTGACACATTCGATCAACGTGATCGAGCTGAATTCAGGGTTAGCACACCACGGATTGCCAAGGTGATGGCGGAAACTAACCTTCCAGCAATGGTGTCGGTGCCCTCGAGCAGCAATGCAGCTCCCACCTTGGTGATACTGCTCACGGTGTCTCCGTTGGTCCACTCATAGGCTCCATCGGGCAATCCCATCATATGCATGGCATCCGTGACCAGGATGAAGCCTTCCGGGTGCGTGTTGAATGCAATGTTGACCGTCGTCGGATGGAGATGAATTCCATCAGCGATGATGCCAAAATATGGCCTTGGGAGACCATTCGATGCGGTGCCCAGGACGCCAAAGATGCCCGGGTTACGATGGTGCAGGGGCCTCATGGCGTTGAAGAGGTGCGTGATCATCGTTGCTCCCGCTTCCACGGCCGCGGACGCCTCTTCATACGTTGCCTCAGAGTGCCCGATCGAGCAAATGATGCCCCTGGATCGGAGCTCGGGGATGAGCTGCAACATCTGCCCACGCTCAGGGGCAACTGTGATCTTCTTGATCGGGCCGGGCACGTCCGAGCCGGAAATCAAGTTGTCAACGCCGTAGCATCTCACAATGTCATCGAAATTCTCGGCTTCTCGGAGGACATCCTTGTCGTGAATGCCATTTTTGCCCGGGTTCAGAAAGGGCCCCTCGACATGAGCCCCGAGAGACTCAGCACCATCTTGAAACCGTCCAGCGCTGCCCGAAGGTCCCAGATATGGCAGTACCTGGAGAGTTAGTCGATCCTGAGGAGATTGCTTCGCTTGAGACATACCTTGTGATACAGCTCGGGCCGTTGGCTTGTGAGAGTCGGGACGTAGGAGGTGACGCCCGTCGCCACCAGCCTCCGGTTCACGTCCGCAACCTTCTTGCCATATTGGGTCGATTCCTCAAGCAGCGTGGAAAAGTTGAACCCAAAGGCGCCGTTGAGCTGGACATCGATCAGCCCGGGGGACACGATGCGCCCGCCCAGATCAACGGATTCATCGGGCATCGTGAGCTCATCAAAGAAGGCCGCCTGGCTAGAGATGATCTTCCCGGTCTTGGAGCTGACCCAAAGGTCCTCCCGGACAAGATCGTCGCCCCTCACAAGGCGGCAGTTGGTGAACCTGGTGATGCCATTCTTCGGCCGGGTGGGGGAGAGTGCGATGGGCATGGTTGAAGGACTCTTGTCAAGAGAATGCACCTTCTCTTCGTCTTCGGAGTTGGTGAGGACAGTGTGTCCGCTTGATGTCTCGTGGCGACTCCATGAATGCATGACAGAGGCCACGCCGGGAGAAGCGGACGTGAAGTCGTTGATATGCGAATCGGGGGCCGTCCGTCAGGATGCGGCGAAACCGGTCGGTGCCGAGTGGCTGGCTGTCAACGGCGCCGCCTGGCGCTGTACCGCGTTGCATGTGGGTCGCATGCTGTCATCGGCGGGATGCGCAAGCCACCTCATGGTCGGAGATTCCATGGAGGGCTTGGTGTTCGTTCCATCCACTGTGATGGCGTGGCGGGAAGGCGATGTAGCGCAGCAGAATCGCTGTGGGTGTCCACTAGCCCGTGGTAACCTGAGAGTTACTTGTGCCCGCTGGGCGTAGTCCCACATCGAGGTCTTCCATCAGCGTTCTTTGGACGTTCCGTTCGGCGTCGTCGGATGGTGGAGTGCTGGCGTTGAAGAGGCGTCGGCCCATGTAACGTCGCATGGTGATAGTGGCCGGCGCCGTTTTGTGCCCGTGATCCAGCATGTTCAGGCCACAAGGTCGCTCAACCTCCAATTTCCGGAGGTCCCGCTCTTAGTCCTACGTGAGGTGAGGTGAGGTGATCTCGCAAGCACAATTTGATCATCTCGCCACAAGTTGGAAGTGCAGAGACGAGGGATTGATTGTCCGAGACGAGGACCCGAGAAGACTGAAAGTTGTTGATTAGTCATCAGAATCGCGAGAGACTTGGATCCTGTCTCGGAGCCAATCACCAGCCTCCATTCTCGGCCGAGACCCCCGCACCCCGGCCCCGTCCTACCCCGACCTCTTCCCGCGCCATCTCGACCACCGCCAGCCACAGATGGAGGCACAAAGCTTCGCCCGCCAAACTCCCCACACGACCGCCGACTCCTCGAAACCCGGAGCCGAGCGAACCAGACGCAAAGATCTGCGGCCCCTGAACACTTCCGATCTTGACAGATACTATGCGCGCCGCTCCGGTTCGTCTCGGAGGCCGGTAGCTATGTATTCCAAGCCGTCAACCACCAGCTCCAAGACCGATGTGAAGCTTGATCCAATATGGGAGGACTTGGATTGGTGAGTCGCGATGCATAACCTTTAGAGATCCCTGATCATGTGTCTGCCGAACCCGTGACTGACTCGCCTCCTTTCAGGGCCATTGGCCAGATGCTCCTCATGGGGTGGGATGGGACTGAGGTGACGCCTCAGATCCGCAGCTTGATTGAGGATCACCATCTCGGGTCAATCATTCTCACGGCAAAGAACTTGAAGTGTGAGTTTCTTCCTTCCTCATCCTGGCCCGTCATCCCGGATCGTTTGACTGGAGACGCCATGATGCTAAACTCATCCAGCCGCTCAAGAGATGGCCAAACTGGTCCAAGAGCTTCAGACAATCGCTCATAATGCCGGCCACCCGCAGCCGCTTCTCATCGCCCTCGACCAGGAGAATGGTGGCGTCAACAGCCTCTTCGACGAAGACAACGTGTGCCAGTTTCCCAGCGCCATGGGCATTGCCGCCACCGGCAGGGCAGAGCTGGCGTATGAGGTCAACAAAGCCACGGCCACCGCCGTTGGGGCTTGTGGCGTCAACATGATGCTCGGTCCAGTGCTCGATGTCCTCTCTAACGCTCGATATCAACCCCTCGGCGTACGTGCCACCGGTGATGACCCGCAGGAAGTCTCCCAGTACGGCATAGCGGCTATGCGGGGCATCAAGGACGCCGGTCTTGCGACATGCGGGAAGCATTTCCCATCATATGGAAATCTGGACTTCCTTGGCTCCAGCCTCGACATTCCCATCATCACTCAGACGCTGGAAGAACTGAGCCTAAGCGCCCTGGTACCCTTCCGCAATGCGATCGCGACGGGGAAGCTGGACGGCATGTTTGTCGGAGGCTGCGGCATCTCGAATCCTTCCATGAATGTGGCGCATGCATGCCTGTCTGAGCAGGTTGTTGATGAGCTTCTCAGAAACGAACTTGGTTTCGATGGCGTGGCGATATCCGAGTGCTTGGAGATGCAGGCTCTCAGTCATGACATCGGAGTCCAGAACGGAGTCGTCATGGCCGCCGAGGCGGGCTGCGACCTGGTCTTACTATGCCGATGCTACGAAGTCCAGCTTGAAGCTATCAAAGGTCTCAAGCTCGGCATTGAGAATGGAATCATCACCAAGGATCGGATACGAAAGTCACTGAACAGAATGATACGGCTTAAGTCGACATGCACCTCATGGCAACAGGCGCTGAACCCACCCGGTCTGTCGCTGCTCTCCAAAGTCCACCCGTCTCACGTGGCCTTGTCAAACCAAGCCTACAATGACTCGATCACGGTTATCAGGGACAGAGATCAGTTGCTGCCACTCACAAAATCCATGCAGCAGGACGAAGAGCTCCTCCTGCTGACGCCGTTGGTGAAACCACTTCCGGCATCCTCTCTCACCAAAACCTTGCTGAAAGCCAAGGGCCAGTCCGCCGCTCCAAGCAACCACGACAAGTGGGCTCATCACGACACCAGCTCCATCATGAGTGGTGAAGGCGTCTTCAGGGAGTTTGGTCGTGCTCTCGCCCGAACCCGTCATGGAAAGTTGCTTCACACCAGCTACACTGCCAATGGTGTTCGTCCAGGTGGGTAGAAGTCCCTTTATCATGTTGACCCAGACGATTGACGATTTTAGTGCATGAGAATCTGATTCACCGCGCCTCCTCCATCATTATCGTAACGGCAGACGCGAATAGGAATCTCTACCAGTCCGGCTTCACCAAACATGTCGAGATGATGTGTTCGATGCTAAGGACGCGAGGCCAGAAGAAAAACGTCATCGTGGTGGCCGTCAGCTCCCCGTACGACTTCGCCCTGGACAAAACCATAGGCACATACATCTGCACCTTCGATTTTACCGAAAACGCCATGCATGCACTGGTCAGGGCCTTGTGCGGCGAGTTCACGCCCAAGGGAAGCCTACCTGGTACATTGCGGAAGACCAAGAAGGCTCTCAAGTCACACCGAAATTGGATCGTGGAGGATTATGACCGCGAAAGAGACGCCGCGGGTTTGCAGGAACTGGTTGAGAAGGTGGCCCGTGGGAATACCACGGGCAACAGCAGCCTCGACACGACCACCTCGGCTTCTTTCGAGCTCCTCAACCCAAGAGTGGATGAAGCGCACTTTGTCGTGCGGAATAGCAGCACCAACGCCCTCTTTGGCTTCGCAGCGACGTACTCCATCGGCAGAACGGGTGTCATCGGCGCCGTCCTCGTGGACCCTCTGAAGCGCGACGCCTCGATCGGTCGCTCCCTCCACCGCAGGGCCATCCGTCATCTCACCCAGAAGCGCAGCATCAAGAAGGTCCAACTTGGAACATGCTTCCCTGGCGTCTTTCTTGGTATTCCCGTTGACGAGGGCACGACGAAGACATGGTTCGCCAACAATGGCTGGGACGTGCAGTTTCCCAAACGCCTGACGAACCTCGCCATCAACGATCTCAGCACATGGTCTGTGCCTGAAGGCCTGCTGCAGAGCATTCAGCGCGGCGGGCTGAGCTTCGATCTCATTCACGGGCTCGAAAACGCCGATGCAGAAAGAGTCCTCAGCCATGTCGAGAGACACGCCAACCCTGAAGCAGTGGAGCTGTACCGCTCCGCCTTGCAAGAGGCGAAGGCATGTGGGATTGTCAGAGCCAAGAGAGCCGATAATGACGCTCTCCTTGGGACGGTCGTGATATGCAGCCCTGGCAGCCCCCTGGCAACGTTCGTGCCTTCGATTGCCTCGACTGAGGTCGAGGTGGGCGGCGTCCTTGCGCCGGTAGTGACACCTTCGTCGCAAGCGGTGTTGGTGCTTCAGGGGCTTGTTCTTATGGGGACAAGGCAGAACAAGGCGCACAAATCAGCAAAGACGGTACTGAGCTGGGTAAGTCGGACATCCTTCTCTCGGAACGATGAATGTTAACAGGGTTCAGGTCCAGGATGATACCTACGAGCACGTCGTTGCCATGGGTTTCGAGGTGTTGCAGTCCTTTGAGGAGATCACCAATGCTCCTGAGATGGTACGCTGCTGTGGCCTTTTCCCTATTACTGATGTAATGCTGACTTTAGTCGTAGTGGAGTGACTTGGCTTGAGGATGTGCCCCTCACGTTGGGCTCCAAGCGTCCCGGCGAAACAAGGTATGGAGTTTTGGCTGCTCAAGAAACGGATGAAAACCAGGTCCAGGCTGCGCAAATCGGCGTGCCAATCTATCGTCCTCGCAAGGCAAGAGGCATCTTCTTTGGCCTCGTTAATTTACGGACCAGCTCCGAAGTCTTCTACATGTCGAGACATGGCGATATCCATCGAGCTCTAGCGAAACAGACAATGCCTCTTGACCTCTTCCATATTGATTTCAGGAAATGAAATATGGAATATCTGCCTCTCGATGGGCCTTGTCAATCAAAAAGTGCCGGGCAAGTCCTTCACACGCAGCCTCCTATGGTGTTTCCAGCAGCGCTTGGCGGCAGAAGTGCTTCGGATCTGGTTGGACGGCTCGCATGCTGTGTAACCAGACTCAAGATCACGATGAACCAGCCGCCGCTCTCGGATAAGCCCGAGCTAAGGCCTAACGGGTGACCGAGGGAGGAGCGACAGCGCCTCCAAAATCCTGCTTGCTGTGCGACATTTGGCCGGGATGGGGATGGATCATGGGTCCAGCCCAGGGTTGAGCCTCAATGCTCCCTCTTTCAGCCTTGAAGTGTGCCCCGCCCAACTCTCCCCTTCAGTGTCTGACACTGAATCTGACCAGAGCATTCGGCTTCGTGTTCTCCAGATTCGAGTTCAACACGGCCACCACGTGGTCGAGACTCCTCCCTCCCTCCCCCCTGCGCAGCTGGATCCAGCTCAATCCCCGCCCTGTGCCGAAGTGTCCTTCTTTCGCCGCACAACATGGCTTCGGAAGCGGAAATGACTGTCGACTCCATCAAGAAATACGACCTCAGAGAAGATGCGCTGCTCAGGCATCTCATAACTTTGTTTCCGGAGGACCGGTTTGACGCGAGCCAGAGGACCAGGATCGCAGTAGAGGTGAGCGAGGCCTCCTACGGTCGAAGGCGGCCATGTGACGAAGTCATCCAAGTTCCAACTAAAACTTGCCCTGAAGGTGGTTGATGATGAGTACAAGATGACGCTGCCGGAGAAGCTCACTGAGGTTCGTAGCACTCCAGCCGGTAACGCGAGTTGCGCACGGCTCTGACAGCGACCAACGACAGGCACAGCGAGGGCACATTCTCAGGTTTATCAAGGATAACTAGGCAGATGGTTCGGCTGGACACGGCAGCGCAGGGCGAAGGCGCAGTGACATGCTCCGCCCCGAGGTGGCGCGAACCGGAGGCTCTTGGGTTTTCAGAGGGCTGCATCGCATTCTCCCTTTTTCGGCATCTCACAAGGCAGATTTACCTTTACCGGATTCGGTTTCAATTTGATGAAGGAAGCGGGAATTATTTTGATCAAACAGAACGCGCGGAATGCTGTGACATAGCGCCAGGCAGTACGGCGGAATATTACCACCATTAATGCCACACACCGGCGGCGAGGTCTGTCCAGCCCCCAGCTGCCCCGAGTCGAACCCCCCTGAGACAACTGGCAGCTCTCGGTCAGCTACTGATAGGTTCAGCACAGAGGTCATGCAGCCGGGCCAACGAGACCCGCGGTTTCGTGTGGGTGTAGGCCGAGTGCTCGGCATCTTTTTCCATTTATGGGACCTCGATCCCATGAGGACAAAAGTGCGGTTTGGGCGATGGTCCTTGACCGACCGAGGCTCTGCGTTCGGGACATCACGACCTGCCCTCTTTAAGTATCCAAACTCACTCGCCTTATCGATGAGAGACAAATGAGGACAAATTCGAGGATCCAGACACTTGATTCTGCTGGACCGTGCAGGTCAGCTTTTCGGCATCTCCATGGCTGCACCATCGGCTTCTTCGCCCTCAATGGAGGATTTCAAGAGCTTGCTCGACAAATCGAACGACTATCCACTTAGCCTGGCGCATACTGAAGAATTTTCGCATGTGCTCCAGAGCTACAGAGACAAGAAGCTTCGACGGGAGGATGACACATGGTGTCTCTTCGGCACCAGAAAGCAACCCATCTACACTTGGGACCTCGCGGCGACAAGCTCCGCAGGTAAGTTGTGACAGGGACTCGATAATCGCTGCCTCGCAAGAGAAGACTAACCGAGACCCGTTGATTAACGGCAGTTTTCTCAGGTGTAGAGCAGCTTGATGACCTGGCAGCGCTCAAGGGGGTCCTCAGCGTCGAGAAGGAGGATTCCACATCTCGTGTTCTGTGAGCGGCCTTACCCATTGAATGTGAATACACCGCGGCTGATATTCATGCTTAGCTTCATCCAGAATCGGAACGCAAGGTCTGGTCTGGGATGCAGTCAAGGGGAGCTGTCCTGGATGCTCACGTACTATCAAGTGTTGCCAGCCCTGATAGACGTCGCTTGTGCTTTCAGGATACTGGAAACAGTTCCTCTCGAGACAACTTTTCGCAGCGACGCATGCATTCGCACGCATCAAGGAAGGCTTGTCATTCCAGAAATGGGACGGTCTGGCTACCGATTCCAGCATTGCTTCCGACTGATCGGGGTCGAGCAGCAAGACGGCCACTCGGACCTCTCCAGCTTGGATACATGGTCTGTACGGCATGCAGCTGCGTA
This sequence comes from Furcasterigmium furcatum, assembly GCA_001599815.1. Lineage (NCBI taxonomy): Eukaryota > Fungi > Ascomycota > Sordariomycetes > Glomerellales > Plectosphaerellaceae > Furcasterigmium > Furcasterigmium furcatum. Next base: position 1,393,239 of record BCIA01000007.1, read on the forward strand.
CCACTCGATGGATATTAAGGAGAACCGATCCGTCTGGATTGTCATCAAGGCGCGCAAAGAGTTCCGTGAACAACTTGAAAAGGCGAACCGAAAGTATCTGGAGCACCACCCCGACGCATGGAAGTCGCCGCAAGGGGCATTTCTAGCCAACCTGAACACTCATCTCTTGTTCTTCAAATGGTGCTCGGAGAACTGGACCAGCTACATCGACGCGCTGGAGGCGCAGATGCGACAGCCCGCAGCATCGACCAGGCTCGCCCCGATGAGCCTGCTTACAGACGAGCCTGCTCTGGCTCGGCGAGAGACGGCATTTATCCAGTCAAGGTCAGGAACTGGAATCTCGGGCACCGCACCTTCGGCGCCACCCCAAAGATCAACGTCCAGCATCGGCCAATGGGTCAGCCAGCGAAATCGCAGCATGTCGGCGAGCTGGCGCCCGGGAAGAGTCAACATCACGGCGCCAATACCGCTGCAGCCTCTCGACTCGGAGAAGAACATTCACAACGTGGACAAGATGTTCAGTTTTGACGAGCTCCAACGTCAGCACCGCCTGATGGAGAGGTACAGAAACGCGATCACCGCGCTCGGCAGAAACACGCGCATCCTCCAGGAGTTCCAGGCGTACGTGACGCGGTTGACGAAGGCGAGCAGCTTCAAGGCTTGTATCAACATGGATGAGTATCAGGAGGATGTCGCCGAGTTTTTGAGCGCCGTGAAGTCCATCCAGGAAGACCTGAAGACGCATTCGAGTCGGATGGACTCGATGCTGAAGACCCTGGAAAACACCATCAGCCTGGTAAGTGTCAAAGCTAACAGTGTCATTGAGAAACCTGAAAGAGAAAGAGGCTGATCAAACTCCATTCAGTTCACTGGAATTCTCGAGTACAACAATTCGCGGATCACCGAGCACTTCGCGAGGCAGGCCCAGGCGTCCACCACCAAGATGGAGACCTGGACCAAGGAGATGCACAAGATGGCAGAGACGACGGAGCAGCAGACTGTTTCCATGCACATAATCACGGCCGTCGCCCTCTTCTTTCTGCCGGGGACATTTGTGGCGGTAAGAAACTGCTGCCCCTCCGTCTTTGCCTCGTCGAGCCTGATCGTCGACACGGCCTACGAGGATCTCAAGGCACCGTCTCTGACAGGGGAACAGTCCCTCTTCGACAGCAACATTCTGGACTTTGAACCGGCCGAGGTGCGGGATTTCAGGGAGTGGAGGGTGAATATGGGCGCTCTGAAGATGTTCTTCTGGGTCTGCCTCCCGATCATGGCCGTCACAATGCTCTGCTGGGTGTACTTGTATTGGCGGCATCGCGTGACCCGAAAGAGCAGCATGAAGGAAGAAGACGTTACAGGTGCTTAGCTGCAGAGCGGATGAGTGGAAGGCACTGAGAGATGTTGAGGGCCGGTTTCCAGATCTGTAGTAATCAGGCTGTGGGCGGGCACGCGTGTCATTGAGAGAGGAGAGAGAGAGAGAACCGAGCAAGTCGACAAACCCCTGCCAGAGCAGCTCAAGATTCCAGCACCAAATCGACCTTGTAGAAGCGGAGTGATCTCATCATGACTGCCGGAGGGCTTGCGAACGACTGGTGCCTGCTGAGGTGCTGAGGTGCAGACCATGGGCGCCTTCAACTGAGCTGCCACCCAAGCTGCTCCTGGCCGTGACTGGTTCCACCAGGGGAAAGACGTACATTAGTAGCATGCAAGTTCTCAGCTGCAACTCAGAAGCGGCCAGTGGCAGGTCTCACTTTCCGCCCCAGATCCATGCGAACCACCTCGCAGAACGGCAGAGGCAGTTCGCCATCATGGATCACCATTACCTGCCCAGGTACTACCTGACTGCCGACCTGGCACCCTAATTAGAGCAGCAGCCGCCGCAGCCCTGACAGCCAAATGCCTGACTGTCCCCGCATCGAGTCTTCCCCTGCCGCTTTGCCTGCGTTTTGTGCTGCCCTGGGTCGAGTCCAGCAGACTCGGACCGTCCAGCCTTGTCCCAGTGAGACCAACTTTTTCCCTCTCTATTCTTCTTCCGTTGCTCATGTGCCCCGCGCCTCACTTTTATCACGCCTCTCCGCTCGTTACCTGCTCGCCGCTTCACCAAGTCGTACAGCGCCAGTGACCGCAACCTGGACTCCGGAACGCTGCCATATCTCTCCTCCTTTGCATCTGGCAAATCATGCCCTCCTGGGCTTGCGACAGTTCCACAGCCACGGTTCCCCAGACAGCTTCCTAGCCACTGCCAGCTCCCGCGAGCCTTTGCAAGTATGGCGACACTACCTGCTGCCCTGCACCACCCTTCCCGCGAACCCGGGACAGAATCGCCCGTCTCGCACTTCGTACGCTGGGTCCACGAGAATCTGCGCCAGGGATACAATGGTTCAGGAGCGCGGGCCGGCTACATCACCCTGGACGCGCTCCAGGCGTACTGGACTCGGGAGAGAATCCAAGCTCTTTACGACAGCCTCCCCGCGCCGCAAGTCGTCGTCAGCAGAGAGCTCATCCGAACCGACTACGTCCGCGTTTTCTCCACGCTCGTGTACGCTGGATGGCCCGAGAAGGTCAGGGACTTCGTGCGATATGACCTCCACGATGGGGTATTCCCTCTTGAATCGCCGCACGAGAGCTATCCTCGTGCCTCGCCCTTCTCGGACTGCTTCACCGAGTTTGCGCAGCACCAGTGGATGTTCTTCCCTCTTATCATCCCGTTCAGACACCCTCACGAGCGCTTCATTCAACTGCAACGAATCGTCCCAATCAGTTCGAAAGAACCCATTCAGGAAGGGCCCGACACTTGGGTCTACAAGATCCAACTCGACCCTGAATGCAGTGGCTTACCCGACGTACGTACCCTGATCCGAGATCTCCCGTGTCGCCTCTCACCTGAGCGTGGAAGCCGCTGACAGCCAATCTCCACGGGCAGGGCACGAACTCCAAGCCGAAGTTCTATGTTCTCAAGGTCTACAGAAAGGACTTCTCAACAGCATACGAAGCCGAGGTGGCCGCATTCGCCGTCCTCGCCAACTACAGTAAGAGCAATGCGTCTTTCCTCAGAAGCTACGGCCAGTACAAGCAGGGAGACACCTTCAACTTGGTGTTGGACTACATGGATGGCGGCAACCTCGAGCAGTACATGTGGGAGACTCGACCACCAATCTCTCCGGCTGACCGCATCGACCTCTGGGACAGTATGCGCGGCGTCCTGGCCGGCCTCGTTCACTTTCATGCTGTCAACCTCGACGACGACAACCTGGACGGAGCCGCCTGCGTTATCATTCATCGCGACGTCAAGCCGGGGAATATCCTGCTTTCACGTCCCGACCCCGACCGCCCGTACCATTTCAGGGCAGTCATCGCCGACTTCGGTTACAGTTCGGTGCAGCAGGTCCACGAGGGCCAGGAGGCGACCTACGCATCAGCGACTGGCGGGGATCAGATCTACTGCGCCCCCGAGGTCTGTCGCTGGCACTTCCAGTTTGATAGGCTCCCAACTCGAGCCTCACCCGCTTCAGACGTCTTCTCCCTGGGCGGAGTCTTCAGCGAGCTCGCAGTCTGGACGATGTTCGGGCCCGAAAGGGTCAAAGCCTGGCTCGAGCGGCGCAAAGAAGTACATCAGCAAATCCGGGACTTCGCAGGAAGTGGCTACGAAGGGTGCTTTCATAACGGCAAGAGGATTTTGTCGGTTGTCGCCACGATGCTTGACGTGATATTCAAGGAATCCCGGGACGGGATAACGGATAAGATTGGTCGACTGATCGAAAACCAGATGCTGCAACCTGAACCGGAAGACCGTCGGTCGGCCAGAGACGCTCACCACGAACTTGAGCTGATTGTTAATGAGGCGAGGGAGGACCTGTTTCACGATCGCCGGCCATTGAGTCCTCCAGCGACTTCGACGGTCGCCCCTGAATCGATGAGCCCGCGTCGACCAGGCGATACCGGCGCCCGGCGGATGCAAAACGGTTCCGAGACCATGTCCCTTGTTGGCCCCTCGAACCCCTATGGCCCTCTTCTTGCGGACCGGCATAATTCTGTCCAACGACTTTCCCCGATTTCTCCCCCCGGCTCAACTCGACTCCGACGAAGCTCCTCGGCAAGAGAAAATCTCTCCATGCAACAGGTGCTCCTATACAGGACGCACCGCAAGAACCCTGGGGAGACTCCTGTTGACTCGAACACCGAACGAATCATTCTCAAGATACAGAAAAACCTCAAGGATCGCGACCATTTGTTCTTCATTGACGATACACCATCAATGCATCTGCACCACGACGACATGGTCGAAGCGTTCAAAGGACTTGCTTATGTCGCAAAAGACATCGACCCCGATGGCATCGAGCTTGTCTTCGCGTCAAGTGCCTCCGAGAAGCCCATGAAAAGCTCCCGAACCAGTCCCCTCGTCGCCGCTCTGGAGCAACACGACTTCGTCCAGGATTTGAGTCGCATGGAGAACAGTCTCAGTCAATTGATAGAGACCCATGTCAATCCCCGCTTGAAAGGTCCCGGGCCGAGCTTGAGACGAAGCTGGAACGGTAGCATCAAGCCCCTGAGTATCTTCATCTTCACCGATGGAGCCTGGGGTGATGGTGACGATCAAGCTTACGGCGTTGATCGACCTATCAAGAACCTCATCAACTTTCTCATCGCGAACCGGTTCAGCCGGACCCAAGTTGTGTTCCAGCTCATACAGTTCGGCCATGATCCTCATGGCGGCCAAGCTTTGAAGTATCTCGACGACTTTGGCCGCCATTGGAAAGGGGGCGAATGGTAAGACACCAAATGCCCTATCGCTTGAGGCTCTCGCTCACTCTCTCAGGGACATCGTCGATAGGCGTCACATCACCGGCAACGTCTACGCCATGTTCCTCGGCAGCATTAGCGAGCAAGTTGACCAAACCGAGGATGACCATCCCCCGGCACAGAGCCCAAATGGTACATCATCGAATGGCGCCGAGCACGCCTTGCGGCAGCTGAATGGCCAGAGCAGCCCAATGAGTCCGATGAGCCGTTACTCAGATGACACTTTCAACACTTTCAGCAATCGTGGGTCCAGGAACAACCACCCGCCAACTGAGCGCAAGAGGCCATGACAAAACGGCCGCATGATGAATCAGTCTTCAGGTCTTGGAGGGCTCTCATTTTTTGCGCCAAAGTGATCGCACATGGCATTGAGGGTGGAAGGAAAACTCACTCGATTTTCTTTGCAGTTTAGGACAGGCGTTGGGACGAAGCGTGGTGTTTTGAGATTTTGTTTCTGGAACATGATACCTCATCGGCGTTGGGATTTCTTCGGGATCATATAGACAGGTTGGATTAGAAGCGCAAGATTGGGAGTTCAGCATTTGCTTTCTGTCAGCACTACTTTAGAGGAATGTATGAAGTTATAGGTACTTTCGCTTTCTATACAGGAGCCGGTTTCCAATAGATCCGTAGATCTCGGTCGCATCCATGCACGATGTCAGCTTTCCGCATGACGCTGGGGTCGAGAAAAGGGTCAGTCTTGTCTGTCAGCCTGTCATGTTCCAATCACAGTGGTTGAAGTAGGGGTTTACAGGGACTGGCCCCGTTGGGATTACGCGCAATCATCCAACAATCTCACTCACCCCCGCCATGAACCAAGAACCATCATCCATGGCTGCTGAGCATGACATTTGATGCCTCGGCTCCGCATTCAAACGGCACACTTACTTTTATAAGTATTGCAGATCTGAGCCCCTGCAACTTGTCCCTCAAGTTGAACAACCCAGAAACGGGATTCGCTGACCACTATCCTCTCACGCAACAATGGGTGCCCTCAGAGATCAAATCGCCCTCCGGCAAACTGGCCCAGGCACCTATGCCGCCTCTAGTAACAAAGAATGGTCCGTTGGTGCAAGTACGTACTACTCCCACTCAACTTCTCGAGCGCTCCGACCGTCTTGGCTAACTTCACCCGCCTACCCACAGGCCTCTATGGCGGGGCCAGCGTCGCCATCATCCACCATGCCCTCGAGACTCATCTCCAGAGCCAGGCCTCTCTGAAACAGCCTGACATCCTAAACATGCATGTCGAGTTTCTGCGCGGCTGCGAGCAACGAGACTTCTCTATCGTCATCACCCCCGTGAAGCTGGGCGCCGTTGCGAGTACCTTCCAGGTGCAGGTCTCCCAGAACGGCACCCTCAGGCTCCTCGCCCTGTGCGTGTCCACGGACTTCGACCGCTCCCTCGGCCCCAGCGTCCCGACGGCCTGGACCCCCCTGCCGCCGCCACCCCCGAAGCCCGACTTCGAACGCGTCCTGGCGCACAAGCCGGACCCCAACTGGATCCCCATCATCGACGGCGGCGAGGTCATCCCCATATCGGGCCGCATGCTCATCCTGGACCCGCGGCACGGCTTCCCCGTGGACGGGATATGCGACGCCTGGAACGGGTTCCAGGGCGAGGAGCGCATCGACAGCACGTGGCTGGCCATGATGACGGATTTCATCCCCAGCATGTCCGACACGCTGCTGCGCAACGGCGGGACCTTCGACGCCCACGAGTTCCAGGCCAGGGGCCGCAAGTGGGCGGAAGAGAACCCCGGCGTGCCCGCGCATACGCCGAACAATCTCGCCGAGGCGTCCCAGGCGACCGTCTGGAACCAGACGACCACGCTGGACGTGGAGTTCAAGCGGAGGCTCCCTCCTGGGGGGTTGCAGTTCGCGTTCCAGAGGACCCAGACCAGGATGCTGCACCATGGGAGGATGGATGCCGAGAACACTATTTGCGACGAGAACATGAACCTGCTCTGCGTAGTGCGCCAGGTCCTCCTGGTCCTCGAAGCGGGGAGGAAATTCCGCCCGGGGAAGGACAAGAAGGGGGCATCGCTGTAGAAAAAACGTGATGAAGAAGCTCACGGCGCTAAGTCCAATCCAGGGAACTCAGACTCCGGTGACATTCATAATGTGCCATACTAAGGTCTATTGCTTCTTTAGACACTCCCGTGGCACGCTTGATCTTGACAATGGCCCCGACCGGAGGGCGCCGGCCTGACAAGCCCGATCTGGGAGGGGCGGGGCCGGAGCCGCCGGTCCTCGGTGGGGTTTCGGCCTGGCTCGGATCCGAAGGACTGTCCGCCGTGATGCGGATTCAAATTCCCGTTACCTTATTCGAGACAAACCCGAGTCGGTACGCCGGCGACATCGACGTCGTGCAGATACCTGCCGAAGAAGGAGCTGTTATGACAGAAATACGCGTATCGTACGCGTATCGACCGCACCGATCAGGCAAGCTTCGATCATGTTGCACCGACAGTAAGCCCGGCAAGTCGTACTGATGGGTAGACGGGAGCCCGGAAAATGATATCATCGTCGGACATGTGAACATTCAGGGCGATTGAAAAGCACTGTTTTCCTGGAATGAACTTGTTTCTTAGCCCTGGCTCCTAGGGCTTTCATCTACCCACTGTCAACTTCGGGTCAAGTTCTTGAATCCATTCTTCCCAATACCTTATTCCCCACGGTAGGCAAGTCTTACAAGGTACCTCTTTGACTACTTATGATGCTGAGCAACGTCGTGTTTCCTACTGTCGCCGACCTGCCGGCGTGGCAGTTCGCGATGCTGGTTCCGCTGAGCGTTGTACTGTTGGTGAGCACTCATTTATGAACTTTCCCTCTCTCTGTCGACAACGAATACGACGGGATTTAACACAATTGCCCGACACAAGGCCCTCGGAAACATCATTTACAATGTCTGGTTCCATCCCCTCCGCGACGTCCCAGGTCCGTTCTGGGCGCGAGCAAGCGGCATTCCCTCCTGGTCACATGCCATGACCAGGAAGCGTCACATCTGGCTATGGCAACTGTTCCAGATCTATGGTCCAAAGATCCGTGCCGCGCCCAATTTGGTTCTGTTCTGCCACCCGGAAGCATATGCAGACATCTACAACATGAAAGCCAACGTGCGTCGGAGTCAATTCTACACAGCAATGAAGCGCAACATGAAAGACCACACGACTCTGAATACCGTCGATGTCGCGGAACACGCCCACAAACGCAAGCTTCTCAACATGGCCTTTTCCGAGACGTCCACTCACGCGGCTTCAAAGTTCATCGTCAAGAACGTCGCCCGCTGGAATGAGATCATGCTCGAAGAGAACCCCAGTTCCACCGAGTGGTCTGCGCCGCAGGACCTCTCGAAGAGGATCGACACTCTCACCTTCGATATCATGGGCGACCTCTGTTTCGGGAGGTCATTTGATATCAAAGAGCCCGGCGAGAACCCCCTCAAAGCCATGCCTCATAATATTGCCGAGTACCTAAAGGCCTACTACCCACTCACCCGTTCGCCCTTTGTGGGCTTTCTCATCTGGCTGAAGTCCCGCGGTCTGGATTATCTCTTCGATCTGCTATTGCCCCCATCGGTCATCGCATACAACAAGTTTGTATACGACAGCGTCACACACCGGATCCAGCAGCACCGCGACGAGGCCGAAATGGCCGAGGAAGACCGGCGTCGCGACTTGTTCTACTTCATGTGCGAGGCGCGAGACCCCGACACGGGCCTTCCCGCGTACGAGGAGATCGACCTGCGTGCCGAAGCCAACCTACTCATCATCGCCGGTTCCGATACCACTGCCATCAGTCTCTCGGGGATTTTCCACTACTTGACGGGCTCCCCGAGGCACCTCCGGAAGCTGACCGACGAGGTCCGCGCCAAGTTCTCCTCGGTAGACGACATCGTCCCTGGCCCTGAACTCATGAATTTCACCTACCTCAGAGCCTGCATCGATGAGGGGATGCGGATGACGCCGACAGGGCCTTGCGAGTCCCCCCGGGAGGTGCTCAAGGGCGGCATCGTCATCCGGGGAGAATACTACCCGCCGGGAACAATCTTAGGCACACCGGCCTGGTGCGGCTCCCGCAACGAGGAGGTCTACGGAGACGCTGGGGTATACCGGCCTGAGCGCTGGATCGTGGACGAGGAGAACGGCGTGACCAGGGAATCCATCTCGCGGCTCAAGGCCAACTTCCACCCCTTCCTGTCCGGCCCGGGCTCCTGCGTGGGCAAGAACCTGGCTGTGAACGAGCTCCTGACCACGGTGGCCCGGACGCTTCACCAGCTTGACATCAGGAGGGCGCCGGGGTCCACGCTTGGCTGCGGTTCTCCCGAGCTCGGATGGGGTGCGAGGGACAGGACCCAGTTCCAGCTGGGGGACGCATACATTTCGCTTCGGGAAGGCCCCGAGATCCAGTTCAAGAGGAGGGCGGACGCGGTCGTGGAGGTACAGCAGTAGTTTCTGAACCAAACCCCGGGCACGAGTTCGGCTAGAACAGCCCGAGAAGCCTCTCGGAGACCTCTCCTTGACCCATCATCCCATCCACCACGTTCCCCTGAACCGTGGTCCGGCTGGTTCCCGTCGATCCAGGCGATCCCCTCTCAGATCTGATGACACTTCGCCCCCTTTTCGTGCCGGAACGCAATCAAACCTCGCGCTGCCCTGCATCGCCCCTACATGTTGTTCCTTTCGCTTCCTGCATCCTGTGTGCCCGTTTTTCACGCAGGGCCAGCACACTCCCAACATGCGGTCCCAACGCCACAGCTCGGCCTGCCGCTCTTCATCTCCCGCCGTCATCCTCTTCTACCCCGCAGCGGAAGAAGACACTCCAGACGCCCGATCCGTCGGATCGCGACCCCAGTCCCCAGCGGTTCTACAATCCTTGGACACCCGGCACTCAGGATGCCCATGCCGTTCTAGGCCAGGATAAAGCTACGCCCAGGATCTAGAGTTGGAGGGTAAAATGGGGTCAGTGGAGTGTCTGCTCTCTCGTTTCTGTGCGCCGTCACCGCGAGCCGAACCACCTCATGACATGACACGGAAGCGAGCGGAGGCCTGGCGGGTTTCAGGGGCCCTGGTTGGTCTGTATTCGGTCGCCCGCACCCGTATCGTCAGTTTGCGGGGAACCTTTGGTGGTCTTAGTGCGGGGAAACTAACAGCTCAGACCCTGGCCCTTGCTCGTCATCCGATGCCCAGTTGGAGAACCTCAGGGGTCTTGGGTAAATAGATTGCATCAAATGTTGCTGCTCGAGATTCATGCCCAGCGGAAGAAACGGAGATGATAGATAAAGTGATTCCGAGTGCTAGGTATACACAATGCCTGAAAGGCCTTCTAGCCATGAGTCTACCGGGGAAACAGATGCAACCAAATGTCACGTCCTCTGCCGAACATTCCCACAAGCCGAATTATGCTGAGTACCCCGACCAAGCCACCTGGCTCTACACCTCCTTGACAACAAAGTCGCCCTTGAGGATGGCCGTATCCTTGAGCTTTCCGTCGCTCCCGACCTCCAAAACACCAATCTCGTTGCCCTCACCATCGACGAGCGTTGCCTTGGCGCCGTCCTGAGCCTTGTACAGGCGGACCTCGACATCCTGCGTGTAGTCGTACACAGCACCGACCGACTTCTCGCTTCCAAGAACAAGGACGGTGTTCTCACGGACGTACAAGGGCAGCGTGCCGAAGCCATGCGTCTCTTGGAACCAGCCGGGTCCCTCACGCACCTCATCGGTGAAGTACGATGTCCACTTGCCCTTCGGCAGGTAGAATTCGACTTCGCCAGACTCTTCAAAGATGGGGGCGGCGATAAGGTTAGGGCCGATCATGAACTGCCTGTCAATGTACCAGGATGTCGGGTCCTCTGGGAACTCCAGGCACACAGCGCGCAAGGATAGCGGGAGGCCGCCCTCCACGGAAGCCTGTGCCTCGGCGAACAAGTACGGCATGAGGCGAGACTTGAGAGCAGTCCACTTTGCCAGAGTCTTGGAGCAGCCCTCCTCGCTCTGATCGTCGTCATCCATAACCCAGGGCACACGGTAAGAGCTGCTACCGTGCAGACGGCTGTGGCTGCAAAGGAGTCCCATGGCAACCCATCGCTTGTAGATCCACGGAGGCGGCAAGCCCTCAAAGCCACCAATATCGCAGCTCCAGAAAGAAAAGCCGCTCAGGCCGAGGCCGAGGCCGCCACGGATCGACTCGGCCATGGCCTCTGGTGTCGACTCGCAGTCTCCGCCCCACTGCAGCGGGAAACGCTGAGCGCCAGCGCAGGATGTTCGGGCAAATAGTACTGCTTCGTTGGTTCCGTATCTGGCCTGCAGAGCTTCGTACACGATCTTGTTCCAGATGAACGCGTAGTAGTTGTGCATCTTAGCGGGGTCGACGTTGGGATCGTGCCACTGAACATCCTGGGTCGGGACACGCTCGCCAAAGTCGGTCTTGATGGCGTCGACGCCTTGGTCGAAGAGACCGTTCAGCTTCTCTACGAACCACTTGACGGCATCCGGGTTGGTGAAGTCGACGAGTCCCATGCCGGCCTGCCACAGGTCCCACTGGAATACATCTCCGTTCTTGCGCTTGAGCAGGTAGCCCTTCTCGGCAGCTTCGGAAAATGCGGCACCATACTGCGCGATGTAGGGGTTGACCCAGACACAAACCTTTTTGCAAAGGCCACTCTCCTTGAGTCTGGCGATTTGGCCCTTGGGATCCGGGAACCTTTCGGAATCGAAAACGAAGTCAGTCCAGCTGAAGGCGCGCATCCAAAAGCAGTCGTAGTGGAAGACGTCGACAGGAGAACCCCGCTCCTTCATGCCTTCGAGGAAGGACTGGACAGTCTCCTGGTCATAGTTGGTGGTGAAGCTCGTGGTCAACCACAGCCCGTAACTCCAGGCAGGGACCTTGCCAGGCCGCCCGGTGAGGAGAGAGTACTTCTTCAGGACCTCCTTGGGGCTGGGGCCGTAGATGATGTACCATTTCAACCTCTGTCCTTCGACGGCAGTCTGAACGCGGGTGCATCTCTCGCTACCAATCTCCAGGTCGACTTTAGCCGGGGTGTCGATGAAGATGCCATAGCCCTTGGAACTGAGCCAGAACGAGATGTTCTTGTAAGCTTGGTCGCTCGAAGTACCACCGTCGGCGTTCCAGAGCTCAATAGATTGTCCGACCTTGTTGAAGGCGCCGAACCTCTCGCCGAGTCCGTGGACAGTCTCGCCAACAGCGAGGGAGGTCTGGGTGAACATGAAGTGCTTGAAATCTCTCATGTCCCCCGTCTGCATTGGCGTGCTTGGCGCGGGGTTGTAGGCCAGGCCAACGCTGCGGGCTTGCAGGGAAGTGAGGCGCTTGGTGCCATCAGCACTGTGGAAGCGGATGTTAAAGGCGTCGTCGGGCCCAATGGTTGCAGCCAGCGAACCGGAGGTTAAAGTCGTGCCCTGGTCGCTCTTGGTAATGCTGGCTTCAACGTCTGGCTTGCCACTGGGGAACAGCTCAAAATGAGGGCCCTTGTTCTGGGCCCCGGCCCAATGGGTCGCCTCGACTGAAATGATGCCGTCGGCTTCGGCATTAATGTCCTGAGCACTGCGGTGAGCAATCACCAGCGTAAGACGGGGAAATTGGGATGTCAGACTTACCAGAGTGACGGTGCTCCTGTTGAGCGTGTCGCCACGGCTTCGGATGTACTTGGTCGGACACAGCAAGCTGACTCCCTTGCCATCCGGGCGAGGGTCGTTGTAGTAGATCTGCTCAGCGTACTCAGTTTGCATGCCCTCAGCGGGCAGCCACATGCCATCCCTGAAGCGGACCATGGCAGGCAGTTCGTCGGGATCGTGAGGTAGACAATAACGGCAAGGAGACGGAGACCGAGACGAGAACAGGGCTGGCCGGTAGGTGTTGGATCAAGTTCAAGTTCTCGTTCGAACGCGCAAAGGGAGAAAGAGACAAGAGCGTCGTGTCGTCTCTTGTAGGACCCCAAGACGGGCCGGAGAAGGGAGTCTGCGTGCCATCGAGGAGCCACTCATTGTGGGAGGCTGACAATCATGGCGGCGGACGATGGGCCTTGCGGACGGGCGAATTGAGAGGAAGCAATCCCGCCGTACCCGCTTTCCAGCGAAGCTTAGGGGGACAAAGTTGCGAATCATGTGAGGTCACCGACCCGGATTCGATTGGCACGGCGAGCGGGCCGACACAGCCAGGGCGGCTTTAGGGGTCTGCTGCTGGAGAGAAGCCGGGAGACGAGGTGGGAGAATGGCGGGGAAATAGTGCGGGTTTGGCCTGTTGGGGGGCTTGCTTGGTTAGGGCAGCCCGCCGTGGCGCCCTAGATATCCCGAGGAAACAGCGAGATATCCGGCTGAGGTGCTGGAGGAGCTGAGAGAGGGCGGCGGCCTCCACATCTCTCGGATCACGGATCGCTGGAAGGGGTTGGTATGGCGGAATTGGAGGCATCAGGCCATCCGAACACGTCGTGGATTTGGACATCTGCCGACGATGGTGATGATGGGAAATCGTCCCACCCCCGGCTTCCGGCAGCAAGGGTCGAGCGTGGAGGGGATGATCATGTTGTTTGGTGCCAGGAGAGTGGGAGAAGGTCTCGATCAATCGAGACACCTCATATGACGGGGCATGAAGAAACCTCGCATCGCTTGGAGGTACCTAAGGTAAGGTAGGCACTACCTAGAGTACCTGCCCGTCTATCGTCCAACCGAATGCATGGAAGCGAAATCACTCCCAGAAGCTCCTTCCTCAGCATCTCCCGTCCCCGTCATGGTCTGCCCGCCCTCCATGTGGGATGGAATCGAGGGTGGCAGCGGAAGGCGCGATTTAGTGCAACGGCAGTTAGTGGGAAGCCACCACAGTGGCTTTGGCCAGTAAAACAAGAGCGGTTCTCGGAGTCGCGGAACTCCTTCTACCGTCCGCCGTGCCATTGGTGGATGCCCCAGGGGAAATCCACCAGCCAAGGCCGGCTATTCCCCTTCCCCAGATGCGCTTCTCCAACTTTTGATTTCTGCAGATCAACTCCAAACTTCCCCTCATCACCACCTCGACACAGGCCTCACGCCGCCCTCGATCGTTTTCACCCGTCGCGGACGCGGTCCGACGCCAATGGCCGGTACTCCGCCCTAAAACGTTGCCCGTCCCCGGCATCTGATCCAATGAACACCCCACGACGTGTCCCGCAGCACAACCGGCCAGGGGTAACTACTTCCCCTCCAATGGCCGCCCCTGAACGCCGCTTGATACCTGCCACCAGAGCCACGCCATGACTCGATTAGCGATGCGGAACACCCCAGATTGATTCCCGAACCTGTGATCGTCTATGCGGAGAAGGTCTGCTGTTGCTGCCGTTCGTCAGAGTCGCCGTAAGGAGGGATCTTGGCTCGCTTTTGCCGGAATGAAGTCATTTCTCTCACTCGTCCAGCTCGGACTCGCCCCTCTTCCTGGAGCTGCAGGTCTTGGGAGCTTTGCAGGTAGCTAGACGGACGGACAGACATATTAATACCCTCGTCTGCTCCCCCCTCCTCGCCCTCTGATTTCTTTGGAGCTCGAGCTTTGCTTCACTGCCGCCTCAAACCCTGCCTGTCCAATCGACACCCAATCGGCATCATGAAGTTCACCCTCGCCGCCTGTGCCTCGATCCTCGCGGTGGCCGTTCAGGCCGCCGACTGTGTCCCGGTCTACAAGAACCCCAACGCTCCTGTCGACCGCCGCGTTGCCGATCTCCTCAAGCGCATGACCATCGAGGAGAAGACGGCTCAGCTCATCCAGGGCGACATCCGTGACTACCTTGACATTGAGGATGGCACCTACAACGAGACCGGCATGGCTTGGATCGCTGAGAAGCGTGCCAACTCCATCTGGACTGGCCTGTACATGAACAGGACCATGGTTGCCAAGGGCGCCAGGATTGCCCAAGACTATCTGGTCAATCAGACCAGGCTTGGTATGTAGCATTCACCCATGTGTTGGCAAAATGGAAAGGTGTTGACGACCTACCAGGCATCCCGGCCTTCATCCAGAGTGAGGCCATTCACGGCTTCCTCGCCCTCAATGCCACCATCTTCAACTCCCCCATCGCTCACGGTTGCGCCTTCAACCCTGGACTAATCGAGAAGATGGGTCATGTCATTGCCGTTGAGGCTAAGGCTCTCGGCGTCAACCAGCTCTTCGCCCCTGTCGTCGACTTGGCCCGTGAGATGCGCTTCGGTCGTGTCGAGGAATGCTACACGGAAGACCCCTACCTGTGCGTGAGCGCCCATATCGAAACGCTTATGGATTAGAACTGACTTGTACAGGGCTGGCGAGTACGGCTATGCCTACGTCAAGGGTGTGCAGGCCGAGAAGGTGTGCGCCATGGTCAAGCACTACGTGAGTCAAAGCAGATAGATTCCCGAGGCACAGCCCAAGTTAACAGTGTCCAAGGCCGCTTTCGCCACCCCCGAGCAGGGTGTCAACACTGCCCCTGTCCACGGCGGTGAGCGCATGCTGCGCACCACCTACCTGCCTCCCTTCAAGCGCGCCATCATTGATGCCGACGCGTGGTCCGTGATGGGCTCCTACAACTCGTACGATGGCTCACCCGTTGTTGCCGACCACTACATCCAGGAGGAGATCCTCCGCGAGGAGTGGGGCTACGAGTACTACATCATTGTCAGTCTTCCCCGCCTGGTATTTCATGTGCTTTCAGCTAACAGGACCAGTCTGATGCTGGTGGTACTGCCCGCCTTGTCGACGCCTTCAAGGTCTGCGGCAACGCGCCTTTCGACCACGAGTGTGTCACCACCAACGTGAGTGTATTCTTCGAATATCTGCTCTGATTATCTGAATACTTATATGTACCGCTAGACGCTTCCTTCCGGTAACGATGTCGAGATGGGTGGCGGCCGGTACAGTTTCGAGAACGTCCCCGACTACGTCGAGGCCGGCAAGATCGACATCGCCGTCGTCGACCGCGCCGTTGCGCGCGTTCTGAAGGCCAAGTTCACCGCGGGTCTCTTCGAGAACCCCTACACCGCTGTCGGCGACGATGAGCATTGGGACTACATCAACACCAAGGAGCACAAGGACCTCGCTCGTGAGATTGATGAGGAGTCCATCGTTCTTCTTGAGAACCACGAGAACATTCTCCCCATTTCCAAGAGTGCCAAGATCGCCGTCATCGGACCCATGGCCCATGGCTATGTCAACGTAAGAGGCCCCTTCCTGACCACCAGTTGTATCGTGACTAACACTTGAGAAGTACGGTGACTACGTCATTCACACTGCCATGACCCACGGCGTTACCCCCTATGAGGGTATCCGCGATGCCTCTGAGGGCACCGTCACCTTCGCCCAGGGTGGCGAGCGCTGGTCCAACGACGAGGATGGTTTCCCTGAGGCTATTGCTGCCGCCGAGGCCGCCGATGTCGCCGTCGTTGTCGTCGGAACCTGGTCCCGCGACCAGAACGAGCTCTGGGCCGGTCTGAACGCCACCACTGGCGAGCACATCGATGTCCACAACCTCAACCTCGTCGGCATGATGCCCCGCCTCGTCAAGGCCATCATTGACACTGGCAAGCCCACCGTCGTTGTCTACAGCTCCGGCAAGCCCATCACCGAGCCCTGGATCAGCGAGGAGGCCGGCGCCCTGGTCCAGATGTTCTACCAGGGTGAGCAGGGTGGTCATGCGCTTGCCAACATCCTCTTTGGCGACGTCAACCCCTCCGGCAAGCTTTCCGTCTCGTTCCCCTGGGACATCGGCACGGCCCCCAGCTACTACGACCACCTCAACAGCGCCCGCACCTGGCCGAACCCCGGCCGCATCCACGACAACGGTACCCTGGAGTTCGGCAACAACTACGTCTTCGCTTCGCCCCTGCCCATGTACGAGTTCGGCTACGGTCTCTCCTACGCCAACTTCAAGTACTCTGGCGTCAGCGTCTCTTCCAACTCCGTTTCCGCCAGCGACACGGTCACCGTCTCCGTTGACGTTACCAACGACTCGGACCACGACGGCAAGGAGGTCGTCCAGGTGTACGTCCGCGACGTCGTCGCCTCGGTCGATGTTCCCAACAAGAAGCTCAAGGGTTTCAAGAAGGTTCTCGTCAAGGCCGGCGAGACCGTCACCGTCGAGGTCGACCTTGACGTGTCGCAGTGGGGTCTGTGGAACAAGAAGATGGAGTACGTCGTCGAGCCTGGTCAGTTCCAGATCCTCGTCGGCAGCTCGAGCGAGGACTTCAGGGGTAACGCCACTGTTACTGTCTCTTGAAAGAGGACATAATTCTTAGTTTTGGCTGGAGTACATAGACACTGGCCTTGAAAAGGGGTGCAAGAAATGACATTGAGTCTGATGAGCGATCGCCTTGATGAGTTGTGTCGAGAAGGCGGTACTCGCCGCTGTCGCTATTAAATTACAGGGCCTTCATTATCAAAGTGCTGCGGGACGATGTTCTCGATGGAGAGAAAGAATGTGGTGGCGTCGGTGGTCGATTCAGGGGTAATAAAGGGGTTCGTCATGTGGGTCCGGCCGCTCCCGCCTCTGGTCTCGGCCTCGACCGTTGGCAGGTCACACATCAGGAGGGCATGTACTTCCGATACCAGACACTTCACACAGAGGATAATTCATTACACGGTTGAGAGAAGTCCTTTTATTCGGATTTTCTGCCAATCAATGTCTGTAAACTCCCTTCGAACCCTCAAGAAATGAAACCAGTAGCCAAACTCCAACCCGGGATAGAGAAACAGAACATGAGCCATGCGCAAGTCCAGGCCTTGACCCTGGGGACAGCAGAGGCGGGTTTTGGCGCCCACGGTTCCATCTCACATCTCGTTCACTTCGTGTGGCGGAGAGTAGTTTAGTTCTCGCAGCCGAGCACGTCCTTGAAGGCGGCGACACCGGCGTCAATGGCGTCGTTGAGGTTGGCAGGGGCACCGATGGAGAGAGCGGTCCTGAGAGCCCTGACGGAGAGGTTGAGGGCCTGGTTGATGAGAAGGGGGCAGGTCTGCACCTGGCTCTCCTCTGCGATGGGAGAGGCCATGGCCAGGGCGGCGAAAAGAGGGACGAGGACGGCGGTGACCTTCATGTTGACGGTAGTTGTGGTAGTGAAGCGTAAGCTAAGAGAGAAGGGATTGCAAGAGCAAGGATTGGATATTTTGAGTTGAGTTGAAAGGTTTGGTGGTTTGATGGTCTAGAAGGCTTTTGGAAGGGAGGTGGGCGAACCGTATTTATAGCCAATCCAGGGTGGGAGAGACATGAGGTTTAATGCCCCTGGAACATTGACATACGATCTTTACGGCCGAAGTTTCATTTCTTCTGGCAAACAGCTATGACCATCGTGAACAGGAATGCGTTGTGGCAATTTGAGGCTTGAAGATTCTCGGACAACCGCCTCAAAAGACATTTCGCCGAACATTCGTCAAGACAGTCTTACACCGCGAACTTGAAGATTCTAGAAGAGTTCCATGCTCAGCTGGAGGATCCAAGAAGTGAGCTTCCTAGCATTCTCAAGCTTGTCGATGCTCAGCTGACCCGAAACACATTCGGTGAATTCAATGATTAGTCTGCTTCTCCTGAAATTGGGCTTCATACAAAGTTGAAGAATTCGGACGAGAGCTAGCCATGCCTACGAATGCGGGCATCGCGGGGCGGCACTCGCGGGCCTTCGTATCGCATCGGGCCGTTCCCGAGTCGACGAGGGGACTGACGTGGGTGAGATCCAAGTGATATCAACTCCTATTTAACAGCGTTCTACGAGCAGACTCATAGCTACTCGCCATCACATCACATCTTCTCACCACCTACCCTCACCTCCTATCAAACAATACTTCATCCAATATGCCCTACGTCGCCCGGACAGATGACCTCCCGGTGCTAGCCTGCACAGGCGGCATTGTTGATCCCCGAGCTGATCACCAGCCTTCCTTCAGCGAACGCATGTCCTGCAAGGACGTGGCTGATTTTATTTCCAACACATCCAGACCCTCATCCTTGGGACCACAACACCAAAGGAAATGGGCCACGTACCCTGTCGCACTTGAAAAGATACTCGCTCGCTCGAGGGAGATCAAGCAGCCACAGCTCGTCAAGAACGGGCTTAATGGTCACAACGGGCTTAATGGTCACAACGGGCACAACGGACATAACGGTCACAACGGGCACAATGGGCACAACGGGCATAACGGTCACAACGGGCACAACGGAGTCGATGGGGGGCATGCCATTCTCAATGGTCAGAACGGGTGCCATCCTCCGAAACAACCCCTGTCCGACTTGATCCCAAGCCTCGTCGTCACCGGTGGCCGCAGTCGCTCGCCTGCTTTCGACTCCCTGCCCGTCGTCTCCCACTGGGCTGACCGTACGGATGAGTCCTCGGCGCATGACTCGGCCGCAACGGTGCGTCTGACCTCGACTTGGGGTACCACTCATGTCATTGGCGAAGGTTCTACGATGGAATCGCCTATGGGAGCGCCCTGTTGGTCCCTCAAGAGTCATGGCATGGGCCATGCCGAACCGGGGTCGAGTAAGTTCTCTCAACACTACTCTGAGGAAACAGACACTCTCGTCACAACGGTTGCCCTGCCGCGTCGTGAGGACAACGCGAGGACCGGTGGAGTCCTCGGCACCGCCGCCAGTTTCTCCTGGATGCGCAACGCGCGTGTTGCAGATGCCGTTGATTGTGCGACCGGGCTCCTGTCAGATGCCGTAGCTCTCTTGGAAGCACGAGACAACATGCTCGCATCCGGTGAGACGCAACGCCTGGCGTTTGCTGAGGTTCGTCCAATCTCAATGCCTTCGTGGTGCACCGCTCGCAAGCCTCTTCCTCCGAAGCTGAGCGGCGTGGCCCTCTCGCCAGACCAGTTCACGGTCGATCTCCTCCTGGAAAATGAACGCTGCGAGGGCCCTCTGGTCAACACAAGCATCTTCTCCATGGCTGTGGGCTACAACCGGGGCGTCTACGGGGGCTCCATCTCCGGCTTATGGGCTCTCATGGACTCAGCTTTCGTCATGGATTATACTGTTGGCATCAAAAGCCCCGAGCTGGCGGACAGCCTCTCGACTGCTTTTGCCGACGTGGCGGCCGTTGCGGAAACTGCTTCTTCTTCTGGGCCACACATCACCGACATAAGTATCGTCAAGGGATGTAACTACGGGTGCCTGCGCCAAAAGACCATCACCGAGGACCGCGTCACGAATGACTCGTCCCCGTGCGTCGTTGTGTGGGACGATCTCGCCCGACTCGCCCGTTATAAGCTGGCAGATGCCGTCTTCTGCCACGTCTACTACGACTCTGGCGGTGGTGAGAAGATGGCTGCTATCGCCGGCCTCGGATGCGTTGCGCATGACTGGATCGATCTCGGAGCCGACGTAGCATGCGGTGAGGTCAGCAACATTGTCCCTTCGCTGACGAGGGGATCTCTGGAGGAGGAGCCCCTGGCCGAGGTCTACGCCCGCCTGACTGGCGCCATGGTCTGGTATCGGGACAACGATCCCTATAACCCGGCAGCTCTGTGCCTCCTCTTCACGCACTGGTGGCAGCTTGCCAACTGCCGACACCGCCCCATTGCCCTGCTCGGCAGGACGGACCTCGGCATCAACGCGGCCATCGCGGCCATTGTACCCGAATCGAGGCCCTCTTTTGAGGACTTCCGAGCCTGCGGCACCAAGGTCGAGCGCGGGGAGATTCCCCTGGCCAAGGCCGAGGCGAGGCTTCAGGCCCTCCTTGCCTCCAACCCGTTGCCCGAGACTCGTGCCGTGGTCGATCTCCTGGTAAACCCTGTACTCGCTTACATGCGAGGGGCTGATACTCTGCCTGCCGAGAGCGAATACGTTGGTGCGGTCCTTGCTGCCGAGCTTGCCTACCCCCACGGGCAGAAGATCCTGGAGCTTTGGGACCTTGCCATCGTCATGTGGGAGTGTGGAGCGCTTTGGGGTGCTGGAATGGCAGGACTCTGCTATACGCACACCGGCAAGACGAACTGTGACCGGGCTCGGGGTGACTTGTCTACCACCACCTGGACTTGAGCAGGGCAATGAAAGGTGGAGTGCCTAGAGATCCAATATGGCATTAGACTAGCTGTCCTTCAAGGGACTCTTCTTCTCTGAGTCTTTCAACTCAGAGGGGAAAATCAATAACAAGAACATTCCAAAAGACAAGATGATGATCGGTCACCGAGGTGTCATTCCCTGATTCGCAGATCCATCCGCGGCCCCGCTGACATCCGGCCACAGCTCCGGCCCGGACCCGGAGGAGGCATTGACGCCGGAGACGGCCGTGTACGGCAGAAACCTGAATAGTAAGCGTCCCACTTCACCTTTGCTGCTGGTTCAGCCGTTCCTAGACAGCAGTAAAGCAAGGGAGGCCACAATAATCGCGATGGCCAGGAGTCGTGAGTACAGGGCGGAGAAGGAAGGGGAGCTTTGGCATCGAGAGCCGGCCTTCCATTCAGTGGGGCAATAGGTCCAGAAACGGTGCAGCCACGCCATCACTCACAGTGCTGTGAATGCCCCGCCATTTCCAATTGCGGGGAGCTCCAACCTCGATTCCTCCTTCAACACCAACATCCGCATCGCGACATTTTCGACAGCTCCCCCTTCCCTCCCGGCGCGACCTTCTTGCCCCTCCGAAATCATGGCCCAACCGGCCCCTTTCACCTTCCCGCGCGAATACAGCTTCCCGCCCTTCTTCACGCGCCAAACAAACCTCACAACCCACCACGCCCAGCTCACAAAGTGGTCCGACCTCATCCTCTCCTACTGCCGCCACCACCGCATCTTCAAGCTTTCCCTCAGCGCCGCCGTCCCCGTCGCGACAACGACAACGACAGCCCCCTCCGGCCCCACCTCCACCTCGACCTTCGGCTTCCCTATCTACGGCGAGGCCGACGCCGCCCCCGCGTCGAGCGGCTCCGGCGCCCGCACGGCCGAGGACCTCTTCCACAACAAGAAGCTCAACAAGCGGCTCTCCCTCGCCGACGCGCGCGAGGTCATCGAATTCATGCGCAAGGACGGCCGCGCCGAGTACGTCGGCGCCGCGACGGGCGGCACCGACCTCGTCTGGATCTACTGGCGCACGCCCGAGGAGTGGGCATCCCTCCTCGAGGCCTGGGTCGACGAGACGGGCCAGAAGGGCGTCGTTCTCACGCTCTACGAGCTCGTCGAGGGCGACAACTCCAGGGACGCCGAGTTCCACGGCCTCGACCAGGAGCTGCTCCTCAAGGCCCTCGGCGTCCTCTCGAAGCGGGGCAAGGCCCAGATCTTCGGGCAGGAAGACTCGCAGGGCGTCAAGTTCTTCTGAGCGCGCGCGCGGGGCGAGAAACGGATGCAAGAGGTATAATTACATGTTCGACATTACTCGAGACTCATAAGCGACATATACACGGGGGTGTCTGGGCCATCGGCTCGCGGCGAGACCGTACGTGGCAGCAATCCCCATGCCTCCCCAAACAAGCAGGCGGGCAGACCGCTGCGACAACCTCCAACGCCAAAATCACGCTCGTGAGCAAGCCATATCTACACTCTACCAAAAGACTCCGCCGGAAGTCCCCGCCAAACTTGTTCCACACAGACCCCCCTCCCCCTACACCGACAGTTAATCCTTGAAGAAGTTGCGCGCGAGATACTTCTCGTCGAAGGACACTTGCTGCCGCATCGCAATGTCGAGAAGCCAGTCGGCCGCCACGATCCTCGCCTCCATGTGGCCCTTCTCCGCCATGGCCACGAACTTGGGCCACAGCTTCTTCTCCTCGGCGCTCTCCGAGGTGAGCAGATAGACAGGATCCGGGGGGGCGCCGCCGTCCTCCTCGGCTGTCGTCGGCCGGATGGTCACGCCGCTCCGCGCGCTGTACTGCAGGAAATGAGCGCCGTTCGCCTCCACGATGGGCCTGTAGCTGTCGGGGCCGTTGCGGATGTTGGCGGTGCAGTAGATGGGGATGCCCGCCAGCAGCCTGCCGTTGTTGGCCCGGGCTCGGGACACGGCCTTCTCGAGCTCCACACCAAACTTCTTCTCGTTATCCTTGTCGACCAGGCAGTAATCCTGGGGGTCCGGCACCTTGCCCTTCTTGAGCGTGTCCAGGATGAAGTCGGACGAGAGGACCTCGACGCCCTGGGCCAGAGTTCGGAGGAATTTGACGGTGCGGACCATGTAGGGGGCGCAGAGGTAGTCACAGCCCTGGCCCTCCGAGACGATCTTGATGCCCATAGAACGCAGCTTTCTCTGCCCATTATATCAGCAACCACAACAGAATATATCCATGCTTCTTGAGACTTACCCGCTCGGAATCCTCCTTTGACTTGGCATTGACCCAGCGGCTGAATCCCGTCAACATGATCCTCATCACATTGTCTGTCTGAGAGGATCGGCGCCTCTTGGTGGGTCTCGCATCCGTCTCGTCGTCCTTGTCATCAACGACGTCCGTAGCGTCGGATGACCTCCTGATCCGGTCCTTATCGATCTGGTCCGCGGCTCGCTTGCCTCCCCAAGGAGCGTTGGCATCCTTGCTGTGCCGCTTCTTCTCCTTGTCGTAGAGTGCGATATCCGGTGCAATGCGCTTGAGGTTGTCGAGCGCCTTGGTCTTGGCACTGCGGCCGCCTGTCGAGACCAACGATGGCGTCTCGTTCTCCTTGCCTGTGCCCACCTGCTTCCTACGCGCTGGAGTCTTTATCTCGAGCTTGGGCAGTGCAGGAGCCCCGACTGCTTTCTCCGTCTGCTCAGCATCTTCATCGTCGTCATCGTCAAGGACGTCAAAGCCCGAGTCCTGCCTTCCAATGACGACCCCCTCTGCAGGGCCGGACTTGTAGGCATTGTCCTGCGCTGCCTCGAGAACCTTGCGCCTTCGCCACGTCGCTGGGGAATCAGAGCCCTCGCCGCCAGGGTAGTACGTTTCCCTCAGCTTCGGTTCAGAGAAGAAGGTCTGGCCAATGATCTCGCCGAGGTTGGTTCGCGGAGGAAAATGAGTGTACTTGGCAACTGTGATGGGCTGCTTCTCGACCTTGGCATAGCTCTCCTCGATCCAGAGGTGGTTGACAATCTCGATGCCCCAGTCCTTGGCAGCTTCGTACTTCTCGCTACTGCTACGAGCCGTGATCAGGTGGGTGTTGTCGGCCTTCATGGTCTTAGTGTAGGTGGCGCCGCTTGCCCGAATCAGGTTCTCAAGGTAGATGCGGGCGTCGCCGCCATAATTTGAAATGCAGATGCGCAGATCCTTGAAGCCGGGGATGCCGTTCTTGTCGATGGGGTAGTGAAGCAGTCGATGCAGGGGCGACGCCCACTCGTTGCGCGAAACCATATGCAGAAGCCATGCCAGGTTACCGACGACTTTGCAAGCCTGGCTGGCACGCACGTACTGAGGTCCCTCGCGATACTGGCAGACAAACCAGTCGCACTCCTCGACGTCATCCACCAGCTTTCCGCCGCCGTTCAGGATTCTCTGCTGAACAATTTGCAATGCCTTGGGCGCGATGTTGAGATCGGCGGAGATCGTGACGTGCTTGCCATTGAAGATCGTGGATGGCTGCGCAGGCATGCCGGTCATGTTGCTGGGGTTGAACATGATGGCACCCTCGAGTTCGCTGTTGGGCGGGATCGGGACATCGTCGTTAGCGTCCATGCGCAGGATCTCAGCGTCTGGCAGGAGATACGGCTTTTCGTCGATACGCTTGCCGAGTCGGAAGCAGTCCTCGAACCTGGGGTTGAAGGGTCAGCCATGAGACGGCAGGAGAAGTGACGACAGATGAGGCTTACCAGTGAGGGAGGACGAATTTGACCTTGAGCTTCTTCTCGACAGCCGTGACGCACTTGGGGTGATCCATGGATAGCGCGCAGATGTGTGTTGTGGACCTGGAGACATCGGGGCTTTCCATGCCACCCAGAGCCATGGTGGCGCCGATGATGGTTTCCTTATCGATGACAGGCAGGTCGGCACAGGTGATGGTGACCTTGGAAAAGATCATGCGTGGGTCGGGGGAGAAAGGGCGGACTTGGGCGACTTTTCCTCTCCGGATGCTGGAGAGGATCCAGTCGTGGGTGACGACGGGAATCATGAAAGCTTGGCTCTCGTGGAACTGAGGAAAGTCGATGGTGTTGGAGACGATGTGGGTGGCATCTTGAATGCGGATAGAGCCGTCGCGCTTGGGCTCGACGACACGGGCGCCATTGTTCTCTGCGATTCCGGCGTATGTTGCGATGTCCTTGGGAACGAGCGAGGAGCCAGGGACGAAGGCAATGGTGCATTCGGACAGGAGTCCTCTGTCTTCTTGGCCCGCCATGGTGGGATATGGGACGCGTTTAGTTCATGGAATTGAAGGTTGATGGGGGTTGTGTGACGGCTGATAGCAGGATGCGGCACTCTGGCACGACGGGAGCAAAGGAGGCGAGGTTGAGTGGTGTGTTGGAGCCTGGTTGGTGGCGCTGCGGGATCGTGAATTGAGTTGCCCTAGAAATCCAGGATGTTTAGGCAAGACGCGCTGGGAGGCAACTGGACGCGTCGGGGTCTGCGGGTGATCACATGACTTTGAGAGGTACCTAAGGTCATACCATAAATGTGTGGATGGCTATGTATCTAAGCCAGGAGCCAAATCGCGTCCGTGAGGCCCACTCAACGCCCCGCAGGGCATTTCGTCCATTCATCCATTTGCCTCACTCGGCGGCCCGTTTCCATTCTGGGCGTATCGAAAGGCCGCGACAGCAACTCATCCCTCGACGCCTCCAACACGCCGGCTACAAGTCCGGCAACGAGCGCCGCCACCCTCTGATCAATGTGGTCATATTTGTGTGCTTCCCCCAGAATGGCCAACGCTCCTATGATCTCTCCGCTGGCGCTGTTTCGGAGCGGGACGTTCAGGATGCTCTCGCAGCCGATGGTGGCCAGAAACTCGTACTCGGAAAAGACCTTCATGTCTTCGATGGTCGAGCCAGATATATCCGTCCGTCTGTGAGAAATTGCTGTACCCAGGGGCTCAACATGACCTTTTTGCGAGCGCCGACTGGCTGAACATCCTATCTGCTTGAGTACTTGTACAGGCGGCAGACGGTGGACGTTTCCGAATCATAGACCAAGACCGTTGAACAGGTTGTATCCGAAGAGCTCCGCAACAGTCTTGTCGAGGGACTCGAATATCTTGCCGGGTTGTTCGTGGGCGTGTATCTAGCTGGCGAGCTGGTGGAGCGCGTCCGAGCTGGAGAACGACATGATGATAAGAGGGCAGCAGCTTTCCAGGACAACTGGAAGGCTTGAAGTTTGAGGGACGGTCCACGACGGTGGAGCCCGAGATACAGTGCTCATAAGTAGGTACAGGTAAGCAAACACTTACTCCTCTACAAGGTAGTTCGCCATATCCTCGACAGAGTGCTGTCCGAAGGCCGGAGATGTCTCGGATCAAGCCGAGGACTCCTCGGGCGACATCCGTTGTGCACATCCAATCAACTTTGCCCTCCACTATGACTGACTCGCCAACTCGCCCACGAACCGTCCAACGCAGCAGAGCTGGTCCAATCACATTGTGGCCTCTCGTCCAGACTGGTCCGATGCGGTGCGACGCGGGGTCCACGTCTTGGGGACGGGACGAGGAGCTGGGAGTCCGCGCCTTTGGAATTTGCCAAGCGCCGTCCGCATTGTTGCGTTTCCCCGGATCAAACGCACTGCAGCACCCAATATCAACCATATTTTTTGTAATCCAAGGCACCCGGACCCTAATTACATACGTACTACTTGCTACCGAATTTCATTTGCCCGCTTCGGCGTCATCCCCACGCTCACTGCAGCCGACCGCCATCATGGCCCCTCAGCTGCCGGCGGCGTCCAGATCTGCCAATGCGTACGGCCTCGATTCCCTACTATGTGCTGGCAAAGACCGTCACTAACTTCCATTGTGCGTAACACGTAGCTGCGAGCAATGTCGGCGCAGAAAAGTTAAATGCTCAGGCGACCATCCCTGTCGGACTTGCAGCCGGCACCAGATAGAATGCACATTTCCGCTGTCGGGCCGAGGCCGATACTCTGATGCGCAAGATGCCCTCGGCCTCCGTACTACTTTAACATGCGCTGACCAGAAATCACAGATATGTTCAGGGTCTTTTAGCAACGATCAAGTCGCAGGAAGAACATATCAAGCTTGCCGAGAGTGCCGGACCTGGTGAGTAATTCCTCAATGTCGGGCATTCCATGGCGGCCATCGACTGACGCTCCATGCTGAAGGCAGTACTAGTAGCACTGCAGCTGCGCAGGGCCCAATATCAACAGCTCAACCGATCACGACTCCTTCAACAACTGGGGGTGTGAACCTGGACGAACTCTCTCCTGCAAGCTCAGGTATGTTGACATCCCGCTCACGCAAGTTGCCGCGAGCCCCTTGCTCAACGTTCAAAGCACCAACGGAACGAGCCTCCGGCCCAGCGTTCGAACTGCGAGTCCGATCACTTCTCCAGCAGAGACATACGGAAACTAGTACCAGCCCAGGCCACCTCCATGCCTCCGGCAGGTTTCAGAGAGGTTTTCAGGGCTCAGGCACTAGCAAAAGCTCGACCTCGGCCTCGGCCTCTGCCACCCTGTCAGAAATGCTGGAGAAGGCTCCCCGCCCCGAGCTGCCTTCTGAACAAGAGTCACACCATCTCTTGACCCTCTTCCTGACCTGGCTGGGGGTCAATCAGCACTTCTTCGATCCTCGGACGTTTGTCGACACGATGACGCTGCTCTTCCTGAACGATTCTTCCCGGCAGCGAACGATGGAGTCCATCTGGTTCGTCCAGTACCTGCTGGTCATGGCCATGGGCAAGCTGATGGACTTCGATACCCATGTCGACACTCCTCATGGACTCGACTATTTTGCCGAGGCCATGCATCTCATGCCCTCGCTGCATCGGCTTAGTGACAGTGGGATCATCGGGGTAGAGATCCTGAGTCTCGTCGCGCTGAACCTGCAATGGCGGGAAAGGAAGAACGAGGCATACTTCAACGTGAGTTTCTCTCCAGTCTTCTTATACCGTCGTATTTGATCACGGACCGACTCTTGGTAGATTGGAATCGCGGTCCGACTTGCTGTGACCCTGGGCTGTGCTCTTCCTTCCGAAGACCAGGTCCCATGCCTGCCGTCAGAACAGGCACATAGAGTACGAGTGTGGTGGACAGTTTTCATGCTCGATCGGTATGACATGCACCCCACTTCAAACGTTCTTATACTAAAGACAAGCCAGGCGCCTCTCTGCCGACTTGGGCCTACCAGTGGCGGCGGATGACCGTCAACTTTCCACTGAGCTCCCAAAAGACGCCCCAGGCTTCCCATCGCCGCAAGCGATAATCACCAACGTAAAGATCGCTCGCGCCACCGGAAACATCATGACCTGTGAGTTGCCCTGCCCTTCAGAAGACATGTTGTGTCTGAGGTGCACCAAGGACCCAGCTAATGCTGCTCCCGGCGAAAGCACTCTACGGCAATACTTCTCTGACGCAGATGGATCTTGTACAGAACATACAGAACATACTGAGCTCGCTGTACGAGATAGGCCAGTCCGTCCCACTCGAATACACGATTGACCTGGGACGTCCGTTTCCCGCCGTGACGAGGACCGGCGGATCCCTGTACCTGATGCTGTTCCAGGTGGGTGCTTCTCTCTCCCAGCGAGCATATCTGACAACAATTGCATAGGCAATCATTCTCTGTACGAGGCCAATCCTCCTGCAACGGGTGAAGGAGAAGGTCATGGCATCATCCGCCCAAGAAGCACTCGACTCGACGACTCCGGTCATGAACCAGCTCTGCTCCACATGTAAGGAGTCCGCCGTCAAGAGCATCAGGATCCTGTACGGGCTGCGGAAAAAGCGGCAAGTTGGTAGGTGGCCTCTTGACGGCCATTGTGAGCGGGATGAGACCGGCTGACACAGCACACAGCCAGGTTCGGCTTCTTTGATCTCGATGCCACGTTCTCGGCAGCGCTCACGCTGGTGATGGTCGGGTTTGTTGATGACGTGGAAGACGTATCGAGGATGCCTCCAGAGCTCGAGCAGGCAGCTGAAGTCCTATTGCACCTGTCAGAAGCAGGAAACAAGGCAGCAGAGCAGCGGCTGCGCGATATCCGCCAGTTCTGCAGCTTCGTGTGGCCCGCGGGCACCGTGTCAGGGCAGGGCTCGATGCCAGCTGGCGGTGATGGTGCCGAGAACCACCGTTCTTTCCAATGCAGCTCCGAAGAGCATCCTATGCAAGAAGTTGAGAATGCGGACAGCACGGTAGTGGTTCAGGCTCTCAGTGGGACGTCCGGGGCGGCGCAAGGCACTGACAATGGAAGAGGCAGTGGCGGTGAGGATTTGCAAGTCCAAGAACCGGTCTCCACGGACTACCTCGTTGATTTTGAGAGAGGGTATAACTTCATGGATCTGAACATGGACGCTGATGGTATCTACTCGAGTTTCAACGATCCCAATCTGCCTCTGACAGGAGTGGATCAGCTCGACTGGGCCGAGATCGAGAAAGTATTCATAGGCAGGATAGGGTGAAATC
This sequence comes from Furcasterigmium furcatum, assembly GCA_001599815.1. Lineage (NCBI taxonomy): Eukaryota > Fungi > Ascomycota > Sordariomycetes > Glomerellales > Plectosphaerellaceae > Furcasterigmium > Furcasterigmium furcatum. The sequence goes on from BCIA01000007.1 coordinate 1,422,486, forward strand.
TGAGCACGTTAGCCTTGCCGGTACATGTCGAAGGCAGCATCGTTCTCCTTGTCGCTGGAGTCTCGTGGATTTCACCCTGTTCTGTCACCAGATTGTCAGCGAGACAATGGCAGCGGCTGGTGATGGGGGAATTCAACGCTTTCTGCGCATCTAACTGGAACCCTGACTTTTGGTTCTGCTTGGTACTGGTGACATTATTTTCGTTGTAATCCCGGATTATTGCAGGTGTTTTACGTCCGTGATCAACGCAGCTGTATAGGAGCCCCGGACACCAGCTTTCTCGAGGGAGACCAGAGTCTGAGTCGTGCGCACTGTCGGATGACGGCGGGGTGGGAGCCGTTGGCCAGCATGACCGAGAGCCCCGAGAGACCCTCGGTTGCGATGTCCATGGCATCCTGCCGCTTCAGTCCTGAACTGACGCATCCATCCAGAAGTTCCTCCATTTTGATGGACATCATTGTCAAGCAGGCTGTGTTGAAGGCTGTGCCGAGGTTGACGAGGTTGGGAGGCAATATCTTTGTCTTCCCGACCTAATCAAAGATCCATTGGACGAGTTGAGTTTCTCTTCCGACACGCAGGCAGATTTCTCCGTCCTGGTGCAAGCGATGAAGGACGCAATTCTCAGCGAAAGCTCATCTAGGTCGTCTTCGTGGTGGTGATGCGATCAAGGAGGCCGAGCAGGGCAGCACTCCCCATGCTGCCTAGCCTCAGCAGCAGTGTCAGCGAGAATCAAAATGAAGGTTTCTAGGAGTTTCACTGACCGTAGCCCACGGCAATAGAAATCATTGCTGGCGTTTCCCTTTGCGTGCTCCCTAGCCTCGCCCCAGAAGTCGTAGGAGGCAGTCGCAAATACCCCTCTCGGTGCTGGAAAATTCCCGAAGAGATTTTCATGACCGATTATAGGGGCTGAATGTGACGGAAGACCCCGATAATAGCTAAGATTTTCAAGCCTAGACTCGGCTCAAGGACCGAGAAGAGGAACATATAAGAAACAGCCTCCACAGCAACAGGGCGTGGTGCTCTACTAAATCCGATTGGTAGATCGCCAAGACACCAAAGGGATTCGGGGACCATTCAGTATGGAATACTACCGAAAAAGTACAGTGGAAGTATCCATGACGAGTAAGTCGCTGGCGGCTCGGATGACTGCCGAGGCCGAGGGCACACAGCGGACGAGTGCCAGGAGCTTCTACTAAATGCTCTTTGTTCGGGAGAAGCTGCTGACAGTCTTGGAGGACGATGCGACGTTGGCTGGAAGAAAATATAGAATCTGGCAAGAGTTGAGAGAAGCGAACGTCACACATTCTTTGAAGCGCAGTCTAAAGAGCGCTGATATGAATCGTAGTGGCACATGGTGATCGGCCTCATCAATCCTATCAAACACGTTATTTCACGCTGAAGGCATCTATTCTGCAGCGACACTCACGGATATCTATTCTGGTTCCGTAGAAAATTTCTTTCAACTGCCTCGCAAGATAATCTAGAGGCTCTTTTCCAAAGCCACAACCCTCTCCAGCGACTTGACGGCCTTTCCATCCAACGCCGAGACATCAACGCTGGGCAAAGGCCTTCGCACACGCCCATTTCCGTAGTCAAACCACTTCTGGCACGCCGTCTTGACGCCGGAGATGCCGAACTTCAGAAGCGCCCAGTCGGCCACGGCCAGGTCCGCCTGGATAGCCTTGGCACGCTCAAGGTCCCCCGCGGCGTACCTCTGGAGGAGTTCGACGTGGACCTTGGGCACCACATTCGCCAGCGCGGCAATCACACCGTTGGAGCCACACACGAGCCCTGGGAGCATGAAGTCTGCCTTTCCCGCAAAAGGTGCGAACTGTCCAAGGGGGAGCTCGGCAGAGACGCGCTGCAGTTTTCCCAGGTTGCCACAGGTGAGTTTGACGCCCACGATGTTCGTGTTGGATTTGGCCAGGTCGATGATGAGATCTGAGCTGATGTCGATGTTGCTGGCGACACCTGGGAAGTTGTAGATGACGATGGGGAGCTCAGATGTCTCGGCAACCTGAAGTGAAGTACAGTGAGCATTCGATGTGATTCAAGTGTTGACATGATCTAGATAGGTATACTTACGCCTTCGTAAAAGGATTTGATCACCTGGGGCGACATCGCCGCGGCCCAGTAGCTCGGGGGAAGAACCAGCGCATAGTCGGCGCCGGCGCTGCGAGCAGCCGAAATCAAGTTCTTGGTCTCGCGAACGCTGTTGGCGCTGCACCCGGCGATGATGGCTGCCTCGGGTCGAGACTCGTTGACCAAAGTCCGAACGTGTCGAATGACCTGGCCACGCTCCTCGGGGCTCAAGTGCGTGGCCTCGCCGTTGCTGCCGTGTATGACGAGCCCTGCAACTCCTGCCGCCAGAAGACGGCGGACGTGGAGGGTGAGGGTCCCGTAGTCAATGGACTCATCCTCGTGAAAGAAGATGACCACAGGTGTGTAGACACCGTAGGGAGGGGCTGAGGTGGCAGGGATAGTCATGTCGGGCTCACGTATTTGCAGATGTTTCGAAGACAGTTTGCAAAGGCTTACTATGGTTGTAACTTATATCTGAGCTTTATGAATCCAGCGCCCGGCGAGCGAGGTCTTTTTGAACGGTCAACGGGCTTCTTTCGCCAACCACATTTGTTATCGGAATTCTGGGCCATCTACCTCAACTACCCCCTTACGCAGACTACCTCGCGCCAGTTCCGAGCTCCGATGTGAGTTAGGTCGAGTCGATGCGTGGGGCGAGGTGCGTGGAGATGCTCGGCGGCGGCCCGAGGCCGAGCTTCTCGACCGGTCGGACCACAGGGTCGAGTCAGGCACCTCCCTCGGCCAGCTCCGACATTCAGGCAGTCTAGACATTGGATGCAGCTTGGACAGTCGACTTTCACCATGATCACGTCTATCCCGCTACTTGCCTGTGTGTTATGCATCGCCACAACTAGTAATCATGATATTGAAACTCTGCCTCCATCATGTACCTATCTACTGAAGGCTTCGCCGGACACATGATGCGATCGCTCCAGCAACATATCCCACGTTGCTTTCGTTAAGACCCGCCATGGAGATTCTCGAATTATCTGCCATATAGACGTGGTACTTTTCTGTTGACGCATTAGCATCCGTGAATTATTCTCGACGGCGGAGTGCACCATACCTCGAAGCTCTTGGACAACATCTGGAGAGAGACCCAAGAAGCTGAACATGCCGGACTGCCGGACAACATGGTTCCAGAGTCCCGGGGTACCTGTGGGCACGTCAACTAGGGCACTTTATTGATGGCTGCATCCGCTTGTTGGCAAGATTCAACGTACCGTGGGAGATCATGTTGTCATACAGGGCCTGCCTCATCGACCGAATGCGGTTGCTCATGGTGACAAGATCCTTTTGCCAAGTCTCGAATAGCTCCTCGTCGCTCAAGATGAGCTGTGCAATCTTTGCCCCGTAGGCAGGCGGGTTGGAGACCTCTCCACGTTGGAGCGACTCCAACATAGACCTGGACCTCGTGGCAGCATCTTCCGTTGAGGCGCAAACCAGGACGCAACCCACACGCTCGCCTGTTCGGATATCAGCCGTCAGGAAACACCTGGAAAGTCGGGAACGGCGCGCGATATCTGTCTTACCGTAAAGACCCATGTTCTTCGCAAAAGATGCGCAAATCACGGCCTCTAGCCCCAGATCCTGAATAAAGTGGCGGATGGCGAAGGCGTCTTCGTCAAAGCACCCGGAGTTGAACCCGAGATACGCGGCATCGAAAACCGGAAACAGGCCCCTTTCCTTCATCACATCGCCAATCTCGCGCCACTGGTCCTTTGTGGGATCGACTCCCGTGGGATTGTGAGCGCAGGCATGGAGGACAAAGATGGAGCCGGGCGCCGCTGCGCGCAGGGTCCGGAGGTAGGACTCGAAGTCCAATGTCTTCGAATCCTTATCATAGTAGCTGAAGCTCTCGCACTCGAAGCCAATGCTGGAGAAGACCTGCACGTGGTTCGACCAGGTGGGCTCTGGGATGTACACCTTTGGCCTGACCGGGTGACATCGAGCAAGCAGCAGACCAGCGAGGTGCAGAGCACCAGTTCCAGACAAGCTCTGGCACGTGGCCACCTGTATATTATCGAAGGAATCAGCCTCATGGACCAAGGATGAACTCAACACACTTGACATACCTTTAATTCGTGTTCCTGGAAGAATGACTTGCCGAGGACCGCTTGCGCAGTCGACCGGCGAAAGCCAGCGAGGCCGAGGATGGGTAGATATTCGTGGTTCAAGCCCTGACTATCAAGCCGCTTCCTTGCAGCCCGCACGGATGGCAGGACCCATGGCTGACCATTCTCATCCCGATATGTTCCCTGTCCAAGGTTGACTTTCTGAGGGAATGGATCTTGTAGGTACTGCGCCGTCAAGGCAAAGATTGCATCTGCTGGTACATTGGGAATGGAGGCAAAGAAAGACTTTGCCCCGCCCCTGAGTGCGACAGAGTGCGACATGTTGGATGGGCGCTGATAGCTTGGCCTAGGCGGTCTGATTACCAGTGCTACTTTTTCAGTATGATCTTTATGGGATTGGGTTCTTTGGGTCAGAGGACCATTGCGAGATCGTGGACCGTCCTCGGCAAGGGCCGAAGACAGGCCGCGTGAGCTCGGCTTGACGCCGAGGGCTTGCGGGGCCTGCGACCACGGAAGGATAGCCGTAGCAGCGGGGTTGCCGAGATCCAGGCTACCCGATAGTTACTTCCTTATGGAAGTAAAGTCAAGCCTGACTGCCTTGGCATGGCATGGATGGTGTTGGGGGCGCCGAGGATCAATGTGTATGGGGCAGCTCTGCAACCATCTTAGACAGGGGAAATGAACTATTTCGGAGCGACGTCCGATTATCATTGCATTACCTGTAGCCAATGTGAATTCCTGCCATTTCCTGGCCCTGTCGCTCGGGACTTGACGACGGGCACTCCTCCTTCGTATTGGCGCCGCATGTTTCGAGAGTTCACGACTTCATGTGGTGTGGCTCACTCAGAGGGGCGTATTTCCGATGACATTCTCGTCCACTCCCCCTTTTCGTTGGGTCAAAGGTCGGACGGGGGGGCCCCAACAGACTGCTTCTCCGTAGATAGACGCTCTTACATTATAGAGAAGATTTTCCCTCAGTTTCAATTGGTGCTCGGAAGTGTTACTTCAGTTCGGGACCCGTTGCTGTACACCAATTCGGAGTTGGGCGGGAACAGGTTGAGGATCTGGGAGAGTAGACCGAATGAGTTAAAATGCGAGGGGCACAAGTTTATACGTCAGGATCAGTCGGCTTACTTACTCAAACCTGTGCTTGCTCTGAGCTGGATATCCGTCAATGTTTTCGAGTCCCAATTTTCCACAACATGAGACATCCACGCCACATGACACGATTCAGCGATGTACTAGCCTTAACAAGTTCACGCTATCATGATACCTGCGCCCATAGATTGCGGGGTGCGGAGTTGGCAGATAGCCACTTCATTTACCAGGGAACTTTGTTGTCCAGGGAGAATCCGGAGTTGGCGAGGATCAAGTTCACATATCTCGGCCGCGGTCCGACACCGAGGTCTTTCCGAGAGATGACATGAACATAGCCACCTTCCCTCCGGTTGCCCGGGCAGATTTACTCGGCAGACACGGACGATCGGGCCCTCAGCCGACACTTGTGTAGAGTTGTCGGAGGCTACCCGAGGGCCCTCGAGGACTCCATCCACGAGCATCATCTACGCGTAGCCTCCGTGTTGTCCCTATAGGCACGGGTGTCCGAGCAGTACAGACATATATCCGACAGGATGGAGGCAATAATTAGGAGTATCCTGGCAATCTAGAATCATTCTGTCTGTGTCAGCCACGAGGCATTCGATATTCACCAACTCTTATCTCTTTTGACATACCGTCTTTTCCGTTTCAGGCAAAATGGTGCTGGTTCCTACCGTCCCTGGTCGATACGACATCAAGGGTGCTATCGACGAGTCAGCTCGTGGCATCCTAAGCAAAGAAGCCTGCGAGTTTCTGGCGGCCTTGCACCGAGCCTTCGAAGGTACCCGCCAGGCTCTGCTGGATACGAGGCAGCGGCGGCAGAGGGACTTTGACTCTGGCCAGTTGCCGGACTTCTTGCCTGAGACCAAGCATGTCAGGGATGATCTCCATTGGCGCGGTGCCAACCCTGCGCCGGGCCTTGCCGACCGTCGGGTGGAAATTACAGGTCCTACAGAGCGTAAGATGATTGTCAATGCCCTGAACTCGGATGTCAAGGCGTTCATGGCAGATTTCGAAGGTAAGGAAGCACATGTCCAAGCATTGTCAAAAGCAGAGCCCCCTGATCTCCCATGCCACACTATCAAACGGCACTTGCTCTGCGTATAGCTGACCGTAGGCAGACTCCTTGACGCCTACATGGTCCAACGTCATCCAGGGGCAGATCAACCTCTTTGACGCGATTCGTCGTCAAATTGACTTCAAGCTTGGGGAAAAGGAGTACAAGCTGCGAACGGACAAGCTCCTCCCGACCCTGATCTGCCGTACTCGTGGATGGCATCTGGATGAGGAGCATTTCCTCGTTGATGGGGCTCCTATTTCCGGAGCCTTGTTCGACTTCGGGTTGTACTTTTTCCATAATGCCAAGGAGCTTCTGTCACGAGATAGCGGTCCCTACTTCTACATCCCAAAGCTGGAGAGTCATCTGGAAGCCAGGCTTTGGAATGATGTGTACAATGTCGCACAGGACTTTGTTGGTATTCCCAGGGGCACTATCCGAGGCACCGTTCTGATCGAGACCATCACGGCCGTCTTCGAGATGGACGAGGTATGTTGCAAACTCCGTCGAACCTCCTAGCGACAGTTGCTAACAAAGTTGGCCAAGATTATTTATGAGCTCAAGGACCATATTGGTGGATTGAACTGCGGCCGCTGGGACTACATCTTCACTTTTGTGAAGCTGTTTCGCAACAGGTCTGACTTTATTCTTCCAGACCGTGGGGACGTGACCATGACGGTCCCCTTCATGGATGCATATGTCAGGCTGCTTATTAGCACCTGTCATCGGCGTGGTGTGCATGCCATGGGCGGCATGGCCGCTCTCATCCCCATCAAGAACAACGCGGAGGCGAATGAGAAGGCCATGGCCAACGTGAAGGCAGATAAACTGCGTGAAGTTCTTGCTGGCCACGATGGAACTTGGGTTGCCCATCCCGCGTTGGCGTCGATTGCCAACGAGGTTTTCAACACGTATATGCCAACCGCGAACCAGATCTACCGCCGCCCGCCCCTGGCTGCCGTATCACGAGACGACCTTCTCAACCCCAACGTCCCTGGGAAAATCACTCTTGAAGGAGTGAAGAAGAACATCCAAGTCTCCCTCCTGTACATGGAGGCTTGGCTTCGCGGTGTTGGGTGCAGTCCCATCAACAACCTCATGGTATGAGGACCCCCCTAGCAGCCACGAAGGAGAGAACTCAGCTGACGCACTTTTACTACGCTAGGAAGACGCGGCCACGGCTGAAGTCTCCCGCAGCCAGCTCTGGCAGTGGGTCAGGCACAAATCGTCCACTGTCGAGGGAGTTCGTCTGGACAAGGCTCGCATGCTGAGCCTCTTCGAAGAGCAGGTGAAAGAAGCGGAATCGGCTGGCCAGAACACCCCCAAGCTTCAGCTTGCGGCAAAGTACTTGGCCCAGCAAATCACTGGAGAGGAATACACGGGCTTCTTGACTTCGTAAGCTGACCTCCTTGGCTCTTAAGATGGCATCGAATCACCGCTAACAAAGTGCGCCCAGGCTGTTGTCCCCCGAGATCAACAACGGCGAGAAGCATTAATAGAGCTTATAGTTGTATGAAAGAAGGTAAAAGATAGAATTAGACAGGAATTCCAGAATGATCACTTGCTTTCCTTCGAACTGAACGTCCACAGGCTCTGTCGGCGCCTGATTTCGTTGCATCCGAAGATGGGTATCCTGAAAGACACCAGGTTCACTGGACTCGAGTTTTCTTGAATTGGCAGTCTCTTCATCTTCGGACACTCTTGTTCGAATGCCCGATGGCTTTCCCGAGCTGATCGTCATCATGGGCGGAGAGATGCGAGCAACCCGCAAGAATCTGCTCCGGGCTTGCATCGTCTTCTTCGCCTGCTCCTCTCAACCGAGCGACGAAATTGTAGCATATGCATATCGAGGGGTAGATCCTTACGTCAGCAGGCTTTCGGGGCTCGCTTCACTTCGTCGCCCCCCAGGGCTGCCAGCTGGATCCAAGAGGCACGTCCAACCAGAGCCAGAATGGGCTGATGCGGAGAGCTGTGAGTCATCTCTCAATTTGATAGAGATTGTAAGTAGTGCGCTAAAGTCAATCGTCCCATTCGGACTCGGCAGATACCGTGATGAAACTCCTGTAAGTATTGTGCGCTTGGAGGACCCGAACACGAGTCTGACGAGTTTCCCGCGGGTTCGACCACTTTAAGGTTTCCCCTGGATGCAGTGAGCCGGGACAGGCACGGACCCACCTCGCACCTAACGGCCCCTGTAACTCCACGCTGCAGTGAGATGCTCCCGTTGGGTCCGTGGAGACCTTCACATTTAATTTTGGCGATCGTCGTCACGGTCTCTTAAATCTGCTCTCGGCCCACGGTCACCCTCCCGCGTCGACGCCAGGCCATCCTTCTGCTGCTAGGATCGCTCAATCGAACTCCTCAATCATGGGTGCAGCTCCCTGGGACAAGGCCCAGAGCCACGAGCAGCTCTTTGTCCTGGTCACAGGCTCCAACAGGTACGACCCCTGGATCGTCGACCCTGACCCCTACTCAGGCTCTCCCTTTTGACTGACATGCGACCAGCGGTGTCGGGCTCGGAGCCTGCGAACGGCTCATCGATCTGTACCTCGCGACGGCCTCCCTCTCGTCGCATCTCACCCTCATTCCGACCACCAGAAGCGTGCGCAAGTCCAGCGAAACCATCGAAACCCTCCGAAAGCACCTTCATAAGACCGCCACCACCTCGAAGGCCCTCATCTCCCGCGCCGGCCCGTCCTACGATCCCCAGGACACAATAGATCGCGTCCACTTCCTATCCCTCCAGCTGGATCTCTGCAGCCTCGAGACCGTCTACGACGCCGCCGACCAGCTCGTCCATGGCACCGTCGGCGACCCGACCGACAAGACCAATGCGCAGTATCGCCTCCCCCGCCTCGACGGCGTCATCCTCAACGCCGGCCTCGGTGGCTGGGTGGGCGTCGACTGGCTCCATTTGATCTACAAGACCCTCACACAAGGGCCCATTCAGATGTGCACCTACGCGGACTTCAAGATTGCCACCCCCGGACTTACCGTTGAATACAAGCCAAAGGCCGACAACAAATCTGGCGATGTACGTCTTCCCTTGCCCAGCCACGCAGCCAATGACCACCCGCTGACCCCCTCCGCCATGCAGTCATCCCCTCACATCCTCGGCCAGGTCTTCTGCGGCAACGTCTTCGGCCACTACATCCTCTGCCACGGGCTCATGCCCCTGCTCAGCCGAGCCTCCCGCTCCGAGCGGCCAGGCCGCATCGTCTGCACGAGCAGCATCGAAGGCCTGGAGACAGACTTCCGCTTCGACGACTTCCAGGGCATCAAGTCCCTCGGGCCGTACGAGGGCACAAAGCGCCTCACCGACCTGCTCTGCCTCTCCCGCCAGCTCCCGGCCGCCAAGCCGGTGGCCGATTCGTTCTTCACCATCGACGACCCGAACGTCGCGGCCGCCAAGCCCATCCCTCCGACTTTATACGTCACCCACCCGGGCATCGTGCACAGCACGCTGTTCCCCCTCTCATGGTTCCTGGTGTCTCTGTACAAGTTCGTCGTCTATCTCTGCCGCTGGATGGGGTCCCCTTGGCACCCCGCCTCGGGCTACGTCGGCGCGACCGCCTGCGTCTGGGCTGTGCTGGAGCCCGGCATGGAGGAGGAGGAGGCGCACAAGACGAAATGGGGCGCGTGCACCGATGTTTGGGGCAACTCGTACGCCAAGAAGACGGAAGTCGACGGCTGGGGGTGGGAGGGCGTCATCGAGGACGACGAGGCGCTGGCGAACGAGAAGGCGATCCGCGTGCTGCGCAAGGCCGTCGGCCGCAGGCCGCCCACGAAGGTCCTGACGCCAGAGGCGCGGGAGCAGTTCGAGGCGGACGGGGCCCGGGCATGGGCGGAGATGGAGCGGCTGAGGCGGGAGTGGGAGGGCATCACGGGGCGGCAGCCCAAGGCCGTCGTCAACGGACGTACCAGCAGGCGGTGACGTCTTTCTTCTATGATCCAGACGCGAGATCTGAGAGCGCTGCGTACTTGAAGCAGGGGCATATATTAGAGCCATTCGCACATATTTAATAATCACGACCGATATTAACAATCCCGTATCATGGTCTCGTATCCCAAAACCCTACGGAGTAGTGCGCCTCAGGCCCTCCTCGTCCGATCTCACCCTCCGCATGGCAAGCTTGTCGCCACGCCCGAACAGGCCCAGGAACAGCGGCAGCGGCATGACCACCAGCGCCAGGACGGCCTGGAAGATGAGGGCGTTCTTCATGTGCCGCGGCGGGTCCGCCTCGGGCCCGGCCTGCAGCGCGTCGGATATCAGGATGAAGCAGCCGCCGAGCAGCTGGCCGCCGGTCCAGGCGACGACGCTTGTGACCTCGGGGCTGATGGGGTGGCTCAGCTCGATGAGGTACTCGAGGGCGACAGGGACGAGGCCGAAGCTCGAGGCGCCGAGGACGGCGAGGACGACGTAGGGGCCCTCGACGCCGCGGGTCTCGGGCATCCAGATGAAGACCAGGTAGCAGAGGGCGATGACGGGGACGGCGATCTTGATGGCGAGGAGGAACTTCTTGGTGCGGTCGATGATGGGGGAGGTGATGGCCGCGGCGACGAGACCGACGACGATGAGGAGGGCGCCTCCGATGCCGGCCTCGTCGTCGGAGAGGCCGTAGGGGGTGAGGAACTGGTTGAGGAGGGAGGAGGCGGAGTTGAAGAAGCCGACGTAGAAGGCGAAGGGGATGAGGATGAGGTAGAGCTCGAGGGAGCGGGAGGCGATCCGGACGGACTCGAGGATTGACAGCTTCGTGGTCTGCGAGGAGGGGGCCACGGGAGTTGGCGGCGCCGCGGGGATGAAGAAGGCCGGGATCGCGCAGACGGAGGCCTGTGTTTGGTCAGCATGGTTTTCAGAAAGAGGGTTGAGTATGTGTCGGGGAGGAACGCACGATGATGGAAACGTAGAGCACGCCCTGGGACATGTCGGCGGGCTTCTCGACCATGAAGGGGATGATGAGCTGGCCGAGGGCGGCGCCGAAGGGGTTCGCCAGACTCATGAGGGCCGTGGCCCCGACGCGGCCGCGGTTGGTGAACCACATGTCTGAGTAGCGCGTGGGAGCAGCCAGCACGAACGGCTGAGCGAGGCCGATCAGGATCTGGCCGAACATGACCACGCCGAAGATGCCTCCATCGCTGGAGTGAGAGCCTCCGTAGCGAACCCAGTTACCGATGAGCACGAGCGTCGCAGCAGCCATGATGGAGGGCTTAGGACCCCAGTGCAGCACGCGGATGACGAGGGGGGAGATGAAGACGAAGGAGAAGAGGAAGGCCGTCGAGAGCCAGTTGATGTTGGTCTCCGAGGTCTTGTAATAGGTTGCCGCAGAGGAGACGACGGGTGCGAAGGTGAGCCACTGAGGAAGATGTCAGCAATGTGAGATCGAGGCGCACACATCCGTGTAATGCCATTCGCCGTCAGACGAGACGTTGAAAGATCAGGCTGCGCCGAGAGCCTGGCGAGTGGAATCTCTCGGCCGAGGAGGCTGAGACTTCGAGGCTGTCTCAGTCCGCCTCTGACGTCGAGGCAAAGACATCTAAGATGTGATGAGGAGAGCGCGACTACTCACATCCCAGCTCACGACGATGTTGAGCATCGTCAACTGCACCAGGCCGAACCAGCGGCGGCGGTATGTCCGGTAGTCGGTAAACTGTCCCTCGGCGACACTATCGTGGCCATCTCCGGCGTTGGGATCGAGGGCGCCGGCATTGCGCGAGGCCTCGGTGTCCCGCAGCTGCAGCTCGAGGTCGATGGGCTCAATCTTGGACTTGTCGACATGCGCCGAGCCGACAGAGTTGTCGCTGCGGTGTGACGGCGCGGTGGCCATGTCGGCGGGTGTTTTCTCGTCGGTGTTAAGATCGGCCGGGTCGTCCTTGTGAGTCGCGATCACCTTGGCATGCCCATCGCCTTCGAGGTGGTTGTTGTTGGCGATAGCTGGAGGAGCTGAAGGAGAATCGACGGCCGCCATGAGATTTAGGCGAAGGGAAAGGGGGCCGGGCTGCTTCTAGTTAGCATCGTCCCACTGTACTGTAGTGGAGGCATGTCAGACGAGATGCTGAGACGGCCTCGGCTCACTTTTGGACGGACGCTAGCGGGCCGGTCTGGGGAACAAAGACAGGGGACGCTGGATCGCATCAGCATGATAAGCCCCTTGGCGGGTCCAACAGGCTCACCACCCCTGGCTGAGCCTGGGTAGTGGATAGGGAATAGGGAATAAATAGTACCTAGTCCGATTCCGAGGGGATTCCTCCAGGGTCGAGTCGACAGGTGTCAGACTGAGGTGTCTAGCAGGGTGACCGAACAAACTTGGAAGCAGGCAAACTGGAAGCAGGGAATCTGCTCCTGCAGCGCGTTCTTATTACTTGTACACGAGCAACTCGGTTAAAGCCATCCTCATCTTAATCTGACATGTGAGGGGAAACCCTCGCCCTCTCTCCTCCCCCTCGCTTGACTCTCGCCAACGCCCTCTCCTCCTCATCTCTCGACACCTCAATGCAACCCCATGATCCCTGCCACTCGGCCGGGTGGCCGTTCTGGTGCGCCCTGCTGCCCTCCTCATTCGATGCCCGGGTCCCTTCCTGGTCTAGGCTCTGCCTCGATCGAGAAACCTGCCCCGTGACTGCATCGACCAACCACCAACCCGGCATATCCAGGGGATCTGGCTGGTTCGGGACTGTTCCGGGTGTCGGCAGGCATCTCGTCGAGGTCTGGGCATCCTTTCAGATAGCAGTCGTTGCTTGGACTGGAAGAGGTCGACTCGATACTCGTTCTCAGGTGCCACAAGCCCATCGATTGTTCTAGGCTCGATGCAGCCAGGCCGGTTACAGTCTTCGTTATTCATCATTCGATTCTCATTCAGATACGTAACCTCCCTTTCATATAACGTCGTCGTCCGAGCCCGACGACGATGGCGTCGGACTGCGTCGCCTTCTTCGACGCCTCCTGAGCTCCCCGAGTTCGCGTTCCATTGCAAGATCTTCCTCCTCAATCTCACGCCGCACCACTCTGAGCTCCGACTCCCCATACCTGTCCAGGGCATCCTCGAATGCATTATACTGATGGTATCTCGGTGACATGCTCATTACCCAGTGCACGAGGTTCCCCAGCTCGCCGGTGAACAGCAGTCCGAGGATAATAACAGCCAGCGTCACGGGGATCGCCGTCGCCCAATATGCCCGCTGATCCCAGCTCATGTCGCGCATATCGCTCGTGTTCATCCCGAAGATGCTAGAAATGGCGCTCATCGGAAGGAAGATCACCGTCACGATCGTGAACGCATAAATGGCGCCCTCCCGGCGGTCCTTGGTCACGTCCAGACTCTCCCTCAGCTGTGGTAGTGTTATTATCCAAGGTCGACGGAAGGCGGAGCAAGACGATGATTATCTCACCTCTTTCTGGAGCCAAGAAGCTCGTCCCGTGAACTGCCTGAGTTCCTGCTGCCGCCTTTCAAGGTGGCTCAAGCAGTCATGGAGTAGGAGGTCCCGATATCCGCCATTGTCTGTCGCTCTGACCTTGAAATCCATGTCCCCGCCGATTGGGAATGAGCCTGACGAAGTCTGAATGCGCGATAGCGGAATCACATCGATACCTCGCCTCGAATATGGAGGTGGCACAGGCGATGAGGGTCGATAAGGCGGTGGGTTGTAGCTCGACCTCGGTGCCCGGGACGAGCGAGTCACGCCGCTGGATATCCTCGTCGCATAGTCGCTGCTTATCGCTGCCGTCCTGTCATCGATTGATTCTTCATCGTCGAGTCTTTCAAAGCGTATCCTTCGCCCTGCTCGAGCGGCTGGAACCCCAACATGATTAACACGTCCCGATCGTCCCCGAGAAGCCCTGGTAGAGCGTCGTGTAGCTTGGAGGCCTTGTATCATCCCAAACCCTTCCAGTACCTCAAAAACGGCCTTCTGAGACGCTACTACTTGATTCGCAATCGCAATCTCCTGCCTGAGCATGCCGAGTCGGTGCTCGTGACTGCGGTCAGAAGGCTTCGACACGATGCAGGATTCCTATGACGAGAGTTAGCAAGGCGATACTTCAAGAAACGACATCCAATACTCACTATCCCGCTCAGATACGAAGAATAGGTCTTGCTTATATCTGGGAGACCAGGGGTGATATCGTTCAGGACTCTCAGCCCAAATAGGCATGCCAGCTCCTGGGGCAGCACCACGATTCTGTCCAGAAGCGACTCTTTCGCGCTGAGCGAGTCCACAATCCGAGTCGTCCCTTCGATAATGAGCCCTCTGGCATTCTCCAGGAAGTTGTCTGAAAAGTGGCCATTCTTCCCGGCGTACAAAAGGCCGAGGATGAGCTCGACCCAAGCCTGCATGAGGCAGTCAGGAACCCGGACTCGGGCCCTTTCCACCTTGCTCGCATGGCTGAAGACCTCGTCAAAGGACGCAGTGGCCATTGCGATCGCAAGAAACTCCGTCCTTAAGCCTTCCAGGTCGGCCGACATTCTCGGCTTGTGAGAGGTTAGCATGTCATCGAACGTCCAGGAACATGACTACACCCATCCGTCTTACCTGGAGCAGGGAGTAGACAAGTCCCCAGTACTTGCGGACAATAGGCCCATCTGCTTCCAATGGAAAGAAGAATCTATATATCGCATCCGCCGCATTGAAAAAGTCAATCTGATCTCGGAAGCGCTCTTCACCTCGGCGGTCTGGCATTCCCACGAACCCAGCGGCCCGTCGCTGGAGGCTTGCGTGAGTGTCTGCGCACGACATCTCAGGACTCGATCGATACAATCGTCGATCGACAAAGCCGCATTCGTTCAATATGAACTTTTCAACCTCGAGAAGGGAGTCGTTGAGCGCGCCGGCGTCCATTTCACCCGTCTCGCGGCTGGTGAGGCCTTCAAGACACCCGAAAATGCCGCTGGCTTGGGAAGATGAGGGGCATTCGGAGTGGCTCTTTGTTCTGCTTCGTGCATTTTCAGACTTTGGGCTCTCCAAATGAGGGCTTACGGTTTCGTCGCCGGCATCTCCTGCACCAGCTGCCTGGGATTTGGGTAGTTGGAAGAGGTATCCCGTTGGGGCCAACTTGCGAGGAAGCGCCCTACAGACAAACTGTTACCACTTGTCACTTTGTTAACTGGAGGGTGGCCACTTACAATAGCTGGAACTGCAAAGTGACCTTCATGTGCCCAGATGTGTGCCATATGCTGCGCCAGTCCTCAGCGCCTATGGTCTGTCCTCTTCGCAAGAAGCAAAAGGGCTGCGGCCAGAACTCGAGAAAATGGCACACGAAATCCTTGACGCCAAATTAGCTTTCAACGGGACTCGGAGCCGTGACGCGAGACAACTTGCCAGCCAGGTCTTGCAGTCTTCCCTTGGAAGAGCCCAGACCACGGCCCGTCCGTAGCGGACAAAGATCTGCGCCTTCGCTGGAACCAGAGGGGTCCTTTTTGCAGCAGCAGAAGCGGCAGTCTTCTCGACCAAACCTCCAAAAAGGCTCTCTTCGGGAAGTCGGCTACATGTAAGCAAGAGACCTGGCAGCTATGTCAGCCGGGATACCTTCCACGACCGTCGAGTTGACGTTACTGTTGTCGACCACTAAACACCACAACTGCGAGACATGAAAGCACATGTTCCCAGGCAGCGTCCCCTTCCTTTGACGCACGATCTGCTGCATGTCCCTCGCCCTGTCGACCTGGGAATATTGCGTTTGCAGTAGTGTTTGAATAGGGAACGACGGCTGATCCGCAGACTCCAGCCCGGAGTATTGCTCAAGGCTGAAGTATGGAAGGCAGAACCATGTGATGGTCCGTGGCAGTGATCTGCTCGACTTGGTCGCGCCGCTGGTTGGGACCGCCTGCTGAAGGCACGAGGGCTCCATCTGCTGAACGTAGCGACCACTCGAAGTCAACACGGACTTTACGCACGTCTTTCTGACCCGGGCGAGCATTTCGGCAATCCCTTTCCGCTCATTCTTAGTCAAGCCAGGCGTCTGATCTGCGACTTTCTGGTGGCCGCGGGATTAGCCCAGCTCTTCAGTTACTGGAGCGGTTAGACTCACGGAGAACTCGACAAAGTCCATGGAAGCGGATGTGAGATTACTGGTAGTGTCAGCTGGACCACATCAGTCAGGATCATATGGGCGCTGATCTCACATCCAACGAAAGTTTGCCTGATGATGGGACTGCGGCATGGGCAGCGTCGTCAGATTGACCTTGTGCCTGCCCCCCGGAATCCCGTCTCCTGTGTAACGAGACTCAGAGATGCCACATGTAGGAGGAAGACAGCTCCTGCGATCTGTTGCTGCTGTTGCTGTTGTTGTTGGTGTTGATGAGCCAGGGGACTTCTCTTCATCTTCTGATGACATGTCCTCGGTAGAGCTCTTGGGATGGCCCGAAAGAATTGACGACAGCCGTGATATGGAGTACCCATATGGATGGACGCGTCCAGTATCATTGTCAGCGATGTCTTTTGCGTCGACATCACCTGGTTCATCGGCTTGGATGGATTCAACCTCATCCGGGTCTGAAAGCCCAGGAGTCGAGCGTCCTCTCCATTCGACTCTAACTACCGGAGGGGTACCTGGACGCGGTACAGTCGGCAGCTGCTGAGGCCTTTGCCCCGGTGGGATACTCGGCTCAGACAGGGTAATAAAGCCAGCTGTTGCGCTTCGCGGAAGGTTAGGTGCTGCCCCGCGCCCTTGGCTTGTTGCCGTAATCCTCCCCGGAGCCGGAGGGACAACTTGAGGGAGCATTCTCAGTTGTGGTCCGGGTGGTGGAGGCGCGTAAAACTGGCCGTAGGGGAAACCAGGTGGTGGCGGATACATATATCCTGGTGGCATCATGTAAGGGGGGGCTGGCCCAACGCCAGGTGGAAATCCCCGTCCATACGGGACTGCTGTTGGGAAGGGGAACATCTGCCCTCCTGGCCCATTCTGCGGGTGAAAATGCATCTGCCCGGACGGACCTTGCGTGTGCGGGGGCATCTTGTCAGATGGAGTTGGCTGTTCCCCCTGGGACGGAAGTATATTCCTTGATGGAGGGGGCCTTGGTTGAGGGGCCTCCGCTGAGAGTGGTTTCGACTGTGACGGCGTCTCATGCTCAGGTTGAGGTCCGGCGCCCTGGCTTGGCTGAGGAGTCTCGTTTGACGAAGGCTGGGCTGACGGAGAGTGGCCTCTGTGCAATGGTGTTGACAAGCCGGCGGCTCCGTCGGAGGCCAGCATCTCGCGTACTTCATCTTGTCGCGGCGTCGTCGCTGACGAAGGAGATGAGTTTCCCCACGTGGACATGTTAATCTCCTGGGGAGCGTTAGTCCATCACGCAAAGCACCCATCGCACTCAAGGCAGCTTTCCTCGATTCTCTGGTTATCTCGGCGCTGAGGCCGCGGGAGTTTTGTCGGCGGCGGCCCATCGCCGAAAACGATGGTCACGGGTGAGTTCACATTCTTGATGATGAATCCAACAGATGCGGCCTCGTCATCGCTGCTCTCAGACTGCTGTTTGGGGTCGTCGTCGGTGTCAGACATGCTTCAAGTTCTTGTAAAATATTGATTAGATGAGCGACTGTAGACGAGAACTGAGATATGCAAGGAAAAGAAGATTTCCAGATTGAAAAAGCTTGTTCTTGGACATCTCGACATCGTTGGCTGCCTCCACAGCCTGATCGTGGAAAAGGCATGCCGCAAGGCATTCTCCGAATCACGCTGCGAGGCGACTCGACGATCCGGTGTATGCAGGTCAACATCCAGACAATCGGAAGCATTCCCTTCACGCCACCACACGAGATGACTGGGCCAGGCGATTAGCCCCTGCTAGCACTCCGCCGAGGGGAGTCGAGGCGCCCCCGAGACCTCCAGCTGAACAAGTCGGCTCAAGTTCAGCGCATGGTCAACGGGCAGCCTTTTGAGTGAAGAATTCCTAACCTCAAGCTGTCAATCGGGATGACCCAGTTTCCATCCAGTCACTCCATAGAACCGATTGGGATAGCGTCTGGAGCAATCGCCCTGAACTACTGGCCGCACTCAACAGCCACTGCTCACGTGGGACCAGGTCCGAGTTGAAAACGACTTCAAGTCAGTGAATGCCACAGAGGCTTGTCTTCGTCGTATGGGTATGGCCCCCTTTCCGTAATGTACAAGTTATACAACAGGCGCGAGCTCCCTCTCTCTCGGAGCAGTCGCGGCGTCCTTCGTAACCGATTGGCATCCTCAGATCTTTGATCCGCGTCGCCTGGCTGTCGGTTCGGTGTATCCGCTGGGTCGATTCCCTCTCTTATTATCACAACGCATCGCAGCTCTCCTCCGCTCAGCTCCTGCCGTTCATGAGCTTCCAGTTCTCCAGGTACACTGACGGGTCCTTGGGACCGGCCTTCGTCTCGTATGTGCCCCGCATGGGCTTGATCGTTTCGGTCACGAATGGTGTGAGCTGCCAATTGAGGTCAGTCGGCGATACGTGATAGCGAAGGGAGCCGTGTGCCGAGTTCCCTGGTTGCACGCACCTTGAATGTCGAATCGTGCAGCTTCTGTGGCACCGCGAATGTCCTCACTTTCTTCCAGTCGATAATGTAGCCACCCCACTTCGTGTGCGAACCCATAGAGCCAACCCTGTTGCCCTTGTAGAAGCCCTTGTTCACATCCTTCGTCGTCAGGCGGTTGTGCCTGTACGCCAGGACACGGAGACTCTGGGTGGGCTTCATGTTGGGCGAGAGGAACGAGGAGTGTCGGTCGATGTGGAAGCGAGGGTCCGAGGACCGATGATGTGTGCACCCAGCAGCTCAGCGGTATCAATTGTGTATCGATCTTCTTCGGGCTAGGATTTGTCGTCGACGTCGTGGAATTGGTCGTGATTGTGTCGTATCATGCCTCGGATTTGCATCTGAGAACACTGAACGGGGCCGAGCCGGGAAATTTTGGGATGCGCCGGAAGAAGGTAGTCCCGTTCCGAAGCATCCTGGCAGGGCTCGACGGCCAGGTGCGGTCCACGCACGCACGGACCATCAGTCCCCATGGCATCGCTCTGCCGAATGAATTGATTGACGGCACCACGCGTGTCATCCCAACTTCAACGTCTTCATCTCTCAACGACGGGTGTCTGAGGAGCTGAAAATAGCTTTTTTCATTTGAATTCTTGACACCATTGGTATCAGGTCGGCTGCGCATGCCTGTTTCTTGCGCTTGGTCTCATGTAGACAAGTGCCATCCAGCCTCTTTCCGTCCCATCGACCAAACCGCCAGGGCTTCCAGGTCCTCGCCTGGATTTCCAATGCCAAGGCAGCGAAGACGATCAAGTCAGACTCCAAAACGCCACCTTTTTCCTGTGTCAGCCCTTTTCAGGCCACGCCTGGGGTATATTCTATGCCAGTCATCGTCATGAGCTCCCAGTGTTGACCTGCACTGGCTCGGTCGTCGTCTCGGCCGTCGCTTTCTTGGTCCTCAGCAAAATTTCCTTGAGTGTTCTCCTTCCCTTCTTTTCCTTCTTCTCTTTCTTCTCAAACAAGGGCTTGTGCTCCTCGTTGATGTCATGAGCGTCTTCATAGTCGACATGGACAAACGCCCTCTCGACGTCCCCCAAGCCCTCAACTTTCCTCTGGAGAGCCTGGGAGACGTCATGCGAGATCTTGAGCGGTGTCTCTTCATTCATCACAATATCGATCTCGACGTAGTATCGCTGACCGGCGTGGTATGCTCGGCACTATCCGATGTCAGTCACAGAATGACATGATGCAGTGTGGATGACTTGAACTCACCGTATCGACCTTGACAATGCGTGTGTCGTGGTTCATCGCAATGTACACCAGCTTCGAGACAAAATCAAGTGGTGCCGCCTTGCCGACGAGCAGCCAGACTTGCTCAAAGGCATTCGTCACCCAGGAACCCAGGATGAGGAGGGCGATGAGGATGGCACCGAGAGGATCGAGCCACCACACGAACTGCTGGCCAACGACAGCCATGATGAGACCAAAGCTGTTGACGGCGATATCGTTGCGGTGGTCGATGTAGAAAACATGCACCGACGGATACTGCCGGTACATCAGGCAGTACAGCATCAGCGAGCCCTTGGTGCCGATGGCCACGCTGATCAGGATGATGGGGACGAGATGAAGAGGCTCGTGGGTCTGCTCGCCTTCTGCCAAGCGACGTCCGGATTCAATCTGGCCCCTGTGTCAGCAGCAAAATCTGCATTCCGCTCGGGACTACTCACCAGCAGCTGCACGGCAACTGTTGTCATCAGGCAGCAGAAGAGGATGATGCCGATGGTTTCGATCCGCGTGCGTCCCTAGGCAACATCAGCATCATCGAATCGTGCAACAACCGATCGAACTTACCACAGGATACTTGTACACGCTTGGTCGGGCAGCCATCCTCGAAGTAATGAGCATGACGAGCGACGAGACAAAGTCCATCTGCAAGGTCGGTCAGTTACAGAAGTTAAAAAGCCAATCCGCTGCGACTCACAAATGCATCCGTCGCCGTGGCGAAGAGTGCCAGAGATCCCGTCGAAATGGCAGCGTACAGCTGGATGATGAAGAGGGCGAAATTGAGGTAGAATGAAGCCCAGATGGCGAACTTGATCTTGGGTTGGTTCTTCTCGTCCTCCTCTACCTTCAGCCGCTCCTCGTCGTCGGCGCCCAGGAACTGGTCGATGAGGTCGTTCTGTCGGGTGTAGAACTTTTTCAACTTTCTCTTGTTTCCTTTGGGATATTCGATGGCCATCTGCTTCTTGGTGACATTGTCACGGCGGTGACGACCAAAGTCCATGGGGTCTGCGCGGTTCATCATCTCGGCGGTGGATGACTGAATGGTTGTATCGTCGGCATCGAAGACTTGCTTGGCCGACTCTGACGAGGCCGAGATGGCGATCTTCTCGTCTGTCCCCGAGGACATGACTGCTGTTGTTGGCTCTGCCATGGTAGCTATGAGGATGATATGGTTAGCGAGGGGCCGTGTCCATCAACACCTGATGAGCTACGGAGTTCTGAACCAACCCATCACTCATGGAGATTTGCCCCAGGATGAGCATTCGAGTCGGGCAAGGGGAGGCAGAGGCAGAGACGGTTCGGGCAACCGGAGGCGAGACAGGTGCCAAGACATACCTGACGGAGGGATGTTGTTTGGATGAGACTCGGTTGCGGCAGACATATTGGGATATGAGGGAAGAAGAAGCACGGAGACAAGCGGAACCGAGACGGGCTGAGATGATCTGAGGAACGAGACCAGATCTCTGATGCGTTCCAAGAGCATCTCTGATATATCATGGCTGCGACGGGCCTCCCAGCACAAGGGCCGGTCTGGTCGGCAGAGGGAGGATACCCCCAGCGGCCACTCACGTTCCATGTATTACCTCCTGGTGTCAGTGCCCGGGCCGGGCCTGCGCAGTGTGTGGGAAGGGGGACCTCCTGGCAACGGGCGAGCGTTTGAGCAGCACCAACCACCCCATGCACTCAATGCCAGTCGAGGAGGTTAAAAGGTGTTTGTTTGTTCACGGAGCGGGTTGCTGGCCCGCTGGCCACGGGCTAGACAGGGGCCAGAGCATCAGGAGCTCGACCTGGGTTGCAGCGAGGTTGGTGTACTCGATGTTGTGGTTCACCTGAGGAGCACCACGTCTCGACTAACAAGATTTACCGGCCGCGGCAGGTCAAGGCGACGCTACGTCCAAAAAGGGACAGGTGCGAGGACCAAGAGCCGTTCCGACCTCCCGGAGCTATTTTAGTGCCCTGCAGCAGGAAACCACTTGGACGATGCTTGTTTCCAAGCTGCATCTTTTTGTCATTCACCCGTCTCGGTCGCGGTCCGAGCAACTCAGCGGGCAATTGGTCTTCACCTGCCGTTTCATCCCCGCGGCAGGCCTGGGATCCGTGAAATGCGACTGGCGGGGGGCGATCTGGCATGCTGGGTTTCGAGGTGGGTTCCAGTGGTGAGATCTTCAGCCAGACGGTTCGACCATGAGACCTGGACCACGCGAGGCCGTTCTCGATTTCGCACGGGACCAGACGGCATCAAGCGACACTAGGAGCAACGGCTGGATTCCTCTGCGGCGCACGATACGCTGTAGATAGGGTTCTCCCGGAGACGTTGGCGAGGCCACATCATCCTCCACCACTTGGGCGACGGCAGACTTCAAGTTCCTGGGCGTCAAGTTCTTCCCACCGCATACATGACATAACGCTGGGGGCAGCAATACAAAATCCTCGTTTGACCTTCCTGGCAGTTCACAGCAACAAGCCTCGGCGCCACGCCGTCATCTAATCGTCGGCCCCTCCCCCAGTCGAGCGCAGCAAAGGAAAAGGGTCCAGAGGGTCTGGATTCTTGGAGCAAGGGACAGCAAGCTGGGGTTTGGACCCTGGCTCATGCGGGAAAAGCCAAAGCGACTTAAACAACCTCCGACGGACGCGACGCAGATCTCCCGTTTCACACCTAATTATGAGTTCCCTGCCCTTGCCGAGTCCAGCGGGGGCGACGGCTCGCTCTGGCTCTGGTCATTCCCCGAAATGGACGGCCCTGGTTTGAGGCTGGCTACACTTTGGGACGACTCTCGTTGCTTTCTCCGCTGGACATGAGGAAGCCAACCAAGTCTTGCCCTTCCACGCACCGCGACCTTTCCCATCCTGTCGAGTTTCCAAATCAAAGCCTCCCTCCACCGTCTGCCAGCCCGGATCGATCGCCAGATGCAAGCCTGAGCCAGATAACCTCAAACTTTCAAGTGGCCACCCGCCGAAACCCGAGATTCGTCACCCGCAAGAAACTCGTGGCTGGCCTGTGGCTTTCGACTCTTCCCCACGCATCAAGTCGGCTGTCCGTCGTCGTTGAGCACAGCCTGTGTCAGTCTTGGCATCAGATCTTTCTCCCCTCACGTATCACCGACCTGCCGAGTTCCCAGGGTGCGTCTATTCTTGCCTGGGGTTGAGTGTCTCTCGTCAGAGCTCTCGGATGCCGAGATCTTGTCATATATCCTACGACGTAAGGCCGGGGATGCGCACAACCGTCAACGTTTCTCTTTTCAAGTCGACCCGAGTGACCGTTGACTTCACCTCGCTTTTCCTTTCCTCTTGCATGTTTGCCTTTTCCACCTTCGTCATCTTCTCTTCTTGGGCTTGACGTTCTGTTCATCTGACGTCTTGTTTGTGAAGCTGCGGGACAGCTTCAATTGTCCCATTTTTCTTTCTCCTTCTTCTCTTCTTCCACGTCGACGTCCGGAGCTGGCCCTGGGAAATTTGGCTGCCCGACTCGACATCAACCTTTTCAATTACAACTTCTAGTTCCTCTTCTTCTGTTTTTACAATGGATGCCATCGCGGATATCAAGCCCCAGTGTGGTGGCGGCACGGAACAGGGAGAGTACGACTTGCCCCTGCATGTGGCAGGCCTCTGTGAGTGAACACCCATCCCTATCCTACGCGGTCCACGCCGGCTCATCATCATCACAGTCATCGTCCTCACTGCCTCTCTACTTGGTGCCGGCTTCCCGGTAGCAGCAAAGAAGATCAAATGGCTCAAGGTGCCGCCCACTGTGTTCTTCGCCTGCAAGCATTTCGGTACGGGTGTGCTGGTAGCAACGGCGTTTGTCCATGTATGTCTCCTCTGAGTGTCTGGCTGCTTTGCCCCATCTGACGCAACCAGCTTCTTCCCGTGGCCTTTGCAAGTCTGACAGACCCATGCCTGCCCGATCTCTTCACCGACCAGTACCCCGCCATGCCCGGTGTCATCATGATGGCGTCCATGTTCATGCTCTTCGTGGTGGAAATGTACCTTCACGCCAAGGTCGGCGGTCACTCTCACGGCGGTCCCACGGGAGACGTGACGGCTGCTCACGCCGTCAACAATGCTCGCCGCTCCATGCATGCCGCCGTCCGTCGCTCTATGCAGGCTCCGGCCCGCCCCACGAGGCAGTTCGCCGGCGAGAGCTTCCAAGTCGACGACTTCGATGACGACGATGACATCGCCTACGAGAAGAAGCTTGCGAACAAGATGTGGGCAGAGAAGGAGCGATACCCCTATGTCAACAACCCCTTCGACGACCCCAACAACGCTGGCCTTCCCGCTTCGGCGATGCCGTCCTGGTTCATCGTCTTCTACGAACAATACGTCCGCCAGCGCCTCGAGCTCATGAACATGATCAAGGCCTCCGAGGCCAGGTACTCCAGGATTGAGTCCAAGGAGAGCAGGAGCATTGCCCCTGTTCCCCTTCCTGCTGCTGCCGAGCCATTCTTTGATGCCGAGGGCCAGTCCGTGGATCCCGCCGTGTACCGCAAGATGTCGCTCAACATCACCCTTCTCGAAGGCGGTATTCTCTTCCACTCCATCTTCGTCGGTATCACCATCTCGCTCACCATCGACGGTTTTGTCATCCTCCTCGTCGCCATCGTGTTCCATCAGATGTTCGAAGGTCTGGGTCTCGGCTCCCGTATTGCTGAGGTCCCCTATCCCAAGGGCAGCATTCGACCGTGGGTTCTCGTCATGGCCTTCGGCACCACTGCTCCCATCGGCCAGGCCATCGGCCTGGCGGTCAGGGACTCCTACGACCCCAACAGCGCCTTTGGACTCATCATCGTCGGTATTTTCAACGCCTTGTGAGTACCCCCCAGGCATTTTCCTCACGAGACCACGACTAATTTGATGCCCAGCTCGTCCGGTCTGCTCCTGTGGGCTGCCATGGTCGATCTTCTGGCTGAAGACTTCCTTTCCGAAGAGTCCGACATCTTGATGACCAAGAAGGACAAGATGCGGGCGTTTGCTTGGGTCATGCTTGGAGGTGAGTGACCCCAAAATGCCATCTCGCGCCGAGTCGAGACTGACCCCTTTTAGCTGCCGGCATGTCTATCGTCGGCGCCTTCGCTTGATCCAACAATCACCCTCAACATCTTCCTCATGTCCTTCTTCCAGCACTCCTTTGACCTGACGACGGGCCACCTCCTCCTCCGGTCCGAATGTCCACCATCACCTCCTTTCCGCCCCGTCCGTTACTGCCCCCGAAAGTCCCTGGGACCTTCGGGGAAACGTCCACCCCAGTTCGACCACTCACCCAAGAGGCTGTCCTTACTGCGCCCCGAAAATGCGTCCGATCCGAGGGAGGGCACCGTCGTCCGCAAGCGCCCGCACAGCTCAGAAGCTAGCGACAAACCGCGCGGAACATGACCATCACGCTCATTGATATATCACCCCCTGTCCCTCTAACACAACAACACCGCTATTCACTCTTTAAGCGAGGCTCCGCGACCCTACCAATTTGCATGAGTGATGGCGTTTCGATATGTATTGTATGTTAAGGGAACAGGAGACTGTACACTATCTAAACAAGGCAAGGAAATGGAGTAGATGGGATCAGAATGGCATTTTGGTAGGATAGCAACAATCGGCGTTTTCAAGGGCGTTTGTAAGAACAGATACGACTTATGATGAGATTTCAACGATTCGAAATGGATTAATGCTTCCTGCAACTCGAACATATCTGCCGTGCGATCTACCTACGAACTGTTCCCTCTCTCGTGAACGAAGATGTCGGTCCACATCCTTGTTCTCCCTTCATAGCAGAGCCCCCGCGAGCCCGGCTGTCATCAGCATCACTCACCCACGATTCGGCGCCTGGCAGGACGAACGATCCCAAGACTCGGGACCAAAAGGACAGGAAGAGGCAGGTATAAGAGAACCCCCAGGACCTCACAGTCCAAATTTGGCACCTCCTCGCCGTCACATCATCGGCACAGGCGCCCAAACCACGCTTTCCACATTGGACGCGACCTTCCCAGGACAAGAATAGCCGTGACAGCCATCTCTGCACAGATCCGCCTCCTCAGACGAACCAGTGATTGACCGAACACCACCAAGCGACGACGTGTCGCCGCCCAGCCTCGTGTTGACAGCATCTCCCTCACCACCGTCCCAGCCGGCGCGGGCGGGCCAAGCGACCAGGGCAGCACGCTGTCTATCCCCTTGCACTGCCACCGTCGATTCAAGCATAACAGACATAAGCTCAGCGAGCTTCACACGTTCAAGGGGTGATTCGTAACTGGCCGGACGGGCGGCAAACGTCTGGCGAGCACCTACAGCCCACGCCCGGCAACAACACGCCATTCGTGTCTGAATGCCGCCGACAATACCATGAGTGATATTCCAACAGCCACGGTTTGATTCACCATGTCTGGGGTCTATTTTGAGCCCCATACCCCGGGAGCCCGTGGTGCCGGGGGTGTTGACGTCCCGTGCGGCAGCAGGGGGGGCTGGGGTGGTTGATTGCGGGTGCTCGGACTCGTGTCAGTCAGGGGCGCGTCTGGGGGAAGGGTGCCGATTGTCTTGTTGAAACTTGTTTCTTGGGCCTCTGTCCAGTGGCGATGGTTTACGGCCAGGGACATCATGAGTCCTATTTTGGGACGTGATTGGTGACTGGCAAAGCACGCTTTCAATTACTGTGTACCATTAAATCAATCGCTGGTTTTCGCTGTCCCATGCAAGACTCGATCCATGGATACCCATATGGACGGATGGGCAAGTCTCTCTTCTGCCCAGTCTTGTGGTCACATCGTTCCACAGTTGCTGTGTAAATGCAAGAGACGGCTGAGCTGGGTCATGGATCTGAATTGTTCCATGTAACGAATGATCTCGGGGGAAATCGGTTCCTTGGCGTACTTTCGAGGCTTCCTGTGGTCGGAATCACTGAGGATGAACTGTTCAGGCATCGTGGTACGGGGATCGACTGGGACAGGAGACGACAGGTCAGCAACCACGGTCCGGAATGTGTCAGTCGGGCTCATCCGTACCACGCGCTTCGGCGAATTCATCAGAACAGGCTTTCCACACCACGTAATGGAGACTCAAATACCGCTCGAGCCGGTTTTCGTTGCCACGTTCCACGGCCGCAATGATGTCCTCGATGATGCGGGCCACCAGCAACCGTGAGCGCCAATCGGCGTTCCTGCGTGCATTGAGGAGATCCTGATATTGTATGCCATTGAACATCCCGATGAAAGTAGTGACGAGGAAGGAGTTGGCGAACATCTCCTGGCCTTCCCAGAATATAGGCCTGAGCGTGTCGTGCAGGTTGGCCACGCGGTAGGAGGCTCTGAGCATACGGCGGCGCAGCTCCTTTTGCGCCTCTCTGAGCATGGTGCCTGCTGTGGTAGAAACGACCGAGAAGTAAGAGGCTGTCCTGAAACTCTGTCTCGTTGAACGATACACCGTTGATTAATGTTCTCGTTAAGCGATGGTGATGATGTTGAACAAGAGGAGATGGGATCGGTGCGTGGAGGAGCGACAAGGGTCTCGCGTTAATGGGCGAGGACGAGGACGGGAGAGTCGAAGAGGGTGCAATGCGATAATTGAGTCTGAGTCTACCTATTAGAACATTGAGTAAGTTACCTGCCCAGGCTTTACTGATGGAAGCCATTGATAACCCAAAACTCCAGGCGAAGAAAGTCCTGCCGCCAATTCAGGAGGAGTGCCCGCGCCCTCCCTCCTCCTTACTCCTTCTTCTCCCCGCGGATGCTCGCAAGCACTCGCGGCCCAAAATTGATCCAGAAAAAACTTTCGGCGATAGTTGCGACGCCGAGTCCGGCAACGATCCAGAAACGCGCTCGCGGGGAGGCCCTGCGCCAGATCTGTCGAGGAGAGTAGCCGAGGCCGGAGCCGGGGTTGCCGTTGCCCATCGGCTGCTCGACGGGAATCTTTGCGCCGGCGGTGGTGGAAAGAGCCTTGAAGAAGGGAATTCGTGCGGCAGGCACGAAGGCTCGGTGGGTGTTGAGGCTGTTGTTGTACAGAGACATGGCGGCAATGTTGAATGAAGTAGGTCGTTTGCTTGGAGGGGTGGAGTAGTAGGAGATGGTGTTGTTCTGAGGCTTGTCGATTGATTGATTGATGGATGGTGCTGGTGATGACTCTGAGCTCCAAAGACTCGATTCCAGCTGCCTTCTATATACCCATCGACCATGTTAGTCACTCCGAGCATGTCGTCGTAAATATCCTCTCCCAAGTTTACGACGCGACGATCCCGATTGCCTAATCGGGCAACCTAACATGCTCGGCGGTTATGGTTCTCGCTTAGTTGCCGGCTCTGCCCGCAGCTAACCCCGGGGATGGCCCGGCAGAGTGGTCACGCTGACCCAGTGATCCGCAGGCATCTTGTTTATTCCTACAATCCCCGAGGATTCGGTCAGCTTTCTACGACCGTGGATACTAGTATTGCATCATGTGCCAAAAAGGAGCCAGAAGCCATTTGTCTCGTCATTAAGCCAGCTCTATTTGCACATCAGGCTTTTTGCCACAGGAAAAATCCCCTGTCACCGACTGCCGCCCTTTTGAATCGTAAGTGGCTTAAACGGCTTTCGGAGGCGGTCGATCGGCGCAATCCCGCCTTCTTTCTTGACCATTCCCGGCCTCGTGAACCCCCCGTACTTCTGGGGAGCCGTTGCGGTAGTGACATGCAGGCAGTTAGCCGGCCGCTCTCGGGGGCCCTTCACGATCTCTTCATCCGTTGCCTCGGCCTCTCCGGCCCCTCCCTCGTCGCCCTTGTCCCGGGGCGGCGAGCTGGAGAAATTAGGGTATGGTTTTCGCAGATCGTCGCTGCGACCTGATGTGACCTTGGGTGCCGGCCTCGCGAACTTGTTGTTGCCGACACGATGACTTGACAAGCTGGGGGCGATAGACGGCAGGGCCGGCTCGGGCACTACTGTGGCCTGAGGTAGCACACGCGCCGTCATGGACGTATGCCGGCCAAGAGGTCGTGTCTGGGGTGCAGGAGCCTGAGAGGTCAACTCCGTAGGATCTGATTTCTGCCGCTTCGCGAAGAAACCCAGGACACTCGGCTGATCCGCCGGTCGTTTGGTTGTGCCAGCTCTCCTGGCTGCGACGGGCGCGGCTGGCCCCCTTTCCGCGATGGCCGCCACGTCCTTTGCAGCGGCAATGAGTGCCGACTGATGCGCATTGGCAGTCGTGAACCCCGGAAGTGAGGCCATGGTGAAGTTCGAAGAGGTGTCCATGGTGGTCGCGGTGCGCACCGAAGACATGAAAGCCGGGTCGGGTTGAGTGTCCGCATTTTCATGGGGTCCGCGAGGACGGCGGTTCCATTGCCCACTCCTGCCTTGTCTTGACGCCTCCGAGCCCTCATTGGGGTCCACGGGGTGAAGATTGTCCTCCAGCCGCTCTCCAAGAGGCAAGTCCCTGAAGATCTTCTCTGCCGTCGGCACCGCGTCTTCACGGCCCAAGATGCGACCAACCTCGACGATCACTTCGCTGTTGAAGGACGGGCCTCTCTTTGCGAAGTAGGAGTGGATCTCGCTGGGCAGGAAGCGTGAAAGCTCGGTTTGCTCTCCTCCGCCGCCACCAGCCTGCGAGCTTTGCTGGGGACAGCTCAAGTACAGCAGGGATTTGGCCCTCGTCATGGCAACGTACAAGAGCCTTCTCTCCTCGTCGAGATCTTCTGACCTCGCGTGAGGGATCGAGCCGTTGTAGACGGCGGGCACGAAGACCACGGGCCATTCAAGACCTTTTGCGGCATGGATGGTCGAAATGGTGACTACTGGCTTGTTGTCGGCTTCGCCCTTTTGCGCATCTGAAGCCAACGCAACATTGGACAGGAACTTGCCGAGGGCATCCGTCTCGACCACCTGCTGCAACCCATTAACATCAGGCAGATGGTCGTCTTCGGCAGTCGCGCTGAGGTCCCTCATGAAATCACCAGCCAGATTGATGAACTCCTGAACATTCGCCCAACGGTTCTCGTGGTCCTCGGGGTATGTGTCCTGCAGATATTTCTGGAAATTGATCTGGGACACGAGACTCTGGATCAGGTCAACCAGATGGTAGCAAGGACTGCCCGTTGGAGGTTCGTCAATCTTCTTCCGCAAGGTGGTGATGATCTTGATCAGCTCGCCGCTGATCCTTTGTTCCATGGCCTTCTTGATGTTCGTTTTCGCGGTCCGATCGCCCCGACAGTGTTTCGTGAGCAGCGTCCAGACGCTCATTTTGGCAACCTCGGCCTCCTCGAGCAGCGACTTGATCGTGGTGTCGCCAATTCCCCGCCGGGGCACATTGATGACACGCGCAACGGCGTCATTGTTCTCCGGCTGGCTGATGACCCGAAGATAGTCGATCAAGACTTTAACTTCTGCGCGATCGTAGAACTTGAAGCCTCCGACCATTTTGTAAGCAACACCTGCCTTGCCGAGAGCCGACTCGACATGCCGGGACAGAGCTGCGGATCGGAGAAGAATCGCCATGTCGTCGTGTGTCAACATTTGACCGGACATGAGAATGGCGCGGCGTATCTCCGACACAATCCATTCGGCCTCGACCGCCGCTGTCCTGAGCCGCCGAAGCACCGGTCTTGTACCCTTCTTGTGCGTCGGCAACAGGACTTTCTGGTACCGTCTCTTGTCTTGCTGGATGACTTTCAAAGACACATCCAGGATTGCCTGTGAGGACCGGTAGTTCTCCTCGAGAGAGATCTCGTCCGCTCCGGGAAAATCTCTGAGCAGCCGGAATAAATTCTTCACCTCCGCAGATCGCCAGCCGTAGATGCTCTGATCGGGGTCGCCGACAATCGTGATGCGCTCTTTTGCCTGAGCGAGCAGCTTCATGAGCTCGTACTGAACGCCATTGGTGTCTTGGTACTCATCAATGAGCACAGTCTGCACGTTGGAAACACAGGCAGGATGTTTCCTCAGGAGATCGACGCACTTGGTGAGCAAGTCGTCGTAGTCAAGCAAGTTGGAGCGCCCGAGATGGTCCTGGTACTCGCGGTAGCAGGTCAGCAGGTGGGGATTCTCAGGCACTTCCTTGCCGTTTGGTCGTTTGGGCGTTCGATGGTCGGTGCCTTTGGCCTTCTTCTTGCTGATCCAAGACCGCGCCCCAGCAGGATCAATACCAAGTTGCAGGCGCTTGCAGATCCTTTGAATGATGGACCTGGAGTCGCCGTCGTCCGCAATGCCGAATTTCTCGTTCAGACCGATGTGCTTGCCATATGCTGCCAGATAACGCCTCGCGATGCTGTGGAAGGTCCCAAGGACGATTCGTTTCGAGCGCTCTTCGCCCAATGCCTTGCCAATTCGTTCCTTCATCTCCCTGGCGGCCTTGACGGTGAAGGTGGCAACAATCACATCAGAAGGGTGATAGCCAATGTTATCGACGAGCCATACGACTCGAGACGTCAGGGTGTGCGTCTTGCCGCTTCCTGGGCCGGCCAGAATCGCGACGGTCGAGGCCTTTGTGGTGACTGCTCGACATTGTGCTGGATTCAGTGAAGCCAGGATGGTCTCAGCCGGGCTTGGGACCGAACTAGGGAGGCTCATGGTGGGCAGTGAAGCCCATTGAACCAAGAAAGAGGAGGCTTCCCAGCCGTGGCCGTGTGCTCGATGGAACAGACGAAGCCTTCCAGACTTAGACTTGCCTGTTATGGCGGATGTCTGGTTTGGTGTGGTGAGACGCGTTTCCTCGGAGCGGTACGTACCTGGCACCGCGTAGTCACGTGTCCGAATCCACACCGCAACGATGATGCACGGGCCTCCTCCGACCCTCTCAGCTCTGCAGTGCCGAGATTGGGCAGATCCCATCCATAATCTTTCCCACCATCCAGGTACTAAGGAGCCATGGAATTCTCGCCTCTTGGTGCCTCGGGCAGCTCGCCCACGCCGATTGCATCGTGACGGCATTTGCGGCATTTCATCCCATGCCTTCAATTGACGGAGATTGTCTTGCCTGAGCTGCCATTGGACGCCAATCTGCTCCTCGCTCGGTCGGTCACATCCTCCTGAAGCTGGTCGCCCCCAAGTCGACCTGTGGCAGGCCTTTCCTTTGGCTAGATGATCATGGCGGCCAGCTTGGACCACCCCACCACATGACGAACTCGAGCCTCACTCAAGATACAAGTGAGACGCCCCGGTCCGTCACCTGGGTCCGTCCCGCTCCCATGTTTCCATCACACCCTCCACCAGGCCAAGGAGAGGTTGACAGACCGTGTTATTGGGTAGTCCGCCAAGCTAGTCCATGGCTGGACCTAGACTGATCACCAGCATTGACGGCCAGAGATTGCCCCTTTGGGCGTGCTGAACGTCCCTTGTCGGGATTTCTCAAAGTCCCTCTTCGCTATCACTGTCACCAAGGCATCCCAGAGGCCGACAGTCACCACGCTATCCATGTCGTCACACGCATCTGCCGTCACGAACTGAGAGACATTGGTTCGGGGCTTAAGTGCCGGCATCACTGCTCACGATGCTACCCACCAGTTGGGCGCTTGAGGCCGGACGAGCGTGGACGCGATGGGCACCATGAGGCCATAAGGTTCAGCCAACAACCGTCACGTCGTCCTGGCATCGTCGAGTGTGAAGTCACATCTCGAAAAGAACGTATGACATGGGCGGTGAGTGCGTGATAACTCGGCGGCTGGGGGAGGGGCGTTCTTGTCTGTGGCGTCGGCGGCCATGCTTGGAACGCAAGCTGGTCGGTCTTGTCTTGCAGCCTCGAGCCCAAAATATCATCGACCCCAACCGTCAAGCTACCAGCACCGGAGGTTTGGGGATCATCAACGTGGCATGCTGCACGCAGGACGGCACAGGGCAAGGGATGAATGCACGGCTAACCGTCCTCCGACAGTCTGGAAGAGTGGACGACGACATCATCAACGCCTCCGGTCGGTCCCTTCGCGACGTGGGCCACCACGGTCTCGGTCGTCACCTCGTCAACCTCTTGACAGGACAGGACAGGGCAGCAATGGGTCGCAACGCAACCTCGACAGTCGAATCGAGTCTGCCCCCCTGGTCTGGGCGGCTTGGCGATGCGGTGTACCTTCGGGGTGTGGCCCGGCGCGGGGTTGGTGGTGTGCTCCGGCTGCCAATCATCGCCCCAAGCACAGATGTCGGCGCTTAACGTCCCTGACCATCACAAGCGTCGGGCCAACCACATCGTCGAGATGCACCTCAACCTCCCGCCCCCTCTGCAGACCTCCACGTCGTGGCCCATGAAAGTCACCAATTTTAGACGCTGGCATTCTCTGGTCATCCTCATGCAGGTGTGACCAGTGGTGTTGTGGGAGTCGCTAGTGCCTGGACTATCCCAGGCCTTCCAGCAAGTCAGGATGCAGTTCACACGGGGCAGCGCCAATCTGTCACGCAGTTCCGAACTTCATCACCCGCTATATACCCTTTGTGCGCCCCGTATCTGACCCTTCTCATGTTACCCTCCAACTAGAATGTGTTTCGGACCCCTCGATAGGAGAAAGGATCATCACCGCCGGACCCTGTCCTTAAAGACGTGAGGCATCCTCACCACCAAGATGCCGGCGGTTCGCTCTCGCCTACACCGTCTTGAACTTGGTCTTCTTCTCACCTCAACTTACATTCTATCCTTCTCCGCCCTGACGTGTCAGGCCTCTGCTGAGCCAGCACTCTCCAAACGAAGACTCGCCCTCGACTACAGCCCGGCGCCTCCTCCCGAAGAAGGCCCTCCCCTCTCAGCGAACGCTCTGAGAGATCCCTCAAACCTGCCCTGGCAGCTCGGTTGCATCGCAGGCGCTTACGGTTTCTCTTTGGCGCTGGTCGCCGTTCTGCTGGTTGTACTCTCCAAGAAGCGACGAGAAGCCCTCAGAAACGGCGCGGACGAGGCAGATTTCCCCGAAGACGTAAAGCCACCGCCCGTATTCAACCTCGAGCCGCCCAACTCGCCGCGGAGCATCCCGCGAAGCCCTGTCCGCAACTTCTCCTATCCCTCGCCCCTCAAAACCGAATTCTTCTCCAGTCAGACCGAGGTCTTCCAACACACCTCTCCCTACGTCAACCCCGCGCCCGTAAGCACTGCCAAACTCCCAGGAGTCGACGGGGAAGTCGACCAGAGCGTAGTAGCAAACGACAGAGCCATGGCGCAATCACAGCTCGAGGAGATGTTCAAGTACGTGATGGAGCAGGAGGAAGCCAAGAAGCAGGGCATCGTCCTGCAGGGCACGCCCACGCTCTCGTCGCAATCGCGGCCCTCGACTTCTGACAGATCGACCGCCACCCTGTCAAAGAAGGAGAAGGTCAAGCCTGCGGGCCTCGACCTGTCCAAGGACAACGAGGAGAGGACCCAGTCGAGGACATCCTCGTTCTTCTCGGCGCTGCGGTCTCCTAAGAGCAAGAGCGGTCTGAGGGGAGTGAGCATCTCCTCTCCCATGATGACGCCTGCCTCGGAGCACTTCCCCAGGCAGGAATCGCAGGAGATGGAGCGCATCCCGCCCCGCCAGTACCAGCCCGCCGCGCCGCCTCCCATCCCTACCGACCAGCTTCCCTTCAGACAGGAACGCCACGAGCGCCAGAGCCAGCGTTCAACCCGCCAGGTCGCTCCACTGACGCCCAACGAGTCTCCTGAGAGCACCATGAGCATTGATGAGCGCATCGGCTCGCAGCTCCCTACCGCCCACAGCCGCAAGAGCTCCATGGCCCCCACCGAGGCCGAGCCTCCCTCGGCTGTTTCGGAGCGTTCCACCTCGCCGCTTGTCGGCCTGCCCTCTTCTCCTAAGCCCAGCGTCACACGCTTCCCGACGTTGCCTTCCTCGCCCAAGCCCGGCTCAACCTTCTCTCGCAAGGCACCCCCTTCGGCAGTCCGCACTGGCGGCGCCCTTCCTTTCCGAGCGTATGAGTCCTCTCTGGCCTCGCCGAGGATGCACACGCAGGAGACCACATTCGAGCGCACCTATCCCCTGYCCCCCATGACGGCCCGCMCCCCCGGAACCGCCATGGCTGTGCCCTATACCCCCTATCAGCCTTTCACTCCCTGCGTGCCGATGACACCGTCGCTCGTGACCAAGGCCGACAGGAAGAGGATGAGGAGGCTCGAGCCCAAGACGCCGACCCTGGAGATGGTCCGGAGCAGCGACGATGTCTGGTAGAGGAGTGCCACAACGGCGGGAGACGGACGTGACGATGAAACCGATAACACAGTGTACGTGACGAGAAAACGGATGGGGGAACCAGGAGAGATACCACATAGACGACCAACAGAGCCCTTCCGGGCGACAACCTCGGGGAGGAATGGCAGGAAGGCGGATCATCATGGAGGAATCATGGCGCTCATACCAGCATATCTTTTTTTTCCTTTGCTTCTCTCTTCTCTACTTGTCTAATTCCCCTCTCCGCGGAGAGGGGACATCCTTTTATTGCAAACATTCTTTTGCAATTTTTCTTTCCCTTTGCCTCCTTTCTTTGGTCTCGTGCCTGCGGAGAGCGCAGAAGCCAGCTGAGGGTGTGTGTTGGGCATCGCAGAGGATTCCTTTGTGCATATTTATCAATACCAGGCCGATGGCCATATTCGAAACAATATCGGGTCTCGACCATTGTGAGTATTGACGTGACAAATGTCCGGGGGGCATGAGGGTCACAGAATACATGACCGGTCCAGCTGTATTGCCCTGCAGACAGGTGTGAATCAGAACTACTAGCAGTCGATTTGGCGCTCCCTCAAATATCCTCTAGTTCAGTTAGAGGCCATCTCAATTTTCTTACATCGAAAGAGAACCCATCTCGATTTCCTAAGGCTTCACCCGGGGGCCAAGTCACTGAGGTCTTGCTTGTATCGTGGAACCAATCACCCGGGACGTGCCCCATCCGGAGGGGCTGCGATCCGATCCCGCGGCTAATGAAACGGGATACAACTCGGAGTCGGTCAATCCAAACGGCTTCTCATCGGATCGGCCCTCAACGATGGAACACTCCCGCCGGTGCCGATTTTGTGCCGAATTGACCATCGAGGCCCTGGTCGACCTCGCCAACAAGGAATTCAGTGGCAACTTGTTCCCGAAGAAGCACTACTACCAGCACCACGCCTCGTTTGAGGATCTTGAGGATGCGGCGATAGCAGGCTGTGATCTTTGCCAGCTCATTCTAGACTGCTTCAAGGGCACCATCCTCGACGATGCGGGGGATGGCACGCTCTGGCCGGACCGCTGGGAGAGTTCGCCGTCGCGAGATGAGCCGACCATGTACGGGGAGGTGACAGATATTGAGCGGTCCAAGATCAAGTTGAGCATCAACGCGCAACATCCGGTCGACGATATTCACCTGCAAGATGACCAGGTATTCGACATTATCATGGTCCACGTTGGGCCCGTTTATCAACGGACGCCATCGGATAATGAGGATGGGCCATATGAAGATGCTGATTCTTCATCGTCTCTGACGTCGGAACCTGTATACGACGACCTGCGACTCTTATTGACAACGAGTAAAGGTGTGTCTTGACTCTTGAGGGCTGTAGATACTGCTCACCGAACTGACCATTTGAGCCAAGCAGTATTCTCACATCAGGTCGGAGGCCATCCCATCGGTCGTATCGAGGGAGACCAGGACCTTGGCTCGGCATCGTACCATGCTATGGTAAGACGCTGGTTCAATAACTGCGTACAAAACCACTCAATCTGCTGGCCAGACGAAATTCCAGAACTGCCGACTCGAGTCGTCGACGTCGGGCTGGGTCTTGGGCCGGTGGACGAGGCGTCGGACACTGTCCGCATCGTTGAACAACCAGGGGCGGGTGAGAAATACGCCGCTCTGAGCCATTGCTGGGGAGGCAAGATCGAGCCGGTCCTCGAAATGAGCAAGCTGGCCGAATTCCAGGTCTCGATCCCGTATTCTGCCCTCGCAGCCAACTTCCGCCACGCCATCACCATCACGCGAAATCTAGGTATACGGTACCTCTGGATCGACTCGCTCTGCATCATCCAAGACTCAAAGGATGACTGGGAGAGGGAGTCGCAGAAGATGGGCGCCATCTACCGCGATGCTGCGGTGACTATTTATGCCACGGCGTCCAAAGGAAGCAAGGAGGGGATTCTGAACAAGAGACCCACGGTGCCGGCGCCGTCGACTGTCCAATTGAGAATGTTCTCGGATCCTGCCAACGAGGCGACCGTTACCGTCTCGAGGAGAGCCGACAGCTTGGATGAGAACCTCTGGCGCCTGTCATGGAGCAGTCCGCTCTCCAAACGGGGATGGTGCCTCCAGGAAGACGTGCTGTCTCCGAGACGCCTTTCCTACGGCTCCCAGGGGGTTTACTGGCAGTGCCCTCATGGGTTTGAGGCCTCGAACGGCTTGCCAGCTGGAGGCGTCAATCTCTACCCAGATCGATTGACGCACCTCAATTCTATACTGCACGAGCCCGCGCTGCCAACGACTTCGCCCGTGGTCCCAGATCGCAATGCTCTCCTGGAACAGTACTACCGCCTGATTTCGTCTTACAGCCAGCGCAGTCTCACAGTGGCTTCGGACAAGCTGCCAGCCATGGCCGGTATAGCAGCAGAATTGGCTGCAGCACTCGGCGAGGAAGGGGACGCGGCGAGTTATCTCGCCGGTCTTTGGGACATCGACCTCCCGAACGGCCTTATGTGGTACCCCGAGATGCGTTGGGCAACCCATGTGCCTGTCTATCGCGCTCCTTCCTGGTCATGGGCCGCCACAGACAGTAATGTCCTCTTTCCCGGGAACGGGGAGGTCGAGGGGCGCTCGCTACAGTGGGACCTAATAATTCTCGACGGGGAAGTCCGTCTAAAAAACGCGGCGTATCGGTTCGGCGAGGTCGTGGCCGGGGCCCTCGTAGTGCAGGGGATGACGATGCCTCTCACACGCAGCAAGCAGGTCTTTCCCGAGAGGCTGCTGCGGCAGAAACATATTGGATACGTTCAGTACGACGAACCTGTAGCCCCGGGGGACGATGATCCATCGAGCATGCCGAGTCTATGCCGTGTTGCCAACAGTGAGGGGACGTGGCTCCTGTCGATGCACACGACATACCTCGACGGCTCGCCGGATGAGGATCTGACTATCGACACAAGTCTCTGCTCCGACAAGGAATACAAGATAGTGATAGTTCGGATGGACGACGACCCTGACTCGGAGGAGATGAAGCGCGGGCAAGGGATCATTGTGCTCAAACGGGAGGACTCTGAAGACCACGAGCGGGTTGGATATCTCAGGTTGGTCGAGATCAGCGATTCATGGCTCGATGAATGGGGGTGCGAGACGTTGAGGCTGGTGTAAGCCATCAAGCGTCTGATGGATTCTGCCCAGCGTCGTCGTAACGTGGCAAACGCCTCAACAGAAGCAAAACCGTTTTCTTTCAAGTCGGGAACCCAATATGCATTGGGGTAAGGTAGTTCGCATTAAAGTTTTCATTTGCGCCGAGCGTTGGCGACGACGACGGGACGTTTCCAAACTTGAAGAGGTTTGGCAGGTCCCGGATGTGGCTAGAGGACATCGAGATTAGTCATCGGGAGGCACGAGGCGAGTGGGCGGCGACCTCCGCGGACCCATGTCGCGGGCGAATCCCAGGATCGCATCGCCCCTAGCCCCCACTTGGTAGTGTCTCGCCCGCAAAACAGGGTCAAGGCTTGGCAAGCTGAGCCGATATCGAGGCAACATCGTACGATTCCTCCCTCGTCCCTGCTCCGTGCCCCGGGGATTTCCTAACTCCTGCAACTCTCTCTTTTCCCAGACTCGACATCCCTTCTGCTCCCATTCTCGACAAGGAAGGACAAGACTGCCCTGCGTTCTCGAACCCGCCGCCAATCACGCTCCATCCCCATCTCAATTCGCCCCCCGCGGCCCGTCATACGATTATTCCCAGCGTCGCATCACTCTCCCCTGCTCGTCACGGCGGAACTCCAGTACTCTCTCCCACTCAAACGCGTTCCCCTCCCCGTCCCATCGTCGTACGACGCCTTCTCGGACCGCCTGCCTGCCATCGCGAACCCTTCAATCGTGCCCTCTCGCCTGCGCACATCGAATTACCCGGTCGCTGGACCTGAAATCGCTCTCGGCGGCCCCCTTTCCCCGGCCACTC
Source organism: Furcasterigmium furcatum (assembly GCA_001599815.1). NCBI lineage: Eukaryota > Fungi > Ascomycota > Sordariomycetes > Glomerellales > Plectosphaerellaceae > Furcasterigmium > Furcasterigmium furcatum. The sequence goes on from BCIA01000007.1 coordinate 1,461,540, forward strand.
ACGTCTCGATCCGGGCCCGGTCGCCTGCCTCCTCCTGCGAGGTGCCACCCGTCCTCACAGCATCCTCCATGCCAGGAGGTCGGCCCATTGTTGCATGATATCTGCTCTGCAGCCATGACCGACCAAGATGCTGGGGCCATATTTGGCTTCGATGACTCCAACCTCGGCGCAGACCCGTCCTACATCGATGACAACAGCGTCAAGACAGACCCCTCTGCCGCCGCCATAGCCTCGACCGCCAGCAACAACACCACCGCCACGAGCAACTCCTCGGCTGCCGATCCTCAGCTATTCTTCGACTCATCTAATTGGGCCTATCAGGACCCCCCCGGGTACGACTTCAACTTCACTGCCAGCAGTGCCGCTCCTCCCGCCCCGGTCTTCCAGACTGCCTCCTGGGAGCTGCCCTACGACCAGCAGCAGCAGCAACAGCAGCAGCAGGGCTCGCCCAACGTCGCCGGCGCCTTCGAGCAGCCCGGTCAGCCTCCCCAGGGCTTCTACCCAAATCCTGCCACCCTCGTCGTCAGGCAAGGACGGCCGCAGCAGCACCACCTTCAACAACCCACGCTTCCCGGCGCTGATCCCGCCACTCTCCTCACGCCTGCTCAGCGGGAAAAGCTGCGCAACATTGCCATGCCAGCCCACCTCCAGTACCATTCACCCAAGAGCGAGCCGAGCCCCCCGTCCGCGACGAGTGACGGCAGAGCCGCAGGAAACACCGCCCGTTCGTCCCCCGACGAGCATGATCTACTATCCAAGGCCTTCAACCGGAAGCGCAAGTCGTCTGCCGACGTCGACGATGACGATGACGATGACGAGGATCAGCCCATCAAGAAGACCGCCCACAACATGATCGAGAAGAGGTATCGGACGAACCTGAATGACAAGATCGCTGCTCTGAGAGATAGTGTTCCGAGCTTGAGGATCATGTCGAAGAGCGCCAGGGGCGAGGACACCACCGAGGACCGTGAGGAACTCCACGGCCTGACCCCGGCACACAAGCTCAACAAGGCTACGGTATGTTGTCAACGCTGATGCCTGAGCTTGGATCGACTAACACGATGACAGGTCCTGAGCAAGGCGACGGAGTATATCCGTCACCTCGAGAAGAGGAATAATCGCCTGCTCGATGAGAACCACGCCATGCAGAACCGCATCGCTGCTTTCGAGAAGCTGTTCATGGCCGGCGCCATGACCGGAGCCATGAGCCCCATGCAGCAGCCACCGACGCCGATGCAGTATCCCCAAGATCAGTACATCAGCCCACCCATGGGTACGCCGCAGGAGGGACAGGGCGCACAAGGCATGATCCAGGTACCGGAGGACATGAAGCGCATTATTTCAGCTCAGGCTCAGATAAACCAGCCATACCCCGTGCCACAGCAGCCGTATCATCGCAACGCGGCCATGCTCCGCCAGCAGCAGGTCCAGCAGCAACAACAGCAGCAGATGCAGCAGGGTGGCCGCTGGGGCAATGCCGGTCCCTACTTCGGAAAATTGATGGTGGGATCTCTCGCCGGTCTCATGATCATCGAGGCTGTGCGGACGGAGGAACAGAGCAACGAGAAGCCCGACGGCCGCGGCCTGTTCGCTTTGCCCGTCCAGCTTCTTGGCTACCTGGGATCGAACACCCACGTTCATTTTGCTGGCCATGCCGTATCGGTGGCACGCATCATTTCCCACCTCAAGGTCCTTCTATTCTTTGGACTTTGTTTGTGGGTCTTTGTGCCCTCGCTCTTTGCCCCTTCGAAGAAGCAGAAGAAGGGCGAACAACAGCTCGGCGGTTCCCTCGAGGCCGCGCCGTCGCTGGCGTCCCCGATTCATGTGCGCCGCCAGGCGTGGCTGACCGCGATTCAGACCGTCTGGGTACCGCAACACAACTTCTTCCTCGAGGCTGCTGCTCTGATTCTCAAGACGATGAAGCTCAGCCTGCGCAACGCTATCGGCATCCACGGTTATCAGATGTTGACCGGTCTCACCGAGGAACAAGAGGCTGCCCGTGTCCAGGCGTGGTCCATCGCGTTGGACGCTCAGCTGGCTGGCGGCGATGTTGAAATCAACAAGAGCCGCTTAACCTTAACCCTCCTGGCCTCGGGAACCCTCCCCGATACGCCACTCCGGATGATGCTCAAGGCCCTTCACATTCGTGTCCTCCTTTGGGATCTCGGTGCGACTGGAGTCCACAACACTATTGCCGCGAAACTTGCCAGGGCCCGCTGGAGCGAAGCACGGCAACTGCAGAGGCTGCTGGTGCAGGCCCGGCGGAAGTCGAACGAGGCCTTAGATGACGAGCTGCCCGACCACCTGGCTGCCCTGGTCGACCGTGACTGCGACGAGGTTCTTAACTCGCATGTCATCCGACGAGCATACAACCTGGCATGGAACTTGCCCACAACACAGAACGTCGACAACTTCACCGACGGCATGGACTCGGTTGTCGAAGACCAGGCCGTTCGGTCTCCGATGGACGCCGTTGCTGCTTGGTGGGCCACCCAGGAGATCCAGCGTGCCCTGACGGCAAGCCTCGCCCCCGCCGAGGAGGATACTACAGTCCAACATTCCATCAAGTACCACGTCGAAAATGCCTTGGAAACTGCTCCCATCGCATCTGGGACTTTGGCTCGTGCGCTTGTCACTCGCGCCGTCCTCGTGGATGAGAAACGTGGCGCCAGCATCGCCAGTGCCATGAAGGCCATTCAGCCCGATGAGGCGCAGAGGGATCTTGCCAACCCCCTGGCCACCTGCATTCTTCCTTCGTCTCTGCCTGCCTCGACGACACCTGACGAGCAAGTGGCTGTCAAATGCGCCATGGCCATTGCTCATCTACAGCGCGTCAAGACGGCATCGCCTCCCCAAGAAGCGGTTCAGCTTGTCGAGAAGATTGCGCAGCCGATCAGCACAGCAAACATGTCTCTTCTTGGGTGCACTGCACTCTTCAAGCTGATGGGCGAGCTGAATGACCATCCCGCTGCGGAGGACAAGTTCAGCCTTCCCCTGGAGTGCTTGGCTGGTAGCCTTCGCATCTGGATCGGCAGTGCTCCGGGCGAAAAGTGCGGCTTGGACCAGGACCTGCGTCATAAGATGATCGACAGGTGCCTGAGCATCGCCAAAAACGCCGTCGGTGTCGAGACTGATACTGGCTATGGCAGCATGAGCGAGTGCGAGGAAGAGAATGGCTGCTGAGCAGTCAAACCTCACCGTTCCCCGACACTCGCTCCTTATTTGATCTCGCACCATCCATCTACCTTCGGGCTACAAGAGGCCAACTCCCCTCTTCTCCACGGCATCTACTCATTATAATTACCCATGTATTGTTAACCCTCTGTTCCAGGTCAAAGGAACTCTTTTCTTTTTTCTTTTTCTTATATACCATACCAGGCGTCACGGACTCTGAGAGACATCACCGAACCGGCGTTTTCAGAAAGAAAAGGTCGGTAGAACGGCTAGGGGCATCTTTACCGTCGGCGGACAGGAAATCGCATCAAAGCGGCATGGGGTGGAAGGGGAAAAGGCTCGACGACGATTGCCGTCACTCGCAAACGGCTATTCTTTCTCATTTTGTCCTATCTACAGCGGTTTACGGGTCAACGATCAGTTGGAGAGGTTGTTACGTGCTCATGCCCGTTTTGGTGTTCAGGGAACAGACTGACTTGGTAGAGTCCGCCTGCCGGTGCCTACTGCTTAGTAGCACCACACAATATGAGATGCACCTTGTCTGATTACGCTGCTGTCCGAGATGTGAGTGCCGTCATGAGAGTTCCATGTCCCCGCTCTGCTGCTTGTTGGTGGGGGGCGCCCGCCCACGGGTCTGATGCTGCTTCGGCTCCGGGGCCGGATCAGAAGCCAGGCAGGGCACCTAACAGCGGGGCTGCCCCCCGTTATCAAGGTCAGGTTCCACCACAAGATGCGCCTTCTCTTTCCGACTCGACCTCCGCAACATCTTCAACCACTCAGGCACTGTCACATCGGCGTCGATAGCCCCAAGCCACCACCATGCTCGCCCGACGAAAGTACCGAGTCAAGGCCGCCCGCGAAGCACACAACCTGCTCGCCTGTCAACCTGAAATGAGACACGGCACGCAGTACTAGTGCCTCGGCTGCCGCAAGAAGCAAGAAACGAACAGCCAGCCAGCCCAAATGCCGCGCAATACAACGTTTCCCGGCACCGCGACCAGTCATTCCAGTCTTGACCTGGCAGAGCTCCAATGACACCCCCGGACACGAGCCCCTCCACCACGGCGGTGCCGCGTGATGCGGAACCCCAGCACCGCGATTGGCCGTGACCCCAGATTGGCCCTGGACGGCTACGGACGGGACTTGGCGTATCTCTCCCACGGGTGGTCGTGATCGGCGTCAACTGGGCTGGCCAGCTTCCCCTTCCGGCGTATGGAGAAGGTCACGGCCACCACGGGAAGGGTGTCTCGCTTCGAGGGGCGGGAGGACACACGGCGCGTCGTCGGCCAGCTGGGCGGGTGCGCGTGGTATTAATGGTGAGGGGATCCTGCTTTCTCTGCATCGGGTTGCATCTGGAGGGCGCTGCCAGACCCGGGCTATCGTCGATCTGGAAATCTCGTCCGCTGGCGTGCATTGCCTTCTGCCAGAAGTTGACGCTGCCGGCTGCGACGTTGTCGGGAGTGTTACCCTGCCGAAGGACGACGAGCAAACTTGGCAGGCTTGCGAGGTCCGGTGACCCTGTGATGCAGCGGAGGTGATACGTGAAAAGGGAAACGCTTGGGAGACAGAGGCCCTGCGATCCACACGATATCTGGCGCGGAGTTGATAAAGACCAAGGAGGGGAACACGAGGGGTAGACGGGGCAGGCGACGACCATCGAGCTGTGTGCAGCTCTCTTGGACGATCTTCTTACTTTGGACATCTCGGCATCAAGATGTTTGCTCTCTCATCTGGCCATGGGCTCAGGGGCCTTTGGCTCCTGGGTCTGCTCGCCTTTGCGCTGCTGCTGCAGACTGCTGTGTCTGCAAAGACTCGGAGGCAGGCTTCGGGGGACCGGTATCTCATCGGCGTGGGAAAGGCTGATATGACAGGCCCTGTGGTCGAGATCGGGTTCGCTGGGTATGCGGACCTCGCGCAGACCGGCTCCGGTGTGCGCCAGCGCCTTTACAGCAGGGCGTTCATCGTTGCCGACGCAGAGAACCCGGGCGACAGGTTCGTGTACCTCGTCCTCGACACGCAGACCGGCGATACGGCGATCCGGAGGGGCATTTTGGAGGGCATCGCGGCACTGGGCAGCGGTTACGCAGTCTACGACAAGAACAATGTTGCCGTCACGGGCACACACAGCCATGCCGGTCCAGGGGCATATTTCAACTATCTTCTGCCGCAGATCACGAACCTCGGGTTCGACAGGCAGAGTTACCAGGCCATCGTCGACGGCGCGGTGCTGTCCGTCAAGAGGGCTCACGAGTCCTTGACGGAGGGATACCTCGACTTTGGCTCGACTGACATCGACGATGCGAGCATCAACCGCTCCATCTTCGCATATCTCGCCAATCCGTCCTCGGAGCGCGCTCGCTACGGCGACTCGGTCGACACGGCCATGACGCTGCTTCGATTCAGGCGTGCGTCGGACAACAAGGCTCTCGGTGTCCTGAACTGGTTCGCCGTGCACCCTACATCCATCTACCAGAACAGCACGATGGTGGCGGGCGACAACAAGGGCGTGGCTTCGTGGCTCATGGAGAGGGATGCTGAGAGCGACGACAGCGCGGCTGATGGGTTTGTTGCCGGCTTTGCGCAGGCCAACCATGGCGATACCTCGCCGAATGTCCTGGGGGCCTTCTGCGACGACGGAACGAATGAGGAGTGTGACCTCGAGACGAGCACCTGCGCAGACGGGATGTCGCAGAGCTGCCGCGGAAGGGGCCCGGCCTTCCAGGCGTTGGATCTCGGTATCTCGAGCGCTTATGAGATTGGGAAACGCCAGTATGATGGAGCGAAGAGGATCTATGTGAGTTTGACTCGTTACCCCTGAGGAGCGTTTGGGATGACTGACTGGACAGGACTCTCTCGACTCGTCGTCAACTCCCATCGTCGGCAACACGGTCAAGTCGTTCCACATTTTCCACAACATGGCCTTCTGGACCTTCACCGATCGGTCTGGGGCCCAGAGACAGACTTGCCCGGCCGCGCTGGGCCATTCCTTTGCAGCGGGCACCACTGATGGTCCCGGTGCTTTCGACTTCACACAGGGTGATTCCGGTAACGCGAACAATCCCCTCTGGTCTGTCGTAGGAGGCTTGCTCCGCGCACCCACGGCTCAGCAACGCCAGTGCCAACAGCCGAAGCCGGTGCTGCTCGATGTGGGCGAGATCACGATTCCGTACCCATGGAGCCCGAACATCGTGGACCTGCAGACCCTCAGGGTCGGGCAGCTCGTGATCATCGTTGGTAGCCCCGAATCAACCACCATGGCAGGTCGACGATGGAGAGAAGCCGTAGCCGATGCTTCGGGCGACCTCACGGACGAGGAACCGATCGTTGTCCTCGGCGGACCCGCCAATACATATTCGGTAATCACCCTCCCTCCCTGATTTGTAATGCGTACTATGAACATCGCTGACCGGGCAGCACTACGTGACAACCGCCGAGGAGTACGACGTCCAACGCTACGAAGGTGCCTCGACGTTCTACGGTCGCAACACTCTCGAGGCTTATATCAATCTCACCCTCACGAACCTCCCCTACCTGGCGCCCACTGCCTCCTCCCACCCGCCCTCGGGTCCTTCTCCGCCTGATAACCGCGAGAACTCGCTCAACTTCAACACGGGCGTGGTCCAAGACGGCACCCCTATCGGGCGCTCCTTCGGCGCCGTGATCACCCAGCCCTCGGCGTCGTACACCCGCGGCCAGGTCGTCAGCGTCCGCTTCCAGGGCGCGAACCCGCGAAACAACCTCCGCCTAGAGGGGACCTATGCCGCGGTCGAAAGGCAGTCCGGCAGCACCTGGACGCGGGTCAGGGACGACTCCGACTGGTTCCTGACGTACAAGTGGGAGAGGACGAACTGGTTCCTCGGGCACAGCGAGGTGACGATCCGGTGGGAGACGGGGGAGGGCGGGCAGGCGCCGCCGGCCGGGACGTATCGGATCCGGTATTACGGAGATTCGAGGAATCTGTTTGGGAGTAGGGGCTCTTTTGAGGGGGTCAGTGGGAGTTTTGTGCTGAATTAGGAGGCAGAGTAGCTTAGGTACTCGCAGGATGGCGGGGAAAGTAGGGAAGTGGGAGAGCTGGGCTGGTTGTGATTCGGGGGCGATTTAGGGGTTTATCGGGTCTGGGCCCCGGCCTTGATCTTACGCTCTACGGACCTGACCTTTATGCAGCTATTGCCTATGTTAGCCGGCTATGATGGAACCTAGAAGACCCTTTATACGCATTCGTACCACGATTGATCTGATTAACGTTAACATGATTTATCCCACCCTCTTCGCTGGCTGGTGAAGGCAATCTCTCTTTGAGAGGTGCGATATACGTACGTCCTGCCTGATCCTGCTCTACTTCCAGACGTGAACAGATAAACATGTGTTATATAAATCTCTGAAGTTAAATTCTTTACTTCTCTGAAGGGAAGGAGTTCTGTCTTGTATGCTGTCTTGTATAATCTCTCAAGTTGAGTTCTTTACTTCTCTGAATGAACGAAATCCTGCCTTGTATAATTCTCTGAAGCTGGATTCTTAACTTCCCGGTTGTTGTATGCGATCACCCCGCGGTTCCTGCTTCCTTCTCGCCGAGGTTCCCGACTCTATTTGGTACCGTCCCGAATCACACGAGATCATCTCGCGGCCCCCTTCCCCGCGGAGCGCCGTCCATTGAATAACGTTGTCACTGAGTGCTTTCCCCCGGTTTTATTGAACGGATGGAACTCTTTCCTTCGTACTTCGTTGGTTCGTACAGCAGCCCGTGCCCAAGGAATTCAATCTGCTCGTTGTTTCTACCCTCCTTGAGTTTCCCTCCTCCACCCCCTCCGCCTTATCTCCGCTCCTCTTCCGCCTCCTCCACCACCACCTACTACCTTCGGCTCTACGAAGACCTACTCTATGCCTCGTCATCTAATTAGTGAACTCTGATTCAACTCTCCAGAGTTGAGCGGAGCCTCAAGCGCACGTCCTCCGACAACGACGATATCATGGGAAAACGGAAAGTGGGCGACACGCCCTTTGACCTCCAGGCCTACTTCGAGGTTCTCGACAGCGTCCCGGACAAGGATGGTGGCATCACCGGACCGGACCAGAACTTTCAAGAGTATTTCATGCCTATTCTTCGGACTTGGGCAACTACAACGCTCCAAAGGCCTCAAGCTAAGCGCCACAACCTGGGCAAAGTCGTCGGGGACGCCTGCTATCAGACCTGGAGGAAGATCAGTACGCCCATCAACGCCTTATGTTCTTATGCTCATGTAATGCCATACTGACGAGACTACTTCTAGCCAACCAGTCTTACCCCTTCACGGAGGTCAGGCGGAGGGGCAAAGGCGACCCTGCTCTTACGGCAGAGCAGAATGATACCCTGAAGGGAACTTTTGACTCTCCCAGCGAGTTGATTGCCTACTTACAGAGTGTTCATCAGATGCCACAGGCGTCGCTCTCGAATCGAAAGGCCTCCGCATCAGCCCCCTTTTCGGAGCAGGAGAAAACACCTCACCCAGATTTCAACATCCCAGAGGGATCAAAGGCGCCCAACTACCCTTTCTCACAGACCCCCGGAGAATCTCCCGGACGTTTGGGATTGCGTCCCAGGAAGGGCAAGGAGAAGGAAAAGCAACAGGCTGACTTTCAGACGACGAAGGAGATTCAGAAGCAAGAGGAGCCGGAGTATGGCTATTCAACAGCTCAAATGGTTCCAATCGACCAAATGGAGCTCGCCTCGGATGCTGGTAGCACTCCGGAGCCAGAGGCCTCAGTTCCATTCGCCACTTCTGCTTCACCTGCTCGACAACTTTCCCGTCCCTCGACTGAAGAGGAGGAACGGGCAAAGTCTGCGCCTCTACCTATGGCATCTGGCGTAGACGGTTCAGACAACACCGCCCTGTTCGGCATTGGAGACGGCGAGAAGAAAGAAGGCGACGAGGACCCTGCAAACAACTTGGCCGTTTCTTCTGCTGATCTCGACTACTGGGCAGAGCCCATTCCCGGAAAACCTGGTCACTTCACCGAGGCTCCGAAACTGACAGGCTGCGGCCCTTGGGAGATTCCTCTGCCCGGCAACATGGATCTCGAAGTTCATCTTCTGCCACATCGCAAGGAGGCCTAGGATCTTCTAGGGGACATACGACTCCATCTCAAGTCACAGCCTCCCACCGTCACCATTAGAGTGAGCCCTAGCTAGTTGGCGCATGCCCTCTCAGATGATTCCGGCGACGGATTCATGGAGCGGTACATCAACACCATCCGCTGGAGGGCATACCGTGTCATCCTGAGCTGGGCGTACCACCTCAAAGAGCACGCGCGGCCGCCGTCACCTCGGCCTCTGGGCATTGTCGAATTCATCAAGGCTCATATCGTCAAAGAAGGCGGCCTCACTCGCGACTCCATGATCCAGCACATCAAGGGGCTCAATGGCCGCCCGTTCCTCGCTGGTAGGGACTGCCAACTGCCGGCACTGCCGATGAAGGGGAGGAGATCCGACGAGGATGAAGAGCAGCCCTTGCCCGGCCCTGAGACCAGTGTTCCGAAGACCGCAGCTCCCACGCCGCATCCACCTCATGGTCTGGAGCCTCGACAGCAGTCTCGAGTGCGTTCGTTGACTTTTGCGACTAAGGAAGCAAGCCCCTTCGTCCTCCCTGACCCAAAGCCCCAACCAGCTGGTCAAGCTGGTGACACCGGCCCGGACGGCAGATCCTCCGAGAAGCTATCGCAGGCCACTCTCCAAACCCTTCACAGACTCCACGCGCCTCTCAGCCAGGCCGGCAGCTCCTCGACAGTCCAGGCCTCTCGACCCAAGCGCCGCCGAATGATGCAGCCATTCGAGTCTGATGAAGAGAGCCATAGGGGTGGACACCAGCACCAGAGCAGCCGGCAGGCCGAGATCACGCTCCCGAAGCCTCCTACACAAGTACCCAAGAAACGTCTACACGACGATTGGGCAGATGACCTGGAGGACCGGATCAAGAAGGAGGAGTTGGATAGGGAACTTGAGGAGCGAATGAACCCGTGGCATATGGAAGGCAATATGGAGTAGCTTGATGGAGATGCGCGGAAATGGGTGCGAAGCTCGGGAAGGATGTTCGCTGGGATCATTTCTGGGTCGCACTCGCCTCTAAGGGACACGGCGTCATTGCTCTTTATGTCTGGCGTTCTTTGCTATACGCAGAAGAGCGTATATACGGGCCTCCTTCTACTCACATAGGGAGCATTCGCTGAGCAACTCGGTGCTTCTTACTAGGTAGCTAATGGAATCGGGAATATCAACCTCGGGGAAATCGTGATGTGCTGTTCATAAATCTGGAAATAAACCTCGATCATGAGCTATCAACCCTCATGTATCCATTACGCCATCTAGTATCCAACGCCCCATGTATACCGCCCTTTTTCCGTTCCGCCGCCCCCCGAGCCCTCTACCAATCCGGCGCGCTTCCGCACCCACCACCTGCCATAATCTCGAGAGGCCTCTTCCTCGCCAGCGGGGCCATGGGCCGCACGCCCGGCTTCTTGCCCCTGATGCCCTTGAACCCGGTCTTCTTGTCCAGCTCCTCGAACTGGCCTTGGCCCTCGCCCTTTTTGACGAGCCACTTGCTCGTGCCGAGCGCGGCGTCCAGCTCCTCAACGGACGGGAGCTTGACGTACACGAGCCCGTCGGCGCGCTCCTCGACATCAAACGTCGCGATGGACATCTCCGCGTCGTTCTTGCAGTCGCCGGACGAGAGGTCGAAGTTGCGCTTGTGGTACGGGCAGGACACCCACGGCGCGGGGCGGGAGGACGGCCCCGTGCCCGTGCCGTTGGAGCTGCACGCGCTGTCGGGCTTGGCGGCGTCGTCGCACGACGAGCTCCCCGCGTCGGCAGGGGAGGACTCGCCGATGAGGCCGTCCGAGAGGACGAAGGCGCGCTTGTGGGGGCACATCTGCTGGGTGGCGTAGTACCGGCCGCGGACGCGCCAGACGGCGAGCTGGGTGTCGCCGCGCTTGACGGTGGCGGAAATGCCGTTGGGCGCGTCGTCCGCGTCGGCGAAGAAGGAGGCCTCGAGCATGGGCTGCCAGGAGGTAGAGGTCCACTTTGAACGGAGGGACTTGAAGTCCTCCTTGGCGGAGCCGACGGCGTCGTCGTTGGCCCAGAAGACGGGGCGCTCCTGGCCACGGTCGATCTCGACCTCCATGTTACTGATGTTCTCGTCCGTGTTGGCGAACTGCTTGAACTTGCTTGTGACGGCGGGGTCCTTGAGAGCCTCGGCCCACTCGTCGAAGAACGAGTCAACGAGCTCCTGCATCTGAGCCTCGAGGGAGGCGCAGATGCCGAGTTTATCCTCGAGGACGACTTCCTGGAGATATTTGAGGCCGCCGGGGAGGTTTTCGAGCCAGCGGGCCGTGCGCTGGAGTTTGTCGGCAGTGCGAATGTAGAACATGAGATATCGGTCGAGGATGGGGATGACCTCGGTGGGAGGGACGTCCTTGGCGAGAAGTTCCGCGTGCTTGGGGTTGGCGCCACCATTGCCTGCGACGAAGATGTTGAAGCCCTTCTCCGTGGCGATGAGGCCGAAGCTGAAGGACGTCGGTCAGTGACATGCAGGAGAAATAGGGGGTACTATGAACACTCACTCCTTGCTCTGCGCCTCGGCACACTCGCGGACACAGCCGCTCACACCGCCCTTGAACTTGTGCGGCGCGCGGATACTCTTGTATCTCTCCTCAAGCCTAACGGCCATTCCGACACTGTCGCCAACACCATAGCGGCACCATGTCGTACCGACACAGCTCTTGACTGTTCGCAGGGACTTGGCATAGGCGTGGCCAGATTCCATGCCGGCGGCAACGAGCGCTCTCCAGATTTCGGGGAGGTCCTGCTTCTTCGCACCGAACATGTCGATACGCTGGCCGCCGGTAATCTTGGTGTAGAGGTTGTACTTGGTCGCGACCTGACCGATAACGACGAGCTTCTCTGGTGAGATCTCACCACCAGACATACGGGGGACAACGCTGTACGTGCCGTTGCGCTGAATGTTGCCGAGGAAGCGGTCGTTCGTATCCTGCAGGCCGTGCATGGGCTTGGCCATGACGTGCCTGTTCCAGAGAGAACTGAAGATGCTGCCGAGGGTGGGCTTGCAGGCCTCGCAGCCGAGAGACTCCTTGTCGTTCCCGGCCTCGCGCATGACCTCGGGGAGGGTGCGCAGGCCCTTGACCATGATGATGTTGTACAGGTCGGCACGGCTGTAGTTGAAGTGGGGGCACAGATGGTTCTTGACCTCTTGACCCATGGAGGCCATGGTCTTGTTGAAGATGGTGGTGACGATAGGCATGCAGCCTCCGCAGCCGGTGCCGGCCTTGGTGCACGCCTTGACGTCGCCGATGCTCGTGCAGGTGCCGTTCTTGACGCCCTCGACGACATCGCCCTTGGTGACGTTATGGCAGGAGCAGATCTGGGTGTCGTGGGACAGATCGTCGCCGTCGTCCTCGCCATCCTTTTGCGCGCCGAGAATGAGTTGGCTTGGCGGTAGATCCAACTCCTTCATATTCTTGACCATCGGCACAAGCTTGATGTAGTCCTTGGTGTCGCCGATCATCATGCCGCCCAGGAGATATTTGCCGTCCTCGGTGAAGATGTACTTCTTGTACACGTTCTGGAAGGGGTCGCGGTAGGTGAGGGCCTTGACAGGAGCCGGAGGCTGGCCGTTGGTCAGGGCCTCGATGGCGGTCTGCTTCTCCCCGTTCTGGGCCTTCTTCGCATACCGAGGGGGCAGGTACTTGGGGCCGTCGCGGTCAGCGAAGAAGTCTCCAAAACTGGCGACATCGACGCCGAGCAGCTTGAGCTTTGTGCTAAGGTCTGGTCGCTTGAATATCCTCCCTTCGTGAAGCTCTGATTGTGTCAGGTTGAAGGAGAGAACATCCGCCATCTCCACGCCGGGGGCGATCAGTCCAAACGTCTGGGCCTGCCAGCTCGCGCACTCGCCAATGGCAAAGATGTCGGGGATGCTCGTGCTCAGGTCATCGTTGACGATGATACCGCCTCCGCGATCCGCGCACTTGATGCCCACTTTCCGGGCGAGCTCATCTCGGGGCCGCACGCCAATGGCGAAGCAAATGGTCGAGCAGTCCATCCTCTCGCCGTCCTCGAAGACGACGCCCTGCACGTTGTTGTCGGCGTCGACCTCGATCTTGCCCACCCGCTTGCTGAGGAGAACGTCCAGACCAAGGTCCCGGACCTGGCTGACGACCATGTTGCCTGCATCCGCATCGAGCTGTCGGCTGAGGACCCAGCGGTTGCGCTCGATGAGCTTCACCTTGTCGTAGCGCTCCAGATCCATCATTGCCTTAGCGGCTTCCAGGCCCAGAAGACCACCTCCCACAACGGTACCCACCGTTCCTTCCCTCGTGTCGGCGAAGTCGATGAGTCGGGTAAGGTCGTCGATCGTGCGATACACGAAAACACCGTTGGCGTCATGGCCAGGGGTGTGTCTTGGCAAGACGGCATCCGAGCCTGTCGCCAAGACGAGAACATCATAAGGGACAACCTCGCCGGTGGAACATGTCACGTTCTTGGCCGTCGAGTCGATGTCTGTGACTTTTGTGTTGAGATGGTAGCCCAATGCGCCTTCAGGGCTGCTGTGGTACTGGGAAGCGGGTCATGTCAGCCGAATGTGACAAACGGCAACGTGCCAGAATCAGATCATGCTGGCAGTCCGAGAGATCATCCTTACCCATTCTGTGGGGTTGAGGTAGAGGTTCTCTACTTTTCGGTGGTCGAAGAAACTCGTCAGACCGACGCGGTTGTAGGCAACGTGGGCTTCCTCTCCGATGATGACGATGTTCCAGAGTCGAGTGCGGGCGTCGAGTTTGAGGACCTTTTCGCTAGGGGTGTGTTAGCGATGGTGATCGATCTCGTGGCGAACACATCGTCTAAGTGAGGTCCGTCCGACTTACACAAAGGCAATGCCCACCATCCCCAGGCCGACCACCACGAGCTTCTTGCGCTCGCCCGCCGCGACCGCCATTGTGAGGAGTGAGATCGAGAGTAGTCTGCAGGTGAGATCTGGATGAGAGATGCTGTTCTGCGATGCGGCTCGGCTGTAAGAGCACGCGCGAGGGGTATCACAATGCGACGAAATGGAAAAGTGTATGATGGAATGGGGAAAAAAAGATCCAAGTTTTGGTATTACACTCTAGATACGACGAAATATCAGTCCACGAGGGACGGGACGGGATGCCGCACGCCACTTGGCCCAGCTGGTCTTCCGGACCGGCCCAGCCATGAGAAGATGAAGTCGAAGGAGACCCGTCACAAAGGCCCAGGCAGTGCCCCTCTAGATCGTGCATCTCCGGGGGCATCGGGTTGGGGAGCTGGAGCGGGCGCTGAGGTGGGTGAGAAACTGGCATATGGGAGACGCGTGATTGGGCGGGAGGACTCGGGTGTTAGCAATTAGCATGTTCAACTGGGTGGGTGGGAGATCTGTGATGCGATCCGAGCGGGCGTCGAACGATTGCCGTGGCGGTGGTGCTGTCAGTGACGACGTCCTCGGAGGCTAAGGCACGGAGAAGCACGAGACAGAGTTGTCAGAGTGAAGGTCGAGACATTTCCAGCGATGGGGCTGATGGAGAGAGATAAGGGCCGATCCGGGAAGATAACGTGCATCTAGCCAATCAGGCGCTGCAGCGGGACAGGTGGGGCGGGAGACAGCGCCCGCGGAGAAGACAGACTCAGGAACGGGTCGCCGTAAAGATAAGCCTCCTGCTAAACATTGGATGTTCAGACTTTTAGGGGTCCTCGAGATAAGCATACAAAAGAGATCAGGGTGCCCGAGGAGAAACAACTGATTCGAGCGATTTCTTTTCGAGCTGAGGCAATTGGGCAGTGGAGGGAGAGGGATGTCAATTTTTGTGCTCAGCAACCCGTCTGAATGTGCATCTCCAGAGGCTCTGTCGAGCGTGTTAGTCAGGAGCCGCATTCACCACCTCAACCACATGAGAGTTACATGGCAATATCCAGACGCTGACTCAATAATACTTCACGGTCGTCGTATTTCTTGATACATCGTACAGACATGATAACACCCAGATCAGATGCAGATAGATGACAGCTGGAAATGGAACACCGCGCACTTACTTACCTCGTGCCTCACCCTCCAGCCCTCATGCCGACGAGGACAGGCTGCTGAAGCTCGGCACATCTCCGTCACAGTCGAAGTCTCTGTCCCAAGCCTTCTCCGGCATGATCCCTCCCGCGAGCGCCTTCTTATAGCTCCAAAGTGGTGCATCCTCCGTGTCCCACGTCCAGTACCACCACCCCCACCCCTTCTCGAACGAGTGCATCTGCGCCTCCGCGAACATCTTGAGGAACTTCTTGTACTCGTCACTCATGTCCTCCACCTTGGCGTTCGCCGGCCCGCAGTCGCACCGATCGTCCTGGCTCGGGCACCGCGGCTCCAGCACGTCCCCTCCCGCGTCCGGTGTGCGGTACGTCCCCGTCCACCGGTTCCCCCAGCCCACGTTCGTGAGGTACTTGGCGCAGTCCGAGTCCGCCTGCGACCACTCCGCGAACATGGTCGGCCCGTATCCCGTCGACCGGTCCATGCTCTCCTGTGCCTGCTTGGTCCACCCATCGCACGCGTACTCCACCTTCTTCTGGTGGCTGAACGCGATCTGGTCCGTGTTGAAGATCACGTACTGGTGCACGTCCAGCACCATGTCGTCGTACCCCGTCATCTGCCCCTGCCAGTTGTGCAGGCCCATGAAGCCGTCCCCGAATACCACCGCCGCCTTGACGCCGTTGTCGCGGACAAGCTTGTACACGTCCTCGTTCCACTGCACGACCGCCGACGTCTCCAGCTCCGTCATCTTGGGCTCGTTCGCCAGCCCGTAGAACGCGATGATGTTCTTGTACCGGTCCTGCGCGAAGAACTTGGACAGTTTGTCGTGGAACTCCACCGACCGCTTGCGGTTCTCCTCTCCGTTGGTCCCGTTAAGCCAGTTCACCGCACCCCAGCGGCCCGAGTGGTTCCACCCGTTCTGGGACCCCGGGATGCCGTGCGGGTCCAGGTTGACCCGGAGCCCGTACTTGCGCGCCCACTCGATGCCCCGGAGCAGGTACCGCCATGACGTCCGGAAAAGGTACGGCTCGTTTTCGTACAGCTCCACGGCCCAGTATCCGAACGGGATGCGGACATGGTCGAGTCCGGCGTCGCGGATCTCCTTGAATGTCGACTCGGTCACGAATGTGGCGTAGTGCTTTTCCAGGACCTCCCGCTTCTTGCGAGTCCCGAGGTGCTCACAGAGTGACCACTCGTCGATGATGTTATAGCGGGAGTCGTAGTTGAAAAAGGATGGCGTGATGAACGGCTCGAGGTTGAGCCAGCCACCCACGTTAACACCGCGAGCCGGCTTCTTCTCGTAGGGTCCCCAGCTCTTGTCCAAGGCCGGCACCTTGTCGTTCGCCCGAGCCGAGTCGTCCCATTCATCGAAAAGCCCCATGACCGGGAGACCTCCTACCATGCGGTCTGTGAAGGTGATGTTGAAGTCAGTCGTGTCTTCCCAGCTGAAAGGGTCGAGGTCTGATCCCCGCCACTGCATGGGGATGCTGTCCTTGTCCTTGCCGTCGAGGTCAACCGTAGAAGGGCCGTCGTCGGACGAATTATTGTTGTTGTTGTTCGAGACGACCACAGCTACCGGGATGATGATGGCTAGCAACACCACGAAGATTCCGGCACAGATCCCTGAGATGCGTCAGTATGTAGTCTAGGCACGACCAAGACGCCCTTCTAGAACTTACAGATCTTCTTCCGCTTCCTTACAGGTCGAGGGGGATCGTACTCGGACTCATCCTTCTCGTTAGTGGGCACACTGCTCCCGCCTCCGCCCCGCAGTTTACCAAAGAAGTTGGTGAGGCGATTTCCCTGGCCCTCCTCTAGCACGGCGCCGCTGACCATGCGTCGGTCATTTCGCTTCTGCGGTTTGGCTAGCTTGAGGGGTTTCTCATACTCCAGGTCTGAATAGCTGTCATGGGTCATCCGCTTTGTCCTCGGAGAGTCCTCATACTGGCTGAAGCGACGCTCATCTTCCCATCTTCGTCGTTCCTCTTCGGCGGCCGCTCGCCGCTTGTCTTCTTCTTTTCTTCGCTTCCTGGCCTCGTGACGCCGTCTTCTTTCTCGCTCTCGCTCTTCATCTTCGTGCTCGTATGCTTGGTCGTGTGAGCGATGACGTTGGTGTCGCTCCCGGTCCCGGTCCCGATCCCGTTCTCGTTCTCGTTCCCCGTCTCTGTCGTGACTTCTGTGTCGGTCTCGTGACTGGCCGGCGGCTCGTCTGGGGGTATCTCGGGAGTTATGGTCGTTCAATTGGGCGAGGGCATCGGCAGAGAGCGAATGCGACCGGGAGGATCTCTGCGGCTGCCTGCTGTCCTCCGAGCCCGATGCCGTTGGCGGTTTTCGTGAACGGCGTCGCTCCCGCCTTTCCTCACGCCGTTCGTCAATCTCTCGACTCTCGGCATGGGATGATCTCTGGCGGCGGTGTCGCCTCTCTCCCCCTCCGGATGAATCTCGCCGGTGACGTGGCGGGCGGGAAGAAGAATCCCTCTCCCTCGAGGGCATGCTGGTTGTGCTGATGCTGAAGAATGCAAAATCGGTGGAGTAGTGTTGACTGTGGAATGGTGTTGTGTCGCTACAGTGAACTCAAAGATATCTTCTGAGACAATGCTTTTCTTGAATGACGGGAGGGCCAAAACACCAAGCCCAAAGGACGGCGATGTTCCCTGTTCGGAGGCGTGTTGGTGACGATTGCTGTTGGCAGGGCAACAATCTTATCGGTTAGCGTACCTTACTTAAGCGAGACCCGGGGTGACCCGCCAAAGAACGCCGAGGCCGCTTTTCAAGGCCGGGGTCGATTGAGTCGCCCCGCGAATGCCGTCGCAAGCCGAACTTACATCACTGCACCGCCGTTCCCCTCGGCGAAGGAGGCAGAGGACTTCGACACTCGACCTTCTTCTGTATTTCCCAGAGAAACCCAATTCCTGTCGTCAAGTAGATTCCAGCAAAGAATTTGCACTTCCGACAAAAATCATGAAGCAGGTTACGTTACGAGCCGCCAAGAGAGCGCTGGCGCCCTCCCTGTCAACCCGCCTCCCGGTTGCCGTCGCCCTCCAGCGAGCATACTCGACACACCCACCCAACGCGAAGCTCAACCTCCCCGTCGACTACGGCACGACACCCCTACTCGCACATAGCTCGCAGGCGGCGTTGGCCTCGCCCGAGCTCTCCGCAGAAGTCCGCAATGGCACCACAAAGAAGATGAACCTCTTCCAGGCCGTCAACGACGCCCTGTCCACCGCCCTGGCCGAGGACGACTCGGTCATGGTCTTCGGCGAGGATGTGGCCTTTGGCGGCGTCTTCCGCTGCACGATGAAGCTGGCGGAAACATACGGCGCCGACCGCGTCTTCAACACCCCTCTGACGGAACAGGGCATCATGGGCTTCGCCATCGGCGCCGCAGCGGAGGGCTCGCGGCCCGTGGCCGAGATCCAGTTCGCCGACTACGTCTACCCGGCGTTCGACCAGCTCGTCAACGAGGCGGCCAAGTACCGCTACCGCGACGGAGCCTGCGGCCGCAGCGTCGGCGGGCTGACCGTCCGCATGCCCTGCGGCGGCGTCGGCCACGGCGCGCTCTACCACTCCCAGTCCCCCGAGAGCTTGTTCACTCACATCCCGGGACTGAAGGTCATCATGCCCCGCTCGCCGCTCCAGGCGAAGGGCCTCCTCCTCGCTGCCATCCGCAGCAACGACCCCTGCGTGTTCATGGAGCCCAAGATCCTGTACCGCGCTGCGGTCGAGCAGGTCCCGACGTCCTCGTACGAGCTGCCGCTCGGCAAGGCGGAGACTCTGAAGGAGGGCAAGGACGTCACCATCGTCTCGTACGGACAGCCGCTGTACACGTGCATGTCGGCGATCAAGAAGGCCGAGGAGGACCTGGGCATCTCCGTGGAGCTGATTGACCTGCGGACGCTGTACCCGTGGGACAAGGAGACGGTGTTCAACAGCGTGCGCAAGACGGGGCACTGTATCGTGGTGCACGAGTCCATGGTGAACGCCGGCATCGGAGCAGAGGTCGCGGCATCGATCCAGGAGGATCCTGAGACGTTCGTGAGGCTGGAGGCACCGGTGTCGAGGGTAGCGGGCTGGAGCATCCCGACGCCGCTGTTGTTTGAGAGGTTCAATATCCCAGATGTTGCGAGTAAGTCATTATGAGCCCCGCTGCCATTTTGAGCAGATGCTAACATTTTACCTTTCAGGGATATACGACAGCATTAAGGAGGTGTTGAAGTACTAATGCTGAGTTCATAACTCGGGCGACGATTAGACCCGTAGCTTTATCTTAGCCGAGCATTTTCCATTGAGAAGAAAATCTAGAATACATTGGCTATCTACACTTCACTGCTGAATCCTACCATTTGGAGTCGTCGACCAACCCGAGCTGTTGGGTGAGGAGTTGAGGGCTCACGTTGGGGTCTACTGCCCTTTTCCGCCCAGGAGCTCTTTATACTGCCAGCTGAATGCTTCAAGTAAGTCCGTCTGACTCCGGTTCCTCTTTCCACCACAACATGAGCCCGCCATTCCGGGGCTATAGGTAAGCGGCCGTCGTCGCGCCCGAAGTCCTTCCAGGATCGAATAACAAGCCGATGAGTCCCGTGACAGTCCTCCTTAATAGTGACTTCGCACTCCGTCGGACAATGCCGACAAGCAAATGCAACGCGTGTCCCCGGCACTGACCAGAGGCATTTCTCGATGCTCCTCTCCAGCCGGGTGTCGCGGCTGATGGGCAACTCCTCCTGCTTCTCTAGCTGCCAGAGTCTCAGGCCACCGGGGGGCACATTTACATGCGGGCAGAGGGGAATGAGAAAGTTGAAGTGATGAAAGTCCTGTTGGCAAATGGCGCCCGATCCCGGTACGGGCGACGGGTTTATGGAGCTGAACGCCCGTTCCTCGTACACAGTGAAGCGGCCGTCGAGTATCTTTGACTCAGCCCGATAAGATTCTTTAACGGGGAGTAAGTCGTCCGACTCGTAGCTAAATGGGGCTAGTAGATTTTCTAGGTGCTGTTTCTGGGTATCATTTAGTCGTGAGAGCCGGGTGTACTTGAGGGCGAGCTGGACGTGGTTGTGCTGGAGTCGGGGATGGCCGAGAAAATACAGGTCCCGGAGAAGGGTCGAGTATCTGAGGGCAAGCCGGAGGTGGTTGTCCAGGCGTCGGGGACGTCCGTGATAGAACATTTCCTCAACGATGGGAGTAGAAAACCATGCACATGGTGTTTTGGGTGTTGAGGGCGTGTCCGCCAGGTCCACGCGGTGCAGGCTGCAACAGCCGACGCAAACCCAACATGTTGGCGACACATATGCAAGCCCAGTCCAGAAGGTCATCTGCTCGGAAGTGGAGAGAGTCTCTAGTGCGGAAGGCCAATATTGAGCGTATTGCGTCCGTAAAGCTCTGCAGGTATGCGATAGAATGAAAAGGTCGTGGAGCGCGAGCTCGGCCGAAATAAGCAGTAGGATTTCGACGGGGAGATCGAGGAGACTTGTTTTGCTGGCGGTCGGCTCATGTTGGGAGGACGAGGATCGTTGGCAACGCGAGTCGTTTCTTCGTCTTCTTATGAACCCAGGCAGGTGTTTGATTCTCTTCTTGATGGACATCATGATAGTGACCAGTGGTGTTTGGAGCCGACTGTAGACAGGGCTGTTCGATCAGACCATCCAGATGCGTTCCAATGGACTCGGACAAGTCAGATCCTCCCCAAGACTACCCCTTATTCCTATATATGGATTCATCGTGATTCTATGGCGCCTCAGCCTGACACCGCCATGCAACTGTAGCCTTATGCGCCATACTTCCAGAACTGCGTTGACGCCTGTGGATGATGGTGAGCTGCTGCACACCGACATGATAGCTCGCGGTGAGGCGCAAGTGGCAGTACAACTGCAGGAGTATCATCATTCATCGTCAGCGCCGACGTCTCAGGTCTGCTCAAGATCCAACGCCTCAGATCTGGGTGGATGAAAAGGGGCGGTGCACGGACCACGTTTCTCCACGTGATGCTCCGTCGGCGGGAGTGTTGGCGGGGCAGGAGACACCATGGAACATCCGCGACAACAGCCACCAAGCCCAACCTCGAGTTGCCCTCACCCCTTCATCCCACAGCTCTGCACCCGCCCATTCGCAAGGCAGAATGTCCTCAGAGCTCGAGATCGTCTCGGCTTTCGTCGAGGGAGCTCCTCCCGGCGAGGTAAGTACCGCAACCCTCTCCTCTCCTCGGCCCACCATGTCGTCATCAGAACCATGAGGAGGCTGACCTTTTGAAGCTCGCAGATGTTGTCGCAGGTAATTAGCTGCACCACCGATCCCTCGAGACGCTCGAATCGAAGCTGACCTTCTACCCAGACATCAAGTCTCTGACCGAGTCGAACCCCGACGTCATCTCCGAGCTCGGTTCGGCATTCCAGAAGTACAACGAGGAGCAGTTCACCACCGTCAAGCTGCCTGGTAGCAGCCAGTCGGTCAGTGGCGCCAATATTGACTAGGAGGAGGACTCCCATGCTGACCCGGAGCTTCAGGTGCTTGTCAGCTCCCACAACTCGCTCGGCGACGGCCAGTACTTTGACGTGGAGAGCAGCTCGAGCTTCTCCTTCGACCACATCACCCAGAAGGCCAGCAATGCATCGTCTTACGTGCTGGAGGGCGCACAGGCCGACCTTGTGTACGTTTGAGACTTAAAAGGCCACGCCCGGCTTTGCTTCCCGCAAGGCTGACACAGGAACAGCAAGTCGACCCTGAAGAGCTTGAGCACCTACGTCAAGGAGCACTTCGCCAACGCTGCCTACGGCGTCTACCCCACTGAGAACGACTCCAAGATTGCCATCATCATCGTGTCGAACAAGTACAGCCCGAACAACTTCTGGTAGGTTGCCCACACGCACCGGTCCCTGGGACAGACAGCTGACGGCAACTAGGAATGGTCGCTGGCGCTCCCAGTACATCTTCGATCCCTCCTCGGGCTCTCTCGAGGGCTCGATCAAGGTCGACGTCCACTACTACGAGGACGGCAACGTCCGCCTGCTCACCGACAAGTTGTCCTCTGCCAGCATCCCCTCCGGCACCGGCGCAGGCATCGCCAAGGAGATCTCGTTGAACGAGAAGAAGTACCAGGAGGAGCTGAACAAGGGCTTCGTCAACCTGAGCGAGGGCGCGTTCAAGGGCCTGCGGAGACAGCTGCCCGTGACGAGGCAGAAGATTGAGTGGGACAAGGTCACCAGCTACAGGTTAGGACAGGACATTGGTGGCGGCAGCTCGAGGCGGTAGACAAGTGGTTCCGAAGACGCATACAAAGCACCTGGACTCCTCCCTGAAATACCACGACCTTCTCCACATAGCTATCGACCCCTCATCTGACCGTGCGGGAACGGCTAGTTCAGCCTTATCTCGGAAGAAGGACGTGGAACGGCACAGAGAAATGGGGTGGATTCCGTGACATGGCATTCCGAGGGGATCCCGAGCGGATTGCCGCTGCGGGACAGAACCCCCCCAATCGTTCGACGCTCCCCCTTTCGGGGGTAACAATTTCCATGGGCCGGCTAGCAGAGACGGAGTCGGATTGACTATTCCACATGGTCGACCCCGAACAAAGTCCGTGAGAGGCCAATGAGGAGGAGGTTGCTCTAATTTACGCTGCCGTGATTGGTCGTTTTCAACCTGACTCAGGCGGGCCGGATCACCCTCGGCCCCTGGCGTCGGGGTCAAGGCCTGTGCCTTCGGTGGCATAAGCCTGTGAAATGGCGAAAAATCCACCCCCCAATTTTCGGACCCCGTTCAGGTGCTTGCTCCCCCGTCCATTTTCCTCAACCTCTGGTCTTGCTAGCAGCACGGGCTCAACAACATCCGAGGAACCACCTTCTGGCCTGATCTCCGACCGCCTTCTCCTAGCTCTCCCTCTTCAACCCTCTCCGAGCCCATCGCTGCCGACCGTCGACCTCGTCAACCGTTCCAGACAACCCGCTACACTCCGTCACCATGGGCCTCGAACTCACCTACCAGGATGTTGCTGAGCACAACACCAAGAAGGATCTCTATGTCGTGATCTCCGATAAGATCTACGACTGCACCAAGTTTGTCGACGAGCACCCGTACGTTCCCCTATATTGCACGCGCTGTGTAACGTGTCTCCGATTCGCCAATCCGTCGCCCCCAGCCGCGTCAGCCGGCGCTCACTATCCAGTCTTATCGCTAACACCCCTTTTCGCAGTGGTGGCGAGGAGGTCCTGCTCGATGTTGCCGGCCAGGATTCCACCGAGGCCTTCGAGGATGTCGGCCACAGCGACGAGGCCCGCGAGACCCTCGAGCAGCTCTACGTCGGCGACCTGAAGCGCCAGGTAGGCACCCCCTTGGAGCGAGCCGCTGTCCCCGACTTCGCACGGCATGCTGACAGACTCTCCCCAACAGCCTGGCGACCCCCAGCCCAACAAGACCGCCTACGGCGCCACCACCTCCTCCAGCAAGTCCAGCGGCGACTCCACCGGCCTCGGCATCGGCCTCTACGCCTTCCTCCTCGTCGGCGGCCTTGCCGGCTACGGCGCATGGCAGTACCTGCAGCAGCAGCAAGCTGTTTAAGGGACCTGCGCCCGCGGGTTGTACACTACACATGACACCGGCCTTTCGCGCACCGTGATCTCCGACGCACAAATGAGGCCCCGGAGAGTAGGGTCTCTGCAGCGCGGGGACTGACAGGCTTGCGCGCCAAGAGGACAGACAAGGAGCAAAACGGATACGAGCCGGGAACAGCTGCTCGGCAGGGGCAAGCTCGGTGAAGAGGGACGGCGATCTCAGAGCGCCGTCTGCAGACTTATGACCATTTTAATAGAATTGACCGTTGAATCCATTTAGTCATTGTTTTCTTGCTGGAGCTCGGGCCTCGGCCTGGGCCTCTTGCTCTGATGCAAGACCTCAATGAATTGTGATGCGCTTTGATGTCGGTCTGAGTCGCCTCCCACGAGACGACTCTTGGAATTTAATAGAACTGACATCTCTGAGAGTCAAAGGGCCGATTGGCGGCAGCGATTCACTAGGCGAGGAACAGTGTGACTGGGCTATTGTATGGCTATCTGTATGGCTGTACTGCCGTCCCATTGTCATGAGAGGCCGGGCCAAACAATGAGCGTGATCCATCGCAGCATGAACAGGGCGACTTGATGGGTGAACAGAAGATCCACAGCCAGAAATAAAATCCCAGAAATCACTCAAGTCCATCCTGTCTTCCCTCTTGCTCGCTGAAACGTTTTCCCTATACATACCAAAACTAAAGGCAGCTTTCCCAGTTCACGATCTTGGACCCTTGAGTCTTCACCGAACCACACCGAAGAACCGGTCAAGCCGTTGAGCGATCTGCGCTAAACCATTCCGAGCCTTTCTCGTCAGATCCGACCCACTTAAGGTGGACCTGTGGCGCCATGACTGTGCCACATGCCACACCGCCACACTCTGGGCCAATGTTGAGCCCGGAGCTCGAAGGACCAGTCCTTTCAACATCTGCCGACCACACTCCTTCGACAACCCACGAGCGTCAAGAGCAAGACCAGCTCACATCTCCCGCCACTCACGACGCTGCAGGCTCCCTTGAAAGGGGTGATTCACTCCCACAGTCCGCCGGACAGCCGCTCACCCCGACAAGTCTCCCGGGAGACAGCACTGCGCCTGCGGCTTCGAAGACCGACGACGTCAAAGACAGGCCTCCATCCCGCGACGGTCCAGTCCCTGAGGCCAACAGACCCGGAAGCAGCCGAGAGAACCCGGTCGTCCTTAACGAGTCGGCAGTCGCATCTCCGGTAAAGCACCGGCCCTCTCCCCTTGGCGTCCTCGTGAAGAAGAAGAAGTCGTCATTCCTCCAGGACGCACTCGCCGCGACCGCTCTATACGTAGAGACGCCCCGACAGAAGGAGTTCGCAGTCGTCCAGCAGACCGAAGCGCACGAGCCCGCTATCGTTCTCAAGCCCAAGGCCACTGACGAAGAGGAAACCGCCTCCGTCCCTGCGCCCAAGAAGCGAAGAGTCAAGACATCGAAACCCAAGATAAGCGCCGAGGCCCGCAAGCTCGAGGACGAAGCTCGGAAGGCGAAGCTCAACCTCGACGCGCAGAAGCTTGCCAAGCAACTGCAGGAGGCGATCCCTACTGAGGTACACGACCACTTTGCCGAATTCGCCCAGCTGCTCAAGGACTCCGCCGATCCGACCGTCGACACGCGGGACCCTAACCCAGAGCCTGCGCCTCTGCCGTCGACCGAGGACAAAAAGAGCAAGAAGAGGACGAGGAAGAAGAAGGACGAGAACGCGGAGAAGTCGGAGCAGCCGAAGAAGCGGCAGCGTCGATCGGCCAAGGGTAACTAATCCTCAACGCGATTCTCGCATGGTCCGAGCCTCCTCGACGTCCGCAGCTTTCCAACTGGAGCTCCTTCTTCTCGACAACGCCACATCGTAATCACCGCCGGTATTTCCTTGTACTAGCCTCTTTCGCTGTCATTTCTCCCTGGTGAATCGCGGGTCTCGTCTACGGTCTTTTCCTCACTCTTTCGGCCAACCAGAACCATGTCTTTCCTCGAGAAACAGAAGGCCAGCTTCAGCGGCGCCCTCGCGTCCGCTTCGAGCAGGCTGAGCGTCAAGAGCACAGCTTTCGCCCCAGCATCGCCCGCCTCGTCCGTCGGTAGCGCCGCGGGAAGGAAGGACACGACGCCCTCGAAGCGCAAGCCCGCGGTGGACGGCGTCGATGACACGAATACGATCATCCTGCTCATGACGTACATCCACGAGTACCTCCGCGCGCAGACCGAGCCCAAGACGGCACCAGAGGTCATGCGCCACCTCGAGCAGAACCTGTACATGCGCGACGGCAGCGTCCCGAAGTACCAGAAGATCATCGACGCCCTCCGCGCGCAGAACGTCGTCCGCTTCATCCCAGACCCGCAGCTCTCGGAGCAGAAGTGGGACTCGGGATCGTACGTCTACCTGGGCAAGCTGGGCGGCATCAAGGACAAGGTCGGCCTCCTCGCCCACCTCCAGGCCAAGTCCACCATGGACCCCCTCCAGTATAAGGAGCTC
This sequence comes from Furcasterigmium furcatum, assembly GCA_001599815.1. Classification (NCBI taxonomy): domain Eukaryota; kingdom Fungi; phylum Ascomycota; class Sordariomycetes; order Glomerellales; family Plectosphaerellaceae; genus Furcasterigmium; species Furcasterigmium furcatum. The sequence continues at coordinate 1,487,812 of BCIA01000007.1, forward strand.
AAGGAGGGCTGGCCGCAGTGTGACGCGGCGCTCAACGAGCTCGAGCGCGAGCACAAGATCATCATGGTCCGCGAGAAGAAGGGCCCCAAGCACATCTTCATCGACGACCCGACCCTCCACCACAAGGTCGAGACGGACTTCCTCAGGATGTGGCAGCGCGTCAACGTCCCCGGCCCGGAGGACCTGGTTAAGAAGCTGGTCGCCGCCGGGCAGAAACCCGCGAGCGCCGACCCCAGCCTGATCAAGCAGGCCGATGGGGGCATCAAGAAGAAGAAGCGCGCGAACCGCCGCACCGCCATGACGACCAACGTGCACATGCAGCACCTCCTCAAGGACTTCAGCGGGCAGAGGAAGTAGCAGCATCGTCTGCCGATGCGAGACGCTTTCCCCTTTGCTTTCCTTCTCTTTTCCTTTTTTCGAGTTCTTTCTTTTTCTCACGGACGGGGAGGGCGGTTTGTTTTATGGAGTTTGGGACATGCGGGACAGGGATGGCAATCTGGACCTGGACCTGGTCATTTGGGCGTCGCGGGCGTAAAGGATACCATTGCATCCCCGTATTATTATTATTTTACGGCGAGGCTGCCACAGAGCGGGCAGCGGTGTATACCAAACGAGTATAGAGAAAAGTGCCGAGACTCAACCTCGGCGGCGGCCTTCAGGGGCAAACGGATGGGACGGCAGGCAGGTAGACTTGCGAGGCAGTCTCTGAATAGATACACAGGTGCACACATGTCTGTACCCCTGCGTGATTTCCGCCGCGGCTGTGAATGTGCATGCTGTGTCAACATCCAGCCGACAATTGTTGCCCTAAGTCCCTAGGAGCCAAGCCAAGCCGTGTAACATTCGGTCAAGTACTCATCTTCACGGCCAGGGGCACCACGTGTTCAACCTCGGTAGCAGGCTTTCATTGCGCGCTGTCGTCGATGAGAATGTCCTTCAGCCACATGCCCCTTCTTGGGCGGACAGGTACACCGTCGCTGCCCTCCACAGTCTCCACGCTTTCGGCCCTCTGCTCCTGCTGTTGCTCCTGCTGTTCGGGCCTCGAGGCCTCGCGCAGCGCCCGCTCGAACACGCCCATGAGGACGTCGACCTCCTGCATCCCGCCGACGCGCCAGCGGCCCTGGACGGTGAGCGTCGGGACTCCCTTGACCACGGTTCCGCTCTGCGCGGCGTCGGCGTCGGTGTCCCGGAGGTCGAGAAGGGCCCGATTGGCTTCGGAAAGGGGCAGGCCGGCTTCTCTCGCGAGGTTCATCAACAGGGTTGGGGACGAGATATCCTGGCCGTGTTCGAAATGAGCGGCGAAAAGGCTATCTAGGAGGCGTGACTGGGGTGAAGGATAGGGATTGAGGACTGGGCCTGATGTCGAATGTGTCGCATCGGGGGGCTGGGAGGAGAAGTCTGCGGCCAGTGGCTGTGTCTGTGATGAGGAGAGGGTGCTCGCCACGGTATAGCGAGAGGCGAGACGGAGTAGGGCATGAGAGGCAGACGAACTGCCCGTCATGCCGGCGCTGAGGCGGAAGTTGATACCAGCCTGAGCGCCGGCTTGGGCGATCCGATCTTGGAGTTCTTGCCGGATTGGCTCCAGAAGCTTGGACTTGGGCTGGCCTTTTTGCTAGTGTTAGCGATACAGTTCGAGGTATGAAAAGGGGATGTGCTCTTACCAGTCTTTTCGAGGTTGGGATAGAGATAGAAAGGCCTCCAGACAACGTCAAAGACGGCATCCGGGTGTTGGCCCCGAAACAGGTCCATGGCGTTGTCGAGGTACTTCTTGCCGATGTAACACCAGGGACAGAGAGTGTCCGAGAAGACCTCGATCTGTATCCGCACCATGTCGTCAGTGTACCGGCTCTCCGGAGCTTCGCGATGTAAGCTGTGAAGAGAAGGGATGAGTGGCGAATAAGGGGGGCTGCCCACGGATTAGAAGCCAGGCTTTAAGTGCCGAGGGGTATTGTGATATTGGAGGACGACGGGAGGAAAGGACGGGGGGTATCAAGGGCTAGTATTACAGAAAAAGGGCAAGGGATATATGTGATGGGCGACATGCCAGCGATTGGACATGTCCGTCGTCCCGATGAATCCAGGGGGTGGTGGACCGACCGGGGCAGCGCGCGGCGTCAGCGACCCCGTCGTCACCCCAGTCAGTGGCTTTGATCGTGGGGATGTGGTTGCCGAGCCCCATCCACGAGCACATCCCGTCCCATACATCCCATTCCCAGGACCATAACCCCCGGTCCTCGCTGTTGGCTAGCTTGACCCGGCCCGCCTGTGTGGTCACGATGTTGAGTTAGAAGGATTAGCCAAGTCTTGAATGTGCCAATGTCTCTGCCAAGATGTCGCGTTGGGGAAGGCTGAGAGACACCGGCAACGACGCCGCCGCCGCCCATGCGCCGGCTTGCGGCGCCTTGCGAAGGGGCCCGAGGAGAGGACGGGGCCAAGACAAGGCATACGAGTATAGGGCGACATGAAGAGAACAAAGCCTCTCTCTGATCACTTGCAGGACCACGGGAAAAGAAAGCATGGCTGGGCTGGGGCTGGGATGGTTGGTCCGGTCTCGTTCAGCTGTAGGTATGGTAAGTTCCGCGCACGCTTCTGCTGGGATCCCGGCCGTGCTGAAGGGGCGTGACCCCGCTGCTGGATCGATAATTTCTATGCGAGACATGACTGACACGAAAAAAAGGCAAGACGATGGTCTCTGGCCAAGGGAATTAGACGCCTGGTCCGGGCCATGCGCGGGCGCCTTGCAAGGTATGACGAAGAAAGGTCCGTAGCTTTTCGGGGTGGCGCCCATCACCGGGACCCGCATCCCTGGATGCTTATTAGCACGCAGGTGCTTGCGCCCGAACTTCATCGGCTGCACGTCCGCTGCCAGCGCGCAAGAGTGGACCTGACTGACCGCCATCAGGCCACAATTCCACCCGTTCGTTGTCCGGGCACCTCAGGCCTCGTTGCGCCTGCTTGCGGATGAGACGATATGGCGTTCAGCTCGCTCGGGGGGGATTCCGGTCAAGGCCTGGGAGACGGCTCGGCGTGGGTGCGGGCGACCACGCGGACGTGAGACACTGACGCCACAACACGACCTTGCTGCTGGCTGCTGGCTGCTTGGGCACACATCGCCACCACCTCAGTCAGGGCTGTCCGCGTGGTGGAGGACGACTTTGCATGCCTCTGCCGCGGGCGACAGCCTATCGTGGGCCTCGACGCCCGAGGCATCGTCGATCAAGGGTGCTCAAACTTCGCACTAGCGAAATGTGACCGCTGCCAGAACGGCTGATCCTCCATCCAACAGAGATGGACTCGGCCAACGACACGAAGAATGGCCATCGGTGGCCGTGCCGCTCCGCCAGCGCAGACGATGCGGCGGTGCCTGCCTCTGCCCGCCCTCTAGTCCGCGGTTGCAAAGACACAGGCCAGGGAGCGGGACAATCTTGGTGATGAGCATCTGGATATTGTGTGATTGATCACAAATCACATCGGCGATGGATGACCCCGAATAGGGGCCAGTGTTCTGTAGTTCAGCGAATCATCACCCTTAGGTGCCGTCGGCTGCCGCACAATCCCCGTCTGCCAGTGGTCGATACCGTGGTTCAGGTGGCGGGCACGGTGGAGGATGAACCCGTCGGTGGTTCTCCAGAGATTCTGGATTTGTCAACATCGTGGAATGGTCCTGTGCTTAATCGAGGCGCCCTGCGCCCGGGAACCAGAACCCTGTGCTCGCGTGTCGCTGGCGGCGCCTAGCCAGCGGTGACGACCTCTGGCCGACCTGGCCAGAAAGTAATCATGACCGCGAGCCAACGTCGCGCTCCTTGACCCCCGTGAGATGATGTGCTGTGACCACCGCCAAATCCCTCCACGTGCGTCGCCGCGCCAGCAGCCAGCCGCATGGGTGGGCGAGGCGCGGGTCCAGGCCATCGAGATCGTTCTACCCATGGACCGCCAGGAGCAAAAGTCCCTGTCTTGCGATCTCGACGCCGGTCGGTGTGCTCCGTGATCGACGGGAGTTCAGGGATCAAAAGGCCAGCAGAGCATTTCTGTTCTAGACACGAGTTCGAAACAGAAGTGGATGTGAGCCAGAAAGACGAGAATCGGCCGTCTCTCAGCCCCCCCTTCATTCGTGGAAATACCTACCTGCCTGAGGCGGTATGTGGAGGTCGAAGAAGTGCAAGTCGAGTCGGGTGCCAAAAGGATGGGAGGAGGGAAAGTGGTCTCCGCCTGCCGCCCAGGGGCGTGCAGAAGGAGCCACCCACCCACGGGTCTGTCGCTCCCGCGCGCCGATCAACGCATTGGCCGCTGCATAAATTCGACTTGCTCCCCGCCGTCTGCACGGAACCTAGGAAACTTTGAACGGCCCGCAAAGGCTCAGCTCCTCACCGGCAGCACAGCGCTCTCCCAAACCCCCACCGGGCGACCAAGACATGGACATTCAGCTCGTACTCGTGACTTTGCCCCGGCATTTCCAGGTTTCCAGGTTTCAAGGGGGGCCGCCGGAAAGTTCCCTGACGAGTCCTTGCCCCCCTTGAACCCTTCCCATTGAATCCAGGCATTTCCCCGACAAGCAATGGTCCAAGCGCCGGCCGCCCCAAAACGAAACGAAACAAAAACGTGGGAAACACCACGGATTGACTTTAGCTTCCCTGACGACCTAGCGTAGTGTCGTCCGTGCTCGAGGTGGACAGAGCTCGGAGCTCACCCTCCCGTGTTTAGCTCTCAACGTGGGAACCACTCACTCCTGATCTGCGGCTGTGATCCCCTCGGCTCCGAGCATCACTCACGCGACACCACATGGCCGTCCGTTCGCAAGGTGGTGACTCGATGCGTTCATGTCACATATCACACTCGTCACCCCACGCACGGCCGCCCTCTTCTCGGCTGAGAAGCCGACCCGAACGCTCGGACATGTCGTGTCCTCACTCTCGCCTCACAACTTGCATCTCACGTCACCATCGTGGCATCTGGCAAGCCATTGCAATGAAAAAAACGCAGAATTTCTGGCCTACTCCTACATACACGGCAGTGCCGTCCCCTGTACTTTTTTTGGTGCCCGTCCTGCCATGTCCTTGGTGCCCTCTGGGCACATGTCTGCGTTCCTGCTCGAGAAACTCCGAGGGCCGACCCCCCTTTGCCTTGGGCTATGCATGATATGAGCCCAGTGTTCATCAGAGTCCGTCTTCCCTTCCCAAGTCTATAGAGCCCAAACGCGCGCAATTGTACAAAGCAAAACAGAACATGACTGGCCCCTTGGGCAGCGGAGGTATCGTTTCGGGGCGGGAACAACTCCTAATCGGAGCCCTCCCACCCTCGAGAGGTATTAGAAAGTCGTATGTATTTACCAGAGCCTCCGGCTGTTCCCCCGCACTGACAGCGCGGGGTGCATCATGATTGCCGAGAGGATGAAACGAAGGAAATCGGTAGAGAGAAGAGTGAGCTCCCCTGTTCGTGGTACAGAGCGTCTGCACAGGCGACGGGAGCACGAAACTTGTGGCGGCGAGAATCAGTTCTACTGAGCAGCAGCCCACAGCTCGCTCTGACGGCCCTTAACGTCATAACCACCAGTCGGGGGCTCGGTGCTCTGAGGGCGGCGCACCTGGCCGGGGTTGCCGTAGGAAAACATCTGGCCGCCGAGGCCAGGGGCGGGGTAGCCCTCGGGCTCCGGGTACATGTAGCTGTTGCCGCCGTTGCTGTGCGCGGGCGAGGCAACATGGGAAGGCGACTGCCAGCCGACGCTCGCCATGGCGGGACTGCCACCGGCGCTACCGGGGCCAGAGTGCTGCTCAATGCTGGGCTCGAGAGTCGGGGGAGGGATGCTGATGCCGTAGCCGGTAGGGTGCGAAGTGGGGCGGATTCCGTTGCTGTAGCCAGTCGAGGTCGTCGAGGCAGGGCTGCCGATGTGCATGTCGCGCTGAAGGTGAACGGGCAGCGAGGTGTTGCCACCATACTGGAATTCGGCGTTGGCGCGCTGCATCTGGTCCGCGCTGGGCGACATGGAAAGGGTCCGCTGAGCCGGCGAGGGAGTAGTCAGGGGGGAACCACGGTTGGACATGCCATCGGCATCAGAACGAGTAGAGCCGGGTTTGACGCTTGCTCCCCGCGCAGTCAGGGCCGCGGCAGTGGCCGCAGCAGCCTCCTCAACGGTGCCAGTGTGATGATTCTGATGGCGAGTGAGGGTAGTACGCCGGGTGAAAGTCTTCTGACAATCAGCGTAGGGGCACTTGTAGGGGCGCCTGCCATCGTGAATCCTGCGGTGTCGCGCAAGACTGCTGCTATCACTAAAGGGCTGCACAGAGGTTAGCCGGCTGCGCCGCATGTCATAACGAAGGGGGTGGAATGCTCACCTTGCCGCATCGCTCACACATGTGAGGCTTCTCGCCAGTATGGACGCGCTGGTGGACGGTGAGAGCAGAACGCTGGATGAACTGCTTGCCGCAGTCGGGCCAGTCGCAAACATGGGGACGAACTCCAGAGTGGATGCGTTCTAAGTGGGATTAGTACATTGATCTCAATAACCCCAAGAGAAACCCGACTCACCGTGACGAGCAAGATCGCTTCGTCGCGCAAAGCGCTTGCCACAGGTAGTGCAAGGATAAGCCTTGACCTGCTGCTGGGCTTGCTGCTGGCCCTGCTGGCCAGAAGCATCGGGGGCCTTATACTGATGCATGGCCTGGCCCATGTTAGGAGGGCCGCCGGGGAGGATCATGGTAACGACCGGAGGGGCGATGTGCTGCTGGCCGTTACCAGGCATAGACATGGGACCGTGACCCATAGGGCCAGGAGAAGGATAAGAGCGCGGTGCGCTGTCCAGGTGGCGGGGCGCCGAATAACGGGAGTGCTCGGACCCGTGAGGGGAGCCGGCGCGGTCCATGGGGGCCTCGGAAAGGTTTCGGGCAGTGAGCTGCGGCAGCTGAGGCATGTGACGCTCGGGGGTAGAACCCGACTGATGGTGGTGGTGGAGGGATGCCATACTGTGATGCTTCTGATCCATGATATTGCCAATGTCCATTACTTGGATGGGAGCCGACAGGATCATGGGGACGAAGATTCGTAAGGATCGGAGGTCGAGGTCTTGTTCCTGGCGCTCGGATCACCTGTTCTGCGGGAGAGGTTCTAGCGCTCGGATCGCCTTGCGACGGGTAGGGATATGCTGGCTATTGAGCTTTGGCAGGATGTGCAACCTGGAAGGTGTTGGTCAACAGTCTGAACGGAAAAAGGCCAAGTAATAAGGGACATGGATCAGAGAGCTAAAGGCATCGACGCTCGCGACCGATCAAGTCGAGATGGCATCATGGAAGTTGCCAAAATATTGGGGAGGGAAAGTGAGGTTGGAAGAGTTGAACAAGTGCGGACGGTAAAAAGGAAGGGGCCGATGTGTTTTATCTGGCGGTGAAGAACGTACCTAGGTATTCGCGGTTGCGATTGGGTTGGCGGTTGGAATCGACGAGTCGAAAATGATCAACTCTGTTGGTACTGTTTATTGGTCCTTGACTCAGGAGTTCCGTAAAGGGAGCGTCGCAGGTGCGCGCGCTGTAACGAAAACGCGGTGGCGAGTGGTTTGTGGCCGAGATGGCGGTGGCGATCGTTGATGCCGTGGAGGCAACGAAGTGAAGGAAAAGTCGCGTGCGGTGTGGGTTGGGAAAAGATTACAACCGGGTGTTGCTCCGCGGTGGGGGAGAAGGAGCGCGCAGAGGTGTGAAATCACAAGACGCGTGCTTGTAGGGTCGAGGAAAGTGTTGAGTGTGTCGCGATGGATTAAGACACGCGTCGGGAGGATGTACTGGCGTGATGCAAAAAGTCGAGGGTTTCGTCGTGATGGATCGTGGCCGGCACTTCCCGCTTCAAGGTGTATCGAGTCGAACCGGACAAGGAAAGCCTGGCAATCGACGAGATGGATTGGATTCTGCCCAGAAAGACCAGTATCGAAGGTCTGGTCGATGAGCAGGTCGGAGGGAATCCCGGTCGGTGGAGGAGGAAGTTGCGTCGACTCGTTTCTCGTGAAAAAGGGGACGATGCGTCAGAGAGCAGGGGGCAGTCTGAAGTTTCCCCTGGAAGGGATGGGTGTTAGTAGGGAGAACAGCCAGAAAGAAGGACGAGAAGAGGCAAGGCGTCTGAAAGTAGACGGTGATGATAGGAGAGGGCGCTCGGCCGCAGACAAGGCGTGTGGTGCTGATGCCTTGACCTCGGCGAGGGTGGTGTGTTTGGGGAACGGTTTTGGGCAGACAGTGGTGAGAGATTCGTCGGGTGGTGAGGTAAACGTTGGAAACGCCAGCAGCCAAGACGCCTTGCCAAAATCGGGGGGTGCAGACGGGAGACCAGGCAGGGTTTTGCGCTGGCCGCATGTGTTAGGGGAAAAGTGGGGCGGGCTAGGGGAAAGGGGAGTGAATGCTGAGCTGCTGGCTGTGAATGGACCCGAGAAAAAATTGTCAGGGACTGGAGGGCCTGCGGCGTGACCGCCCGGGCAGGCACATTCAGGTGGTGGATCCGGACACCTCGGGCATCCGACGGAGGTGGAGGGTGCAGATGCCACCACCTGCCGCCACAGCTGCAGCTGAACGGCGACAAGACAAGACAAGACACCCAAGTCGTAAGACCACACCCGACCCCTGAGATCACCCGCGAATCCTCCGACGAGGAGGATCTGCCTGCTGCTCAAAGTCCCAGACAGCCGGGTTGGACCTTGCGGGTTGAGCCAGCACACAGCACCGCAGGCCATGCTCCCTGTTACGGCATGAGGCAGCCGGCGGGTGATGCGTGGCCGGCGACCTGTGGCACGACCGGGGCCAGAGAACAAGACGGCCTGCCCTGGTTGAACAGAGCAAGGGCAGTAAAGGGGGCTGGAAGCTGACGGGCAGGGAGGAGTGCAACGACGGACGGGATAGACGGGACCAAGGAAAAGATTGCTTCGCCACTCACAGGATGAGATGCTGCCAGCTGAGGAAGGCAAAAAGGCTGCTGACGACTGAGGCTGGAAACGGGGACTGACAGAAACCGGGTATCAAAAAAAAGTCGTAAAAGGCGTCCTTCGTTTCGACAAAAGAAATGTGCAGTTGCTAGGGGCCTGTCACGGGCGATGCTGGCATGAACCGGTGGTCGGAAGAAGAAATGTTGATGACGACGGGTAGGGTATCACAGGCTGGAATACCTAGCGGTGGTGGCGATGATGATGAAGAGTCAAGATGGATGGTAGAAGAGACAGAGAGCGGACCATGCGGCGCGCTCGCGGATGGGAAGCTTTGGTATTATAACAGCCCGGGGCTCGTGGGAGCGAGCAGAGTGACTGGCCATTACGAGTAATCTCATGCTATGTACCGGCATATGACCTCCCATGCGTGCGGCCCCTGGCCTGGAGAGCGAGAACGGCATCATGACCCAGCTACCCACTGCCGCGGTGTCCATGGGTTGGGCAGGGAGATCTGCCTCGCCAACCCTCATTTGTTGCTGGTTTGGAGCAAAACAGCGTCCGAGCGGGCGCCCCAAGTCGAGGTACTTTGTTCGGCTCGCCCACCGCGTGAGGTATTCCTCTTCGAGTCTAGCACGGCCGTGGCAGTTTGCAGATGGGGAGGCGTTGAAACGAACCGATGATGAGATGAGGCAGCCTGGAAAATACAGCAGGCGGGCCAAATTGCCCACCTCAGCATGAGATGAGGCGAGTTGGGTATGGTTCAGGGGTTTGTCCTGAGCAGGTACCATCGCGGTACCCCGAACCGGTTGCTCGTGCATGCTGCTAATCGCGGGCTGCTGGGAGGTACACAGGCAGTACGCTGCCCGAAGCGGGCGGCGATCACCAGCTGCCCAGGTGGCATCAATGGGACCGAACCCACTAAACCAGGGGTGGCCCAGCGACCCCCGGCCTACGCTACTAAAAATTCCGGCCAGGGAACAGCCCTGTGGTGTTCCTTCCCTGCCATGAGGTGGCGCGAAGTTGATGCAAGGACGATGTGAGGAAGCCACGCCTGCCAATACACAGCGATTGGATGCAAACCACGGCGGTCTTTCCTTCTCGTCGTGATGAATGGATGGGGCCGGAACTCCCCTCTTCTCCGAACACCACCACCTCAGGATATCTAATGCTCCCGTCCCGTCCTTCCTATGGGCATCACATCACACCGAGAAGCTCATGACAAAATCACAAAGCAACCCAGCTTGCTGTGCGCCTCCCTTGCCTCGCTCTCAGTACCTACATACATGAGGTAGGGGGCCACAAGCCTATTTCGATTCAAGATTCAGTCATTCCTCGGAGTCGCCGGTATATTCTAAACAGTCGTCACCGCATTTCCACCTGTCCTGGGCTGTCCTGGCAGCCACCAAACACCATCGACTTGTCACTCCTCCACCCCCCACTCTTCGGTCAGGAGCTGAGACAACAACCTGCTGGGTCGCCCATCCTGACCTGACTAGCCGGACTGGCTCCTCTTGGGCTTGTTGATCTGGTGTTTCTAGGCAAGAGTACGCACGTATCGACCGGATGATCCTGGTTCAGTCCAGGTTGTTTCGATCCGCCAGCATCGTTGAGGTGCCCATCGCGGTCGCCGCATGTGCGTGTACTTGGAATCAACGACGTTGGAACGGTTCAACGCCCGGCCCCGAGAGCAAATCAGCAACGGCTGCATCAACGTGCCGAGTCCGCACAGACTAGTCGCTCTTGATTTGGCAATTTGCCTTGCCCTGCACCCGCAAATCAGGCGCTCAGACGCCGCATGTGTCGTCGGGTGAATCCCATTGATATTGAAACAAAACTGTCGGTCCGGTTCCGTCATTGTGGCCCCGGCGAGCGCAACTGTCGCATATTGGAGGAGCGCCAGCCCTTCGACGATCCCTGGCCTTCTAGAAGGCTTCCCTGGGCTCGGGCCACAACCATTTCGGCAGGGAGAAGGAAATGATCACCATGTGGCACTCCATCTGCAATGATCACTCAGTCAGCTGGCCACCCGACGACGCCCGCTAGTTGACGCCAACAAGCCAGTTCAGTAGTACCCAGACAAGCCAAGCATCCGCTGCATGCGTCGAGCCGACCATGTTGGCCTCATGCCCATCCTCGCCGCTCCAAACAGACCAGCGTTCCCGTTCTGCCTCGAATAGAGCGAGCTGAGGAGAGTCGGCAGACTCAAGGGCAACACCCCCCTCCACCAAGATCTCTAACGACGACCTGCAGGGAGGAGCGGGGCATGGCATGCCCGCAACCAAAGAGGCGCAACGTCAATGGCTCCATGGGGAGACCGAGAGCACATGCATAAAGCGAGGAAATGAGGCTAACCCTGTCCGGAAGGCTTCCAGAACGACGCTAGAATGGAACGAGTGCGTGGAACGCAGGGATGTCATGGATCATCATCACAGGCCGCGAATTCCCCCTGCTGCGCCCCAGCCTCAGAAGCCTTCGAGAAGACACCCGGCTGCAACACACGGGGGCGCCTTGACCAACGCATTGCATCATGATAAGGGAGATCCCCGTTCCTCAATGCTGGTCTGTGACCGAGAACATTCGAACCAGACCAGACTCTGCGGGACGTCGAACGCTGCCGCTCAACCGGTCTGCGAATGAGACACGGTCTCCGGGCGTGTTTCCCCTGAACGGGGAAAAGGGGGACTTTTCTTTGCATGAACAATCATCGGCTGCAGACTCCCTCCCACACATTCATTTCCACTCAGGCGACTATTGCAGCTTCCGGAGCAGCCCAGGCAGATTCCACCTCCTCGACAGTATTGTGTATCCATTCACCGGTTGCCCATCAGATTTGATGAAGCTGATCGCTAGCGTCTTATCGACTGTGAGCGCGTGGACCCCCAAGATAATTCGGGAAATTGAGAGATCACCACCACCACCCACCACATTGCGGAAAGTGGTGCGCAATCACCGTTGGCGGCGCGCCGCTACAACGGCTGCGTTTTTCCCAGCAAGGCCGCCACGACTCGATCAATACCCACGAGAGCGCCAGGTCGCCTGCACTAAATGGTGGCAACTCTCTCATGGAGGGACGTTTCAGGCGTCGTTGATAGCTTCGTCGGGCATCATGAGGGGCCACAATGGACAAATAGCCAGTCCCGTTGCCCCGGCCGGAAGATCGCCGCGATGCCAGGCGATGCTAGCTTCCAGGCATCTTCCATGCGTCCTTCTGTCGATTCAGGGAGCTTCGTCCATCATGCGGCGGTGCAGACGGGAATTGAGGCCCTGCCTGGTCTGGTCTGGGGCAGATGACAGGGCCCAGCACCAGGGTGTTCAGGGCTGCTCATTGGGTAACATTACCCGTCATCTCCTGTTTCAGCCTCGAGTCCTTCAGCTCCTCGCAAATCCTTTCTATTTTTGACTCGTTTTCTTTCCGCACCTCGTGTAGCGCTTCTCCTCCTCATCTAACCATCTCGTGCTAATCTGCTAGCTCAGGGCAGAGCCATGTGGTTGCCACGAAATCTGCCAATAGCACCGCCTTGGCTTCCTGTCCTCTCGCTTACATGAGCCCCATGTCAGCAAGGGGAATCTACGTCGTCACGCCACCTGAGTGAGGATCGAGAGACCGAAAACGCATCCGATTTCTCGATTTGCTTTGGTACGCCGCGGGCACTCATCTGCTGGGTGGTCCTGTCACTTGACCTCACGCGACTTGTGGCCGTCCTGACCAGCCAACTCCAAACGAGGCCATGTAACGAGGAAGCGAACATTGACAACAACAATAAATGTTCAATCCCGAAATCCTGCGCTTCAAGCAAGCGATCCCACGCCCATCAGGACATCAGATCCTGCTTGGAGTTGGATGATCTACGCACGTAACGTGCTTGGCTTCGAAAGACGGCCTCAAAAGGCATCGACGTTGGTCCCATTGGCCTCCAGACAGGCAGACAAGTTCTCGGGTATTGACGACGGGATCATCTCCGATCCGACCTGACTGACGCACGATTTGATCTTGCGCACATTGATAGGTCCACTCACATTGTAGTCATGAGGCGGTTGGTCAGGTCACATAATAATGATCGGGAGCTTCGGCGTCCCTCCGAGGCGCGACTTACCTGATGCATCGCCGAATCGTCGTGCTAGAGGCACCGGTCCAAACGGCATTTCCGCGTTTGCCCCCCTTCAGGCGCGGAGATCGCACGAGCCGAGATGGAAGTGGGCACGACGGGACATGACGAACGTCTTGAAGAGTTGTCAGCTCCACCGCCCAAGCCAGTCTCTGCCGACGGCGACTGGGCTGCCACGAGGCCAAGGCTTTTGATGAGATGGTCTGTGTCCAGCCTTATTCGAGCTTCCATCAGTAATTACGAGACCGTTGAATAGATGTTCAAGGGGTCCCTGCCTACCCACTGGACCGGCCAAATCACCAAAGAACCAAAGCCGCTTCCGCACAGCTTGTTGCGCCTGGTGCAGTCCAGCGGCCGTTATATTTACGCTGTAACGTTCTGAGTTGAGTGGCTCGTGGAGAGCTGGCTGATTGAGTAGTCATGAAGCCGGGAGGCCGGGGTATCTCGCTGAGTCAGGTAGATCTAAGATGTAGCGAGTAGTTATTCGTAGATCCTGGCTGCCCAGCGAGCATTGGGCAACTGAAGCCGCACCGTTGAGCACGGATCAGTCCAGCCAACGACCATCGATTAACGACGACGACGACTACTGCCACTACTACCACCACTACTACTACTACCTACTCATCCTAGGTCCAGGAGGAAGCCAGAATCTCCGGGTATAGTCCGAATCACTCACGAAGATGTGGACCTCTTCGACGCATGGGCCTCGACGTGCCAGTTACACCCAGGTACTAAAATGGCACCGAAGTTGCCTGCGAGCCTCGATAATGCGGTCAGGGTCAGAGATAGGCTACATTGACGACATCGACAAGGAACCCTGACGCGACTACGGGCATTTCAAGCATCATTTTCAGCCAGTGACTTCGGGGGTTTGTTTTCTGGTCAAGCTCATGTCGGGATAGGAACTTGTTTGCTGGTGCGCCAAGTGCCTGGACAGCCACGAAGCCGATCATGGCGCCCATCTCACCAGTCGAGGCCGAGGAAGGTAACTGTTGCAAAAACCGAGGTCCGAAATCCGGTTGCGCGTGGGTAGCAGCCACTGCGGGAGTGGTTGGCATCCTTGCAGTCAAGCAAACATTGCGCGGCCGAGAACCAGGTGCTATAGGTGCTCTCGGTCCGATCAGTCCGATCAGTCGGGTTCGTGCCCCTCTACGTCGCCGGCGTCCATAACAGCAACACTGGCAGGTCAGCTTTTCGGGCCACTGCTCTTGCTCTTCGAAGATCGACTGCGGTGGAACGCAGAGGCGTTATGAATCGCCTATCCCACGGGCGCCAAGCCAAAGCTGATGGACGCCAAAATGTCTTACTATTGCTGCTGTCGCGTCCTAATCCGAGACGGCGTGTTTGCCTGCATAATAGTGACGACTCAGCAAGGCTGTGACAGGGATTTGGGGGTGTATGACCCATCGAGGTAGCACTGCGTATTCTTATCGACGATCTGGTACCGGGCAGACATGAAGGCGGTGAAAGAGGCGGACAGACAGCCTTCACGTTCACTCGCATCTTGGCTGGTTGGAACCGTTCACATCATGAGGAATGTTGTCTTGAGTCTCGCTAGAAACACTAGGATGAGTGGGCAGGGAATTCTCGCGCTTCGGGAGGATGTTCGATGGTCTGAATTAACAATACCTCTGCAGTAGTAACAATCCTGATCTCGGACACTTCCATATTCGCGAGATTGGGCTTGCCGCGCGTGGACCTATCCTACTTAGATCACTCATCGGGCTGGTTGATGGTGGTGGTTCCAGGCCCGGGATGCTCCCTGCATATATGCTGCTCCTGGTCATGCGGCGGGTCGAACGCGGTTCCAGACCGCTGGCAGCCAGTACTAGTACTACACTGATAGTCAGCCCGTCCATATCATGCACCGCTTACATCCCACGAGTAAGAGGAGGCCCAGCCGAGCGGCAAACCGAACCTAACAGTGGCAGATGGTTTAGCAGATCCTCCCCAGTATCGCCGTTTCTGTCACCACGCCCCGGAGAAGGCGTGGTCACGTAGCATCGAGGCATCATGCCCTCCCTCCATGCGGCGTCGACGAGTGTGACATGTCCAGATTGGACGTGCATAAAGACAGGCTGCCAGCCCGAGCTGCAAGCAAACTGCAAATCCAGAACTTATATGAGATATGACGATTTGTTCTCTTGGACAGGGGGCCTGGCCAATATTCTTCCTATATCAGGCTTACGGAGATGCAGCCGAGCAACCACGACATGGCCGTCTCTCCCAACGAGGCCACTTCGAGTCGCCGGCATCCCGCCTAAAGTCGACGCCATCGGTGATCACAGCAAACTGGTTCAGGGATGGAACTCCGCTCCTGCAACGGGATACCAGGAGCGGCTCAAGTCTGCCACCCTGTCCCAGCGGCGGGCCTCCCACTTGTTTCCCGCTCTTTTGCACCTCCTGATTTGTACATGCGTGCAAGGGTACGTTCGAGGGTGGGACGCGAATATTCCCCTAGGAACGGACCGCGCCGTTCGTTTGAAGCCTCGCGCACCTCGCGGGGGAGGTTCTTGGTCTCGTCTCGACGTGTCACGTCCCCATTTGCTTCGTGGATAGGCAGGCGAGACACACGGCTCGGCTGGTCGACGACGACTCCTTCATAGCCTAGGGCTCAACTAGGTCTCGATACTCCTTTCTCATTCTTATCCATCCGGGGAACAAATGCAGAGCAGATCTGGCGTTCCACCCCCCACACCTCCCGGGGGTAATTCTGCCTCAGTGGCCCCTCATCACACCCCGTGTCTAGTGCGGGATGTCCCACGTCCCAGGCTGTTGGTTGTTGGCGAGCCGTGGATCCTGCTCTGGCCTCACATGGCCCCTCTAGACGGCGTTGCAGCAAAGTGCAGAGTGACAGAGGCCCAACATTGGCTGGCTGGAGAGGACTCGGTTGCCGGCCTAAGCCCTCGGGGGGGTCGAAGTGTCCCGGGGGAGGAGGCGAATCACTCCACCACGGCAACAAACTTGACGCCGCCACGAAGGAGTTTCCTGCATGTGTAACACCCCACCCCCTGCTCCGGAACGTTTACGCGCGAGGCGTCCGGACCCAAGTACCGGGTTAGCGAGGGCGATTATGTGTGGCGGACGGCCCAGCCTGCCAGCCGCTGTCTCGACCGGTTGCTCTGCCGCACAGAAACCTGCAAGCCATCCTTGCCTGCTGCAATAGCAAGCTGGCTGTGATAAAAGACCGGTGAGAGACGATTCACACTGTCTCGGGGAGGCGGGGAGCCGGCCGGCCTCTACTGCTCCCCCTGTTGGATACCGGCTCGTGGGCTCGTCGCAGCGCCGAGATATTTCGGTCTGGGATGACCGGCGAGTGAATACGGGTGAGGGGATTCACATCAAACATTGGGCCGCCTGATAGACCGGTATGCTTACCAGAACCAGAACTCTGCAGACGCGGTTGGTGATGCCATCAAACCATTCACAGGGCCTCCTCTGGCCGAAGGTGAATCCGGGGATCTATTGTGCCATTCCGGCCCGCGGGGGTTGTGATCCCATCAACAGACCATACTTCTTGGCTCCCTGCCGTCCATCAATTCACGTTGCTTGCTTCTTCTTTCCCGCGTATGGAAGCAAGCACGCATTGTTGTTCACGGGATGCCGTAGATCCCTCGGTCACTATCATGTAAGTCAGGCTTGGGATCCCACAGCGGCGGGATATAAATGATGGAGTCTTCTCACCATCTGGACGTGTTCTACTTCCCTCATCTTCAACAGCTCTCTCAGCTACCAAGAAACACATCTGACTACAATTACGGAAACTCACTTGGAAAAGACCGCAATCATGCCCGCCGCGATGCCCACCCGCAGCACCATCCCCTCTCACAACGAGATCCTCGACATTGGCGGCTCCGTCATGTGCGACGGCATCCTTGATCGCGTCAAGGAAGCTCTCCTCAACCACAAGCCTGACAACCAGAAGCCCCTCGTCCTGCCGGACGAGCTGCTCTACGATGACGTCGGCCTCGACATCTGGGCCAAGATCATCTTCACCCCCGAGTTCTACCAGACAAGGGACGAGATCGAGCTGTTCGAGAGGAACAGCACCGAGATTGCGAAGCACATCCCCCTCGGGAGTGTCATGGTTGATCTCGGTGCAGGGTGAGTCCAACATCCATTCTCATGTCATGTAACTTGCTCGCATGCTTCACGTCCTTGGCATCGCCCATCACCCCTGTCCCCTGTCCCGGACAGCACCACCACCAAGGGGGGAGGTGTGACGTGGTGGTGTGGGTGTTGAGGAAAGAGACATCTGCCACACCTAGAGCCTTACCGGAACGGCATACGCGGTGGTTACACAGCTTCGGCAGAAGAGGGGAATGCGTCGTGTCACCATCCTTACGCGCGTACGGACATGGAGGTTTACGTATCGTGGCCTGCTCTTGAGTGACTGCCGCATCAGTCGAGAAGTCCCTTTGTGTTTATTTGTCATGAGGCCCGTTGGCTGACCCTGAATCTACGTGGCAGTGATCTTCGCAAGGTCGGCAGGCTCCTTTCCGTCCTCGAGAAGCGCGGCGACAAGACGACCTACCTCGCGCTCGACATCTCGTACAAATCCCTGCGCACGAACCTCGACGAGCTCGCGCCCAAGCACGAGAATGTCACCTGCTCCGGCCTCTGGGGCGACTTCCTCGGGGGCCTCCACTGGGTCGACAACCTCGACCCGGTCAAGCCGCGCGTGTTCCTCTCGCTAGGATCGGTGCTCTTCAACAACGCCACAGCCACCGCCGTCACAGACCTGAAGAAGTGGACCGCCCTCATGCGGCCTCAGGACCTCATTCTCGCCGGCATGGACGGCCACTCGATCCGGGAGCACCATGACAAGGTCTGGGCCGCGTACCACGCCCACGATGATCTGTACGCCGAGTTCTGGGCAAACGGCTTTGCGCACGCCAACGCCCTGCTGGGCGAGGAGTGGCTGCGCCCCGACGACTGGGAGACCTGCGGCGAGTTTGACGAGAGCGAGGGCCGCCACCGCTTCTTCTTCCGCGCGAAGGGCGACGTGGAGCTCGGAACTTCGGGGAAGGTGCTCGCCGCCGGCCAGGAGATCGAGTGGTTCGATGCCCACAAGCACGATGAGATGGAGGTCAGGGCCATGTGCGCGCTGGCTGGCTTGGCTATTGTGAAGGTGTGGAAGATGCCTGGCTCTGAGATGAGTATGTTGACACTCAACCCCTTTTCGAGTTCGAGGACGAGACTGACAGCGATCCCCAGCCCAGTACCTTCTGAAGCGCAAGGATGGCCGCGAAAACAGCCCCAGCGATGTCGACAGTGCGATTAGCATGGTGTGATCGATGAACTGCTCGCATGATGAGAGAGAAGAGAGAGGGAGAGAGTGGGTGTCGAGGAACTTCTCTGGCCGTGACAGCATACATAGACAGTGGGGTGACGCAGAGCGACGTGGGGTTCTCAGGTATGGCACGGCAACATGCCAGTAATGAACATTAGCATTATCACACGAGACACAATATGCCTTCTTCGTTTTCAACATGATGCACGACGTCTTCCCACCACCACGATCTGTCTTTGAGGGCGGTGGGGAGGCTCTCGTCGTTCAAGCCAAGCTGTTCTTCATCCATCCATGATCGAATGTGCTTCATCGCCGCATATGCTGGAGGCACGCTCTAGATGATCGTCAGCTCGGCTTGAGGCTCGATGGGGACAGATAGGATACGCACTGATCTAACTGAAGTTGCTGTCACCGTCTCGAACCAATAGTGCGCAGTTTGTCCGGCATCGGGAGGCGTATTTGGGGCAAGTAAGCCCAGGAGAAACACCGGGAAGAACGGTGCTTGGGCCGTGAAAAGGGGACCAGAAGTCGGCATGCGATACACACACTGGGAGAGTTTTGAAATGTTGATGACCACTTCTTTGTGGGAGCGAGGCAGGCTGGAAGAGGCCCCTGTCAGTAAAGTTTCCTCGCAGGATTGGAAGGGTAACCTACCGTAAGAGTCGGCACTGGAGGTAAATAATGGCAGCCAGTCTCCACGCCTCAGCAGTCAAGTAGGTCATGCCCGCCACATCATTGACAAATCTTTGACCGGGTGGGGTGTTTCGGTCACAATCTGACAAGAGCGCCTCTGTCGAGGAGTAACCATTGTCAGAGTAACCCAGATACCACTGCTTCTCGCTTTCAAGTCCAAACCATTGCCGTAGATTGTACAGCCCCTGCAGCATTCGTTCCGCAGCCACTGGGAGAATTGGTGAGTCGTTGTCCTTCTCCAGTAAGGTTGTCAGATAAGTGATTTGTGCGAATCTATGCAGAAGGCTGGGAGAGCAGCCACAGGCACCGTGGATCTCTCGCGTGGCCTTCTCCGAGGAATGGGCGAGTAGAAACTGAAAACACTCGTTGTCGGTGCTGATATAGCCTAGAGGCGTCATGGGCAGGGCAAGAATGACGACCCTACTAGATATGATGGCGCTGGCGGTGCGACTTTTCGACGGTGTTGGGCCGTGGGCGTCCCAATACCTATACTTCGAATCGGTCATGTTGAGAATGTGGCAGGCGACCTTGGCACCCTCGAGCCAGCGAGGATGAGCGCTCTTCGGGCGACGACGCTCGGGAGAGATGACATCCATCATATTAAGAAGCGCGATGGATGCGACCAAGGTTTCATCGTCGCCTGGGGCGGGGCCGGATTGGAAGGATTCCAGTCCTTGTGTGAGAAGATTGACAGCTCTGTTGTAATGTCTGTTGGATCGCAGACGAACCCTCTCATCGGGTAGGTAGTCGAGGACGTATGTGCTGGCAAGTGCCAGCATCGCATGGCAAACGCCGTCGTTCTTGTCAGCCATGGCGGGTATATCGTAAAGCCAACAGTTGGTGTCCCGCAGTATTGTTCGCCCAGTGCACCAAGCCGTTCGATCTGACACATATTGAGTTGGCGAGGCCATTGAAAGCGGGATAACATGCATGAAAACTTACAAAAATTGAACAGCTGGCCATTCGGCCTGCTCAAACGTCTGTATCCAAGGCCTGGGGGTGGTCGCTCGATGTATACCTGCGGGCTGAGAGGCACCGTGGGTCGACGCGTCAAGACTACAGATCCGACCGGCGACGAGTTCACTAATGATAATGGTCGCTTGATGCCGACGGAGATGGCTGGCTGTTGCTGCCGTCGATACTGTGACCAACTACACTTGATGTAGCCATTGACACCAGGAACGACGAAGTGACGAGCCTGGTGTAGATCCGCAATCCATTCCTTTGCATTGTCTCGGAATGGATTTTCGAAGTCTGGCGAGCCAGGCTTCTGCTGAGGGGGGGTATCACTTCTGATAGTGATGGGTGAGAGTGTGTTTGAGAAGCGGGAGCCAGAAGTGGCTGGCGTCTGGTCTTCTACCCAGTCTACTTATCGATCAGTTAAAGGCGGCCCAGGGCAGGCCGAGGCCTTAAACGTCTATTCTATAGTTGTGATGGGGTTACATTGGAAGGCCGGGCGGCCGGTCAGGCGCACTTACCAAGGGTGGCGGGTGAGGTTGATGAGCCGTCCGGGCCCGTGAAAGGCGGAGGCGCGAAGAGCGAGTCTTCTGGTGGCAAGAAGAGGTCATTGGAGAACTGTACGGCGTAGTATGCAGGATCGTCAACCGGGTAAGTGTACGGGTACGCAGCCGCCACGACAGCCCCTATAGAAGGCGCCGGGTCCAAGTGCTCAGCCGGGTATGAAGAGTTGAGGGATAGATCCGGTGAGGGTGAACGGCTGTCATCGTACTTTGGGCGTTTGACTAGATGGGCGGACATTGGGCGCTGAGACAGGACCCATGCCTGCCTCCCGTCTGCCTCTGCCTCTCTGCCTCTGCCTCTGCTCTGCCGTGCGTGCGCCGCGCTTGTGACCGAAGAGAAAAGCAAGAGCAGCGAGCGGCGGCTGCGAAAGCTTATGCGATGACTGTAGGTGGGCGTGTGGTTGGTCTGGGCGTTGCTCACCAGGCCAGGCCGGACGGTCGGGGATTGGGGGCGATGAGGGCTTCCGGCGCGTGTTGTTGGTCGAGAATGAAGGGGGTGAGATGAAGGGCGTGTGAGAGGAGACGGCCGCCGGCGATGGAAGGCTGACTAGCTGGGGGTTGATGGAGCGATGATGCGAGATGTAGGTGTGTCTCGCAGGGAGCTGACGGCCGGTGAAGACCTGAGCAAAGAATAGGTGGGCGGAGGGAGACAAACGCGCGCCCTGAGACAGGACAGGACAGCCAATGCCGGTGAGAGCTCCCAAAGACGCCCAAAGGCCCGTTGCCAAGTTGCTCCTTCCCGGCCTTGACCTTGGTTGACCGGTTCACTGTCCCAGCGCCCCAACGGACTGGACCCTGGCAGAGGGGGAAAGTGGGGTCCAGGTGGGTGCCTTCCGACTCTCACGTTCCGTTCAGTGGATGCTCTCCTCTTTCCCCGGAACTGGGAATGTCAATGGGGGCGGCAGGAGCATTGGAGGCTCCAAGCGACAGTGGGACGGAAAGGCAAAGTCAAGTCTTGGGTTGTTGCGCGGGCAGAATTTGAGAGCAAGACAAAACGCCCGTCCAATCCAGCATCGACATCGGCGAAGAGGGTTTCCCTGACTGACGGTGAACGGAACGACGAGACGAAGGAGACAAGGGACCAAGCGAGGGATCGTCGACTTGATCACAGAAACCACGGCCGGCTGGGCTGGCGGGTGATTGAGAAGTGACAGAGAATGCTTCTCCGGCAACCCGTCCCTGCTCCCAAGATATTTTGTTTCCCGCCAAAAGGCCCTGTCCCTCGCCTCCTCGCCTCCTGGAGCCCAGGACTTCCCCAGGGCCACGAGAACACGCATCCGTCGGTGACACCATGGTGCCCTCTCCCGGCTGAGTGCCTGGCGGCTCGACGCCATGCGCCTCTGGCGATGTTTTTGACTGGACCACGCAGATGCACTTACCCTGGGGCGAACGGGAGACGGCTGACGGGCCACTGTCGAAGGAGCTGGAACAATCTATTTGAGCATCCGACGGAACGCCCCTCTCGTCGTAGAGCAGGCCGTGACGCTGCGGTGTGCAGCAGCCTCCCGATGGCCAGCCAGCCAGCCAGCAAACCCCCCGTCCGTCCTGCGCGATATCTTGTACATAGGTACTAACAAAACGTTGTGGCGGAAGAGGGCGTCCTCATCGGGAAGCTCCCCCGCTTCCCAAGAATCGACAACATCGCGGACTGGATGGACGCCGACGACGGCAAGGCAACAAGCGACATGGGTTATGAGTCTGGCCATGATGCGTCTTGCCAGCTCGGCTTCCGCAAAGCAGGGAGGTAGGCAGATTGCTGGGGAAGCTCGCTTCGGAGATCGATAGACCCTCGTCGAGATCGCCAACACTCGCGTCTGAACCTCACTCATTGGCCGCTTGGAGAGCCAAGAGTTCCCTGACAGGGTCTCCATCCACTCCCCTTCACAGAGTCAAATTCGGAGATGGGCCCCGTCTCCAACCGTTGACCCTCCCCAGTACCTTTAACTCCTCCCTCGCAAACATACCTCTCTGCCGGACCAGGACGAGCGTCCGGGCCTACCCAGATCTTGCTACGGTCCAGGGGGATCTTTCTGCTCGTCAAGAAGACCGAGCAGACCAGTTTTTGCGGCTGTCGCCCCAGGACGACTTGCCATCGGCCTCAACACCACGAGATCTCGCCCTGTGGTACCTCCGCTGGGCGAGTCTGGGGCTTTGAGAACCCCCACAACCCGCCGCGAGTAAAGCAAACCCTGGCCCACTCGCACTCGGCGCCCTGCCGCCAACCAACATAACACACGCCGATTGCCTGCCGACCCAAGGCGCCGGCAGCAAAGCCCTCCGCGATTTCGACCCTCAATCGAAACACCACCCAAGATCGCCGACCACAGCCAGCTTAACGCGAGGGTGGCCCAAATCGCCTGTCCAGGACGCCAGCAGACCGTTGACATCAACGGCCCGGACGCCAACGGCTCGGATCACGACGTCCGCGCTTGGTTCAACCCCTCAGCTGGTCGCGACGTGTGACGCGTGCTTCGACCGAGTCGACTGCATGGGCGTCCATGCCCATTGATTGCCGGCTGCAATGATGGCCTCTCAATCGCCTCGGAATGCTCAGGACCTCTCCATTTCGGCATTGCTCCTCCCGAGCGCCCCTGATCCCTCTACCATCATCCGCGCCCTTCTCCACAAGCACATCGACAAGGCCATGCGGTCGTTACCTCCGCGCCGGGATGACTCGGAGGCCGGCCTCATCACTCACATTGGCGACACCATCATTCATCTTCAGAGCATGCTGTCTCATATCGCCGAGGAGCTTATCGACGATCACTTCGTCAAAGAAAAGACAAATAGCGTCTTGGGCCGGTCTGCGGATGGGGGCAACATGAGCAACTTGATGCCCTTGGCGCATTTCAATGAATCTTACAGGGTGTTGAAGTAGGTTATCATTCTTCGAGCAGGCAATGAGAACATCGATTGACTTGGGAACAGAACTGTCCAGCAGTCGCTGGGCCAAAGTCTGGCTGACACCACACACGCCTGGGTGAGCAGAAGGGAGAAGCACGTACCACGACATGAAGCAGCGCCTGCACCAGAACCGAATTTCAGCCCTCGCTCGTCCTTCTCGACGTCCAACCAGACAGATTCACAATCAGGGGCGAGATTCGGCCATCAGAGGACAGTCTCGGTTGCCTCGCCCGTCAGCATCAAACCTTCGCCAGAGTCGAGCGACTCTGCCTCCAGTCCTGGCGTGAAACAAGAACCGCCGGTAGACTATGAGATGGATATTGACATGGACGTCGACATGAATTCGCTTAAGAGCCGGGGCAAAGGTATTTACAAATGCAAGTATGGGTTGGAATGCACAAAGGGCGGCGTCGATAGGAATGGGAGGATCGTCATCTTCGAGCGGAATTGTATGTTTCGGTGAGTATGGTCCCCCCCTAATCGCCAGGCGAATCGCCAGCTGACATCGTAGCAGGCAACACATGGACAAGCACGAGAAGCCGTTCAGGTGTGACCTGCCTGGGTGTCCAAATACTGATGGATTTGCAAGGAGGGATCAACTGGACAGGCATAAGAAGAATGTCAAACATAATTAATGGGTCATGAGCGAACGACAGACGGTCCGGGGCTGATTATGAAACTTTTTCTTTTTGCTGATGAGCCTTCCACGGCCCCGTCAGAGAGGAAACAATCGCTGGGAGAGACAGCGAAAGGGGGGCGGAGAGGGCGGGACGGACCCCGCCGACACGCCAACGCGCTCCAAGGGCCGGCAGATCTCGAGACCCAGGCGAAAGGTTGGGTCCACACCGATTGGTGGCGTGAGAGGCTCCCCAGATGGGCTGTGGCCCTGGATACAGCGAGCGCGCGGGAACTGCTTGTCCCAATGAGGAAACAGGATGCATGGAAACCCTCACCGGTGAAGGCATGTCCGGTGGACCCCGCGGCCCAGCGGCCTGGGAGGAGGGAGTGTGTGCGAATATAAATCTCCGCATCGACCAGACGTCGTGCAGTCGCCGTCTCCTCTACCCGACATTCAGTGTTTACCCTTCTTCCACCCCAGCTTGTCCACCCAGGTCTCGGGAAATGACACTGCTCCCACGACCGCCATTCTGCCTTGGCGGTGTCGATGATACACCCGTACGCCCCGCTTCATTCTTGGCTGCGAAAGAGATGGTAGCGGAGTCCTCAGAGGCACGCGCTCCCTTTTGCCGAAGTGCCTGGGCTGCGGTACGTAACGCACCATCCCACAAAGTCCCTCGGGGCGTCGCCGGCACTCCGCGCCCGGAAACAACGCGGCGGCATTCAGCTTGCAGGTCCCTGGCCCCGGAGTGCCGAGGGAAGGCACAGCAATGCGTCACAACGCCTTGCCTGTCCTGGAGGAACATGACTGAATTGGAAAGCTTGCCTTCCCGCAAGTGTCATGAACATATCTTGTTGGGCGACGACATGCCGTGAGCCGTGCTTGCACTTTCGGCGACCAGACGGCCGACTTTGTACGGAGGGCTGGCTGTCCTCCGGTGCACGACATCGACGATGCCTTCTGACAGGTGGGAGGGAAGGGGGGCGCCCTCCCCGAGTGCAGGAGGCGGGCACCCACCTGCCAGGGGGCTCGCTATGCCGCGGAAAGGGCGTCAAGATGATGCAGCGAGTCTGTGATCGCGACGCTACGATCCCTCGAGCATGGGCCACATGGCTGCTGTGGGCACCGTAAACCCCCGCGCGAGTCTTTTCTCCAAGGGGAGCAAGGACTGTCTGAGGGGAGGGAGAAAAGAGACAACAGCAACGAGATTGTGAAAGATGACGGATTTAGCTGGGACGACGTTGGAAGAGAAAACAACGCTATTGTGGTGTTATACACGCTCATTGGCCGCTTTGGCAGGGTCAAAGGCGCGCCGGCGTGGTTCGGTGGACTGGGCCGAAGCACGAAGACGACTTCCGTGTGGGGATTAAAGGACGAGGGTGGTCCGGTAGCTGGCCGTGATGGGTGATGGGCCGGACATCGACAAGACGTCGCGCTTATTACGGCTCATCAACGGCGATAGCGAGTGGGCCGGCAGAGAGGCACAGGACACCGCAGCATTCGCACGACGCTTCACAGAGAATGCCCAAGAGTTGCCCTTGCCCCCCCGTCGCCCGCCCTCGCAGAAGATAGGCGTCGACCCGCCCAGTCGGAGCCCTGGTCGACCTGTCAGAAGAGTGCTTAGCATCTCTTCGTCAAGGATCCTGGAGGGGCGCGCGGGTTGGCATCTCCAGATCCTACGCGAATCGGACAATGTCACACACGCACATCGGGTAATTGAGTTCGGGCGTACTTGTTGGAGTTGCCTCTTCCCCCTCTGAGGGATCCGTGGATCCGCTCGAGGCCGTCGCCAACTGCTCGTCTTGGTTGTTATAAAGAGGACGGCGCTCGCCGCCGGCTGTCCTCCTCCTCCTCCTCTGCGCAAACCATCAGCTCACACCGCCTGCAACACGCCTCGCTCCTACATCACATTCCCTCCCCATTCTCCCATGATGGCAGTCATGACACCACCAAACATCCAAGATGCCAAGTCCATCATCATCGTGGGCGCTGGCAACTTTGGTGCCACCACGGCACTGTTCCTTGCCACAGTCCGCAGGGACATGACGATCATTCTAATTGACACTACGCCAGAGGCCAATCCCCGGGCAGCGTCGCACGACCTCAATAAGATCGTGCGAGACGACTACGCAGACCCGCTCTACATGAAGATGATGCTCCGCGCCATGCCTCAGTGGCGGGACCAGAACAGCATATACGGCCCCTACTTCCATGAAGTCGGCATGCTGCGAGCAGATCCCGGCTCTCACGGAGAAAAAGTTCTCAGCACGTACGAGGGGCTCGGAGTCCCGACCAGCGCCCAGTGGTTGAGCGTAGACGAAGTCCGGAGCCGCTTCAAGGGTGCCTTCGCGGATGGCAACTTTGGAGATCAGACCCGGATTTTCTACAACCCCAACTGCGGGTGGGCCGAGGCGGACAAGGCATTGAATGCCGTCATCGACGCCGCCAAG
The DNA here is from genome assembly GCA_001599815.1 of Furcasterigmium furcatum. NCBI lineage: Eukaryota > Fungi > Ascomycota > Sordariomycetes > Glomerellales > Plectosphaerellaceae > Furcasterigmium > Furcasterigmium furcatum. The sequence continues at coordinate 1,514,287 of BCIA01000007.1, forward strand.
AAGGAGGGAGTCCAGTACCGCCAGGGCTGCGTCGCGAAGGTAATGCTGGCGGAGGATGGGACTTGCAATGGCGTCTTCCTCGAGGGAGGCGAAAAGCTCGTCGCGGATGCTGTTCTATTGGCCACGGGGGCTCGGACGCCGGCGTTGCTCATCGACAGCGCGCCCGACAAGCCCGATCTGCACGCTGGTGATCGGATCGTGGCTACCGGTGCCATGAGCTTCACGGGCACTTTGACTGGCGCGAAAAAGGAGAAGTACATGAACGTCCCGGTTTGCAAGAACGTTCTCCCACAGGTCAAGGGTAAGAGATGTCTTGGCTGGCACGCGGGAGAAGTTGCTGACGCAAACCAGGCGAGAGCATGGGTATGACACCCGATGGCATCGTCAAGTTCAACTGTGACATGGCCTTCATCAACGGAGCACGGGATATCGGAGGACCCACGAAGCTATCTGTCGCCCCTGATGACCCAAAGTACGGAACCTGGTTCATGGAGGCCTTCTCGTCCAAGTTCAAGGAGCGGGCGCTGCGGACGATGCGCGGACTCTACGGCAAGGAGGTCGAGGACGTGGAGATTGAGAGATATCGCATGTGCTGGTAAGTGATCGTCACGGTCACGGCGGCATCGGATGTCGTTGACTCTCGGCGGCTGCCATGTGCCGCAGGGATGGATGATTCCCGCTGACACGTAGATTGACAGGGACGCCACGACGCCGACGCACGACTTTCTCATCTCGCCTCACCCGCACGCTCGGAACCTGTACCTGGCAACGGGCGGTTCGTTCCACGGCTGGAAGTTCCTGCCCGTGATTGGCGAGTACATTGGGCAGATGCTGTTGGGCACACTCAGCACGGAGTACAGGAACCGATGGTCGTGGTACAAGCCGGACGGATACGGGAACAACGCCAACCCGACCTATAGCATCGAGTTTGACCTGCAGAACTCGGACTGGATTGATGAGATGTGATGATCAGTCGGATGGGAAGTCGTTTCCTGTCGATTTCTGGCCTCGTCAGTGATTCGGTTGCCTCGTCTTGCAGCGGTGTCGGTAGGTGCCCGGCCAAGCATTGAGGACACGGGCATTATGTCCCGGCCTCGCACTCGAGAATTGAGAGCACATGACAGGTGGGATTTCCATCGTCAGCGAGTACTGAAAGATTACTCCTTTTGAGGAGAGCCGAGTGGCGCTTGGGTGGCTGATATCTGGTGACCTTGCTTGGATGCTTGGCCGTTGGTCGGGCTCGGGACGGGTCCGGGCGTGCAACACCGCAAAAAGACCCCCCGGTGGTGGTGATGTGACACGAACCAGACTGACTGCATGATAATAAGGCCGTAGTGTCATGGAGGGGTCACGGGATGTCGTGCGGGATGTCTCACTGCAACTTCATGGGGGAGGGCTACCCGTGAAGGTATTCGCAGTCTGGGCTGGACAGATGGAGCTGAGCTTCTTTTGAGTCGTGATTTAAACTCTGAAGAGTTCTGAATGCTCTCGCAGTTCCCGAGATCCAGCCCGGAGTTGCGACTGATAATGACTTGGGTGGGATACTTCAGGTGCCGGATGGTCTTGGGCAGCAAACCTCGAAACCCCACGGTTTGAAGCACTCACCAGCCCAAACACACATTTGCAGCCCCAGATTTGGCAGCGCCTCCAAGTGAGACAGTCTTCCGCATTCTGATAGCTGCCGTGGTCATAAGGCACTGATCATAACAGCACTTATACCTCTGGAACTGCCAACATAACGTCTGAGATGTAGCCGTGCATAGCATGCCGTGATTTATTAACACATATTTATAGCAGGTGGTCCGCAATGGAAGAGGGGGTCTCGGATGTGACGGGTTTTCGTGTGTAAGTGAACTGATGCGCTTTGTTGCCCAACGGTCACGGCTTTTGGCGACTAGGCGTGAGGAGATTCATAGTGACCAGAATCTGACGCTGGAGCAGATCGGACAGTGTAACTATTCTCTGCTCTTGGCCTCGGTCCTTCTTCCCAGACCGAACGTCGGTCACTGATGTGAGACGACGTCAGCTAGGTATTATCTTGTCAGGCTGCTCCCTGACGTCGGCCGTCGGGGGATGTCATGGGCAAGAATACCCAGGTCGGGACTTTTGACGCCTGTTTTTCATCATGGGAATGGTATTCTAAAAGCTGGCATAAACGTCCCCAGACGTCGATACGGCAGCGCAGTATTCCTCGCGCGGAACGACACCGGCGATGGGCATTCTATCACAATGGGTCTGCAGCTGGACGACCCCTTGGAGATCATCGACCCTCCCTTTCACTATCGCGAGCCAGACGAGTCGAGGTTTGACAAGAGGCCCCTGGCGGCATGGCACTATGTCATTGTTATTCGACGTCTTGCTGAAAAGCCGGGTTGAGACTTAACGGGGCAGACCGGGTTTCTGCTCTCACTTGGGTTACCGGCCGGAGGCTCCCACTCTGTGGCAAGATCGGCGCCTTCACAAGATCCTCAACAAAGTGGAATTTTGGTGTGGCCGGGCACGAACGCCTCGACGTGAGGTGAGTGTGCATATAACAGTCGGGTGCGAATCTGGTCCGATATAGGAGGGCCTCGTGCGAGCGCTTCCCGCTGACGACTCTTCGACAGGCTGGTGCGCCTCTAGGAGTGTTATTGACGACGAGACAAATCAGCGACTGAGCGAAATGAAGCATGGGAGGAAGCCCGTCTCTTCCAGAAAGAGGGCATTGATATTGTCGGCTTTTCAGTCTCTTGGAGCCAGAAGTAGACCCAAGACTGACAACCTGAATCTGCAGCAACAGCTGGATTTGGGAAAGATATCTCGTTCCCCTTCTTATCAGGACAAATTATATCTCATCTAAAGCATGCTCATTGGCTTGGTGGGTAATCGCCTGGTCTGGATGGTGAGGTTGAACATGCAACCCCAAAAGATAAGGACTCGAGGACATCCGATGATTGCCGACATCACCGGAATCCAGATCTGTCAGTTCTCGGCGCCTCGCATTATCAACCCCTGGCCGGATGCCGCAGCATATGCTCAGCCGCAGCTCTGGGCCTCGTCTCTCGCAGCGAGTGATCTGCCCCGGTCGACGGTTAGCGTGGGCAGCGGCAGAGATCGTGTGCCATCTGCTAATCAGGTAGCACGGCCAAGGCCCGTGTAACCTCTGATGGTGTCCCCGAATACGTCAGGCCGGCGTCGTTGGCGCGTCCTCAGTGAACCTACTGCCCAGTTGACCGTTGTCTCTGCGCATGCATGCCCCTCTCTGCGCATAGGCAGGCGATTACACATGTGTCGTTCCTGGAGCTATGATGGCGTGGTTGAATTTTTCGTGTCTGGGTTTGAAGAAGAGAAAATGTTCATGGGCTCCTCTTCTTCTATGTGATTTTCTTGGTAGCCTGCTGGGCAGCAGGGGTTTGGGACGGGAAGTCCGGCCGAGATCAATGGCAATGTTCAGTGCTCGACTTGAGGCTTTTAGGGGCTTTAGTGGGCTGTTTAGCGGTTAGGCGGGGCTTACGGGGGGAACACACTAGCCACTTTGCGGGGGTTTGGCCAATCACGCAGCTGGTAATGCCTGCCGGCCTCCCCCTGTGTTGTTGGAGCTGGGCGACGCTCGGACGGGAGGAGGCGGAAACTGAAGGGACGGAGTGGGCACCTAAGAGGATGGAATGGGAAGGAATGAATCCTGTGCTGAGACAGCTTGGTTGATCTTTCAACGCCACCACCACCTCACACATCTTCCCACTTGGTCTCTCCACCACTCTCCCATTGCTCACGGGAGCTTCTTCTCTTGTCTCTGGTTCCTTCTCTCCGCCAACACTGACGCATCGCAGTGACTCGGCTGATTTCGGTGTCCCGATCTTCTCCAGCTTCCGACTACCGACCCAACTACCTACCCTTCCCAACTTCTACGGCCCCTCGCCCGCTTTCGAGTCGAGCAAAGCCACAACATACCATGACGGGCTAGATCCTCATACATCCAAAACGTGTCCTCGAACTTAATCTCGGCGCACAAAATACACGGCTTCCTCCCGTTATCCACCCTATCCCTCGTACCTGTTCTCGAGCCATACGTTCAGTCGCCCGCCATGCCCGCTGAAGCCGCTGGCAGCGCGGCCGTCGCGCCGCCTAAGAAGCGCCTCTTAAGGTCGAAGCCCAAGGAGCTGTATCCCATGGTTCCCTGGAAATATGACATATTGCTGTGGACGCTCGGCGTCCTGGCCGACCTCTTCTTCCGCGAGGTCCATCCCCGCGGCACTTGGAAGGTGCCTCGCACCGGGCCCATCCTCTTTGTTGCTGCACCGCATGCCAACCAGGTTCGCTAACACCCCAATCGAAGTACTTGGTCCTGGTCGCTAACTCGCTGCTCTCCCTAGTTCGTCGATGCCCTGATCCTCATGCGCTCTCTCCAAACCGAGGCTGCCCGCCGTGTCAGCCTGCTCATTGCCCAAAAGTCCGTCCATGGCTTCATCGGCTGGGGCTCGCGCCAGGCAGGCGCTGTTCCTGTTGGCCGGCCTCAGGATGCTGCCAAGCCCGGCGTTGGCTTGATTTACCTGCCCGACCCCATCCGCGACCCGACCCTCATCCGCGGAGTCGGCACAAAGTTCGGAGAGGGCCAAGGCGAGGTTGGCGGAATGCTGTTCCTGCCCTCGACCAAGGGCTTGACAGGCGCCAGCATCGACATCTCCGAGATTATAAGTCCCGAGGAGATTCGCATCAAGAGGCCCTTCAAGGGCAGGATGCCGCAGCTCCAGCTCACTGGCCGCGACGACGTCGACGAGGACGGCAAGTACAAGAACAGGGAATTCAAGGGGTGCAAGCCCGGCTACGAAGGCACCAAGTTCAAGATCGCTCCCAAGGTCGACCAGACAAAGGTGTACGAAGCCGTCTTCGACCGCCTCCGCAACGGAGGATGCGTCGGTATCTTCCCCGAGGGCGGCAGCCACGACAGGACGGAGCTTCTGCCTCTCAAGGCCGGCCTCGCCATCATGGCACTCGGCGCCCTTGCCGAGGACCCCGATATTGGGCTCAAGATTGTGCCGGTGGGCATGAACTACTTTCACGCCCACAAGTTCCGCTCTCGCGCCGTAATCGAGTTTGGCGCGCCCTACGAGATCCCCCAGCGACTGATCGAAATGTACAGAAGCGGGCAGAGGCGCGAGGCAATTGGCGAGCTGCTCGACACCACCCACCAGATCCTCAGCGCCGTCACCGTGTCCACGCCGGATTATGATACCCTCATGCTGATCCAGGCTGCGCGCCGCCTCTACAATCCTACTGGGAAGAAACTGCCGCTGCCCGTAGTCGTCGAGCTAAACCGGCGCCTCGCCCTCGGGTACGAGAGGTACAAGGACGATGCGCGCATTGTGCGCCTATCTAAGTCGGTTAAGACATACAACAAGCAGCTGCGCTACCTGAACCTGAGAGACCACCAGGTTCAGTACGCCAAGATGTCGATCCCCAAGGTCGCCTTCACCCTGATTTATAGAGTTCTCAAGCTCGCGGTCTTGCTCATCGGCGTGCTGCCCGGTCTCGTCATGTTCGCGCCCGTCTTCATCGCGTCCAAGGTCATCAGCATCAAGAAGGCCAAGCAGGCACTGGCCGGTTCGACCGTCAAGATCCAGGGACGGGATGTTATGGCGACGTGGAAGCTCATGGTGGCCATGTTCCTGGCGCCGACGTTGTACAATTTCTACTCGGCCATTATCGCATGGAAGACCTACCAGGACCATATCTGGGGCTATGTCCCGTCGTTCCTGCCGTGGTGGACGATGTACTTCATTGCCTGGCCACTGATGGTGGGCATCACGTTTGCCGCTCTGCGGTTCGGCGAGGTGGGCATGGACATCTTCAAGTCGCTGCGGCCGCTGTACCACTGCCTGAACCCGGCATCCAGCTACAACATTCAGCAGCTGAGGGTGCGGCGGGCGGAGCTGAGCACAGAGGTGACGGACGTCATTAACACCCTCGGACCGGAGATGTTCCCCGACTTCGACAAGATGCGGCTGGTCAGCGACCCGTTCAAGGCAGAGGGCGGGCCGGCGCTGCCGAAGCGTCGCGATAGCGAGGTGTCGAGCGGGCCGGAGGTGCTGACACCTCCCATCCTTCGTCGGGCGAGCACGACACAGTCGAGCCGTATGCTGCCGCGCAACGACTCGTTCAGCAACATTGGGCAGGTGGGCATCTTCTCCACGCGGCCACCATCGCGCTCGAGGAGCCGAAGCCGAAGCAGCAGCAGCGGAGGTGCTGCCGGGTCGGGCGGGTTCCCTGTGGGCGGGTTCACGACGCTGGACACGGAGGGCGGGTTTGAGGAGGCAAGCAAGAAGATCCGGGAGGCGATGAAGCGGCGTAGGCGCAAGAGCGGGGATGTCAAGATGGAAATGAGCCACGATGAGAGCGAGGACGAAGATGACGAGTACACGGAGGCCAGGAAGAAGACGGCGTAGCTGTGCATCTCATCAGCGTCATTTGATCGGTCTGGGTTTGCAGTGCTTTGGGTGTTTCTGTTTTTGAGAATTGATACCAATGTGGAATTGCCGAATGAGAGTCTGAATGACTGACGATATGTGCTGGTGGTTATATTGTACGAAGACGACTGAGCTAGCTACCCCGGATGAACCGGCACACGGGGCGCCAAGCCGGACGCCGTAAATACCTCGGAAAGTCACTCACCTATCATCCATGCGTGCTCGGAAGGTCGTCCAGTGTATTGATATTCCGTCTGCCTGGGACAGACACGTCACCGGCAAGGCCATCGCGCGACATGTGCCCCAAAGCTCGTCACCGGCAATAGGGGGCGGCAGTGGGTGCGTAGGGTTGGTGGGGAGGGCAAATCACCGGGGCCGGTCTTTATCGCCCGGATCTAATCTCTACCGCACCGCCGAATCTCCGCCCGAGCTTTTCACCGCGCGGCTGGTCACTCAGCAGGGCGCCGGGAAGTGGAGGGAGAATTATGTACAAGTATCTCCCTGACTCGGACCACTTTTAGGAGATGGAATACTAAATCATGTGTACTTATTAATTGCCTGGCCCACCCCCTGAACACGAGGGGAAGTGCACAGGTTCCTGGTAAAAGGTAAAACGGTCCTACGGTACGGTAATTAAGCCCGCTGTAGAGAAGACCGACCCTAATCCCCGAACCCACGGCAAAGCTCAAAAGCGCCCGGCGATACCAGAACTAACTTTCCAAACTTTCCCCGCCACCTCACCCGGATCGCTCGCTGAACCGGATTCCCCTCTGCTCGACGAACACGGCGCCAGACCACGCTAGACCATGGTGTTCAAGGGCCTCATCGACGGCGCAAAGAGGCTCGCCCTGGGCACCGCCGGCGCAGCCCCCAGGGACGAGCTCTTCCCGAAAACCGACCCCGCCATCGACGGCGACGCGTGCGACCACGATTGCGACTCCTGCCACGTCAAGTACCCGCGCGGCTTCAAGATCGAACAGGAGGATGAGCTCTACGGCATCGTCAAGGGCTGGAGCACCCATGTCCTCGTCGCCACGGGGAAGGCTGACTGGGTGCGCGATGTCGAGGACGAGAAGGGGAGTGTCATGGAAGGGTTCGGCAAGGCGGACAAGCCCACAAACGGGGTGAGTGCAGAGAGAGCCCCTGGCCGCTTTCGCTTCTACCTGGATCGGCTGCTGACGATTTTCCCCAGAGGTTGATGCTCTCGGCATCGAACATGTGCACGCCCCATGGCGGGACCGACTACGAGCACCCGACCAGGGTCCTTCTACTACCGGCCTTCACGATCATAGACAACGTCACCCCGCAGAACGTCCCGACGCTCGTGTCAGAGATCATTGACAAGGCACCGACGAACACATCACCACTCGAGCCGGTATCCCTGTCCAAGCCCGACGGGGAGGAAAAGACGCATGCAAACGGCACGAATGGCACCAACGGCACCAACGGTGCGAACGGCGCAGTCACAAAAGCTCCCTCTATACCCCCCGCGCTGTCGCGCCGCCCGAGCCCGCACAGCGCGCTCATCCTCCTGTGCTCCCAGAAGACCCGCGACGCGCGCTGCGGGCAGTCGGCGCCCCTGATCCGGAAGGAGCTCGAGCGGCACCTCCGCCCGCTGGGCCTGTACCGCGACCTCGACGACGAGCGGCCCGGCGGCGTGGGCATTTACTTCATTTCGCATGTGGGCGGGCACAAGTACAGCGCGAACATGATGGTGTATCGGCGACCGGACGCGTTCGGGCTGGACGGCGCGCGGAGGGCGGACGCGGGCGAGGACCTGCGGCCCGTGGCACGAAAGGCGGAGGAGGTGGAGGACGTCGGCGCGGCGCAGTGCATCTGGCTCGCGAGGGTGATGCCGGAGGACTGCGAGAACATCGTTCGCTATACGGTGTTGCAGGGCAAGGTTGTCAAGCCGGAGACGCAGCTGAGGGGAGGGTTTGATCGAGCGAGGGGGCTGATGAGCTGGTAGGGTTGGTTTGGGTTGGGGGTGCAGCAGGCTGCTGCCTGGCGCAGCAGTGCTGGAGCATCATCGTAGAGAAAACCATGTTAGACGGCATCATATAGGCAGGCATTATCCCAGGATTATGGTTTTGTTCGGACTTGTTTGAGGGGACGGGAGGTCAACAAAGGCCTAGGTGCTCGCGTTAAAGGCAGGGACAATTCCCGGATAGTGACCAGCTCCGATAAGATAAGGGCGGGAGTCGCCCTGGCAACGCGCCAAGAGTAAACACCCCCACCTCGTTTCCAGGTCTCCGAGCCGGTCACTCCAACTGTCACTGAAGTTGAACCATGGCCCGGTCGATTCAACAAGCCCATCCATCCCAACTCCCCCAATTCAGTCCCATTCCTCCTGCTTGCACCGAGCTTCAGCTTCCATTGCCTCTTTGCTCCCGCGATGATGGCATGAATTGATCCGCATTTTTTGAATCAGGCACAGGAATAGGTTTGGCATTCCAGCCGTGCATTTTGTCTTCTTTTCCTTCTATCCGCATCCTCCATTTCTTATTGCCACTCCACCACCATGGCAACCTTTCAAGACCTCAATGGTCCCCCGAGACATCAGCCCGGCCACCAGAGATCAAAGTCCTCCGTCCTTAAGTCGTTTATGCACCGGCGTAACCAGTCGGACGGCTCTGGTCTCCCCTCCTCTCTGTCCCTGACACAACCCCCAACCTCTCAGCAGCAACAACAGCAGCAGCAATTCTCACCTTTGGATAGTCCCACGGCCATGGGCATCTCGCGGTCCCCGGCCGGGGCCCTGGCCGAGCTGCAGCAAAACCAACAGGACACCGCCGGCCCGAGGTCTCCTCGGAAATCTCGAGATGAACGAAACAACAACAACAGCAGCAGCAGCGACGATAGGGGACGCTCCCCTACCAAATCTGCCTTCAGCACACTTTCCAGGATAGCCAACAGAGATCCCTCTCGACACGCCAAATCCCGCGAGCCCTCCCCCGAGAAGCCAAAGAAGACCAAGTCCTCCACAAACCTCGTCGGCCTGCTCTCTCGCCCCAAATCCGCGAAGAGCCTGGCCAAGCTGGCGAAAGAGGACGAAGCCCGCGCTATCAAGGACAAGGAGAACCGAACACCTCCCGCTTCGAATTCGACCGTCGATCTCGGCGGCCCCCCGACTCCTATCTTCGCACAGTTCTCTACCCAGGACCTGGCACATCGACTCGCCGGCAAAGGTTCTTTTGACCTCAGTGGCTCGCAGGGAAGAGGCATGGCAGACGGAAGCCTGCCAAGCAACTCGGGTCGGTCCAAGGAAAGGCCCAAGTCCTTCCACCCCCAGACCAAGAACCCAATGGGCCCGCCACAGTTGCCGCGGTCGAGCGACGATGGGCTGCTGTCTTCTGATAAGCGGCACGCCGACAGGCTTCGAGGCCAAGGCCAAGCAGCATCGGAGCGAATCACCAGCAAGGCCCAACGGCCCAAGATATTCACGGCCTTTTCCGCCTCTGGAACCAGTGCCGCGGCCAAGGCGTCACCTCGCAATCCCGAGGGTACCATTGATCCCAAGGATATCGATGTCCACCTCGAGGATATGCTGGACAGGAGGAATATCCCCGAGAACCAGCGCTTCAAGATGAGGAACCTGAGCGACACCATCAAGATGGAGTTCATTCGCCAGGACTGGGCGGAGATGGCGGCCAAGGGCGAGACGGCTAACGACAGCACATCTAGCCGTGAGGTCCCTGGTTCCGCCATCGCAGCCGGCACCGACACTGAGGACAGTCATCCTAAGCGCTCTCGCGGGAGGAGCTTCACCTTGGGTCGCTCGAAGAAGGACTCGAAGCTGACGACCAAGAAGTCCAAGGGCGAGGGCACCCTGGGCAGGCACTTCAGGACCAAATCCACCGAGAGTATCGTCAGTGAACGTCCGAGGTCTTCGTCCAGCTCTGTCACGTCTAGCGGCATTTTGTCAAAGATCAAGCTCGGACAAGGCCCGGGTGACTTTGTATCATACCTCAAGAAGGTCCAGAAGCCGGCCCTCGTCGAGGTCGGAAAGCTTCACAAGCTCCGTCTGCTACTCAGGAACGAGACTGTGTCCTGGGCGGAGGATTTCATCCGGCAGGGCGGCATGCAGGAGATTGTCGGTCTCCTGAACCGAATTCTGGCCGTCGAATGGAGGCAAGTCAATACCAATGGTCCCACGACGAAGATTTGCGACTAACCATTTACAGAGAGGAACACGAAGATGCGCTTCTCCATGAGAACCTCCTATGCCTCAAGGCGCTGTGCACGACTGCCCTGGCCCTTCAGTACCTCGACTCCATTCACACTGAGCTATTCCCCAAGCTGGTTCACATGATCTTCGACCCCGAAAAGAAGGGCCCCAGCGAGTTCACCACCCGCAACATCGTCACGTCCGTCCTCTTCACCTACATCGAGTCGGCATCCTCCCAGGAACGCATCGTCCGCGCCAAGACTATCCTCGCCTTCCTCCGCAACCCCATGCCCAAGGAGGAAGAGCGGCCTGTGCCCTTCGTCATGGAGATGCGCAAGGAAAGACCCTACACCGTCTGGAACAAAGAGGTCGTCAGCGTCACCAAGGAAGTCTTCTGGATCTTCCTCCATAACCTCAACGTCGTCGCCCTCCCGGCAGAGTATGCCTCCCGGGGCGGCGCACAGCTCGATGTCGTCTTGCCCGCCTCTGCGTCCCAGCAGCAGCCGTACACATACATGCAGAAGCACTTCCCGAAGCCCCCACCCCCCGTCCCGGCAGCTCCCTACGTTGGCGGCGTGGAGTGGGATGCCACGAACTACCTCGCCTCCCACCTCGACCTCATCAACGCCGTCATGGCGTGCACCCCCACCGCCGCCCAGCGCAACGCCCTGCGCGCCGAGATGCGCATCTCCGGCTGGGATCGCTGCCTCGGCGGCAGTCTCCGCCTCTGCAAGGAGAAGTTCTATGGATGTGTCCACGAGGGCCTGCGGACGTGGGTCGCTGCCGCCGCTGAGGACGGTTGGGACGTCCGCGACGTCCGATACGGCCCCGCCCCTGATAGCTCCCGCAGTCCGCCTAAGAAGAGGGCCCCTGCGCCTGTGCCGGGAGACGGAGCGGCCGCTGCGCCGAGGATCGAGATGCCAAAGTTGGACTTTGGCACCCCGCCCCCCGCCGGGCAGCAGAGGCAGAACGATGACTGGCTCTCGTAGCGTGGTGGTCGGTGAATCACTGAGCGCACGATGAGGAAACAGGATGAGATATACGCGCATGGGCACGGCATCACCACCACACACACTCCTTTCGACGGAGCCGGCATGGAAGAACACGCAGAGAAAGCCAGCAGGCCCGCCCGAGTGTCACGAAAATTGTTCCGAGAGCGGGAGAGGATGTATTTATCAGGGGTTTTCTCGTTGTTTTAGGATTGTTTCTTTTCCTCTCTCCTCTACATTTTTTCCTAGCCGTCTGTCTAATGGCTGTTTGGGGGGGAGGGAACTCGGAGTATTATGCATTATGAGGGGTATGCGCCAGGGCATCTCATGAATTGACGAACATGATCCAACACTCCGGTCCGTTAAGGGTGCTGCACTGGTTGGTGGTGACTACCTACCAGCCGGGTGGCATGACCGCAGAAGAGGCAGGACTCTCTCTCACAGGCTGCAGATTGGTGAGCTGCTGAACGGGAGAAAGAAACATGCCACCAGTTGCTGTTTGCTTTTCACAGCGCATGCTGTGCTGCGCCCGTGGGATGCATGGCGATCCTGCTCTGCCATCTGTAGACACTGCCCTTGATTCGCCCCTCTTGCTCAGAGCCTTGGAATGGTCGTACGGTCTGATGCATGGTGGCGGTGGTGTGATTCCGGGACACCAGACTGACTGACTTGGATCCATGGATTTGGTTGCGTCGCGGTGTTTGCTTGCGCAGGGCAGGCCAGGAATTGAGAAACATGATAGCTAAATCGGTGTGATGAACCGGCAGATCGGTCGTCAGATGCCATTGGTTGGCCATCCCGGTGCACTTGGTCCCGACGTGCATCTACACCGGAGTGACCGGTCTGCCCCCGGGCGAGGCGTTGGCAGATCGGGAGTCACGAACGGTAAGTAAGTCTGGCGATTCGACATCTCCATCCATCGAGATTCAGCTTGCAAGTAAGCCTCCAAACACCAAGGCAGCCTCACTCATAAACTACTGCGGTGAGTCTTGAACGCATCGTAGACAGTCGCCCCCTGGAGAACGTCCTCCTTGACCTTGTCATCGGCGGCGGTCAGCTTGGGCAACAGCTCCAGGACCTGTCCGACCTTGTCTTTCGGAATGACCACGACGCCATTGACCGGGTCGCTGAAGACGAGGTCGCCGGGGTTCACGGCGGTGCCGTCAATGTCAAGCGGGACCTGGACGGCCCAGGGGGKGCTCGCCGCCCCTGCGCCGACGGTGGAGAGGCCGCGCGCCCAGATCTGCAAGGCGTCAGCGCTGAAGTACATACAGGCAGGTAAGGGGAAATTAAGCATGGGAGTAAAGGGGGAAGAATGGAAGGAAGCGCAGAAGCGTCAAACCTACCGGCAGGCCAGTGCTCTTGAGCTCGTCGATGTCCCTTGCGCGGCCGACGACCACGATGCCCCGGGCCTCGCGGATCTTTATCCGCAGAGCCATGATACCGCCGCAAACGGCGTTCTTCTGGCCATCAGGCTGCTGAATTACCACAATGGTGCCGGGAGGCGTGAGATCGGCCCAGTGGGCATCATTCGGAATGTTGGCGGGGGGTAGCAACTCGTTTTGGTTGGTGCCTTTGGGAACGAAGAGGATGGTGGACGCCGACGCTATGGTGACAGGAGGGACCTTGGCGTCTGATCGGTCCCGGTCATTGACCGTGGGAGGCGCGGTGTAGAGGTGAAGGTCGGGGATGTAGCCTGCTCCAGGGACCTTGAGCTTGACCAGGGCATCGGATATGTCGCATGCAGTGTATGCTGCAAGGGCCGTAATTTGACCCTCAGACTCAGCAGGGGTTGAGAAAGCCATCGTTCCGTAGGGCGAGAGGCTTGTGGGCATATAATGTTGCGACCGCAGCAGAAGGGGCGGGCGGGTAAGGTGGCAAGATGGTGAAATGATGGAGAGCTTTGTATTGAGCGAGAATACGAGACCCTGCTCACTTCCAGAGGTTGTTCCCAGTCCAAGTCTAAGGACAGGTTGAGAAGACTGGCGGATCAGTGGATGTCGTCGAGGTCGAAGTCGGGGCCGGCCCCAGCTCGGGAATTGGGGACTTCCCGGTAGCCGGAACTCGCCGCAGACGGAGGAGAGTCGAGCCAATGAAGCAGGCGTCAGGGGCGCCTGTCAGTCTCCGTCAGCCCTGGGCGCCATGTGCCACAGTATCGGAAGATACACAGACATCCAGGATTCAGACCGGACCTTCGGTGAGGCTCAAAACGGACAATGTCCCGTTCCCTTTCCCTCGGCTCGCACATGAGAACTGGCTGCAGGACCAGTACATATTCTCGACAGAGTGAGGAGCAACACGTCAGGTGGCAGACCGAGGTGCATGGGATACAAGTCCATGGCGTTCTGTCGAAGGCTTGGCCGCCCCGCCCCGCCGCTGAATCCAAGAGACGGGAGATCAGAGGCCGCTTATATTGTACAAGTTCAGATACGTGCGGGTTGCGGGCAGCTGTCTGACCCCCGGCCGTGTCACAGGCGGGCAGGGTCAGAGTAGACGAGTCGCGCAGGGGTAGGTGATCTTCCTTCGCTGGAAGGCTTCCATGCAGGTCGGCCGGTGTTATTGACGAGGATCAGCACACATATCATTGAGCGGTTGGCTGCCGGTTGTTTGCGAAGACTGCCCAGAAGAACAGAAGAACCGAAGACGGCGGGTTGCTGCTGTAGCCAAGGTGGGGGGTTGATGCCGAGGTGGTGTTCTCTGATCCCGGGTTCTGGTGGCCAGCGGGGTTCAAGCATCCGCTGACAAGCCTCATCTCTGAGCGGAGTTGCTGCCGGAGTCGTTCTCAGTGTCATGGTATGCTGGACAAGAACACCCATCCGTCCATACACCCATGGGTGACCCATCAGTCGGGGCATGCAGGCCACGACTCGCGCCCCCTGGTCGACGTGTGTGCTGGAGCAACACTAGAGACGCAAGTCGCTGGATCGATGAGCATACCAAGATAGGGGAATGGGTCATTCCGCGATGTTTCGCCCATCCATCCAACCATCCCCGGTCCGTTTCCTTGGAACGGGTCTCGTGGGAGCCAAGATGGAGAACTTGCGCCTGTGCTCATTTAGCCATCGGGGCTTGGTGCAGATCCGATCCTCTCCTGAACGGCGAGCAGCGAGCAGCGAGCGGATGTTTATTACCCTGAGTAGACCCCAGCGCATGGCCCACGAGGAGGTTCGTTCTCGGCCTGGGGGACGGGATAGGCGCATGGCCCTTGCATCCCGTCTGTCTGTGAGTGCTGGGTAGAGTTGAAGAAGCGGTTGTCCCCTTGCATGGACTCAGTCTCACTCTCCGGGGAATACCACGTAATGGCGGCAGCGGAGTGAGATGAATGTTCCGAGGTCGCCTATCAGGCTGAGGTGTCTGTGCTAAGATCTTGTTCCTATGGAGGGGATTGGATGGGTGGAAAGTGCTGTCCATCGGCGCTCATAAATCGTCCATGGATGCACCTTCCACGACATTTACAGGGTTGCCGCCACTAAAACAAAAGGGTGTTTGGGGAAGGAAGTACCTGGGTACCTGCGCTCCCTACTTTGCCCCGCCATCATGTCGAAGGGACGCGATTCACCCTTGTTGAACGTCGCCTTCAGAACGGCACCAGCCCACTTTCTCCCACTCGCACATCCATCCACTCGACTCGCCTCCCGTTCGTCTCCGAGTTCTAGATCTTTTCCAGCTGCACTCGCCATCCATCTTCCCATCATCGGCAACAGAAAGCCCTCGAGTTCCAGGATACACCTAGCAGCCGACCGAGCTTTACCGACCTCGACACCGACAACACCGATTACCCCGTGCATACGCAGCCAGCCTTCAGCCGCCTGTGACGACAGAGGCAGACACCACCACCACGACCGCCGCACCACACCACGCGCCGTGTCATCGTCTCCCCGTCCGCGAGACCCCTCCCCCACTTCCGGCTCAGATTTTCACCTGCAACTGGACAGCTTCTCCCAGCCACCGTTTAGCTTAGTTCCCGCACCTCGCAACAGCTGGGCCATTCCTCGCCGTACTCTGGCCCGCCGTCAAACCCCCCCGGTCAGCCAGCAGCCAAACACCTGACAACCCGGTCCGGTCCATTCGAGCGCCCACCGATTCTCGCCTCGCTCGCGCTCCTCTCCTCCCTACTCCTCCCGCACCACTACAGACCTGTTCCATCCTCTCCAGAGCCTCTGATCCTCCAGTCGCCCAGCTCCAACTCGTGAACGCCCAGAGCCCCGCGACCCTCTCTCGGCCCGTGCTCCACCCCACCATCAACCTGGATCTTCGAACACTCGACTCTGGCGCATCTCCTCCTGCCGCCTGCTCCATTCGTCGTCCATCTCGAGACTAGGCCGCTTCCTAGAGACCTCGCTCCTCAATATGTCAATAAAGTACGTCTTAATGTCCTTCTCCTTTTCTCCCACCCCTTTCGTGCTCCTCTTCCTGCATCACCAACCTTCTCGCCCGCCCTCCTCCGTTGCCACGGCCGCTGCTCTCTCTATATCCCTCCCCCAGATCCCTTCTGTGAGCGTATTACAGACCAGATCGAGCTTCAGCGAGGTTCTCCCCCCCTGGATCTCACATCCGAGACCTAGTTCGTCGTGTTTCCATGGCATCACCCGCCTGGTACCCTGCGCGCTGCTGAACCCTTCTATCCACCCATCTCGATCTTTGCAACCTTGCCGTGATGGACCAGTTTCTGCAAGAGCAGCACACCTATCATATACAAAGGGCACATGGCCAGAGAAGGCCGTCACAGCATGGGACGAATCGTTCTGACCACAGAGCTAGTTGGGTTATGCTACGGGACAATGGCGACATCGTCCGCCTCCGGGGAGAAACGATCCGGCACAAGGCCCCGAAGATCAGCTTCGAGGTGACGGTCCCCAAGTCCCTACAGTCAGGTCGACCTCCCTTCTCTTTTAAGAGTGACAGCGGAACCGTGTATATCACTACCTATCGGGTAAGTTCACTCCTCCTCCGGTCTGGTGAACCCTGCTGCTGACACGACTTTTAGCTCATCTACATCCCGGCCAAACAAACAGAGGAGTTCAAGTCCTTCCACGCCTGGCTGGTGGATTGCCAGGACAGCTATGCCGGCTCACCTCTCTTCGGTGCCTGGTATTGGATTTCCACGGTCAAGCCGATCTCCGGAGGCAACATCCCGCCGGAGATCCCCAGGCTCGAGGTGAAACTGACCTTTACTGGAGGCGGCCACAGCGAGTTTGCCACGAAATTCGAAGCACAAAAGGAGCTGGTGGACCATGCTCGACAGGTGCAGCAGGCGACAGGTCAAAATGTCACCATTCCCGACGAGCCGCTGCCCGCGTATGAGGCCAATGGCGCTCAAGCACCGCAAAATGGGCCCCCGGGCGCCTCGATGGGAAGATCGACAAGCTCAGCAAGTCAGAACCCGCCCCCCAACGAGCCTCCGCCGGGTTATGATGAAGCGCAAGCACAGAACTTGTCAGAGCGCCTCGAGACACATGTCAGGCATGAGGCTGAACGATCATGATGCCCTGGAGGCCGGGTGCAGGGAATGGCAATCCCTCTCCTCCGGTGTGCGAGCAACAGGCTCGACATTCGGATCATTGACCAGGGAGATTTCGATATTCTACTTTACATAGCGTGGGACGGTGCGTTTGCTTTTTGTTATGACGTGACTTCACTGGCATGTGTGTGCCACTCGATTCATCCTTCAGTAGAAGAGCTCTTCGTTGGTTCACAGACGTCCCATAGATTGGAGATTCTTCTGAGTAAGCAAGAAATACAGACGGATCACCCATGTATCGGGTGCAATGCATAGCATCTGCGGGAAGGCTGCGCGGCAGATGCAGCCGGCTTCCACCACTCGGCACCCAAAGGCCTCGTGCTACAGTGAATCACCGCCCACCCGCCACCGGCCTGACCTTAGGCTTCACCACAACACACCATTATAGGCACGCGTTTTCCGGCATATGTTGTAGGGGTCCGGCGCCGGTGGCCAAGGGGTAAAAGTCCCAGACTAGTAGCCCAACTGAGCTCTTCACGGCGCAGGACCGTGGCGAGTTCGACTCCCGCACTGTTGACTGCCTTTCTCTTCGCAAGACAACTTGCGCTTGGAAAGGGCAGTTGCCTTCTGCATTCTTAGACTTCTCTCTTTTTTTWTTTTTTTTTTTTTTTTTATAAAAAAATCCGCCAAGGTATAGATCTAGGTGTTATCTGAATTCATTCGTTAGATGAGAGAGCTTCATCAAGCTCCATGTTACTGACTTGGTGATCACGTGATGATGCCATAAGCTCAACCTCTCAGGCCGGGTGTTCCCATGGGCCGATCCACAGGATTCGGCCAATCAGTTCGCTCCAATTCAGGATCACTTTTCGCTCCAACTGGAGCATCCGACTTCTTCCCTTTCCCCTTCCCGAAGGACATCCGACGACCACCTCACAACCGAGTCCATTGAACCGCCGCATCGACACCGAATCCGCAGCAATGGGTATCTGGGAGACTCTGACGGACCTCGCCGAGGCTGCCGTGCCTTGGAACACCGCCCACGCCGAGGCCCCTGCCGAGGAAGTCAAGGTAGGCCGACCTTGCGCAAATTGTTCTGGACGGAATCGTATGAGGAGCTCGACACGCATGACGGGCCCGGCAGCGACATGTCGCGCTGGCTGGATCGCTCGCCATGACAGTCCGCACGACGAATTGGCAGGAATCGGGCAATTGAGCGACATCAAGAGCTAATTGATGCATGACGCAGGCCGAGGAGACCAGCACCGAGACCGAGACCAAGTCTGAGGAGCCTGCACAGGAAGAGGCTGCCGAGGAGCCCGAGGCCGAGGAGGAGGAGGAAGAAGAGGAGGAAGAGGAGGAGGAGGATGACGAGCCCGAGGACGTCCAGCCCAAGCTCGAGCAGGGTGCGTGATACCACGATCCGGTTGTCCGATGCTCTCTGCGACCGATCGAGAGATGCTCCGGATGACCTGCCTGCGGGGAATACATGCTGACGATAAGCAGAGTGCGCCGAGTCCAAGCAGTGCGCCGGCCCCAAGCACCACTTCGACGACTGTGTCGAGCGCGTCACCGCCGCCGCCGACACCGAGGAGGGTGCCAAGGAGGATTGCGTCGAGGAGTGTATGTTGCCCGATCCCCGCGATCTTGGACCCTTGTATCCGCGACAGCCCGCTGACACTACCCAGTCTTCCACCTCGCCCACTGCGCCACCGCCTGCGCCGCCCCTAAGCTGTGGTCTCAGCTCAAGTAAACGCCTCGAACGCAGACCCAGCCCCTCGACCTCTTCCTCCCTTCTTCCGACCGCACATTGGTGTGATGATCTAGACGATTTTCTCGGCAAGGACGGCAGAGGCGCGGGAGGGACGACAACACGATGGACGATGACGGCTTGTGCTTTCCCCTCCTCCCGGCCGATCCTGGCGGGGGCGGGGAGAGGGCAGGCATCTGTATTGCACGCGCGGACGGCGGTCTCTTTGTCTCCCGCTTGACGGGCCACGGTGGAGCGAGAAGCGCGCTTTCCGCGGTTCCTGTCGGCGGGATGAGGGGGGCTGGCGGCCCGCGCGGACTTGTCTTGTATCATAACGACTGCATCGCCCTCGAATAGATTCCTCTTTCCTTTTCTCCATGGCAACGTGCCTCTGACAGATCAGGACATCTTAGCCAAACCCACAAGATTGAGAACCTCAGCTCGGGCATGGAAGCTAACACTCCCAGCTTCACGCAAGCTGGCTTGTCATTCAGGGCCAGACGCCAAATTTAAATTCGAAGTGCCTATACAACCGACAGTCATGTTGTCATCGAGAGTCACATAGTCTCTCTGCAGCCCTCATCGAGAAACATTACATTAGAATGTGCTACTCAAGAATGACAGCAATCGAAAAGCAAAAGCACAACAAGCGACCTGTTACACAAGAATCCGGGGTGTCCCGCTGTCCATGCCCACAATGACAACCCTGACTGGCCTCGGCGGGCCCCGTTTTATCCAACAATTCAGAACCATTTCTGACGTTTTCCCAATGCTGTGTTCTGTTTTCCTATGCATGTGCTGTCGAGCCGTTTACAACCGGTTCGTCTGCTTTCTTCTCCATCTCGGCGGCCAAGGGCAGATCCTCGGTGGCCGTGACGAATGTATCCCTCTCCATCTGTGGCCGAGTGAGATCCGTGGCAGGCGTGGCATACACGGAGGGCATGCCGAACGTGCCCGGCGTGGCGACGTCCTGGGGCTGTGGCGTGGCAGGCATGCCGTCTGCTGTGGACCGCCCTCCCGCGACACTGATCGGGCTCATAGGACGCACCTCCGACTCTGCGGTGGACTGCAGCGTCATCATGCTTGCGGTCTCTGCTTCCTTGCCCAAGCTGAAAGGCAATGCGATCCCTTCAAGATGGGGCCGCTTGCCTGCGACGCCTGTCTCAGGTACGTAGTCCGGACTGAGGAAGTTATTGGGCGATTTGGCGGCCGCTTCATGCTTCTTTTCGGCCTCCTTCCTTAGCTTTACCAGCTCCTCGACGGCCGTATGCTCGTCTGCTGTTGCTTCGCCGGTCTGAGAGGTCTGATGCTCGTCGACCACCGTTCGCACTCTACTTCGACTGCGTGGCCTACTCACAGACGACAGAGGCGTGGGTGGCGCGAGTGGCGAAGCGGGCGGCAGGGATCGTGTTTCTCGTGAGGCATCATGCTCGCCGTCCTCAGTTGCATGAGTCTCGTGTTGCTGCTCAGCCTCCTTCTCTCTCTGAACGGTCATCTCATCATGCTTTGATCCCCACAACGACCACAACGCAAGACCGATGCTCTTCGTCTTCTTCTTCTTTTCTTGTTCGGAAGGTGCTCTCCTTCGTCCTGCCAAGGCTGTGGGAGGCGGGTTCTCTCCGTCACCGTTCCCTATGAAGCCCGCAGCCATATCCTTGATGATCTTCTGATGGACCTTGGCCCTGCTGCTCGTGTAGCGACTCTCCCACTGCTTCTTGGTCTCCAGCCATTTCTTGACAGGCGTCTCTTTAGCCACGCCGACTTCTTCCGGGGGCATTGTGCATGCTGGGAGCTCATTTGGCGGGGCTAGAGCGTAGATGGCGCCGTGGCGAGTGACCCTTTGCCGAATCATGTGTCCTTTAAACGCTGGCAAGGTGTCTCCAGCCTTACCGACCCGGGGCGTGAAGGGTGAATCAGGGTTTGCTGGGGGCTCGGTATCCTTGCCGTTCTGTTCTCCCGGTTCCTCGTCATCGGTGCCCGATGTGGAGATGACTGAGATTGCATCGTCGTCCAAGATGTGAATCTCAGAATGCTGAGCCCTTGCCAGGGCCCAAGCACCGAACTGAGCAATAGAGCGGTACATGTACTTGGCAGGTCGCGTGAAGCTGAGGGTCGGGGCAACATGGCAGAGGTCGTCCCAGACTTGAAGCTGGACGTACGTGGGCTTGTAGCGCTTGAGTTTCTCTCTTGCGGCATCGTCCATCTTCTCATCAGGCGGCGCGTACTTGGCAGGATTAGCACACTTGTGGGCAAGGTAGATCTGCTCATCCCGAAGCACCTCACCGCCACCAACCATGATCAGGAGAGGCGGAAGTCCGCCGAGAGTCGGTTGAGTCACGGGGCTGACCAGAGGGTGCGGCAAAAGCTCGTTCGTGGTGTACATCTAACAAGTCAGAATAGTGGCCTGCGCCGATGCTTTAATAACATACCTGGATCTGATCCTTTACAGTGGTGATCTTGCCATCGATCGTCACTGACAGCATGACAGCGGTTTGAGGTACTTCCTCCTTGCCGAGGGGAGACGATGCTACACTCGACGCAGCTGGGCCAGCGGGGTTTTCATTAACACCAGGCGCCGAAGTCTGGTGACCGTTCGATGAACCATTGGCCGGATCCATGTTGAAAGGCTCAGCTTGTTTTTCCTGGAGGGTGCTCATCTTGGCAGCATCCTTCTTCCCAGCCTTGAGTTTCTCAGACTGCTCCTTCATCATGGCCATATCATCCTCATTCGGAGGAGGCCATGCGCGAGACGGCTTGTGGTGGAACCCCGAGTCGGGGATATAATCCATGGGGTTTTCACCTGACACGCTGGGGAAAGAGTGCGTCAGATCGACCCAAGGGCTGATGAGGATAGCGCCAGCGGGTAGGGGGATGCCCTGATCCCGCAGCGCACAAAGCATGGACACAACCATGCCGCCTCCAGCGGAATCACCAGCAAGGATGATCTCGCTAGGCTCCTGGACCGTAAGAAGATAGAGATAGGCAGCGATGCAGTCGTACAGGCCACAAGGGAAGGGGAATTGAGGAGCCAAGCGGTATTTCGGCGCAAAGACCCGGGCCTTCAGCTTTCTTGCGTGCCTCTGCATCTGATATCGGTGCTCGTCAACACTGCCGAAGAAGTAGGCACCTCCGTGAACGTAGAGCATTACACGGCGCCCCTTCTCGCCGCTTGCCTTTCGCTCTTGGTAGTCGGACTTCATCTCGATCCATTCGGCCTTCAATGGCGTGTCTGGTTTACGCCATTGCCACCACGTCTTGCCGCCAACCTGACGGACGCCATCCTCCCCGAGCTGTGCCTGGATCAGGGCAGCGGCCTTCTCTTGCTGTTCATCGGGGATCGGGACCTCTTTGACGCGAACCCATTGTGGATGCGGAACCCATTGGGCAGTGAAGGCCTGGAGTTCTTCGACGGTGTGTTGGGATGCGAATTGGAGGAAGGCTCGGATGAGGTGGAGGCCCTCGTCGTAGGACAGGTGGGCAGTCGGTTTCTGTCGAAGGGGAGATCGATTGATATACTATGTGTGACGAGAGGTCATGTCAGTAGGGCTTGGTGATTGCGCCGACCTCTCACAGGCCAATCGGACAGAGAAGATGGCGTAGGACTGGACCACCACGATATACACAAGGATTCAGGTGGTCTAGACTCGAGGATGTACGAACATGCGACAGGAGTGTGGATACGACCGTGGGCGTCACGGCCAATGACACCGATGTCGTATTGAGCTTGAGTGGATTCATCGTTGCGATCGAGGAGTCTGGTGTTGTCGTGGATGTTGCGTGCTCTCTCCAGATAGGGGAATCGTCAAGCCGCCGACATCTTCGTCCTGGGACTGAAGCAACGGAAGGGCGAAGATGGTAGTTGATCCTCGACCAGCGCGAGCCCGATCAAGAAAGGAGAAGATGGGAAACCACATAGTATGTCATGGGCTCGAGCTTTCACAATCTGCCCGCCCAGGGGCCGGAGACTATCATTTCTTAGCCAGGGTCGAGTGATGTCATGCCTCGGCGGCACCCAATCCGGGGACGCATATGCGGGGGAAACAGCAACCCGGATGTTCATACAGTGTCCAGACACAGTCTTATCGAGCGCCCGCACGGCACCAGGAAATTTCCATATCGGCAAAAAATCGCCCACCACGACCGTCTGATGCCCCTCCAAGGACGACCCTCGGGACCGTAGCTCGACAAAAACCGACCACACGCCCTGTCCTTGTCTCCAGAAATCTAGAGAGCAGTCCGTACAGAAACCGCCATCATGGCAGCTAACAGCACTCAGACCTCCTTCACACCGGGTATATCTCGATCCCCTGACCGATTCCCTCTCACCATCGCACCCCGCTAACACGCCCGCAGCAACGGCCCAGTCCAACTTCGAGCAAGCCGTCGCCCTCACCCTCCACACATGGCCCGCCCTCACCCTCGCCGTCCAGAACAGCTGGGGCGGAGAGTCCTCCGACGACAAGCGTGACTGGTTCGCCGGCGCCATTGTCGAGCTTTTCGCCCCCTTCGAGCGCCTCGTCAATGGCGTCGCCGCACCCCGCCAGACACCCGACTCCGACTACGAGGAGCCGGATATCGAGTACGTCGAGGAGTTCCTGCTCAACGTTATGATAGACGAGTTTGAGGTCAATGTCGACGATGACTCGGGCTTCGACGTCGCCAAGCAGATCATCACCTTCCGATCTGATTTCGCACGTGGCCGCTTTGACGCCCTCGGCGAGCTGCAAACGAAGTGGCAGAGTCGAAAGGGGAAGAAGGTCCAGGCGCAGGCCGCCGCGGGACAGGACGACGACGACTCCTCGGACAGCAGTGATGATGACGAGGAGGGCCCCTACACAGGCGACTGGGCGGACGATGTCCCAGACAACCAGGACGTGGAGATGGAGGACGCGCCGCAGCTGGTGGCCGCACCGAAGGAGAAGCCCCAACCAGAGGTCGACGACGACGGCTTCACCATGGTCACGAGGAAAAGGTGATTCATTTCCATACGGGGAAGAGCGCAGAGGAGAACTCTCGGCGACAGCCGAGGACGGTTTGAGCATGATCAGCAAAGCGGGAATTATAGACAGAGGTGTGTGCTGCTTTAGATACCACGGAATGTCACTCGGACCAAAACTCCACCCAACGCCAAAGAATGACCGGCCGCCAGACTACCGTCTGCGGCCGCTACTCCCAGTCATCATCGCTGTCATCGCCCTTGCGCGACTCCTTCGGGCTGCTCGGCGCCTGGCTGGGCACGCCCGACCTATCGCCGACCACGTCGTAACTGGCCTCGCTATCCGCCTGCGACTTTTCGTCGTTGGACTTGCGGGACTCAATGGGCTTGAGGGTAGCCGACGACGCCGGCGGGGCAATGGTCGTGGAAGAGGCGGTGGAAGTCGGCCTATCCGCCTTCTTGGCTTCCGGCTTCTTCTGTTCCGTCTTGGTCTCGGCCTCATCGTCGTCGGAATCGTCTCCCCAGCCAACTTCGTCTTCTTCGGCGGCAGCTAGAGCAACAATATTAGCACTGTCACCCGGCGCCCGTGACGAGAGATACTCACCCTTCAGTAGATCGCGGCGTCGTGTCTCGGCGGCATCGAGCCCGTGCCTCAAGAAGTAGTAGCGCCTCCAGAATTCGGCGTAAGGCACCTTGTCCGGTACGAGCAGCTCCATCGTCGACCGCAGCTCGGGGTACTTGGCCAGGTCATCGCTGATATCACCTGTCTTCTTCTCGACGTCGAACTCCTTCGCCCATGCTGTGAACTCCTCCGTCTCCGGGTCCTTGGCGAAGCTCTCAGGGCTCGTGTGCACGACGTGCAGCTGCGCGTCCTGCCGCGAAGCGTGAATGACACGCTTGCCCGAAGCGTCCTTGCTCTCGAACAGAACGGTGCTTCCCTGGCCGTTTGCCTCCGAAGGTGGCGCCACGCTGACAGCGTCCTTGAGGAAGTCTCGGATGTTGCTGCCAAACCTGAGCAGCGCCTCGTCTGCGGCATCCTCGGCCTTCTGGAGGTCCTTCAGTCTCCTTGCAGCTTCGGCGCGGAACTTGTCGAGGTACGTGCTCGAGCTTCCCCCAGCCTCGCCCGACTCCGCAGATCGGGCCTTTGTAGGTGTCGCCTCGCCCTTGTCTTCCCCCTCTTTAGCCTTGTCGCCCGAAGCTTCGCCCGTCTGTTCCGCCGTATTGATCGAGAGTCCGCGGGCGCGAGTGGCCAGTTGTTCCTGGAGGCTGCTGAACCCCTTTGCGGCATCTTGGCCGAGCTCTGCCACTTCTTTGGACGCCTCTTGGTACACTGATTGTCCCTGTAATCAGATGTCAGCCACGTGTAGTCCCTAGGCCGGGGGAGGACGGGTCTAGACGCACCTGTTTTACCGCACTTCCAAGGAAGCCGCCGATCTTCATGCCCCAGGGGCTGGAGGAGAAGGCCTTGTAGGCTTCTTGAAATTCCTCATTGAGGCTCTGCTGTGGCTGCTGGGCTTCGTCCGTTGACCCTTCGCCCGGCTTCTTCTCTTTCTTGTCGAACGCCTCCTGGTGAATGTGGTCGTAGGCGAGATCCATGGCGGCGGCAGAGGCTTGGCTGCGCTGCCGCTCGGGGTGCTGAAGCGGTGCTCGGAGCGCTGTTCGCCTTGGATATGGATACTTTTCAAAGGCCAGGAGATAGCAGTCGAAGGTATCGGTAGGCGTGGCGTGGTTCGCTGAGCTGCTGATACTCAGACTCGTGGGTACGGCCACCTCGTGATGTTGACGAACCAGAGCTCGGCGGGGTCAGCCGTTGTCCCGGGGGGAGCTGCTCCACTCCGTCATAGTCACGTGAAGTGTGCCCCGGGCTGATCGTGTGGGTCATCTCCGCCTCCGGTTCCGGCCAGTCGGCCGACACGGCTCGAGATCGCCGGATGTGGAGATGGCGCTGTGACCGCAGGATGAGGTGATTGCACTGGGGAACTCGCCCAAGAGTCAGACTTAACCAATTGTGGCCCTACGAAGTATTTTCTGATGAAAGGAGAGGCAGGGACATCTCATTTTTTGAAAGGGGTTTGCGCTCTGCGATTCGATAATTTGGTCCTGGATAGACCAATTCAGAGACCCACGAACCTAGATGTGATGTTAGGATGAGCATGGCGGATATGCACCACACGGTTGACTCGCGGTTCCTGTGGGCATTTTCCAGGATACCTCTAGTTGCAGCCCTCAGCCTAGGTATGCGCAACACATCAACTAACCCAGCGCCAATAGAGACCTCGCAGCCCGTACATCTGCATGCTGACTGCTGACGACGATGGTACCCTTTCCCCAGCCGACAGAACCATGATTCGGTACCCGGCAGACTTCTCGGCATTGACGGGATCCCGTCTTGGCGGGACTCCGCTCCTGTAATCCCCCACAGACTTGAGCCTCCTGTCACCAAGAGTCCTTGCTTGGCATCCAAAGCGTTTCCCGAGGACCTCACAGGAACCGCAGACTTGCAACGAGACCTGACCCCGGATCGTTAAAATGAGAGGCTTTAACGCATGGGGAGGCGCAGATGCGGGATTGAAGTATTACAATTCGTCCTCACGGCTGAACGGTGCCGACTAGTCGATGTGCTAGCACGTCGGCTCGAGTCGTCAGCGACCTGGTGCCCCCCTTTGCCCCCCGAACAGCGTTCGGAAAGCCGGGGATAGTAGACCGAGCACGAGCACACTGTGCTCTCCGCGATGCTTTGACGGCTGGTCCTGGGGATGGTCCCACACCCTTCCTGGAGCGGCCAGTCACCACAGCCTCCTCCTCGATGGCACTATCACTAAGGAGGCCCCAGTGACCGGCTTCCTCCTCAAAGAGAAGGCTCAAATCCGGGGAGTTGGGCGCTAGGACCGCTGCTCCGCGTTGAAAGGCGACGGACGAACTGTCCAACGGAGGAGAATTTGTCGTCTGCTCTTCCCGTCCAGTGGGCGAGTCGCAAAGCCGACGCACCGGGCTCTGTCTACCGACGTCTCTTGATCTTGCGTGTCTTGATCTTGGCATAAAAAGCCTCGTCGACCTTCAGTTTGGTTCATCGGACTGTCTTGCTTCAGACAGACCGTCCGCGGTATCCTACAGACCCTGGCTTTGCCCTTCGTTTCTTCATCTTCCCCGGAATCACCATGGCCACCGACAGGAAACTCGATCCAGATGCTGTGCATCTTGAAAGCTCTGATGGGGGGATCAATCATCTCAAGGATGTCGACCTCCATGACAAGACGCTGGCCAACCAGGCCTTCGAGGCCACGGTCCAGGAACACAACCTGGGCGTCTTTCAGGCCCTGAAGGCCTACAAGCGTGCGGCCTTCTGGTCCATCCGTACGTCCAAACTATGCTTGCGGTCACACTCAGGCTCTCACTGACATACGCCCCCAGTCATCTCCACCAGTGTCATCATGGAGGGATACGACGTAACTCTCCTGAGTTCCTTCTATGGCTACCCCAGCTTTCGACAGCGCTACGGTGAATTTCTCGACGAAGAGAACGGATACCAAATCTCCGCCAACTGGCAGCAACGCTTCAATTGCCTCGGCGCTCTGGCGAACATCATCGGCGCCCTGATCAACGGCTGGGCTACGGCCAGATGGGGCCATCGCAGAGTCTTGATGTTCTTCTTCGTCTGGTTGTCTGGCATGATCTTCATCACCTTCTTCGCCCCCTCGATCGAGATACTTCTCGTGGGCATGGTGCTCTGCAACATCAGCTGGGGAGCATTCGCCACGACAGGCCCCTCGTACGCCGCAGAGGTCACGCCCCTTGCCATTAGGGGCTACCTCACTGCCTACGTCAACCTGTGCTGGTGTATCGGACAGTTTATCTCAGCCGGAGTGCTGAAGGGCCTGGTGAACAACCCGACAGAATGGAGCTACCGTATCCCTTTCGCTGTTCAATGGGCCTGGCCAGCGCCTCTTTTCATCGCAGCATACATGGCCCCCGAATCACCCTGGTTCCTTGTGCGCACGGGACGGCTTGATGCCGCTAGAAAGTCACTCGAACGGCTTTCCGAACCAGAGCGGCACGGAGAGCTGGACTCGACCATTGCAATGATGGTCCACACCAACAAGCTCGAGCTTGGGGAGCGAGAGGGTGTGTCGTATTGGGACGCATTTCGGGGCACCAACCGACGAAGGACGGAGATCGCCTGTGTGGGCTTCCTGTCCCAGATCACCAATGGAGGCGCATTGTGCTACAGCGGTTCCTTCTTTTTCCAACAGACAGGCATCAGCCCTGATGCCTCGTATGGTATTGCCTTGGGCGGCACTGGCATTGCCTTCATCGGGACCATCATTTCCTGGTTCTATATCTACAGATGGGGCCGGCGCAGGATCTGGTTGACGGGATTCAGTGTCCTAGTCGTGATTCTGTGGACTATCGGATTCCTGGCCGTGCCTCGGCAGACGAAAGCACTTGCTTGGGGGCAGTCCTTGCTGTGCGTCGTCTGGTTGGGAGCGTACTCCATGTCGGTTGGTCCGATCATCTACACCCTCGTGGCGGAGATTGGCTCGACCAGACTCCGAACACAGACTGTCGTGCTTGCACGGAGCACGTATTATGTCGGCAATATCATCTGCGGCGGTCTGCTGCAGCCTCAGCTGATCTCTCCTGGAGCGTGGAATGCCAAGGGCAAGACCGTGAGTATTCCTGACTCGGTTTGAGAATAGGATGCTGACACTTGGGAATAGGCCTTTTTCTGGGCGGGCCTGGCCACGCTGACCCTGATCTGGGGTTACTTCCGCATGTTTGAGACCAAGGATAGGACCTTCGGAGAAATGGACTTCATGGTGAGTTCTGGCCGGCGCCGGCCCCTGACTTGGATGCTGACAGCCAGCAGTTCCAGAAGAACATTTCTGCTCGCAAGTCGGCCAAGTACGAGATCCGCGACGATGAAATTTTCTCGGCGCAGGAGACCGAGAAGAAATAAGGGTCCAGTCGAACGGTGTAGTCAGTAGAGGGATCTTCTTTCCATCTTACTATATGAATAATGTTGTTCCATTTGGGTGTGGTGTCAAGCTCCCCTGCATCATGCTTGTCGTGACGCTCCTCGATGGAACCCTTGGCAGGGGGTTTGCTCCAGGGTCCACCGGGGTGGTTGGAGAGGTCTCGGGATGACGTATCCTCAAGGGATTCCTGGAGTCGCCGATCCTGGCCGGAGGGGCATTGCAGTGCAGCGATGAGGGAACGTGACAGCCACAATGCCTGCCTCGCCGGATTCGGGGTGTAAGCCGGCCGAGAGTGCGCCCGCTGTCGCTTTTCCATGGAGCCCTAGAACAGCAGTGGGCAATTCTAGGGCGTTGAGTCGTTCAGATTGCCACCTGCTGATGCGGTAGGGCATCTGATCCTGACGGCGCTGAGTTAGTTTGGGAGAGGCTGGCCAATGCGGGAGAGTCGTGATGGAATTCACGACGAGACTGCCCCGAACCGGTCCTGCGGGTGAGTGTGAGTGAGGACGAGGCCCATGACTTGGGACCGTTGAGAGAGGCTCGAGGAAGAGTCCCCAACAACAGAGCATGGGCGATGCGGTTCTTCGTATACGTGTCTGCAACCAATGACCGAGTCGGGTGACGGCACAATGAGATACGGAGTTGACCGGCGCCGCCTGGAGGGAGTTGGAGTCGATCGGGCGAGAGAAGAAGAACAGGCCAGACCGCAGATCCCGGCCCCTCGATTTTGCCCCCGACCCCGTTCGGTACTTGGGTACCTCCTTCCCCCTTCTAGGCAGGCGTGAGCGAGAAGGAACCACCCACAGGCTGCAGGGCGCATTTGGGCTGACAAATTGACATGAGACGCTTGCCTCAGCGTGTGGAAATTCTTCCCCTCTTCTCGATGGGATTCTCTCCGCTCCACCGTGACTCCCTCCCTCAACCAACACCACCACCGCCGTCACGCCAACCACGCGCACCTCTCTGCCAGAACCGTTTTTCGGAGGCGGAATTTACTCTGACGCAACCCATTGTCGATATTCCTGACATAGGCGGGCATCCGACACGTCCCCCTCCCCTTTGATACTGTCCCTTTCTATCCGGCCAAGCTAGACGCAGCCGAGACAAGGACCGCCCCCACCGTCGCATCACCCAGGACTAGACCAGGACCAGCACCAGCAGCACATTCCATACCACCTGAGTGCCGGCTCTGCACCTCGCCTGTCGTTCTGTCAGCGCACCGCATCATCAGACCCCAACCCCCTTTGCCACCCTGGCCTGAATCTTCCCTCCTCCATACCGACGACATACAGTCCGTCTACCATTCGTAGGTAGAGGAAAGCCTTCCACCTTGCTGCGCTTCATTCGACTCGCATTACCGCTGTTCTTCGCCACCCGCATCTTGCCGTTTGGTCCTGCTTCGACCGGTTCCAGACGGCTGAGAGGCCCAAACTCGCCCCGCCTTGTACGGACTCGATTTCCCTGACCCCGTCGTCAATTACTATTCTTTGCTGGAACCTTTACGACCTTCGCAATGTCGTCCGGCACAACCCAGGAGCCTTCGTTCTACTTGACCCCGCAGCAACAGAGCTTGCTCTACGCCGCCCTCAACTCGAACAAGCAGGCCGCCAACCAGCCTGGCCAGGCCACCAACCCCGTCAGCGTGTCTCCCGAGTCGTATCAGACATCTCCCATCATGGACAATGATCTCACCGGCGGCGCAGTGGACAACTCCTACTTGCCCAACTTCGAGTACGGCGACTTCGGCGACTCGAGTTTTGACTTCAGCTTTGCCGACGACAGCCATGCCAGTCTCATCGGAGACCTGCCCGGATCATCCACCATTGTCAAGTCGGAGCCCTCGGACAATGATGGGCCATCCGACAAGCGGGCTCATCCCGACGACGATGACGACGAAGCTGATAACGGCAATGACCCCAAGAGACATGAGAGCACGGACAAGGTCCCCAAGAAGCCCGGTCGCAAGCCTCTGACATCGGAGCCTAGCTCGGTAGGTTGCCCGCGTCCAATCCCAGTCTTGCTTGCCACATGCTAACTCTCCACAAGAAGCGCAAGGCCCAGAACCGCGCCGCCCAGCGTGCGTTCCGTGAACGCAAGGAGAAGCACCTCAAGGACCTGGAGACCAAGGTCGACGAGCTGCAGAAGGCGTCTGAAGCCGCCAACAACGAGAACAGTCTTCTGCGCTCGCAAGTTGAGAAGATGACCAGCGAACTGAACGAGTACAAGACCCGCTTCAGCATTATGCGCAATCGCTCCGCCTCCGGTGGCACCCCCCGTGTTGGCTTCGGAGCACCCGCCGTGAGCCATCCCAGCGACGTCAGCTTCCAATTCGAGTTCCCCAAGTTTGGCGTTCTTCCCGGGCCACCCGTCAATGGTAATGTCAACAAGCCTTCTCCTCAGAAGTCCATGCCCTCTGGCTCGCCTCTTGCCGCCCTCGGCAGGAAGCCACTCAGCCCTCCACTGTCCAATCCCAGGTCAAAGGAGAACAGCATCAGCCCGGTCATGTCCAACGGCAACTTCAACCTTAGCAAGGATGATATGGCCAACTTTTCCGCCTTCTTCGACCCGAGTCTCTCTCGTGCTTCCATGTCGACATCGAGGCCGAGCATGGACTCCGCTCATCATAGCGTCCACAACGGCACCTCCACCAGCTCGCCTTCCGCCTCTTCTCAGTCCAACGGCGGCGGGCCGAGTTCTTCTTGCGGCACCTCTCCTGAGCCTTTCACTCAGTCACCCATGAGCTTCAAGCCCGTTGATACCATGACGACGATTGGAGAGGAGCAATCAGCAATGGCCACAGGACAGAACAACAATATCTTCGGCTTCAACAACGCCAATAGCTTCGATTGGCTCGCTCAGCAGAATGGCGGGAACTTCGATCCTCAGCTGTTTGGTGATTACCGCGAGCCTCAAGATAATATTCTTGCCACCAATACCTTCGACGACACATTCTTCAATGACGCATTCGACTCCGATTTCTTCTTGCCGTATAACGTGGCTCCAAGCCCCAACCTTACCAAGAAAACCAACCTCATCGATCAGATTGATGCCGCCAAGAGTGCCGATGACCTTACGCAAGTAAACCCTGATCAGCAACATAAACTCAACTGCACTGAGGTTTTGTACGTATACTTTGTTCCTATGCATCAAGAAGCCAAACTAACAACTCGCAGTGCAAGCCTCCAGAAGAACTGCCCCAAGGTACAGACTGGGGAGTTCGACCTCGACGGACTCTGCTCAGAGCTCCAGAAGAAGGCCAAGTGCTCAGGTGAAGGCCCGACTGTGTCCGAAGTTGACTTCCAGTCCGTCGTCAGCAAGTGGATGGGCAAGGACAAAGCCGCCTGCGTCACTTCCTCTCTCAATGGTCAGACCACGCAGCCTTGACCGCTCACGCATCACTGGAGTACGGTTCACGCAAGGGGAAAATGGAGGACATATTCAATGGGTCAAACGGGTTACGGTGGCGTTCAGGCAAACAGGAGGATATTTCCCAGCCCAGGAGAATTGCTCAGGCTCCTCTCTGGTAACGGTGGAAAATTATCGTCATTCCACGGAAGGCGTCGAAGAATGGGGGACATTTGGAACGGTGCTTTTACATTGCCCTGATTTTGAATTCGACCTCATCTTGGAGGCCGCATACATATATGGTGCTGACGGCTCCGTGGTGGTTCATTCGCTGGGCACGACAATGTCTTAACAATACTTACTATATTTGAATCTTGGTATCATTTACTTCGGTTTCACATGGGTCGAAATACATGTACGCTTGATGGCTATGATAAACAATCTCCATTCCTACACCCAGGAAGAGCCCGAAAACTGCGAACTGCATGTTTCGTCTTTCTCCCGGTCCTTCCAATATGAGATGGGTTGGGCATACGGGGAGACGAACATGGGTTAGTTGCCGTACTTGCTGACACACAGAGACCCAGCGTCTCTCAGTAACAGGAGGGAATGTTGGAATGGTATCAATTAATGTAAACATTGCATGCATCATGCCGTACTCCTGGCGCATATGCCACGGAACAAAATCAAACAGCCTCCTAGTGAATGCGCGCCGGCGCATCTCGTTCCAACCGACGAGCCGCGCATCCTGCACCATCGACGCAGTGCCCTACAACCCATTGTATCACATGTGTATCCGTTAGCAATGGCCTCCGCAAGAGCCAGTGTGAGTGCCCGGCCACGGGCCCAAAGGGAAACACAGGTCTACAGCCGGAAGCCCCTCGCGCCAACAAGTAAGTAGTGGTATCATAGCCAAACATAAGAACCAACATTGCCCCCAGTCGCTGTAGATGATGGACAACAGGCAGCCTTGGCCCGCATTGAAGCCGTTGTCAGGCTAGCGAGCCTGGCCAGAGGGCGCCCGAGCCAAGGTTTGGGCATAATTGAGCATCTTTGCCAACAAATCTCGTAAGACCTCTGGCTTCCAATTGCTCCGACTCCCTCGATCATGAGGATGGGGCCTCGAATGAGATGCTCGTCGAATCGTCCGGAGGGGTCTCTAGCCGATGACGACCCGAGCGCCCTCCTTGCCCAAGACACCACGCTCTTTGGGCTTGGGGCTGTGTCCGCGCCCCTTCTTGCGGCTCAGGAATCCGAAGACGCCACCGGAGCCCTCTGCTTTTCCGTCCGTCCCAGCGTTTGCATCTGTCGGCAACGTCGCATCCTGTCTGGCAAGGTCGGACCAGCTTCCGCCGCCTTCCAATGTCATCTGCACCCCACCTCCGGGGCTGGTGATCCGTTTTGACGAGGGCGGTGCTGCTCGCTGGCTGGCGTAGCGATCGGGAAGAGGAACCAGGGGCGGTTCGTCGAGAGGCATGGGCACAGTGGCTGATGACTCGGGCATGCGAGCATCCGAGCCCGCCACGTTCTGAACGCCATGCGACGGGTATACCTGCTGAACGCGGCCGCCGTTCACATTTGCCATCGACGCTGGGGTGGCCTCGTCGGTGGTCAAGGCTTGAGGTTCCGCAGTCGGCGGTCCATTGGAAGGGATGGGGATAGGGCCATCGCCGGCTTGTCCGGTGATTCTGCACCAGTCAGTAATGTCATTGGCCAAAGAGGGTTCGGTGCTTACTTTTTGTACGCGGCAATGGTGTAGTCGAAAGGCCTGAAGTCTGTCTCGATCATTCGGTATAGCTCATCCTCTCTGATTTCCTTTTCGGATGCATCCTCCTTGAGCCTCTCTCGGGGCTTCTGTCGACGCGCTCTTGCCTCGAGAGGGGCCTCTTCCAATAGTAGTTCTTCGAGATCGTAGGTGGCATCGAAGTTCGTCTTATCCGCGGACGGGACGAAGACGGGCTCGATTCTCTTCTGCTCGAGGGAGTCGAAATTGATCATCGCAAAGAATTCGTGGTTGGTGAAGCTCTCCCATGTCGCACCCATGCGCTTGTCGCGGTTGGGCTCGAGGGCTTCGCGGATGGCGTATAGGCAGGGCAGGGTTACTGGTGGAGATGTGATGGGATACTTCGGGTTGGCCGCTTGAATCTGTGTACTGAGAGTGCTCTCGGAATTGCCGTCGAAAGGCCTCTGTTCAATGTTAGTCACGATGCCCAATGGCTTTGCATATGCGACCCGTGTCCACTGACCTTGTTGTAAATGCACTCGTAAAAGAGGACGCCAAGCGACCACCAGTCGGCTCGCACATCATATCCCTTGCCGGAATACACTTCGGGGGCGAGATACGCCAAGGTGCCGGACTTACTCGTCAACACTTTACCAGGAATGACATCGGATGCAACGTTCTTGGTCTTGGTCAGCATGCCAATCTAGTTTGATGGCGGGCGTGGACTTACGAAATCTGTCAAATGGACATGGCCGTCGGCGTCGAGCAAGACGTTGTCAGGCTTTACATCTCGGTGGATGATTCCTTGGCCATGGATGTAGCGCAAAGCACAGCCGAGCTCGGAAATCCAGAATCGAACAGCATCCTCGGTGAAGGTCTTCCTCGAGATGTGGAAGCGAAGGTCACCGCCGCTCATTAGATCAACAACAAGGTACCTGAACAGTATATCAGCGACGAGTGCGGGGTCCGTCCCGGGGTGTAGTCTCGTACATGTACTCGATATCCTGAAAGCTGTAGCGCAAGTTGCAGATGAATGGGTGGTTGACATGTTCCAGCATGCGTCTCTCTCGAATGATGTTGCGTACGCTTTCCGATCGCACAACTGCGGTTGATGAGAGTGTCAGCAGTCTGCCATGCCTTGCCCGTGTTCCCAACAGCATCTCCAGTCTTCCATTGAAGGCTTACCTTCGTCTTTCCGGATATACTTGAGCGCGAAGGAAAGACCGGTATCCTTTCTCTCGACGATGCGGACCTTGCCAAAGGCACCTCGGCCGACGACTCGTAGCAGGCGGAAGTGGTTGAGGCTCACTGGGAGGAGGGAAGGTCAGCGGGCTGCCGTGCGGGAGGGATTGGGGGGTCTGGGAGCGCACCTTCGCCGTCCAGGTCGACGGGCTTGCCCTGGCTGTTGCCCATGGTGAGCTACGGGCTGGCTGGCTCGTGGACGATGCAGCTGCTCGCTCGGGCGGACGTCTCTTCTCTACTCGTCGTGGGTGATGGTGTCAGGGCGGATCGATGGGAGAACCATGGGTACGAGGAAGATCGGAGATCCGGGCGGCTTAGGTCGAGGAGGACGAAAGGAGCGAAGAGCAAGGAGAATAGACCGTGGAGTGGAGTGGACTGGAAGTCAGGAATAGGAGTGGAGTCGTTTTGTCGCAGTCACCTGGACTGCTCGTCGCGGCCAGGGGGTTGAGGAAGCGGAGCAGGGTCCAATTGCTCTGAATGACGGCGTCGAAATAATAGGTAATGGTGCAGCGACGCAGGCCCAGCAGGGGTGTGGGGAGGGACTGGAGGTACCTCCAAGCACGCTCGCAGGAGACGGGGTACCTAGGAAGGTACCTAGAAGCACGATAACGCCCACGTTGTTCAGCCCGGGAATCGAGTCAGGATTGCGGCGGTGGGGCGCATGGAGGCGAACAGGAGACGGGTGCTGCTGTTGCTGACCAGCACAGGATGCAAGTCGCAAGGGATCCGGGCGTTTGATGTGCTGCTGATGAAAGAGGCGGAGACGATGAAAGATGTTCTGTGTTCTCCTTTTGTTTCCCGCCTTGCCGTCCGGTAGCGCCGTAGCTGAAATATGTCGACCTCGGAGCTTTGTTTGTCTTACGTCTCAAGGTCCTGTCTTGTCGCAGCTTCCCCCCCGAATCCTCGGGGTCTGCTCCTCTCAATGGGAACTTCGAGATCCCACTCTGACCCCAGCCTGCCCAGCTCCGGCTATCCCAGCACGGAGGTACAGAATGTGGTGATGGTGTCCGCTAGGGTGGGCACCCAGCAGGCTTGTGCGACAGGGGGACAGGGATGTGGTTTGCGGATGCAGCTGCTTTGGACGAGGAAGCCGCCCACAGCGCGCGCAAGGACGGGCGACTCTTGATATCGGAGATGGATGGAGCTTCACTGCGTTCAACAGAGGAGAGTCAGGCAGGAAGAGTCAGGGACCCGCGGTGCGATTGAATGCCTGAGTCGGTCGACTGCTCAACGGGCCTTGGCAGCGAAAGGGGCCGCAGCTTGAATGCTTCCAGAAGGAACCGGCTGGCTGCCGGCTGCAGCAGGGAGCTTGGAGGAGAGACAGAGAGAGATGGGTGTGGTCGTGTCGAGAGTGTGGCGTCGGCGCCTACGAGTACTCGTACCTGTCCAAGCAAAACATCCAATGCCCAGCCGAGGAGCAGACAGTTCTTTTTCCTGCTTCAGCCGTGCGAAACGAGCAATATCGCTGCGCAGGGGAGACCCTCGACTCATGATGAGGATCGCAATTGAGGCCCCGGGAAAGTGGCAGCAGGCCTCAGGGCTGATCTTCGGGGATGCCGTGGTCCTGAGAGGCAGAAGCGGGTTAGTCCAGAGTGTCTAGGGTGACCCTAACGCGATTTTTCCCCTCCACTGGCCCCCCCTGCCCCATCCTGATCTGGCGCTGCAAAACCGTGTGCCTATAGGGGGGGAAGGCCCGGGTCAGCGGCGCACCTGCTTGAATGTACGCGTGCTGAGGGACGATCCTTCCGCCATGTGGCAGCCGGACATGGCGTGCCTGCCCACAAAGACGTGCCATGATCATGGCAAATGTCCCGACCAGGGGAGGCAGGTGGTGGCTGGATGGCTCTTCTCACCCAAGACGCTGTCACTACTGGACTGGACTGGACTACCTACGCTTCGACCTCTCTCATGTCAACTCCCTTCCATCCCTCTCCTGCCTCAGGCAAGGCCTAATCGGCGATTAGCACCACCTCGCAATGCGCTGCGGGCGCCTGTGACTGATCACCCACCTCTTTTCCGGCGCCAAAGCGAACGGTGTGCCGCAATCGACCCGGCCACGCCAACCATAACGACCTCATCCCTTTTAGGTCCAAACTCAACACCATCTGACAACGACAGTAGCTCTGAGCTCTGGCCGCGCCGTCCACCGCACCAACTCCTCACCCGGGACTTCCGCCGAGCACGGTGTTTGTCAGTGCATATTCCCGTGCCTCTAGCTCCCATTGCGTGCCTCGGCAACATACTTTGGCATGGCGTGCACGCGCTGCCTCTTTCCGACTGGCTCTTCCACTCACCAGCCCAGTTTGAATGCGGGCTCAAGTATTCGAACAGGCAACATCAGAGATATCGCGGCTGGCCAGAAGACCGTTTGACGCCCGGCCGGGCCACGGGACATCCCAAGCCAGCCACATGCCAGGGGGCAGACAAGCTGGACATGTTCGCGGCACGTAAGTATACGACCGCCACAATCCTTGCATTTCCACGTGCGAAGATCGAAGCACATGTTTTCAGGTTCCCAGGCCAAGGCACACACCCCTACCTGCAGCTGCAACAGATCCGTCTGCAAGGCTCCTCTGGTGACGAGGGCCCAATTGACTTGTTGACAGCTGGCCGTCCTCTGCTGCTATATTTTGAGCCGGAAACTCGTCAAACGCCCGCCGAATCTTGCACTTGTCAACTCCCCTAGCTTCCCGCCAGGAGATGCACGAAATCGCGCCTGTGGATACAGTCCACGGCATTAGCGTTGGCAGCGAGCGAGGGCCATTCCCAATTCAGCTGATACTGTGTTCCTGGGCCTGTTCCCGAGTCTGTCAACACACCAGACGCCTGTACGAGTACCTCTAAATTTCCCATCTGGGAGACCCTGCCGAATTCGGTATGTAGTCTGATTCGTGGTCCCTTGATTGCGCCGAAATTGTTGGAGAACGCTTCTGGAAGGAATTTGGCGTTCCAGCGGCTGATCTTACGGGGCACCGAATGATCCCGACGTCTCAGATTGGCGATCCCGTGTGCCGTGGGAGACGTGGGCG
Source organism: Furcasterigmium furcatum (assembly GCA_001599815.1). Taxonomy (NCBI): domain Eukaryota; kingdom Fungi; phylum Ascomycota; class Sordariomycetes; order Glomerellales; family Plectosphaerellaceae; genus Furcasterigmium; species Furcasterigmium furcatum. Next base: position 1,552,349 of record BCIA01000007.1, read on the forward strand.
CCGCTTCAAATTTCGGCTCATCACTGACACGAATCGTCTGATAGGTTGTCGCAGCCAAAGCTCGGACGTGCAAACGGGCAGACGTGATGCACGGAAAAGGAGGAAACATCAATACTGACATCCTCACATGTTTCTGGACATGCAGCACTAAAACTTTCAAACCAGTGTAATATCCCCCTTGCAGCTTCTGCCGGGCGGTTTCAGCAACACATGCGGCGCACACGAACCTCCAGACGAGATGAGTGCGTCGGGCGGAGATTTGGACCGACGGAACATGTCTGTCTGCTAACTCATGATACGATGTCCACGCAATGCGAGAAGCCTGTGAGATATGAGCCAAGGCTGCTGCTCGTTCGTCTCCGTTCGACCAAGACAGGGATAGGGGTGGTGAGTTGCATGACATTCTGGAGCTAAGGCTCAACAACTGCCTGCGCACAAAATAATAGGGGTTGATGCTGAGCGTGATGACTTCCCCCGTTTACATCTGGGAGCAATATCGGCCCCTTGACATGGCCGAAAACGGGAGAGCGGCAATCCTAGATCAGCACTACAGTAGATACTCTCACCTCTTCGTGCTCCCCTGGGGCTGTAAGCCAAAGCGACGACTCCCAGCCCTGGGTGAAGACGATTGTCCAGACTCATGATGACTGTCGGAGATGAAGCTCCGAACACTAAATATCATGACCTCAACATATCGACATGCCAGTGCAAGGGGTGCAATATGTGACAGCGAGCTTCAAGATTTTGTGTCTTCCCCGCCGGCATTCAGCTATGCATACAAAGACACCATGCCTGGGTTGCCGCTGTTGTCGTCCTGCGGTTGCACTGCGCCATCCAGGGAGTGCATGATGCACGCGGGATATAAGCAGTGGTCGGTTCAAATCATCATCGTTGGCTGGTCCATGGTATCAAATAGCCCAAAATCCTCTTTCACAACGTGTCATAGCGTCGCCGTCTCGTGACATGTATCTGCATCATCCTCAACTCCGTACGCCCCTCTCTTCCCGCCTCCGGCGCCCTGATCAGGCATACAGCCCGTCCGGGTCGTCGTCGTCCTCGCTATCCTCCACGACGATCTGCTCCTTCTTCTTCGTCAGGTCCTTACGGCACATGGGGCAGCTCCCCTTGCCGAGCAGCCACGGGCTGACGCACTCGAGGTCGAAGCGGTGGCTGTGGTGGCAGGGCAGCTCGACGACGAGGCAGTACTTGTCGTCGAGGAATCGCTCGGCGCAGATGGGGCACTGCTCATCCTTCCCGAGGGAGCGGCGGTCCACGCGCTCGAGGGTGTCGAGGTAGGCCTGGCTGACGCCGGGGACCTCGGTGGGGGGCCGGTCGATGTCGACCTCGAGGGCTTCGACGAGGGACTCAAGGAAGGCGGCGTTGTCGGTGGAGGGGGCGGTGGCGTGGAGGGTCTGGAACTGCTGCTGGAGGAGCTGGAAGAGCGAGGCTGTCGCGACGGGGGTGGGCGTTGCGTGGGGGTTGTTGTGGTGCTCCCGCTGGGTCTGCTGCTGGCCGCCGGAGGGCGGTGTCGGGTTGGAGGTGAGGATCTGTTGCAGGAAGGCGTCGAAGGTGGACATGTCTATGCGGCGGGTGTTCTCGCGCTGGCGGACCGCCGGGGTGATGTTGTGTTCGACTGGGGAGGGAAGTCAGCGCTGTTGGGGCCGTTGGGGCCGTTAGAGGGGAGCTTCCTCACTTTCATATTGCGTCGCCATGGTTGCTGATGACGGCGAGGTGCCGCTGGGGGGTGACGGGGAAGTAATGGCAGCGAGGCAGAGGCTGTTGCTTCGCTGTGACGGGCGTTCGAGGGGGAATATAAGTAGGTAGCGAGGAGCTGTCGTGTGCCCTCAAGGCGTGAGGTAAGTAGGCAGTTGCGAGAGTCGCAATCCGTTCCGGGGTTCAGGCGGGACTCAATTTGGTGGAGGGGTCAAGCTCACCCACCCCGGTCAGTCAAACTGCCCCGCAGCCCGACTCCAAAGTCCGCTCGGCTGCCCAGTTGTGTTCTATCACCTTCGGTAGCAAAAAGCAGGAAAAGAGGAACTTCATGAATTACCATGTTCTAGAAAAGCCCCGACGATTGCAAGCATCTCCGATTGTAGACTCGGCAAAATAGCACTCTCTCCATTGATATGACTTGACTGATGGTCTTTGTTCAGTTAACGTGGAGGTTTCTTTCCACCAGTTCTATCTAACATCTCTGCTCAGCGGCAGCAACACACTGGATGGCAACCGACAGGCAAAAATATCAAACAGAGGCAAAAGATGAAGTCCTGCGTGAACAGGGAATCGAACCCTGGGCTCCCCGATGGCAACGGAGAATTTTACCACTAAACCATTCACGCTTGTTGGACTGTCCAATTGATGAAATTTGCTGCGGGGTGTGGAACTATATGTCAGACCTGAGCGGTGGGCACGAGACCACCGCAGCGCAGGGAAGTGGAGAGGTCTCGAAACGTTCATCGCGCTGTCTCGAGTGGAATGCTTCCACAACAAACAGATCTAAACGTCTCTATGGCAAATCGTGACGGTTTTTGCGGTCTTAACATAATTCCGGAACGAAAGCAAGCTCGGCCCCTGGTTCGGGCAGGTCGAGGGGAATCCAGAGGAATCCAAAGGAGGAGAGGCAGCTGCCGATGACGCAAAATCCACTGACATGACGGGCAGTTTGAAGCTCCCACTCTCCGACTGAGTGACCCGACTGACCCCACACAAGCTCCTGCTCCGTCCCTGAGAAATGCCCGCCCATGGCTGAGTTCAGCCTCGAGGGTACCCAGACTCATAAAGCATCTCCGAAGCCATCCATCCATCTCCACGACCGTCCTGTGCAATTCATCAAGCCCCTTGTACCCAGACCACAGTCCTGAAGCAACAAGAAGCCGAAACCGCCTCCTCCACCATGTCGACCTACCCCTTCAGCTCCGCCGTGGTGTTCGGCAGCACCGGCCTCGTCGGCTCGTACATCCTCCCAACACTCCTCGCCGCCTCTCCCTCCCTGCAGACGACGACCATCTCCCGCCGTGCCCCGAAGCCCGCCTCCGCCAGCCCGCCCCCCTCCAACCTCAACGCCATCATCGAGGCCGACTCCGCCGCCTGGGCGTCCAAGCTCTCCTCCCTCTCCCCCGTCCCGAGCGCCGTCTTCTCCGCCGTCGGCACCACGCGTGCCGCGGCAGGCGGCATCCAGAACCAGTGGAAGATCGACCACGATCTCAACATCGAGCTCGCCCGCGCCGCAAAGGCCGCCGGCACCAAGACCTTCGTCTTCATCTCCTCTAGTGGGACTCGCGGCTGGCTCGTCTCCTCGTCGCCCTACGCCAAGATGAAGAACGGCGTCGAGGACGCGATCCGCGACATGGGCTTCGAGAACGCCATCATCGTCAGGCCCGGCGCCATCCTGGGCGAGAGGGACCACGTCCGGTCCCTCGAGGGCATCTTCCAGGGCGCTGTCCGCGGCCTTGGCTATCTGAGCTCGGGGGCGAAGGATGCCATCGGCCAGGACGCCGAGGTCATCGGGCGCGCGGCTGTGCGGGCGGCTGAGATCGCGGCCGAGGGCAAGGCGCCGAGCAAGTTCTGGTCGCTCGAACAGGCTGATATCGTGAGGCTCGGGCGCACCGAGTGGAACGAGAGGCATGCCGATGCGACTGAGGCGAAGACCGAGGCGAAGGCCGAGGCTTCCTAAGTGGTGTCGGGACCCTGATACCTTTTCATGATTTCTGTGCTGGCAGTCAGCCGTGCGACGACATGCTGCTGGTCTCAGCTGCTAAGACGTCAGGGTCCTGTGTAGGCATCTGCATCAACCGTGTCTTGATCAAGTGCCCCAAGGATGCAGGTTAAAGGTACCGGGAGAGGCGGTTTTGATATGCCTCCGAGAGGTGCATAGTGACGGAAGGGCTACAGAGGATGGGTTTAATATGCAAACGTCTGACAGCGGGGGAGGGCCGGCCTTTTCAGGAGTCTGCAGAAGCAGGGAAGTCTTGGCCGATGTGATGGATGCGGGATGCTGACATCGATGTCAGCAGCGTGGAGTCGATCCTTGTTGATGGTAAGCTTACTGTCGAGGTGCTTACGATCCGCACCTCACAGAAATACCCCTTTCATTAATACCTAGGTTGTTTATTGTAGGTTTAGGTAGTATTTTAAGTATCTCATCTGAACGTCTGAAATCTTTCTATTGCTCTGGCGGCGTCCTGCCATAAAAGTCAAGTTCTAGGATATCCCGATCTCAACTCCGTCTATCCAATTCCCATGATATCTCGCTCATCCCTCCAACGGCCTGGTCAACCACCCAGCATCCAGCCTCCCCTCCTCTCCCTCTCCAAGCCACGCCTCGCTTCCCTTTCCACTCTTCTCCAGCAGTTCCCTCGCCGGCGCCCACGGGCCCCTCGCCATGCTCCCCCTCGCGACCTCGCAGTCGAACATGATATCCTCCACCAGCGCCTCCAGGCTCTGATAGTCCTTCTCCTCGCGCACAAACCCCAGCAGCAGCAGCCTCATGTGCGACTCGTAAAAGTCCGCCGTGAACGGGTGCAACACGTGCACCTCCGCTGACCGCACCGTGTTCTTGTAGAACGGGTTGTACCCGATGGACATGACCATGGGGTACAGCAGGGGCGCGTCGGGGGCGCTCCCCGCCGGCCGGTCGGGGTGCGCCGCCGGGAGGAAGAGGGAGGCCCAGCCGAAGTAGACGCCGGACTTCACGGAGGCGATCCATGGGGTGATGGCGTCGTCGACGGGGAGGTTAGCGGTAGGGATGCCGAGCTGGGGCTTGTCAGCTGGGATCTCACGGCGGAGAGGCGAGAGATGCATATGAAGAACAGGGCGGGCTGCATACCTCCTTGGACCCGCGGCCAAAGCCGGAGATGACCTTGCCTTCCATCTGGAGGGGGAACGGGGTTTCAGGGCCCTCGGCGGCGCCCACGATCCGGGGACGGCCGGCGGTGACGCCGGCTGAGCCGTTGGCCGAGTCTGCCATGACTATGCTCGTCGCGTGTTTTTGAGGACCGTCGATATGGATTGAGGTACTAAGGCGGTTGTATATCCCTGAGAAATTACTCAGAGTAAGCCGGAAACCTGTCCTGGTGTGCGAGTCTCAGTGCTGTGCGTCAAGAAATGCCGCCACAGTTCCAGGGCGGCCACCGGTAGCTATGCGCTTTCTAGGCAGCAGATTTGAGGTTTCCAAGGGAGGACCCGGTTTGTTTCTAGGAGGAGCGATGTTGTGTGATGATGAGAACAGGAGTGAGTGACACCTGAGTCGGAGGAATTACATGGCGGGGTGACACCGGGGAGGACATTCATGGTGGGGCACTGGCAGAGGTGATGTGTAATCCAGGGGCTGGCTGATAACGACCATGAAAATCATTGCTCAGGCTGGGACCCATCCGCGACTCACCCAAGTTCCTACTAGGCTGCTAGCATTTAATGCTGCACTCCCTTCGGCACTCTCTCTCACAGTTACTAGACATGGCCGTGTGCACAAACAAGTCGATCTTCTCTTTTCAATAAATCGGTCCGAGCACGTATGCTCCAAGAATCCCAGGGGGACTGAGTCCCAAAACCCATGTCGACTCTCGTCAAGAGAGCGAGCAGCTTATAGTCCCATGACACCGTCAAAACGCCTCCCGATGAATGGAAATCCGCGCCAAATCCCAAATGCTACCCAGCCCTCAATGCCCCTTCGAGTTCACCATTTTGTTTTCATGTCAGCGTTCCGATTGCTCTTCACGCTTCACACAGCCTGCGCCTCTCGGTTCCTATAGTAGCAAGGAAGGAACTGCATCTCGTTAGCATGTATGCGTCGACACGGCCCGGGGCCTTACTCACATTCATGACAATCAGCATGGGAATGTCAAACATGTCGCGCTTGATGGTCCAGCAATACCGACAGTCGACCTTGCCGTCCTTCTCGAGCCTCGAGATACCATGCTCGCCATCAATGCGCGTGACACGGTTGCTCAGTATGCTCTTGCGAGGATCCCGCTGCGGCGTGCTCTCTGCAGTGTGGGCAGCCTCTGCAGCCTCCTTGGTCCTGTACTTGAGGACACGGCAGTTTCGCTGAGCGCTGCCACGGCTCGACTGGAAGGCAAGCTCCGCGAAATCTTCGTAGAACTCAATGACGCTGTCGTCGTCGAGAATCTCCGCAATGAACATGGGCTGCTTCCGGTCTGGCTTGCTCTCTTTGGCATCCAGCGTCGCGTTGGCGAGCTTTGGTGTCGTCAAGCCAGCGCGGCCGGTGTTCGGCCCGCTCGTAGAGACAGACGCTCCGCCCCCCGTATTAATGTTCATGTTCGGCTCATTGCCGAGGAGCACGTCCTTCGACCAGCCGGTCAGGGCAGTGAACTCCTTGTTGACGGCGGCGATTTCGCCAGTGCGTCGGCACACAATAGCCGGCGACGAACAGGCATGCATGTAGTCTTCATACTCAAGCAGTGTCCTTTGGAAACACTTCTCCATGAAGATCAGGTCCTGCCTGTCCAGGTCCCTGACACAGGTCATGAAGGAGGGACGCACGCTCGCAAGAGCCTTGGCAATGCGAAGCGTCTTGTTCGCGGAGAAGCGATCTTTCAAAAAAGCAATGAGGGCATGGAATCCAGCCAGGTACTGGTATGGTTCCTTGATTGTCTCGTAGATCCATGAGGGATCCCTCTTCCTCTTGCCGAGGTTCGACAGAGGCCCACCCTTCTGACCAGCGCCGGCTCTGGGCTTTGGGCGAGCGAGAGTTGGCTGCATGGACTGTGAACCGCCTACGGCGCCAAACGTGCCGCTTGGTGAGCCGTCGAAGGTGAAGTTGGTGGTTTGCGGACTGGCCGTGTTGTCCGTACTGGGGCTGTGGTGGCTGTTCGATCCCGCCGCAATGGCAAAAGCGTGCGGGAGACCGTGTTGCAGATTGCCCGGGTACATGTTGTTGGAACTCTGGTCGATGCTCATGAAGTCGCCCAGGACTCCATTGTCGTACATCTGGCTGAACTGGCTGTTGCCGTTGCCGAAGACGCCACCGGCCCCAAAGTTGACGTCCCCGGTGCTCGGCCCAGAGAGTGAAGGGTCTCGTGGAGGCGTCTCCCCAGCCCCTGACGACATGTGGCCGAGCATGCCGAACTCCATCGCGCCGTACTGGCTGCCAAAGTTGAGTCCCTCCAAATCAAAGTTGAAGATGGCCGGGTTACTGGGGTCGAAAAGCGTGTTGAAGCCCATGGGATCGTTGGTCATCTGGGGTGATATCATGGTGCTCATCGTGGTGCTGCGCGCGCTGTTCGGCGGCTGCTGGAACGTAGGAGATAATGGCGAGGGCTGTGGTTGGAAGGCGAGGCCTTCCGGTATAGCCACTGGCGTCTGTGAGCCAGAATACACCGGGAATGAGGTGCTGTTCTGGGAGAAGAACGTGCTACCAGCTGTCGATGCCGTTTCCGAGGCATTGCTGGTCTGTCGCTGGCTGGTAGGCCTTGCTGGCGTCGGATTGGGGTTGTAGTTGGGCCCCAGGACAGGCCGAAGAGCCTCGGGAGGTGCATCATGAAGGTACTTGGCCTTCTTGCGGACGCCGTCCTGGCAGGCATCGGCAAGACCGCGCTTTATGCACCGCTGACACGGGCGTTCGTCTCCTGTTGGCGGCATATTAGTCACTTGGGCTTCTCGACGACCGACGGTGACGGCTCATCGTCACAGGGAATCATGTCTATGCTGCCAGGCTTGAACCGAGCGTTGCTCCAAAAACGGGGCTCTGTCATCAAGGAGGGATGCAATGTGAGGGAAAGCTCCAACGTACCGCAAGTGAGATGGGCTCTCTGACAAGCGAAACAGGCTCTGCGAGCCTTTTTCCTCCGCGGACGCGATGGGTCCTTGGGGTCATACTTCTTCTTGACCTCGCCATTCTCAGCCATCTTGTCGTCTTCGTCTTTGATGGTGTGGTCGTCGTCGTACTCGTTCTCGGACATGGCATCCGAGACCTCAGCACCGTTCTCCTCCATGTCGTCTGGCATCTTGTCTTAAGGGTATATATACCAACTGTCGCAGGGACGCAAGGTCAGAATGGTGGCGTTCTGGTGCCTGTAAAATGACGGCGGCACGGCGCTGCAGCCCCCGGACCGGGAAGGAGATGTCTCTAGTGGAGGGGTTTGTGCTATACGGAACGCACCAGACCGAGCCTTGGCTTATGTCTGTCAGTCGATATTTTCCTAATCCCCTGGGTTTTTCGGCGGAATGGGCTGCGGGTATGGCTGATCCTGCTGCAGGCGGTGTCGTGGGTCACACAAGTGATCTCTCGCAAAGGCTGGCGTGCACAAATCAGGGGACGACCCCCACTACGATGTCTTGATCGCCAGAGCCTGGGTGGACGAGGAGTCGCGCTCGGGGGTGATCTGAGCGAGCCCGTAGGCAAATAGGAAGTATCCCTGGAGGGTAGGCTGCCTCGACCGACGTGTGAGCGGCTGAGGCTTGTCGGTGACTCGGCAAGCCAGAGGCGCGTAGCGCAACGTGAGATGTGAGTTCCTGGGCGTTGTCCAGGTCCCTGAGAGGCAGCAGAGCCAGTGCGCGAATCGCTGGCGGAGGCGCACTCTCTTTCCCTCGCTCGTATTCTCAACAGTCAGGGATCGCCAATGGGCTCGCAGAGGAGAGGCGGGAGGCGTTCCTGTACGACGTGGACGTCACAGCGCAAGGACTCGATCGCGGAGATTCGCCGTCTCGAGGAGGTAGCTGGCGTCGTGGGCCCATGAAAGGCCACGGGTCGGGGCGCCGTGAGAAGGAGGGGCGGGTAGAGCACTCGACGAGGAGGAGGCGGAGGAGACGGCGGCGGTGGTGGGGTGTGTGTTCGTGAACCAGGGAGGGACACAGGCAGGTCCTGCGGCGGTCGTCGAGGGTGTCGCAAGAGCGACAGGACGTTGGGCTGTCGCAGAGCGGCGCGGCGGCGAGAGGTGGTGGGCGTGGAGGTGCGCGGCGCGTGTGCGAGAGGTCTCGAGGAGGGCGGGATATATGCAGGTAGCCGTTCGGGCTCTATTTGAGGTGGCAGACAAGCATTGACACGCAACACAAGGTCGGCGACCACTATAGAATTGGTGCTGAGGAGGTGGACGGGCGCAGTGGAGGGAGTTGTTGATGTTGCGACGAGCCCATTGACGCGGGGCAAGCGTGTTGGAAGATCTGTTGGGGCAGATGGAGGTGGTTGAAATGGTTCCGACGCCTGGCTGGTTATCCTCGGTCTAGAGCGAGCAAGGCACGCGAGGGGCGGCAGGACTTGTTGCAGGGTGCCGTAGAAATGGGATGGTGGTGCCAATACGTGCAGGTGAGGCTGTGTCGGGCAGTCTTGGTCCTGCGGGCACGCACACGACGACGGGAAGAAGCCCGGGGTGGACGGAGAAATACGTTATGGTTGTCGTGGTGGTTTTTGGTGGAGGAGAATCAAGTCATCGGCCAGCGTCCGTCCAGCGCCCGGGGAGTTTCCTACCGTGAGGAGCACCTGCCCACGCAACGACTGAGGTGCTTTCCCATGGGGCGCACTTCACCGCGGTCTGGTGGGTGTTGGTGCAGTGTAGCGCCGTGCTAGGGGACGCGGCCCACCTCAAGATTTGCGCTGCGGGGTCCGAAAAGGTGGGCCCCAGCCTTTTGGAGAAGAATAGGATGACGGCCATTCGTCCGAAAGTGTGATGCAAGGTCGCGAGGCTCCGCCCAGCTCATTGGAGGTAGCGGTACTTCATGCCGCACACGAATCCTGGTGCTGCGCATGTCCCGCGACCTGTCATGGCCTGTCATGGAGAAGGATTCCGACTTCAAAATCAGCGGGTCTTCATGCGCAAGCCTCGTCGCAGCAGAGCGCCTTCATTTCTCCTGTCGTATTTCAAGAGTAATGAGAGCTGATTCCTCAATGGCCTCGCTATTGGAGCTGGAAAGGTTAAATGTGCTTGGATCGCGCTCACAAACTTGAACCAAATCCTCCGAATGCCCGTGCAGACATCTGATGTGTGCATTGCAGTCGCTCCTTCCCTTCGTGCCAGCAGTGTGGGGAGACTGCTGCGGGGTGGCTGGTTGTTAGTGCCAAGAGGCAACTAGCAGTCTGCAGTCTGTTTAGTTTTAGTGCTCTCTGAGTAATCCGGCCGTTGATGATCGGCCTCAATTCCGTCTCATCTTTCTTTCCTCCGACTCCTGATACTAATGGAATGCAACAATACCACAGCATCATCCAGCAACTCGGGTCGGACACGACCGTCGCACTGACTCACACTTGGCCAGCTCCGTTCTCCCCAAACTCATACTCTAATTCATCATCCTCATACCTGCCCCCTTTGTGCTTCACCAAAACCTGGTCTAGTAGTGGGCGGATTTCCACTTCTGCCTTACCCGAGACCAACGTCCCTCGATGGCCACTTCGTCTCCCCTCCATGTCATTCCCGTCTAAGAATACCCAGCGCTATCAAATGCAGAGGCCCGTCATCAGCTCAGAATCTTACTTCTAGCACCACATGTGCTGGCATGCCCCTGCATGTGAGCTGGTACTGGGCCCCTCCCGGCCCGGGCTGGACCAAGCCGAGGCGTCCAACGTCAAATGCCGTTTCCAAAGATTGGATCAACCCTCGGCCCACCCCGACTTACACGTCTTACGCTCCCTCCCAGTGACCAAAGCTCCCAACGACGTCTCGCCGAGGGCTGTTGCAGTCACACAGAAAGCATCACGGGACGACGCAGCTCGAGGTGATATGACGTCGTTTGGTCTTCTATGCTCCTTTTGTCCGTCGCTCTGGTCTTTACATGTGACACCTTCAGCTCTCTCCTCATCAGGGGCAATAAATGCACCTTGATGTTGCAAGCGCGCCAGCCATCATCTCGCGCGCTCTATATGACTTCATCATCATCCTCCGGACTTATTAGCCAACCAACATGAAACTATGTTACATGCCTCGGCCTATGATCTGGGCCTAGCAAGTGCCCAAGGCTGGCTCCAAATGGTCTGGCTGTCTTGGCGACGCTGGTCTGAACTGCCGTGAACGATGCAATGCAATCCTTCCAGCTGATCTTTTGCACTTTTGTCGAACGGAAGAACTGGACATGGCGTATCCTGGGTTGCGAAGGTCCTCGGTGGTCGATCGACTGGTTATTGTCCGTGCAATGCCGGTGCTTGATCCGACAGCATGGCGCCTGTCTGATCATGACCCCTGGGCCTCCCAATGCGTCGGCCTGCAGCGCCGCCAGTATCTCATCCATCTCATCTGCAGGAATATTCTCCCGATCTTCGTTTCCTCCCTCAGTCAGTGGCAAACCTACTATGGCCCCTGATCCTCTTTCCATATCTGAAGAAGATGTACGGGAACGGCAGCATGACCAGCGTCAGGAACCCCAGGAGCGACGACGCCCAGGGGTATCCGAGCTTGTTGTACATCTGGTTGCCAAATAGTGGGAAGGCAGCTGCAAGTCGCAACATAATTAGCATCACGGCTGAACTAGTGCTGCGATTTGCCGCACAGCTGGGGCGTCACGATCCAACTTACCAGCGAACAGGCAGCGCACGAAAGCGTTGGCCGCCAGGGCGCTCGCCGCGTAGAGCGGGTATGCGTCAACCTGTTTCCGACATTAGCCCAGCTCAGTCCGTACAACCCCAGGCGGCCCGGTCAGCCCATCCCAAGGTCCTGGACCGGCCCCTCGAGGGCTTAGCTCGGTGACACGACTTACAAGGAAAGTAAAGATGCCGGTGAAGGAGAGCAGGGTCCTGAAAAGGGGGCACACACGGTTAGCGGCATGACTCCTGCAGAAACCTTGAGATGCAAGATCAACTTGAGCCCCTTGGCCCCCCCGAATTCCATCGGCATGACCATGACCAAGTCCTGACTAAATCGTAACATGACCCCTTGGTGAGCCTGCACGACCCTCTGTCCAAGGCATGTCATGGCGGCAGGCCGCGTCGCTCTAATCAGACCTCGACCGGGAGGCTGCATCGACGATCAAGACGGGGCATACGTATGTATTGGCCCCCGCCGACACCCCCTTTCTCTGTGATTCTGCGAGAGGGGCACTCCACATTCCTATCCGAGCTATGCTTGCGACATATCGTGGAAACAGGCCAGGGGGAGGGGGTGCTTGACTTACCCTGCACCGAAGACGGCAGATCCGATAATGGGAGCGATCCAGTGGACGTGGGGTTGCGACGTCCAGCCGAACATGAAGAGGCCGATGGTGACGAGGAAGGCGCCGCAGATGGCGGGCGGGAGGCGGAACTCGGGCTCGCTGCGGCCCACGACACCTGAGTCGCGCTCGAGGCGGGCGACGAGGCTGTCGCGGATGTGGTGCCAGAGAGGGTCGGACGCGGCGGCGCAGAGCATGCCGACGAGGATGCCCATGAAGGAGAGGCCGATCTGCCAGAGGTTGAAGCCGTGGATGTTGCGGAAGACGAGTGGGAAGGCGCCGAAGAAGAGGTAGAGGATGCCGAGTAGAATGGCGGAGAAGAGGCAGAGGTTGAGGACCATGGGCTCGAAGATGAGCAGCTGGAACGGGCGCTGCAGCGAGATGCCGATCGTCCGGACGATGGACTTTGAGGTTTTCTCCATGGGGGCTTTCCAGCGGTCGTCACCCGTTTCGCGGCGCTTGTGGCGGGCTTTGGTCCGGAGGATGACGGGATCTGGATCTAGAGTCAGGATCACAAGCTTGGTGGACGATCTCATCGAATGAGGGCACTCACGGTACGTCTCGGGGACGAAGAAAACGATGAGGAGGAGCATGACGAACGTCCAGATGAGGAGGACGTAGTACGTCCAGCGCCAGTTGGCGTAGTAGTTGATGAAGCCACCGACAGCTGGACCGATGGCTGGTCCCGTGAAGGGGGCGAGGGAGTACAGCAACATGGGCGCTTGAAGGTCCTTCCGAGTGAAGAGATCGCTCACTGTGCCGCCGGACACGGCAAGGAAGGCACTCCCCGCCAGGCCATCGAAGAAACGGGCGACAATCATGGTGGCGATGTTCTGGGAGACTGCCTGCGGGATGATCCAGATAAGATACAGGGTCCAAGAGACGAGGTAGATGGGGCGGCGGCCGTAGAACTCGCTGAGGGGCCCGAGAAACATGGGACCCAGGCTGATGCCCAGGACGAATGTAGAGAGGCCCAGCGTCGAGACGATGCGAGAGGTGTTAAACTCGGCGTCCATCTGGGCGTAAGTGGAGGTATAGATGGACGAAGCGGCGGTGCTGGTTCTGGTCAGTCCACGATGTCTCGCGCTTCTCTCCCATGGCACTTACACGCAGAAACTGGCCCCTGAGACGATACTCACGATCAGCCATTTGCGAGCCGTGCCCATGCTCCGGGGGCACATGACATCGGCATCGCCGCCATCGAACGTCACCTCGTAGGGATCCTTGTCTTCCGGCGTCTGGGAGCCGGAGGTGTCGGCGCCGCCTTCGGGGGTGTCCTCCTCACTGCCGTCGCCGGGATAATCATCGCAGCTGTACCCGTTTTGGGATCTTGTGCGACTGATGGTCCGGGATGCGGAGGGTGACCGGTGAGCGCCGGATTTCGAGTCCGGGCGCGCCGGCCTGCCGGTCCGAATGGGCTCAAAGCCCGGATCATGCTTTTCTTCGGCCCCGAGGCTGGTCCCTGGGCTGGCGTCGGGAATTGCCTGGCCTGTGGCCTTTTCGATGTCCGCTCCGGCAGACGACATGGTGTTTTGGTCGTCAAATGCTTCCTTGGCTAGGTAGACTCAGAATTGCATCCAAACCAGGCCGGCGGAGGCTGTCCGAAAAGTGGATTGGATATCGGAGATAAGGACCGGATGAAATCAATGAGCACCAAGTTTGAATAACATGCAGAATCAAGTCCAACACTGGCGAAGGCCGCCTTTTAATTAGATGGCTCGCAACGCGTCGTCTTCTCGGCTCAAAAGGGTCTGACTAAGGTTATAAAACCAGAGCGATTCAGGTCTTCTGCCCCCTGAAAAACGGCATTATTCATCGTCGCCGGGGGGTTGGGAGCTATCAGTCATTGATGAGTGTCGCTTGTTCGGGGCTAGGAACATAGTCGCCGCCGGCAGTGTCGGGACTCCGCGCACCACGGAGCGGTAGCCAATGAAGCGGCCTACCCGGAGGATGCCGGAGCTTGGGGCACTAGGTCTGCATCTTGAATCGTTCTCTGTGGGCTGTCAGTTTATTTTTGTTGACTGGTCAAACCGAGGGCTAGGTGGTCGCGTCATTTAGCAAAATGTGTCTGTAGTGAGATGGCAGAATAGCTTAAAACCGCCTGGGAGATGAGAACTGCAGCTGTTGTGTGAGCTTCAAGCATTGGGTGGCCGCATTCGAAGGACTCGACTCGGCCTCGCTGTCAACATAGGAAACGATGTAGTACATGGAGAGTGAGCCTGGAGACACAACTCTCAACTCCCGACCTGCCATGTCTTCAAGTTCTATGCTCGGGTATCCCAGATATTGTACATGTCACATTTCAATAATACACGGCCATCTCATCGATCCCCCTCCGCCTCTCACCTCAACCTTGTTGCTTCAAGCCGCGGCCTCCTTCCTCGGCGCCTCAGCATCGACATCCCTCCGGAAGGCAAAGAAATAATTCCCCACCTTCTCACTCCCGCTCACCTCCTTCC